>JBBMKD010000001.1:29500546-29601535 GCA_037834095.1 Argya squamiceps
GCTAGCAGGACTGAGGGACCCACGAACTCTTGCTGTTGCCTGGAGTAAGCAGCCTCAGCTGGTAAGCTGCTCCCAGGAGAAAACTTCAGCAGATGAGGCTTTGAACAGCCTAGTGGAAAGTGTTGAAACTAGATTGTCTTTAAGGTCTCTTTCAACCCAAAACATTCTATGGTATATTTTTGTGCCTTATCAACATGGGTGCAGTCAGAGATCTTAAACAAGTACAGTGTATGTACAAGCACTGCTCTTCCCCCTTCTGCATCAATAGTGTTCTATTGTCTGGTTTGAATTTGGAGTTCCCTCTGTGCTCCTTTATATGTTCTCAAATTTCCTGTCTGACTTGGTACTGGTGCCCTGGCTGGGCTCTTGCCACCCTCTGCCATCCAAAACCCTACGTGGCCCTTTTTTGGTTATGCCATCAGTTAACGTTATGAAAAGCAACCTTTCCAACAAGCAGAGCCTTTCAAACTGGGGATGTCAGGTAACTGCTAGTTACATGTATTGGTTAGTCTTTAGGGTATTTATTTCTCTGATGTTAATTATAGATTGCTGTTTATTTCTACTGGCCTGGCTAAAGCTGCCAGTTTTCAGAAACTGAAGGTCTGAAAACAGTACAAGCAATGCAAACAATCGAGGGAAATGAGAAATTGACTGTGACTCACAGCCTCTACATTTAGTTTCCACCTACACTGCTACACTCAATTAACTCCTCCAAGGCTCAGCTTCAATACTCTACAAGAGCCCAGTAGTGACATGGGAGTGTGATGGTTTAGGCAACCTTAAAAGAACGGGTCTTAGATATTCAGACACTGATAATTAATTTCAATACTGTAAATAAATGAAAAATGTTGATTAGTTGTTGATTTCAACTCTTACCTTGTGATGACAGCTACTCCAGACCTCTGCCCTCCCAGCAATAAAATTAATCTGAACTGTGATTCATGCCAGAATTTATGGGAAAAATTAAGAACAGAGATCCTTCTATCTATCCTATCTCTAGTGAGAGCCACCTGAACAGGGAGTGAGGACCCAGGACAAGAAGAGCTATGCCTGAAGGAAGGATGCTTAGTTTGCCTTGCAATCACTGCCAGTAAATGGATAGAACAAAATGTCCTGTGCCCTATGTCCACATGCATACCAGTCTTCACTACCTGGAACTTTTCCAGTAGAGGCTGAAGACCAAAAACTGCCCCAGGAAAAGAGAGTCTCTTACTTTACATGATCTTTGCCTGTACTCCAGCCAATTTCTCATGCCCATTTGGGCATTTTCCAGGCCACCCCAATAGGGACAATGCTCCCACTGTGAGAAGAATGTAATATTTGGCTTGTTAAATTGACTATCACTTCTGCAGCTGATAATCAGGGAACTACTTATTTGTTAATCATCCCAGTCAGGAGCAGGCAGCCAAAGATTCTGCTCGAATTACATTGCTGAATCAGCCAAAAAACCCTTCCTCTGTGCTGCTTTATAGCCTCTTTTCACCCCTCCCAGCCTATCTTCCCTCTCAGTACACAGAGAGCAAAGGGTTGTGGTCTGTCCCCAGGGACTGCTTAAGCTTGTCCCATCTATCTTTGTGCTTTGCTGAGTGTAACCACAATATTGCAAAGAAAGCAAAATCCTGTTGTGGCCTAGATCACTCTTCCTCAGTGGGAAGGAATGGACTGCACCTAACACATTCCTTAGGCTGTGAGACTAGTTCCATCCTTACTTGCTTCTTCATCCCCAGGCACCAAATATAGTTTTCTCTGGAGCATTGCTATCCTGCAAGTACCACAGCTTTCTCCAAAACCCCAAAGGGAAATGGGACTGCTTGTGTTGACTGACCATGAGTGACAGATAGCAAGTCCTTATCTCTCACCTCCCAGCTGCCCATCAGTCCAGCCATCCTGGGTTTATGATGTTAGCAGCAATTTTTGGACCCTTTTGCAAACCACTTATTGTGAGGCATTCTAGCACACTGTGCTGCCCTTTCTGGGGCAGCTTCCTTACACCAGATAAAAGCAGCACTGGACATCAGAGCAATCTACCTGGCTACTGAGTCCTTGCTGCCAGCCAGAGGGGACCAAGGGGACCAATAGCTAATTCCTAATTTAATAAAGTGGAGTGCTGTAGGACAGCTTCATCACCTCCTGGCTCTGTAGGACAGCTTCATCACCTCCTGGCTCTTCAGCCTTTGGCTTTGCTTTGGCCCTCTCAATGTGGAGATGTGACAGGGCCTGAGCTGACCCTGTCTGGGGCTGTGCCCATGAAAGCTCCTTGGTGGAAGCTCTGAGCTCAGGCACACAAAGCCATCCAGATCCCAAACAGAGCTGGTGTGAGGCCAATCAGCTCAGCACCAGGGTAGAGCAAATAGTAGACAGGGTAGACAGTACAGCTGTCTGTGCCCATCCATGCAGGGTACCCTCAGTGAGGCCAAAGGGAGCTGCTGGCAGGGGTTGTCCAGTGCCTTTTCCCCAGAAGCATTTTCCCTGGCACAGGATTTGTTTGGAGCAACCCTCCTCAAGGGGCTGTTTCCTTAATGGAGGAATGTACTCGTAGCCTGATACAATGTTGAGATATAAAGACACGATTTATGACATTTATGACATGATTTACTACATGAAAGAAAAACAGTGGCACCAAGGAGGCAGGGTCTGGGGAGAGCATGAATTAATCCCTACTACTGTATCCAAAAGCCAGTGTTACATAGGTATTGCTAAACAATGGAAAGAGGCTTTCTCTCACAGCATCCTAGGGTCCAGTTCTCTTCTGGCACCCACATATGTGCTTTCCCAGCCTAAGGGAGGGATGAAGGCAACCATCTGGACACGAGAACAATACAGGGAAGCCTCATTCTGCTGAGCTTTGGACAAGTAGCAGATTGTTGGTCTGGTTGCTAAACTGGAAGCCTCAAGTTTAGCTTCTACTCCAGGAGATCTAGATAGATGGGGAATGGCTGTTACAAGGAAACTCAGTAAAGATACATTAAGATAAGTGCAGTGCCTCTGCCTGGCACACAATTTCATCCTTGGCCAATGCAAAATGCATTTTGTTGCAAATAGTGTGTGAGCTACTGCAGGGTGGGAACTGTGTGCAAACTAATAGTGTGCAAACTAATATTTACTGTACATGGATGCTCCAAATGGAGTCACCTTGTGCAGTTTCTCGGTGTCCTTGGAAACACTTATTCAGGTCCTCCCCATCTGTGAGAGGAACCAGGCTGTGCTCCTCTCCAAGCATTTTTAGTTGACTTTGATGGGAAGGTTTTCATACATGTTTTGATACACAGTCCTGATTCCTGCAGTCAGTGGGACTGTAAGATGGACAGGTTCTCACATGAAGCATGCAAAAAAAAAGTTCCTTTTTCTCTACCTAGGTTCGAAGAGCGCACTGATTTATAAGTGAATTATGTATTGGTTCTGATGAAAAATCTTCCTTAAAAGGAACTTCATAGGTTTATAAGTTATCATTGCTGCCTTGAAGTCCTTTATATTTGCTACAAATAACACACTCCATGTGGGATGAAAAAATGCTTCAGCTATGCTTGGTGATCCAAACCCCTACATTGTAGAAATCAACAGGTTCAGAAGAACATATTACAAAAGGGAAAAAAATTCCCATGAAGATTTGACCTTCTACCTTTTCAACAGGACTGTGGTGGTGTTTTTATGCCTATACTATGAGCAGTCAAGACTAGACACCATTTTCCCTTGGTCAGTAGTTTTTGAGAACAGCTGCATTTTTGACACAGTGCCAGCCCACAATTCATGTTTGTCTGCACCCTTTACAGCACAAACTTTATTGGTACTATAATATTTTGATACATTGAAAAGATTGTTACAATTAGAGTAGTTTTGTTTCTAGTCAATAATATTATTTCAAAAAAATTAAATGTTCTAGAAATAATAAACAAGGAAGAGAGGCCTCCCTTCTTAATGAAATATGGGTGCATGAATTCCCCTGACCTAATTTCCGGTACACTCAAATATGATACAGTTCAAAAGTTCAGCTTGGGTTTAAATTTTGTTGAGTTTATGTTCTGTTTGAGACAGATGGCCTGAAACAGATGGGAGAAGTCCAGTGAAGAACAGAGGGAGAGGAGGTCAGTGGTCAGGATGTAATATACAGAACAGCTGGGGAAGAAAAATCAAGAAGTGCATTAAAGGAATGACTGTTTTGTACAAAGCCTCACTTTTGCTGTGGTTTTCACCTTGGTGTCAGTGGTTTTCACCTTGGTGTCAGCAGTTTTCACCTCGGTTGTCCTCTGAGCACAGTTCAAAAAGTTGGTGGATACATGGAACCTGACCTGATGTCATCAGCTGTCCCATACATGTTGTTGGTAAAACAAAAAGTGAGCACCAATGGCAGCAGTGCCTTCACTGGTGGGACTGAAGCTATTCTACCAAAGTGTTCCCCCCAGTCAGGAGCCTGCATATGTTGGTTTAATTGTTCTGGGACAATTTTGATTCACAGAACAAGAAGGATTTAGGTACTCAAGCCAGTATGGAAGCCATCCAAGATAATTAGAATTGTCCTAAAAGTCTTGAATAATTTATGTTTCAACATCTCTAAGTCCAAACTGATGGGAAAGCATCCACTCTTTTCACCATGCAAAAAGCCTCTTCCAGGAGGCAGGCTCTGCTGCATTCCCCAGGTTCAGGATTAATCCCAACACACATTTACATCTGTGCCACCAGTAAGACTGTAAAAATCCACCCAGCATTTGACTTACACGTTTTGTGTGTTTCTTCCTGCTTCCCCTCTGATTCATATTTCCCTTTTCTGTTTATATGCTTTAATTCTCTCCCTTCCTCTGTGAACCAGCTCTCACAACCTTTTTGCAAAGGTCCTGTTTTTCACACTTTTCCCAGTTGCTCCAAGATCGTCTCTGAACTCTCTCACAGTGTCTGGTTGGAAAATTTTGCCAGGTTTTGTAACCTTATTCTTGAAACTGTGTTCCTTGAGGAGCAAACCTGGGAGCTTTGCAAAGCAAGACAGCACAAGGCAGATAGGAGCAGCTGCCACAGAGTTGTGTCCTAATAAATTATCCCTAGTCAGGATGTTAATGATACTGGAGATGGTCTTAGCCTGTCCTATTTGTCAAGTAAAACATTAAAATGTTTTAAACTGCTTCACAAGCAAGGAGATGTGTAGAGAGCTGTGAGGTCTTGGCTGGTGAACAGATTGTAACTTGACCTCATTCATTTACAGTTGAGACATCTTCAAAAACTGCACTGATTTAACCAGAAAAATAATTTTCATTACTTTCCAATGCAGATGGCGTATTGTGAATTTATTTCTAACTTGTGGGATGTCTGAAACAGTGCAGTGGAAAACAAAAGAGGTTTGGGTGTTTGTATAGAAAACTTAGCTATGTGCTAGGCATGCCTTTTAGGCTTTATTAATGGAATAAAGACTTTTTTATTATTATTGGAAGAGGAAAGATAAGAAGATCTGCTCTTTTTATTTAATCCAAACAAAGCAAGATCTTTCTTTGAGATAAGACTTTTTTCCCATAACAACTCTTGCACAAGACCAAAATTGCGACAAGCAAGTTGTGAAAGAAGTGTTAAGGAAAAAAACACCCTTTGGTCGATGAGATGCTGAAAGCATTGCTCCACAGACAGCAGTAAGTGATTTATTTAAACATCCATCAGTCGGGTACTCTGCTAGGAAACATCTGAAAATGTTTTGTGTGGGTGAATCCAGAGGCCTACTGAAAAGCAGTTGGAAGTACGTGATGCAAACCAAATGAAGTGGCACATTCTCTGGTGCACAAACATGTGATGTCATTGCACTTTTATTGGATCTACTGGAAAGCCTCCTTAAGAGCAGTCTGAGGAAGCAGGGGGCGGAAAAAGTAAACAAAGAGGCCAACATGACATTGGGTGTTCACAGGCAGAGAGCTGTGCAAAATCTTCTTGGATGAAAGTTTATCCTGATTTCTAGTTTTGGTTACTTGTTAGGAGAGTAAGCTGACATAAGACTTCAGAGATCAGGTTTAGAATATCAACCTGTTAAAGTAAAACACTTGGAGCCTCTGTTTAATTGAACCAATTCTGACTTCCTATCCAACAGTGAGCTCAATTGGATACACACAAACTGATATTCAGTTGCCTTTCAGATACCCTGGGGCTTCCTTCATGGTGGCACCTTCATTTTATCCTTCCTCAGTGACTTAAGTGCCTCAAAAGCTGGTCTATAGAGGCAGACAGAACTGACTACTGGTGGTTCACATCTATAGACCTTCCACTTGAGACTCGGTGACTGAAAGTTGTGGTGACTTTTTTCTTCCTTCTCTCATACAGCCTCATATTCAGAGCATCATGTAGAGTATGGCACAACATGGGTCAGTGTTCCCTGCAGGAAGGAAATTGCTTTAAGGAATACATCAGGAAATGTGGGAAGATGGTACTTCCCAACAGTCTTGTTCACGCTCTTCCCCTCTGCTTCTATGGTCCCAGTGGCCAATTTGTTGTGTTCAGTTTTCCAGAGATTATTTAAATGCCCTCTAAGGAGCATAACATTCTATAAATGGAGGCAAAAAAGAGGATAAATTGATAGGATCCAGACAGCATTCCCTAGGGACTGCCAAGGAAGACACCACTTGGGGAATAGAAAATACCCATCAGGGTAGGGAAGGGATCTGATTTGGTCATCTAGGCATGGAGTTATCATGGCAGGTCTATTTCCAGCTGCACTTTGTGCAGAGGCTTTTCCAGCAGTGGTGCTTTGTCAATGTTTACCCACTTAGGAGGTGTGATACAGGGATTCTCAACATGACAGCCCTGTTTGGGCTTGCACAGATATAAATGGTTTTGTGCTCTTTGTGGCATTTCTGAATGTGCCAAAGAACAGACTGTGAAATTCATAGGTCATTTCAACATTAAACACAGTCCTCTGCAGACTCTAGGCACCAGATGGAAAAATCAGCAACTGCAGAAGTGCAGTAAAGATTTATATTTTGGACTTAAAATGTCTAGAGAGGCAATTAAAGCACCTGGAACCTCACCTAACTGGGCATCATTCCCTCCAAACAGCTCGATTAAGGTGTGTTTGGTCCAGTCCAGCAGTGCAATAACTTGCCTGATGTCTATGGTGAAACACAAGGGGCAGATTAGGGGAAACATATGGTCTTGAATCACATATGTAAGGCAAGAAACATATGCTAAAATCTGTTACAAGGAGCTTTTTCCAAGAGTAAACAACAATTAATGAAGCTGGAGGTTTGAAATTCCTCAATCCACTACTCTTGCCAGGATTTTTGTAACATTTTAAAGTGAAAGGCAGTGGAGTCATAAAACTTGTAAGTATTATAAAAAGCACAAATTACAATATAAGTACTCATGATGGAAGAAAGTTTTACGATAAAAAATATTTTTCAACTATTACCTGATAGGTTTCTTCTGGAATTTCGTAAGTTTACTACCATTATTTTATTTTATGCTCTTCCTGTGCCCCAGCACTAACTGGAGTGTAAATATATGAAAAAAAATGACATAGTTTCAACAGCCTAATATATCTTTTTTTACTTTGTTTTGTTTTATTTTGCTTTGGTTTGTTTTAGTGATAGCTGAGAGGGATGTTATTTAGTATTAGCTGATAGAAACATTTCCTTATCTACTCTTGAACTAAGATCGTAAAAGCAAACAATGTTGCAATGATTATTTTATTATATAAGAATGTGCTTGCAGCAGTAGGAATATCTGAATTCAAAATGAAGCTTTGGCCTTACAATGGATATATTTTCCAACCTCACATTTTTCAGAACTTACATAGAAAATTTTGAAAAAATCAATTTTAATTTTTAGCTACAAAAAAGTTTTTTGTTTTTTGGTTTTTTTTAAGGAAAGATGATGTGAATTCAGGCTTCAATAATCTGACCAGCTCTGCCCACATGAGACATCATCAACCACTTTTGCCATCTCTCTGGACACTTCTGCTGTCAAATTCCTTTCACTACAACAGTACAGGGAACAGATAATGCTTGTAGGCTCTGTTGCCCTAAAGCTTCTCTGCTGTCTGTTCCTCATCTAAAGTCTATGACCCATATCTGTTTTGCAAAGGTTTGGAGAATAATTCAAACTGGAAGGAGCCTCTGGAAAACCCAGTCCGCTGCCTGATAAAAGCAGGGCCAACTTCACTGTCAGAATCTGTTGTTCAGGGCTTTACCCTGAGGAGTTTTGAAAGCCTACAAGGATTTTCCAGTGTTCAGCCTCTCTCATTATTAAGGATTTTTCCTCATGTTTTGTGGGATCTTCTGCTGTTCCAACTTGTGGTGGTTGTATCTTGTCCTACAGCTGTGTCCTCCTGGGAGGAGATGATGCTGTCTTCCTTGTAACTGCCCATCCAGTCTCCTTCTCTGGAAGTATTCTAGGTGAACCTGCTCTAGCAGGGTGGTTGGAGGAGACCATCTGCAGAGGTCGCTTTCATCCTGAACCATTCTGTGATTCTTTGATTTTTACTCCAAAATCCTGGTATAGCTATTCTTACTCTTCTGCTGCCTCATGCCACACCTCCAACCTTGTTGTCTGTGCCAGACTTCCTTCTCTTTGTTGGGTTTCCTTCCTGAAAATGGAGTCTTCCCCTTTTCTGCTCTTTTCTCTGGCACCCCGGACTCCTTTCTCCCCTTCGCTTTGTAGGAAAGTTAGGAACAGCACAGAGGAATCTCCTTTGTAGTCAATTCTCAGAATGTTTCTTCACAAAGTATACTGCTTATGAACTGGAAAATCATAGAATTGCAGAATGTTTGGGGCTGGAATAGATTTTAAAGATCATCTAGTTCCAATCCCCCTGACAGAGGCAGGGATGCCACCCACTAGGCTCAGATTGCGCAAAGTCCTGTCCAGTCTGGCTTTCATGGATGGGGCACCTACAGTTCCTAGGTAATTTGTGCCAGTACCTCACTCCCTCACAGTAAAGAATTGCTTCCTTATGTCTAATCCAAATCTCCCCTCTTAGTTTGAAACTGTTCCTCCATTTCCTGTTTAAAAAGCCCATTTTAAAAAATGCTCTCTCTTTTTTTGTTTCTAAGTACTGAAAGGCTGCAATAAAGTGTCCCATGTGTCTCCCAAATGTGTCTTTGAAGCAATGATTGTTAGACATGGACAGGAGGAGGAAATCTGTGGAACTAGCTTGGCTCTGCAAAGCAGCAGAACTGCCATGAACAATAGCTTGGGAGAAAAGTGACTCTCCCAGTGTTGCAAGGCTGTTCCCTCATTTTTGCCAAAATTTTCATTAGTATCCTGTTGCATCAGCCTCCAGATGAAGGAGAAAGTGTTGTACAGTCTGACAGACCCTCCTCAGAAAATTCTTCTGTCTCTTTTTCCTCCCATTTCAGCTTCATCCCATTTCCCTGTCTACTTCACACTTGTTTGCCACACTGCATGAACTGATGTCCTCCTCTGTTTTCATGCATTACACATTTGTAAGTAGCCAGCACGTTGTCTAGCCAAGGTACCTGTGTCTCCTCCTGCTCTGCACAGCTCATCTCTGACTACCTCTTTGCAAATCTTTTCCTATCCCTCTCTATTTGGTGCTCTTCAGTTTCCAGTTACACTCCTTCGTTCCCCTTCATTAAGACATGAATTGTACTAAAACTCTCTTCTCTACTCCATTTCCCTTCCATCTTTCACTTCTTCTATCTTCCTTCATTTCTGTTCCATTACCTTTCTCCTAGGCTCTCTTCTCACCCTTCCTCTACAAGAAATTGAATGAAGCTTCACTGATCTCTAAACTCTTGGGGAGAGGTGGGTAAGTACCTACCACTGCCTGTTCCTCTAAAGTGTTTTCCTTTCTTCACTTCTCAGAGGGAATTGCATCACAAAACACTTTGTTTTTCTCCTTTTCCCATCACTCACACTGAGCACTTTGATGGCGATAAACTCCTCTCATTCCTCATTCCTCTTTTTTCTTGTCAAAATCTATTTGGCCCCTCACCGTTCCAGGACCCATGGGACCAAAATCTGTTCTGGCTGCATAGTTGCAGCATTGTCAGGAAGCTGAAGACGCTACACTTAATTTTTATTCTTTTCTTATGTCTATTTTTTCTTTTTTCACTCAAATTTACCCACTATAGATGGGAGTGAGAGTGGGGGGATAGTTAACTTGGGTTAGTATGGTCCTTCTGAAGTCTGACTACAGGGAAGAGGAAGTGTTGACATTGATGTTTTTCAGCTCTTCAGATGTTCCAAACAACTCTGGCAGAACAGAAACTATCATTAGAAAGCTCTAAGTGAAATAATTATATATACATCTGGACAACCTCATTTTTTTTCCTGGGGATTGTATAAGACATACCACAGAGCCTTGCTTTTGAGAGGAAATGGACCCAGTTTTCTGGAAAATGTGACTTGTTTCAGGGTTGGAAAGACACAGGCTACAAATTTAGGCATCTGAAATGAATCAGTGATCACTTTTGAAGATCTTGATCAAAATGTTTCACAAGGACAGGAATCCACAAGCAGCAGCACCACAGGCTGTTTGTTATTACAGATGATCGTTTAGCACAGGCTGTTCTAATTTAAGTTAAACAAAGCTAATCCTGAAATGATCTATTTCTTAAAGTAACCTTGTGAGTCTGTGCCTTTGCACATGTATGCACAAACAGAATAGGTAATTGTTTATGGAAAATAATATGGATAGAGGATACCTCACCTGGTTTTGCTTTTCATGGAGCTACAGGGGATTCAAGTGGTTGTGCAGGTTTTTTTCTCCCTAGGAAAGTAAGAGGGTACTGAATGACATGGGGATTAGATAGAATAGGATAGCAAATGCTTTGGGCTACCAAAATATTAGGAGGCACTTACTGTGTTGTATACTGACCTACTGTGGCTAGTTTAGGGATGAGTGGAGTCCCTGCAGGGAAGTCTGTAGCTAGAGGCCCTGGTACTCTGTTAGGGTGCAGAGTATTTTGCAGAAAAAGAAAAGGGTGCTTTGGAGAAAAAGAAAAAAAAGCCAATGCTTCTGGAAACTGAGACTTACTTTCCATGGATGGCTAACATGAGTCATGACTTGCTGAGAATTTAGCACTTCTCTCTATTTCTAGTTTTTCTAGCATTCCTAATGTTTCCAGTACTTATATCTACCTGATGCCAGGCACATTTAGATTAGATGTTATGTAGAAATTCTTTACTCAGAGGATGGTGAAACACTGGAACAGGTTGCCCCATTCCTGTAAGTGTTCAAGACCAGGTTGCAAGTCTGTTGCAAGGACTTTATGAAAAGGCAGTAAATGAGGGTGAAAATTCTTGCTTGCAAAATTCCGGTCAAAGCAGCCTGTATCGTGCCTACTATCCTGGTGTCAGCTGGGACAGAGTTAATTTTCTTCTTTATTAAACCACGCCACTAACCTATTAGGAAAATGGAGCTGACTGGTGGGAAGGTGTGTCATGTGTGAGTAACATCTACGTTTGATGCAAGATCATTGCTTGGCATTTGGGCTTCTTGAAGACACAGTAACAGACAGGAGAGGCAAGAGCTGGGGCTGTCAGCTACATAGCCCCTATTTTGATGCATAATATCATGCAGGGCTCACATTTCTCCCTGTTTTTCCTCTCTGCTATTTTATTCTTGTTTTTATTTCCCTTTCTTGCTCCTCAGCCCATCCAGAAAAATAGAATTGGCTGGAGCAGGGTCATGTCACTGATTATCCTGCTAACAGAAAAATCCAAACAAGCCATTCTGCATTTTACTCCTGAGGCTTATTCTTGAGAAAACTGTTTTTGATCCTGGGGAAGTCAAGGGAAATCTAATTAGTCCCAGATGTGTAGTAATAACAACCACTTCGTTTTGGGAGAGCCAACCAAAAGCTGTGTGAAAACTATTAATTAAGCGTGTTTGACTCTGTCCTCAGGTTATTAACTAATTCCAGTCATGCTAGTCAGGTTAATACTGGCTCTAAGAAGGAGATTGTCATGCTTGACACAAAAGCCATAAACTTGGTGTGGACACACAGCTCAGCTTGCCTTCACACCAAGGGAAAAGCTCAGCAGCTTCGACATCGGACTTCCAACTAGTTCCTGGGATTGCTGCTTGTGCAATCTACTAGACTAGAAACTAAAGACTAGACTTTATTTCCCTACTTGAATAAAGGCTTGAGCCAATGATGAGCTCAAGCATGGGCTTTTGTAGATATTAGATCAAGCCCCATTGCTGCTGAGGGTTTGTGCAAACTTGTAGAATCACGGAATCAAAGAATGGTTTGGGTTGGAAAGGTCTTGCAAGACCATCTAGTTCCAACCCCATTGCCATGGGCAGGGGCATCTTCTGCTAGACCAGGTTGCCCAAAGCACCACCCAACCTGGCCTTGGACACTTCTGGGATGGGTCATCCACAAGTTCTCTGAGAAATCTATTCCAATTTTTTTTGCCTACATCTTCAGTAGATCTTCTTGGTCTCCCTCTGAGATATGAAACAGCTGTCCCTTCTTCAGGACCAGAAGGTAGAGGTCTAAGGTGGAGTCTGAACACCATAGGAAAAATAGGAAGCCTTTTCTTTTTATCTGTGGAGCATTTCAAACTGGTGATTTAATGTATTCACAACCCTGTGCTTTTTACAAAATTCAAATATGTTTTTATTATACAAAATTCCACAGTGGAATCCACCAGCCAGTTTCTTACATAGCTGCTTTAAAAATAGAATTATACACCTTTTTGTAGTGTGCTATTTTTTCATTCACTAGCTTGAAGAAACAGAAATGAAGCAGCAGTTTGACTCTTAGTTATTTACTTGGACAGGTTTTGATTTGACCTCTATTTCTGTTATATGCCTTAATGTACAGTTCGTGGCATTAACAGAAGACCTGATATAGTTCCTTCTGAAGCCATTGCACCCCATCAACAGGTCAGGCTCCCACTGTTGGTGAGCTTTTCTTCACTTCAAAAGGGTGAATTTTCTGTCAGGGTACAGAACAAAATATATGTCAGTGTCAACTTTTAGCAACGTAGCAGGTTAGCCGTGTTAAACCCATCACAGAATGAGGATCTACATAGCTTTTCTTACACCCATCCTCTAGACTATAACATCTTTTTAAGGTGACAGAGTAAGCATCTGATCTGAATAATGCCACAGGACTAGGTTCCCTGTGTATCATTTCACAACAGTATCTTTTTGCAGTCTAACCTTCTGTGACCTTTAAAAATAGATATATTATTTTCCTGTATTGAAATGCAACTGTATGCCATGAATTTCCCCCCAGTTCTTCTTAGAAATGTAAGCATTTCAGTCCAATTCTAGCTGGTTGAAATTCATTCTCCAAGATTTTTCTTTTGCAAAGTATTCACCCCAGAGATTAATTTCTTCACATTATACCCAGTTAAATATGTATTGCACATGAGGCAAATTTCTCCTCTTTTAGTTAAACTGTGGACCTGTGACCTTCTGAGCAGGCCTGGGTAACGTAACAGCAGTGGTTTCATGCTTGAGATTTCTTTTACATCCCTCGTGGGTACTAGTGCCAGAAATAATTGACCTCATCTACCTCTCATGTCATGCCCCAGTGACTGGAGCAACACCCTAACAAATAAAATGAGACATCCAGAGAGGTTCCTAGCACATGGTCTTTGGTTACCATGGTCAGCTGTCTGAATGGTAGGCAGGAGCACAATGGACACTATTTAAAATTTCCATTTGGTTTTGTTTTGTTTTTAGCTAAATTCTCATTGTTTTGGAACTCAAGGGGAATTTTACAACCAACTTGACTGAGTGAAGATTGTGTTTTATCCCACTCTGGCATATGTTTGTGTGAGTTCAGTTTAAGAAGAGTTAGGAGCTAACTAGCTAGGTAAAAGCAAAGCTCAGAGTAAATCGAAACATCTTGTGGAGGCACATAACTTTGAGAAAGGATTTCCTAATTGGCTGATGGCATCATCTGAGCTTAGTGAAAAGTCTCAGGCCTCAAGACCTTAGAGACCTTTTCTTTGGAGCTGGTTTAAATTACACATCCCTCAAAACAACAGCAGAACTTTACAGTGGCTTCTTCTAACACTATGTAATCTTTTTAGCAGATCTGTATGTGAATGAAGCATGTGCAAAACAGCAAATTCTCCTTCCAAGTCTCTGCAACACAGACCACTACAGTGGTGCAGTTCAGGGACACTTCAAAACCATCTTAAAATCCACAGTTAAAACTCAAAGATGAGAATTTTATCCTTAATTTCTACACAGTGTCAGGGTAGCACCTGATTTCTTCAGTTTTCAAGGCATTTTGTGTTCCTATGCTTTAAACTGATGGCTAAAGTTTTGCCTTCGGAAGCAAAAACATAAACCCACACCAATGATGATCACAGATAAAACTAGTACAAATGTTAATATAATGAGGATGTTGGTTTTCTTCAGATCCTCCTTTTCACAGTCTTCTGGTCTAATGTTCCCAATGTGCATTTCTTCCCAATACCCGAAGCTCTGAATGTACTGGCAAGTTAAGTCCTCCACATTGGGGATCTGGACATTTTTGTTCTGGATCATTGATGAAAGCCAGATGTTTCCACAGCAGTTGAGTGGGTTCCCAGAGAGATACAAGTTTTTAAGTGAATTTTCTAATGCTAAAATATTGCTGTCCTCTAATGTACTGAACCTATTGTTCCGTAGGTCTAGAACTTCCAGTGGAGAGTCACTACCCCACTTAGGCAGCCAGTTCAGCTGATTTTCAGAGAGGTTCAAATGTTTAAGGTGACTAAAACAAGGCAAGTCAATATTTAAATCTATCAGGCTATTGCCATGTAAATGCAAGTATTCCAGAGACTTCTCCAGTCCTGCTAGTGCTTTAAATTCTATTTTCAGTCCAGGGTTCATGGAGAGATCCAGGACAAGCAGTGGAGTCTTGTAGAAGGTGTGTGCTGGTAGGGTGCTCAGCATGTTGTCAGCCAGGTACAAGTACTGTAGAGCAGGAGAATCGACAAAAGACACACAACCACTTTCCTCTCCAGCAAGTCTTTGCTTAGCTAATCTTGAGTACATGTGGCAAAGGCTGATATTATTGCTCTGTAGGTTAAGAAATATGAGGCTAGGAAGACTGGAAAAGATGTTGAATTGCAGGGTCTGGAGGTTGTTGTTTTGGATATGAAACTCCTTCAAATTTGGCAAAGCACCAGCATTGAGGAAAAGGTTCTGCAAAGCATTGTAGCTCAGGTCAAGGACAGTTAGGGAGATCAATGTCCTCTCATAACTTACTGCAAATGCCTGAAGACAGTTTCTGCTGAGATTAAGGGTGTGAAGGGACAACATTGACTCAAAGAACCCATCTGGAATGGATTTGATTTCATTATAACTTAAGTCTAAATATACAAGCTGGGATAAATAAAGAGAACTTGCATTTTTGCTTCGCTTCTGATCAAGGAGATGAAAAGAAGCATCTAGCCATTCATTATCCATATAGTCCATTTTATTATAAGGGGATTCAGCAGTGAGCTGGATTAAATTATTTGATAAATTCAGAGTTACCAGTTTATTTACCTGAGGGAAGACTGGAAAGTGAAGCAACTTGTTTTCACTAAGATCCAGACCTCTTAAATTATATTCATCATTTGACTTTGTGATGCTGAAAGTCTCAATGCTATTCCTGCTGAGGTCAAGTATCTCCAACTGCCTGAGGTTGAAATCAGAGATGCAAGTAATTGAATTTGTGGAGAGATTGAGTTTGGAAAGGTTCGCCAAAGTCTCAAAAGCACCTTCTTCTATTTCCATTATGATATTTCTCTGAAGATCAATTTCCACAAGACTGGGAGATCCCTGAAACATCTTGTGTGAGATCATTACAATACTGTTGTCTGCCAAGGAAAGATACCGCAGTGTTGGAGCTTGTTTAATGAAATACTCAACCATCCCATTGTAGAGATTGTTGTGGGACAAGTCCATTATTTCCACCTTGGGCAAAAGTCCAATCCCCTCTGTCCCATTCTGAGCAAGCTCATGCAAATGATTGTTGGCTAAATTTATTTCCAGCAAACTTGTCATGCGTGCGAACACTCCAGACGTGATGAAGCTTATCTGGTTGAAGCTTAAATCCAGATACTGGAGGGAAGTGTAAAATGATAATGGCATTTCATGGATGCTTTGAATCAGATTTCCAGACAGATCTATTTTGTTTACATTTAGATGGAGTTCATGAGGGATTTGGTGGAGGTCTTTGTTGTGGCAAAATGCCTGTGAGTTTGCCTGCCAGAAAAAGAGAGAAAAGAGGTTGTCACATAACAAATTAAAACATTTTTTCATTATATATATAAGGAAAATAGCATTCAAGATCCAGGCAGAACCTACTCCTGAAACACCGATTCCACCACTTTGTCTGAGCAATCAGACAGCAAGACCAACAATCCTAACACCTCTCTGCAGATAACAGCACTCTTTTCATTTTAAAGGCATCTCTGACTTACAACAGTAGAGTGTTTTCTCTGTGTGATACCTACTGAATGCTCTCCTTTTTGTCACTTTCTCCTGGACTCTTTTTAATAGTCCCAAGTGAAGGAGTTTTGCCCCTTTTCCATTGTAATCAAGCACCATTTCTTATTTTTTCTTCTGATGTTTAATATTCTCGTTTTTATCTCTGGATTAGATTTTTCAAACTCAACTTGCAAGAGTAAGCAGTACTTGAAAAAGCTTCACTTTGTTGGTAGTGTGGGTCCCAGGACAAGGAGATGGAAAATCATATAAGGATCCTACATCAGAAAACCTGTCTCTCCTTCATAGTCACACCCTCAGATATTCAATCATCCTTTAGCCATGACTTGGTTTAGTAATGAACCTTTATCCAAAATGGGTCGTTCAATGACTGCAATGTTTCTGATGTAAAACTCTTCCTGCTTTTACTGTCCATGTTTATCCTTTTGCTAAGGTAACAGTTCTCTTCTACTTCTGTGGGGAGAGTGCCTTGTGAAACCGCTCTGACAAAACACAGATGACACAACACAGAAAAGACAAATTCTGTAGAACCTTCACTTGAGAGAGAAAAAAGCTGAGGTGCAGTGAGGGTCATACTTTTTCAGGCCAGTTCTCAGCAGCAGATAGAGAAAAAAAACCCAAATGTCAAAATCAAATCCATCTTCCAGAAGCAAGTCTGTTTAATTGCAGCTAGGCTTGAGTCTGTGTCCAGGCCAAATTTGCAGTGTGTGTTCATAAGGAAGATTGGGAGCATGAACATGAGCGTCCTTGCATAAATATCAAGCTATATTTTGTTAATAAGGAGAACATACAGCAGTGTGAGGAAGTGGAATGTGAAAGGCTTAGGCAGCATTTAATTTACTGAAGGAAACCTCTTGCCATGAATGTATTTGGGTGTCTGGGCCATAGAGTATTTGTAGAAAGCTCATAAAGGAAATAAAGAAAAAATCTGTTGAGTTTTAATTTTCATGGAGAAGCAGGACCAGATTCCATGATGCAAATCTTTTCAGATATTAAAGAAACATTAAAAGTAAAAAATATTAAAACCCATCTGTTTCATGTGAGCTTTGAGGTGAATGAAGTGGCACGTCTGCTTTGGAGAAGTCTTTTGTGACTCTGTTTTGCAAATCTCTTTTGCGAATCTCTTTTGCATAATCTAAATTTTGGAGACCACACAAAAATGTGTCAGAGAAGTACAAGTGCTCATCTAAACTCTAGATATAGTCAGACTACTTCACAGTCCTTCCTATAATACATCTTTCCCAAAGATCCCAAGTAAATTGACTACAAAAACCTGAAACCTTTCCCCCTCTCTCTCCACAATTCACTTAAATCTCCCCCAGCTAAAAATATTAGGGAGAAGGAAAGAAATTTTCTGGCCTCTCCCTGACATTATTTCTTTCCTGCAAAGCCATCATAGAATTGCTCATTTTGAGCTAAAATATGCCTAGAATTGGGCTTAGCTCCAAGGCATGAGAAGAAAGCCTTTTTTATTTGGTTTGTGGAAGAGGGAGAAGCCAGAAGGATAAAAAAAATCCAGAGTGAAATAGCAGCAGGTACTTTGCAGCCTAAGGCAGATGCCAGGTTTCTTCAGACACTTTGAGCCAAATCTCAACAAGTGTAGAATCCCCTTCACTCCTCCTGGGAGAAAGTATCTTAGCAAAGTTCTGATCCAGCTCCTGTCAATGCCAGTCAGCTGGTTTTCACTGAAGTCAGTGGGTGAGAGGTCAGTCCCAGATCACCATGTGTCTTGCAGGATTTGGCCTTTAATCTGCATCCATGGAACTGTCCCAAGGATAAAAGGAACAGATAAAATCTATACTTCCCACTGTCTGCCATTTGGTCCTATAATAGTTCCCCTTCCATATTTCTTTTAAAACCATCATTCCTTTTCGTTGACTATTTTGATCCTCACCATATTTCTTCTCTTCTACACCTTCTTTACTCCCCTGAGGCTCAAACTGCATGAATTTAATCCTCATTAGGAACAGGAAGAAAAGATAAAGCACATCTCAAAGGGATGGAGCATCTCTTTGTTGTATCTCCCCTCCTCCCACCTCTTAGCCCAATGTGTTGGCAGCCTGAGACTGGAAAAGATGGCTTTGCCAGTCTCATGTTCTGCCTTCATCTTTTTTGTCAGTGCTGCCATCAGTTTATTTCAAGTCCATTGTCAAGAAGACTTGCAGGGTGAGGAGCATTTGGTCCCTTCAGTATCTGGTCCCATTCATGTGCTGGCAAAACAAATGGTCCAACAGCTCAAAAGCTGAGCATCATTTGGATTCTTGTTTCAGTTCTTCACTGCTCAGCACTGGGAGGAAGTTGTCATCCATGTTCCTAAGAGCCCTACAAAAAAAGCAGCTGGATCCAAGCCTCCACTTGTGTTCTCCTTTGTCAACTCATGAACATTTGAACCAAAGAATTTGGGCTGCAACCACTTGGCACTGACCTGCACTTGTGTGGTGTCCATGGCCATTCCTAGAAGACCTTCCCAGGTGGTAAGTTACCTCAGTCTCAGCTGCAGAATCAAACCTCAGCAGTTTTCCTAAAATCCCTTCTCTTCTGTAAATTATTTTAAAGCTTATCCTTTGCCAGCAAACGTGAATTAGCAGAAACATCTTTCTTTGTGAGGTAGAGCATGCTCTGCTTGAAGCCTTGCCTGTCCTTGGAAGGCAACATGAGTTAGGAAGAACCTGGTGGCATTTAAGCTGTACCTTGTTGTCTTGCAAACCAGTAGATTTGCCATAACTTGTATAATCAGTACAGCTCACTCCTTTGTCAAGGGGCTGGTAGGGATTGCTTACTTCCTAAAACCTCATCTGGGGTTCTTGTTCAATGACAGGAGTACTGGTGGTGAGTCAGAGATGGGCACGAGTTTCTGACTCATGGCTCTTCCAGGAGACTTGGGATAAAAGTATTAAATTCTGAGCCCTTGATGTTTTAAAGGTGTCACCACAGGGAAAGTACCATATGAAACAGTGAGGCTGTGATGAAAAACAGCAATGCAGCACTTCAATGAACTCAGCAGCTAATCCAGTAGCTCCTTCTCTCTTTAAACAGTGTTTGAATTTACATGCACCTTTCATTGGAGCAACCATCCTGTGAAGGAAGATGATCAGTATCGACATCCTCAATGCTGATACATTCATTTATTTGAGAGGATCATCTCAGTCTCTGACTGCAGCTTTATGTAAGAGCTAAATTTATCTCAGTTAACTGCTTGGAGTCTTGGGTCATTGGTTTGATGAAACAAGTTTACGGTGAAGTGGTGGAAACAAGCACGTGTTTACTTTTCACCAGTCAGCCGGGTCTGTCTCAGCAGTCATCCAAAAAGTGGGATGGGACAAATCTGCTTGGATTATTGTGTGTCCTGCCCAGCCTTCACTTCACTGTGGTACATGGGACCCGAGCTTCATCGGTCTTCCCTCTCCAGCCAATGAACTGAACTAGTTAGTTACTTTCCCTAGATCATTCTATATAAACTAGGTTTTAAGTTCTTTGGAATTCAGGAAGTGCAGCAACACAGCAGGTGGGCAGGAATGCATTGAGTCCCATAAGGGAGCTGTGTACAGCTAGTAAATACTTCTTTTTTCCTATTTTGGAAATTCTTGAAGATTTTTTCTAAGCAGCTTCAATATTCAGGGAAAAAAAAAGATATTTTAAAAGTGTGTTACAGTCAGAAACACTTTGATAGGGGAGAAAGTTCAGGTTTGAATAACATTTATGATATTATTCCAGGTGCTTGCAAAAATCCAAGGAGAAAAATTCGTACTAGAGCAAGAGGCTTTGTTACTTCTTTTTCCTCCAGCAGAAGTCAGGTGCAACTTCCCTGGCAGCAGTGCTGTGTCAGGGCAGAGGAGGTCAGTCTCCCTGCTATTACAAAAGGGCTGGTATAGAGAATATTCTTTGTTTAAAGCACAAAGAACTTAGGCCTGATAGAAGGAGTTGATTTTAGGTCTAAGTCTTTTCTCTGTCTCAGTCCCAGAACCCCTCTATGGTCTAAAGGAAATCAGGTCAAATTTATTTTAACCAGCTCCCCTTTAGAAAAAAAACCTGAGATAATGACCCTTCTTCCTGTCTCACTCCTCCTCCACCCATCTTTTGTGCTGTCACTACAAAAAGGACATAGCCTGAGAAGTGCCTCCTACCCATTCCCTAACCCAGCAAATCCCACCTCTGCCCCAACAGAAAGTCTGATCCTGGGGGTTTTCCCTTTTCAGAGACTATGGCTGTTTGCACAGTGCCTGTAACAAGGGTGTCCCAGCCTCACTGCAGATCCCAAAAGGCCTGAATAGGAATCCCTCCTTACCATTTCACAGGATGTCCCCTCTACTGGATGATAGTTAGAGGCTCCAGTGTTCACCACTGCCAGCAAGAAGATGATGTTCAGTTTCATGGTTCTGAAGGTAAAAACAATTAGATTTCAACACAGAGGAACACAGAGGTCAACACATGTGAAAGCTGGCACCAGATCATCATCTAATATTGGCATGGACACAAGCAGTGCAATAAATTAACCCATCTCTGACCCTACTATGCTTATGACCTACCTGTGTAGCTTTGGATTCTTTTGAGCCTGGTGGAAAAAGGAAGATGCAAGGAATTTAATGGGTTTGTGTGGTTCCAGATGCTGCCTAGATGATATCCAGGCCACTCAGTGAAGTCCAGATGCACATGTTGGGCAGTGTGTCTGGCATCATGCAGAAAGAGCTCTCAAATGGAAATAGTTTCTCTTTAGATCCAACAAATTACGCCGAGGATATTAGCCACAACAGAACCACCCTGATCGACATTCTTCTGTCACGCAGAAGGTGATTTCAGATGGCTTGTGTGTTCAGATTTGAATTTATTACTTTGTGTTGCCCTCTAGGGCTGAAGCAGCTGTCAAATTGTTTCCTTCCTTCCTTCTGCTAACTTAGTACTGCTGCTGGAAAACCCACCTTTACACAGGTTTTCTCATTGATTTCTCCCAGAGCCACAAGCCTGGACTGTTGCAATGCAATTTTCCCATGGTTGAAATAATATGCCAAAGAGCTGGGCTCTTAACACCTCTTTTGCTTTGCAATGCACCCTGAAATGAGAGGCATAAATCACAGAATCAGAGAATCACAGGATGGTTTGGATTGGAAGGGACCTTAACAATCCTCTGGCTCCAACCCCTCTGCCGTGGTTACGGACACCTTCCTGCAGACCTGGTTGGTGGTTCTAGCCATGAAAATGGTATGAAAAGACAACAGGGGAGGGCATTATTAGGTACAATGGATAGAAAAATCCATGTTAAGCTCTCAAGAGAGCAGTCTGTCAGTGAGATTATCACAACCCCAGACAGGTTCCCCTTGACTGGGCTCTTGTCAGACTCGTTTTGACCATCTTCCCTCAAGAATGTTGTGTCTTGAGCTTCCCTAGCCTGGAGCTGGCTGCAGTGCTGATTTTGGCATGCTTCCTGGGCTCAAGCTCTCATTCTGCAACCCCCTTGGGATGAGCAGGGGACTTATGTTGAATCTGGGGACTTCTGTGTTGTCCAGAGATTTAAGTTCCTTTCAGTTGCTCTGTGTTTAGAGTTTGCCTTGTCAGCAGTGTGCAATAGCACTTGCAGTGCACAAACACTTTTGCAAGACAAACCTCAAACATTTGAGGCTTCCATGAGAAAAATGATATATTTTTAAAAATAGGATATTTTGATTTAATTTAGAGATGGACTCCTAACATCATGCCTGTAATGAAGAGCAACAAGCGACCAAGATGACGGCAGCTTTGTATTTTCTACACATGAATGTTCAGAGCACTTTGGGAAGTTTGGATTTGCAGGGATAAAAATAGCAGAAATTTTGTTGGTTGTGCTTTTTAAAAACCCAGCTCAATTCCTCAAGCTGTTTTAGCAAGTGACCAAACAGTTCTGCCAGGTGAACTGTGAAGAAGAGCCTGGACAGAAACAAATGCCAAACCAGGAGGGAAGGGCATGCACTGATTCTGCTGCTCAGGAGTTTGCTTCATTAAAATCACGGCCAAGTCAAGTCTGCATATCAAAAAAAGGACTCCTACATCTCCTCTAACCCCAACATGGCTTTTCTCCTGTATTTTGAAGCTGCTGCCTTCCTTGTTTCTCACTGTCCTCTCTCTACTTGCACCTGTATCAGGTGTTTAGCCAACAGAATTTCCCCACTGGAAATTAACATTTTCAATTAATTGGATACGTGGGGATTAGCCAGATTCCCTATTTTATTCACTTTTTTTTTTTTTTCCTACTCCTCTGTACAGGAAAGAAAAAGAAAATAAAGTGACAATTGCATGACATTCACCAGGCTGGAGACTTGCTGAGCAAGGGGCTGGATGAAGGGACAGTAGGAGATGGGAAAATGAAAACACTTATATCAGCAGAAAGTGATTTGCAGATTAAACTATCTGACCATGAAAACAAACTATCTCCTTGGAAAACAGTTCCCAGGAAAACTCAAATTCAGGAGCTAAAACATAATAATTTCTCATATTATTTTAGTGCAGCAAAAAGAGAGAAAAAAAAGGCTTTTAATTCAGCAATTTGTGTTCACTGACAGTGGCATAAGTATCTGGGAAAAGATTCATTCAATTTATGTGATCCAAGAGAAGGGAAAATGAGGTGAGGATAGTTATTTATGATAGATCTGATTGCATGATACTGATACCCCTTCTTGACTCCATTCATGATTATATTAGTAAAAGGTAAAGCACTGATACAATCACTGAAATGGAAATTTCTATTTTAAAAAGGGATTACTTGTGAATTTCTGTCACTGAAAATTAAAAGATTTCAGCATTTTAGAGTAGTAAGTTGATTTTAAAGTTGAAATTATTCCATCTTAGCAAAAAAAACCCCACAAACAAATTTCTGCTGTTGTGGAAAACCTAACTTTTGATTCTATTTAAGGAAACATATCTGCATTTTAATCAAAAATACTTTTTATCAAAATACAACAGAGTTTGGCTTTATAAATTTGTCTGTGATTTTTATATAAATAAGGATTTTCTAAAACTTTATCAGTTCCAAATACTGTCAAAGTGTTAAATCCTGTGGTAACACTCCAGATGCAGCAAAACCCTCTCAGTAAGTCATTGTTCACCCAAGGTGACATTCAAGCTGTCAGGATCTTAAGAGTAGCACAATAATGCTGCCATCTCACACCTCGTGCTCCAACAGGGAGAGCTCAATGACAGTGCTGATAGTAAAGAAGAGCAGAGGAGCCAAACAGCCTTTTCCCCATTTTACCCGGGGGCCGTGTGATCTGCCCAAGGCTGTGTTAAGATTCAGTGTCGGGGAGCTGGGTGAGTGGCATTTAATCAGTGTACAGGGCTGATCTCTGCAGCACTCCCGGTTCAGAGCACTATAATGCAGCAATTCCACAGACAGACTAAAGTCCTGTAAAGAAAGAAAAAATACCCAGACATGTCCCCCATCTTTCACTACTGTAAACACAGAGAATAATTACAAACCTGGTGTATGACAACTGCATTGTTGTAAACTAATCGGTGCCTCCTTAACGTGAGGGATCTGACTCTGCAGTGCAAGTCCCTGATGGGTTAAATACACAGCTGTGTGGATAGAGCCATCTACACAGTGTGTTTAGCCAGTTCCTCAGCCTATCCACAAACACGGTGTATTTTATTTATACAGTACCTTCCTCCTCCGTGTTACTTTTAAAGGCTGCAGCTCTAAGTCTCCAGAGCCCCCATCTCTCCTGCAGTCAAAAGCTGAACTTTCCAGCATGCTCTCAAGTTCAAATGCATCTCCACATACCTGCTCTGTGGTTGGAGGAGAAGGAGGAGAAGGATTCACCTCTGCTTGCAGCCTTCTGTCTCACAGACTCTCCCAGCAGCTTTTCCAGGGCAAGTCGAGGAAGAGTTTCCTTAGGGAAGTCGTACCTCTATTGCATGCCAGCTGACTAAAACTCCGTGAGCTCTGAGAGAAGTTTGAAGTCACTGGGAAAAAAAACACTCCCCATAGACTGGTCCGTGAATTCATTCCTTTGCAGTCACGATCTCTTATGTATTCCCAGGCTCCCACAAGCATGTGAATACATACCTCCGTAATAGTTTTAAAATGTGTGTGTCCTCTGTGCTTCTCTTTATTTTCCATTTCATCCATTCAGTCTTGGCTTATTTCCTGCAGTTTCTCAGCTGGTAATTACGGTCCTCTCGTACTGACACATGAAACAGTCTGTAAATTCCACAAAAAGATCCCCTCTGCAGTCTTTGCAAACACATGCTTGTCTCTGAAGTCATCTGCGCCTGTCCCACAGCTGTCAGCTTGCAGATTCCCAGGGGATGGAGTGAATCGGGGGCACTGAGCTAATTGCAAACCCGAAATTCCAAGTCCATGCAGAATGGGATGCATAGGAAAAGGGTGTTTGGGACGGAAGTTTTACAGTAGGGACAGCACATATGTTTGGTTTCCCAACAGCTCAGTTGTGTTTCTGTGGCACAGCAGTGGGGATGACCAAACATACCCTTGGGGGAAAGGAAAAATTCAATTTAATGCTCGAATGGGAAATAATGTAAATGCTTTCCAGAAAGGACAGTGGGATGGATTTTTCCTTCTCTTCCTTGGATGTGAAGCTCTCTCTTATTTCAGAAGCAATGCACTTGTGTAAACAGGTGGGGTACTGTGCATTGCCTGTGTTGTCTTTTTCTGCTTAGCCGTGCCCTGGTTCCAGGGCAGGGGTGCATTGGCCTCTGCATGATAGTTTGCAGCAGTGCAAACCTCAGAGAATTTGGCCAGCTCCTCAGTGGGTGTCTCAGGACCAAACTGAGTGTTGGGTTCCCCAGCCAAGGCACAGCCCTGCATAGGCCACCCCACCAGGGAGCTCCTGCAAGCCTCCCAGGGGCCACTGCAAATATTCTTTCCTGAATGCATGAAGAGTATCTCAGTCGAGTGACCTCCTCCCTGGATGAGAGTTTTGCCTTCAGCATTGTGTGTTTTCCCTTCTTTGCACTGACATCTGCCATAATGGACAAGGATTCTGGATGGGCCAAAAAAAAAAAAGGGGGATACTGACTCCCTTCTACTGGACAGCATCAATTCTCTCCAATTTTCCTGGACCTGTTTATCAAAATCAGATAAAACCCATGTCCTTCAACACCATGTGCCAAAAAGCTTTGTGGATTCTGCTAAACATATGCTGGCTCCTCTGCCACAGGTTACTGTTCATTGTCCTTAGCACACCAGCTCCTGACAGGGTTATTTCAGATCTGCACCATACTGCAAGATTCAAGGTGAAAATGACTACAGATGTGAAAAATGTGGTTTGTTAAATGTTGTAACGAGTACATTTTGCACATGTTACTGCAAAAAGAATGTAACAAGGATAATCAATTTAAAAGTAATGTGTACATTATGGCAAAGAAGTAAACAATAGTGATACATGTTCTTAATTATATCATGTATGATAATGAATATGTATAGCTGTATATGCGTATTTTTTAAAGGCCAAATGTTTTAACAGTTAGTAGGTGAACTATTTCTCATTGACTTCTCTTGGCAACAGAAGCAGATCTGGAGGAGTTTGCTTGTGTACAGCAGCTCCAAAACCTTATTGAGGACCTCAGAATAGCACTTATATGGGACACAGGTAGCCCAAAAAATACAGCACAATATCAATGGGTGAGCATGTGGTCTGAAAGCCCCAGTGTGCTGTGCCTACAGTAGGAGTCCACTGTAGCTCTATCTTGTGGCACCATGCCTCATGACTGTGGCAGTGCTATTTGGTTTGGCATCAGCTGGACACTGATGTGTAGATGTCCATCTCCCATCCAAGCTGCACCTCTCCTCATGGTCCATGCTGTCTAATTTAACTGGGACTGACAGAGGGAGGTCACCATGGAGATGTTGTTTCCTCTCCTGTAATCATACAAGGACAACTTGATGGTCAGTTTGATGTCACAGCAGCCAAGCCTGGAGGATGGCTGCATTCGTGCTGCTCAGAGCTGTGGGGCCAGTTGTATTATCCAGGTGGTACATGGCTAGCTGAAGGTAAATGGCCAGTTACAGAAAGGATAGGAAGTGTCCTGATGATGAATTTCAGACTTACAGAAAAGCAGAAGAAATTATTCACACAGATGCTGCTGTTGTTAGATGTCTCTCTCTGGTGTGTGGGCTGCAGAAACTTGGGTCAACCAGTGGTTGATACCCAGTGACACCTGAGTGCTGAGCTTCCCCATTTACATCTCCCAGTAAGGTGTCTCTCCAGGAGTGATCCCTGGCTGGACCCATGCAGACCTGTGTCTTCTCTAGAGCAAGTTGACTATTTCCCAGTGTGTAGCACTCAGATATCTGACTCTGGATGGTTCTCCTACAGCCCTGAATTTGTTGTTTCACTGCTAGCTTTCTTTGAGAATGCCTTGAATATTTGTGGGGACAGTGTCCAAATCTGCTGTGGAATAGTGTGGGAGGACTGTGTGGAGCAGAGGCAACCAAACCTGGTACAGACCCTGAAGGAAACCACAGAAGTACACCCAGCTTGGAGGGAACAAGCTGCTTTTGTGGGAAGGGGTGCCCTTGGGAGAGCTAACCCTCAGTGGGTCCCTCAGGACTCTAGGGACCTGGCTTATCTGACAGCATCAATGCACCCAAGTACACCCCATGAAAGAACCTGAGGATACGAGGAGGGACACCACACCCTGAAATCTTGTAGGATCTTGCCACCAAAACTGCTTACAAGCACCAGTCCTGTGATACTCTCTGCTGGTATCTGCCATGCACAAATCCTACACGCCCCCATACTGAGGCATGGCAGGATGTGACAACCAGCAAATTCCACTTGAAAAAAAAAAGCCACAGGTCAGTTCTGGTCACACCAAGTCAACCCTGGGCCCTCTCCTTCCCTTCTAACTGTCATGGGATTCCCACTCTTGCATGGGAAAGGGGAGCAGGCTTGGTTGGTGGGGCTAGCACAGAGACAAGCAGTGTATGAGCAGAAGGAAAAATTCCCAGCTACTGAGATGCTCCAAGACATCACTGCCAGTATAAGCATCATTATCTTGAGCTGACGTTAGCCCAGCTTTTTTAGAAATTGCACTAAAAAAAACCTAAAAAAAACCAACAAAACAGACAGGAAGAGAACTGACTGGTTTTAATAACTTGTAAAATATTAGAAGTTGACCATGTGCTTACCTCACAGTTAAAACAAATGGTATCTTGTCAACAAGATGCCCATCTTTAATTATAAATTATATTTTTCCAGCCTAAACAAAGTTTGATATTTATGCTCCATATCTCTGAGTCTAATTATAGCCTCTTCTTAAAAAATATACATGAGGAACAAGGGTTCCAAGAGCTTTGCTCTAGCCACTCTTTCTGTTTCTGCTGCTGTTGTTGAGGGAAGTGTGTTGCTGGGATGATGCTTCACATGCTGATGCTGATACAGGTGGTGAGTTGAACAGTGAAGTTGTCATGGTCAGCAGGTCAGCTGCGATTCCTGTCCCACCTCAGCCCTCATCACCCGGTGTCTGCAGATCTCAGGAACTGTGATTTTAGTTGAACTCAAAGATGATGTTGCTCTTGGCATTTCCTCAGACTAGATTTGTGTCAGTCCTCCTTGATACCAACCATAACCTTCCTCAGGTCCACATGGCAGGATAAAACTGCATGTCCAGTTCCTGTGGGACACTCCACACTTACCAAAACAGATGTGGCCAGCTGTGAAGGAGCTAGCTTAGAAGTGTTAAGATGCAGTGATTTGAAGGCTGGACAAAGTCCTGGCTCATCTGATTACTCTTGGGTGCCAGGGTCCTCAAACACTGCTTGAAGCCCAGGCAGACAGTGCCAGAAAATTGAGCAAGAAAGTAAAAAGCACATTATGGTGCAAAAAGACATTCATGGAACCCTTGAGAGATGTTGTACATCACTTGGAGTGGCAAATATGGTGGAGACTCCCAGCATAAGCAGGTATTGCCACAGGATATAGATGAGGTGACTTTGGTGATAAGGGTCTTCTGCAGAGTCTTCTGAGAGAAGATAACACAAATAGCTTGGGGAGAAAACAATGCCTGATGAGGGGTGCTGCTGGGGTTCATGGCAGTGAGGCAGTAAGAGAAAACACAGAGGGAAACCATGTGGGAAAAACTCCCAGACAAGTGATATGACAGGACCTGCAGAGACTCTCATAATTCTGGGGGGGGTTGAAATGGTGCAAATCGAATTTCTGTTTGTATTATGGGGGGCCAAAACAATCTCCAGGCTACTCTGGCTTAATTTTCCAAACCCTGTGGTCCTCAGACATGCACCATCCTTCAGTGAGACTTTGAGCTATGGCTTGCAAGAAAAGTCAATAGGTGAACATCTCAAGAAGACAGAAATAAGGGCAGAGTCTTTCTGCCTTGCACTTGCTCTGCTCCAATGGTTGAAGGGAGTCTGCATCCTACCCTGATTTTTCTGGGTCTCTGGGTGTTTCCTCCCCTCTGCTAACTTCTCCAGGGACATCTTCCAGCCTGGGCTTGAAACATCCCAAAGCTTTATCAACAGGTTCAGGAAACTGTGCTGCATGTGACAAATCTGATTTATTTTGAAATACAAACCAAATGAGATTGATGTGGTTTCTCTTGCAAATATTTCCTGTATCTCTGCTCTACCACTGCAATACCTGAAGCATCAGTGGATCAGGTGGTGTGGAACAAGCTGAAGAACAATTTGCTCTGTCTTCTTAATGGGGTTAAAGATCATGGTTCTCTCTAAATATCCTGCTTAATTTTAAGTATGTAATAGCATCCATTCGTCCTCCTTCTTCTTGTTTTCTTTAGGTTTGTGGAATGAAGAATGGGCATTTTCAGTCCCTACTATTGAATCAGACCTTACAAAAATGATTCTTATTTATCAACCACCATTTAAATAATGAATTTTCGTTTTTTGTTGTCCGTTTTTCCCACCTCTGTATTATGTTTTCTTTGGAGAGGTGGTGTTCTACTGCAGTGAAGCTATAGTGAATGGATTACATTACATCTATAAAGCCTTGGAGCTGACCATGATACAGGTAATTTTCAGCTCTTGCAGAAAAGTATTTCACAACAGTTAGTGGAGAGTATGATATATACTGTGTTTTTCTCCTTCTAGACTGTTTTTTAGGCAAATGCTGAAAAAAAAGAAGGTTGGAATCATAGAGAGAGAGAGAGAGAAATGAGTTAGAAATGCTCTATTTTTGTCATGTTCCTTACACCCTTTGATCTTTCCCACAGCCCCCCGATCCATCACTACGTCATCACTTACTGAAATCATGGGGATTTTTTATAGCCCACAGTGGGATTCTGGGTTATTTCCAAAATGTCTTTGCTTACTGCTCAGTGTGTTGGCTTTTCTTGAATAATCTAACTCCCACCCCCAATGATGTATTTTTGACCTTTTTTTTTTTTTATGAAGAAAAAGTATTGAAACCCTTACTTAGCTCCTTCAAGGTTCTTGCTGAGCTACAATCACACATCATGAGAGCTCCTGTGTGAAGTGTTTTAGGTGGAACATACTCCTGGAGGAGAAAGGTACCTGTACCATCTAACAATCCTTCTGAACCAAATGATGAAGCAAGGGATACATTAGGAGACACAGGGAGATATTGAAGTTATTTCAGTGGAGACAGAAAGCAGACATAAGGCAACAATCTGAAGGAAAAAATCCTGCTCATCTATCTGATTTTTCAAAACACTGTAAGCATAATTTTTTTCTGAGCATCTCCTTCCAGATTTCAGAGCAGGGGTGCCCATCAGATAAAACTTTGAATCCCATGCATGGGCTACAATTCCTGAAAGTTTAGTGCATCGAATGGTGAAATATGGGGAACACAGAAGCACAGTTATACTCAAACATATATCACCTGCCCCCTGTCAAGCCCAGGTGGAAGTAGTTATGGCATTGAAGAGCTGAGTAAACTACTGGTCTCCTTTTTCTCATAAAAATTTGTAATTCCAGAATGATGTCATAGGTGAAAAAGATAAGCTATATTCAATCAAATGTAGACATCTGCAAGGTTGGGACCTATCAAATGAGCCACTAATCTTGATATCCTCCACAGCTCAGGGAGGGAAATTAAAGCCTATCTTGCTCGTGATTCATCTAATTGTCCAGCAGATGAGTCACAAGCTCTGACTTTCTCTCGTGAAGATGAAGGGACTGGTGCGTGACTACTGCAGACATAGATTCAGAATTAAGGGAAATGAATCCCTCTTGTCATCAGGAAACAGAAAACTGGTTCATTCTGATGGTTGTGAGTGTACATCCTGCTGGTGTAAATCCCAACTTTCCAGACCAGGCTGGATATAGCAATCCCTTAAAATACTTTCCAGGTTTCCTTGAGTGAAGCCACTTGGGGATGGTATTACAGGATATACTACAAACATTATAAATGATTCTGCCATTCTGTTGCTGTTTTGAGGGTCTGACATCCACCATCCCATTGTGCAAAGCCCTAAACAGGATCCCTGCCCTAAGGGGCCTCTGTACCCCCATAAATTTTCATCTCCTTGTACACAATTTTAAAGATTTTTGTTATGAAATTGGGATGAAGCTTCTGGATAAGGCTGTCCACCCCTTTTCCTCCTCAGGTCGAAGGCACTGGGGTTTAGCCAATGATCTTTGTGTATCCCATAATATCTAGAAGGTCTGTGCCATATCATAAGCATGTCGTGGAGGTATGTGCTTTTAAGGATTTGCTTTGTGGCATAAAGACTTATGTATTTTTATCCTCTCCATAGCATGAATGGAAAGAGAAAGTCTTCTTTGCTCATTGCACCTTTCCAAAAGCTCCTAGGACTCAGGACAGTGACAGTGGACACACTGGTTCATATCAACATTGCTAGATTTAGATTTCAGACAAACAAAACACCCAAAAACTAGCAATCACACTGTGAAATATGAGGTAGTTGAAAGGGTTGAGATTCAGGACAAAAACATTTTAGCAGGGCCTGTTGCAGTAGAGCAAGGGATAATGGTTTTAAACTAAAAGGTGGTTGGTTTAGATAGTACGAACAGGTTTTTTACAGTGAAGATGGTGAAACACTGTCACAGGTTGCCCGGGGAGGTGGTGGATGCCCCACCCCTGGAAACATTCAAGGCCAGGCTGGACAGGGCTCTGAGCCACCAGGTGCAGTTGAATGTATCCCTGCTCACTGCAACAGAAGTGGACAAGATGAACTTGAATGGTCCTTTCCAGCCCAAATTATTCTATGATTCTATGATAAGAAAGTCATTGGAGATGGTCAGAAAAAAATGTTGGTGATATCCTTCTGCTCACTGTCATTTGTTCATTGACATGTGCAGGGAAGCACAGCACAATTAATTTTCATATTCTCTGCCTGCCCTCTGGTGGTGAATGGATGCTGCTTAGTTGAATGCATGCTAATACATTTATATGTACACATAAGTATATGTATATATACATGTAGGCACAAATGCATTGACATATACAGCATAAAATGCTTATGTCTGAATTGAACTTTGAATTTGAATGTTACAGATGTGAGCAATTGTTAACTGTCCTCATTGGCTGTGGTTGGTCTTTTTAATGCTGAAGATTTTCCTGTGATTGTGTTAAAATTTAGTTCCGTTAAAATATTTCAGAATGTCAGTAATAGGAGTTATAGTGAAATATTTGCTTCAGCTTGAGAGACCAGCAGGGTCTTTTCCTCTCTATAAATAAACTCTGCAGAAACTGGGTGAGCTGTACAAAATGAAGAGCAAAAGGTTTTTCTAGGACCAGTTCTTATAGCAAATAAAGGACAGCAAAAAAAGATAACTGCTGCAGCATGGGTGTTCCTTCCCCTACACAGTGACAATCTGGGATAGCAGGAGGCCACAGAGAGAATGGTGAAATCTTGGAAGATGTATACTCACTGAATCACGAAACATTCAGATTTGGAAAGGATCCACAAAGTCATTGAGTACGACTCAGGGATCAAATCCACAGCCTTGGTATTTTTAGCACCATGCACTAACCCACTGAGCTAATCTCAGTACTCACTCACCCTTGGTGAGGTTTTTGGGTTTAGCAGGGATTCGACATCATATTTCCACTCATTTTTCCTTGTATCTGCAAAGAGCAGAAGGATTTGCCATGCTGCCCTTCATAACTCCTAGAAAACTCCAGCACCTGAGTACAAGATAGTGAGGATAAAAACATTCAGCACTGCAGCTTTCAGGACTCACACAAATATAAGAGGTTTTGGCTGAACACAATGAACACAGTGTTCCAGCATTGTCTCTTTGGACAGTGGGAAGGGCAGCAGAGATGATACATTGATGGGCTTTTTTTATATCCAGAGGGAAGTGAAACAGAAAAACTTCCCATCGATACTTTAATTCACCATTCACTGCTTCCAAGTGAAACTACAGATTTCCCCTCAGGGGAAGGGAGAACAGCCTTCAGTCCTTGGAGCCATTGAGATCTGCAAACCCTTCTATGGATTATTGCCCTGATTACACATTCGCCTTGGAATTTGTTTTGATGCTATGCACAGGGATTGGCACACTGTGTCTCTAGGTCCCTGTAGCATTAGGCAACATGGGTATGATGTCCACAGTCACAGGCTCCCCAAGGATGAAGCCACAGCCCCTCCAGATCCTTTTCTGCTGAGCAGCTTTTCAGCCACTCTTCCCCCAGCCTTTAGCACTGCCTGGAGTTGCTGCAACCAAAATTCAGGACCCGGCACTTGGCCTAGTTGAACCTCAAACAATTGGCCTCAGCTCAGATCCTTCCTGCCCTTCCACAGATCAGCACTCCCACCCAACTTGGTGTCATTTGTGAATTTATTGAGGGTGCCCTCCATCCCTTTGTCCAGAACATTGATGTAGATATTAAGCAGGACTGGCCACAATACCAAGACTTGGGAAACACCACCTGTGACCAACTGGATTTAACTCTGTTCACCGCCACACTCTGAGCTTGGTCATCCAGCCAGTTTTCCACACAGAGAAGAGTACACCTGTCCAAGCCATGAGCAGTTTCTCCAGGGGAATGATCTGGGAAACAGTGCCAAATGCTTTACTGAAATCTAGATAGACAATGCAAAGCTGGTTCTTCACAATGCTTAGGCCCCCATTACTCCAGATATGGGGAATGATTTGGTGGATATCTCACAGGATATGAAAACTATAGTGCCACCCAAGCTGGAGGACTCCTCATCTGGGGAGATTCTTCACTCAGTTCCTTTCCACCTGCCCACCTTCTGCTGGCTGGTTCCTCTCCACACACCAGTGTTGGACAGTCTGTGTCCATCCCAGTATGAAACACAAGGACCAAAGTACAGGGCTAGAGAGGAGAAGAATTTCAGGCTGATCCCTCCATAGCTTGAGAAATGGGGCTCCCTGGGCCACCCTGAAGATTGGACTGAAGTCTTGGACCCACCATGAGTATCAGGTTGTATTTGCCTTTTGTTCTGAATGTGTTGCAGTCCTGACAGGTGCAGTCAGGCAGAGAAACCTTGACGACATGAATAAATGAATAAACTTTGAATAAACTTTGAATCCACTTAGAATCCATGAATAAACTTTGGCACTTTATTTGGATAACAACTTGCAGTTGTTCCCTCCAGTGCTTTCTATTTGCTGATGGTGTTTGGGGAGCTGAGAGTTACAGATTTGGCTGGGCAGGCAGTCACCTCCTCAGGGAGCCCACACAAGTAGGTTAAACAAAAGCTTTATTTCCACACTTTATTCTCGGGATACAGTGCCAAGATATCACAGACAGCTCAAAACAAGGAATGGAAAGGAATGCTGTGCCCCTGTCATGCTTTTTTATTGCAAACAGCCCTGAGACACAAAATGCATTAAAGCAGTTAATTGCAGCACATCTGCCATCAGATATTATTGTGTGGTGTTTGGAGAGTGCATTTCTTCTGGTGAGAAAGGACCTCGAGGCTGGACATTTATTCCTGCAGAGTCTTTTTGCTGCCTATTCTTCCTGCCCACGTTTTTCTGACTAGTGTGGAGAAAGGTCAGTTGATTTCTGCAGGATTTCAATATTTTGAAATGCTATTTCAGTTCCAGCTTCTGAATGAAGAAAAAGAAAATAAAGGCGGAAATTGTGTGTAGAGTTTGGAGCTGAGACGTCTGCCTCCAGGGTTGCTTTGGAATCAGTGACTGCAATAGCCCAGCAGATGGGCAGCTGAGGTGTCTGGCAAACAAACTCTGAAAACCAGGCCACTTTCCACTTGAAAACTGCAGAATGTTTTCAATTTGACAAATTTTAACAACAATAGAAAATAAAAAGGCTCCAGCACTTAATAAATACCTTCTGTTCAAGACCAACTGGGATTACATGCATGGTTTTTCAGTTTTCGTCTGGGCCTCGGGCCTGTGTGGATATAACATATTTCAGCATTGGTCCTTGGCTCAGTTTTTCCTGAGCTTCTCTGTATCTGTTAATGTACATGTTTCAGACACCTAGATTAGTGAAAATGAGTGTAATTTACTTTCATCATCTGTTGTTTTTTTAACTGTGTCTGAAGCCTGTGCTATTAAGTCTGGCTCCTGGACAGCCCCAAGTTGAGAACAGAAAATGACAAAAGGAGGGTTAATTTCTTTGAATAAAAGAATTGTAATGTGTCAGTGAAAGCAGTCAATAAAAGAGAACCATCTGACAAAATTTTCTTGACTAAAAAGGTCCTGTGCAGGAAAGGATGACACTTTGCACCAGGTAACGACAAAGTGAAGGGGAAATGTCATGGGTCAGGACAAGTGTGGAGTCAGGAAGCAAAGCAGAGAATTGCATTACCAGGATGCATCATGTGACAACATTTGTGGGTGGTCCTTGCAGTCACTCTGCTGGGTCCTGGCTGTTCAGCAGAATTTAGGGATGCTCAGGGAAGGAAGGAGAGCCATGGGATGCTGACATCTGCAAATATTGTGAAGTCAGGCTTGGGAAAGATAGTGAGAAATTCTAGTGAATGAGGAAAAATCTGGTGAATGAAATTTAATACCAACAGCTGTAAAGTAATGAGCATCAGAGGAAAATCATTATGTGCTTCTTGCACTGCACAGAACACAGATTCTGTTTCAATTGCTTCAGAGAACTCTCTCCTCTGGTCATTTTAGGAAGGTTGGAGGAGTACCCTGGTGTGGGATGAATACAGAAAAGCTCCCCTTGCTCACTTGTCTTAGTAGTTACTAGCCTAGGAGCACTTTGTGTTGCTGCTCACACTGCAGCTGCAGGAGAGGACTGCAATCATCCAGGGTTTGGAGATAATCCTTAGTGCAGTGGATCTCTGCTTTTTGGGAGGTCTGTTTCAACTCCATGTGCTAACCCAACCTCCCTGTACATAAAACTCCCTGTACATAAAACTCCCTGTATCCTACAGATGGCCTAGCAATCCTATAGCTCTTCATCAGGCTGAGTTTTACCTGTAAGAGCTTTCTCTAACGCCACCATTTCACACAACTTCAGTTTGTGGTGGTGAGCTGTAGTTTCTCTGCCTTCTCCTACATATTCTTTTATTCTGAACACTCTTTACAACTACTTCAAAGGAGGTTGTATGTGGCTGGGGGTCTGCCTTTTCTCCCAGATGAAAAACAATAGACAAGAGGAAATGGGCTCAAGTTGCACTAGGAGAGGTTCAGATAGGGTATTAGGGAATATTGCTTCATTGAAAGGGTTGTCAAGCACTGGAACAGGGAAGTGGTGGAGTCCCCATCCCTGGAGGTGTTAAAAAGACATGCAGATGTGGCTCTTGGGGACATGGTTCTGTGGTGGATTTGGCAGTGTTGGGTTAATGGGTGGATTTGATGACCTTAGAGGTCTCCTCCAACCTAAATGATTCTATGACATAATTCCATGATATGATTTAAGCCATTATTTTTGACACAGATGAGGCTAGTGATGAGTGCCACTCTAGGGCTTTCAGGCATGGCTGAAGGGGAATGAAAGGATGTGTGGCTACAGCAGCAGGTAATCCTTAGCCCACCTGTACCAGTGATGCATCTGTCTGATAACCGTTGTGTGAATGGATAGGTAGGGGCAGGTTAGAGTCTGCCTGTGCACAGGTCATTGCCAGACTGTGTCCATTGGATTTAAAGGAGCCAGTTGGTGTGATGTCTCTCATGCATCTATTTGATAGATTCATTGTCACTCTGAATTTTCTTGCTTTCCAGTGTTTGCAGCTTGCAGTGAAGGTTCTTACACAGCTTCAAGAAAACAATGTATATTTTTAGAATTTATCTATTGTGTTTACATATTTCCCCTCTGGGAGGAGAAATGTGATGGACGGTGATGTTCACCAACCAAGTCAAAGAGGTGGCAATCTGTGTAGCCAATCTCTTGCCTGTTGTACAAATGTATATAAGAATGGAGTCAGATAATTAAAATAGAGGAGCTTTCCCTTGACCTGCTGTGCCTGCCTCATTCTTCGTGTGTCTAAAATTGCTACAATTCATTGCTGGTGTGAGGATGGAATCACAGAATCATAGAATTATCCCAGCATTACTTACCCTCAGCTCTACTCCTGCATTCACATGGCTGTATTTCTAAACCCCAGAGGAGCATCTTCACAATTTTTTAATGAAAAATGTGCTGTAGGGAGTGGTATTGGCCCCTCCTCACATTAACCTGCCATGTCATGGGAAATTTTCCCATACTTGGGCCATTGCAGCTGTTTGGACACTCACCCATACTGTGGCTGCTCCATATTGTCCTTGGATTCTTTTACATCTCACACCTCTGCCTGACTGTCTTGCCATTGGCTCATGTATCTTGAGACCTGCTTTTAATTTAATGTATAATCCAGTGAATATGTGAAAGGGGGTCCCCATAGGTGCCTTATTTTTACAGGGAGGTGAAAAGTAAGCTAAGTCAGCTGAAGGTTAATATACAAACTAGAATGAGATTTTCGGGTGGAGGGATACATCTTCAAGGATCTTTATTGTCATATGCTGTAAATTGACTGCTAAAAATACTGTATGAAATACAAACTATATTCAGATATTGTTTATTGTATGTAAATACATCTTCTACAGCTCTCAGTGGGTTTGCATGATTACATTAAAATTCACTCTATAACATTAATGGTGAAACATCTAGCAATCATGTGCAAGGTTCCTTTTTATAGTCGTTACTACAATGTGTGCTTCCCTATCCAAGAATCCACCAAGTTGTCCACAATCACCCAAGAAGTCTGATGTGGAATTACAAAAATTTGTTTGCTGCTTCCAGCCCACATCTTTCGCATTACAACATCCTGACACTAGTTTTAGGAGCAAAATAATGAAAAGACAAAAAAAAAAAAAAAAAGAACTAATCATATACATATACACTAATCATAGTTTATATGGGAAGAAATCTCATGAAAGAACCTAAATCTGTCTAAACAGAATACCAGGAAAATATAAATATGTTCTATGTATTTCTAACAGCAGAGCTAATCACACTCAGGGATGGGTTCTTGGCCTCTTCCTGTTGAAACTAAGAGGAAAAATTACCACTGGCTTCAAAGAGAATACAGAATTATCCTGGGATTACTAAAGTCATCAGTGACTAGAACTTTGCTTCTCTGCTACCCTTTCCCACAGATTTACTATCTTAATTTTTAAAAGGAATTCAAAGAATGTTGTTTATTTTAGAAGACTACAGGCTGAAGAAAGAATTCCAAACTGTGTGCAGAAGTGTGGGTTGAAATCTTGTTTCAACCATTTTCATGGAGAATTCAGATTGATATAACCCACTCTGCTGTGTAACAGGATAGCATTTATAGATGGCTTTTTAATATGGGAAAATAATGGAAAAGACATGAATTATGTGGAAGTTGTTTGATTTTAAACCCATGTTTGCACAGACCAATCCAGATAATATTCCTCTCTGGAAATGTACTATGAGGTGCACAGTGTCAGAATTACCTGCCCCAGGTCTCTTCCACAGGACTTTTTTTCTAAATGAATTTTCAAACAGAAGGTGAGCTCAGAGCAGAAAGTGAAGTCTTTCCTAATCCCTGTTTGACAGCTTGAGTGTTGTATGAGCCTTTTGACAGATGTCCTTCAAGGGCCAATTTCTCCCACATGGAATATTAACTCACCACTAAAAAAGCAAAAGCTTCTTTTACAAAACCAGGTGCCACAGAGTAAAAACTCATATTAAAGAGCATTAATGAATTTTGCTTCTGTTTTTGTTTTTTAGATGTTTATACTTCAAACAGATCTTACTTTGACAATGCATGTTTTATACTTGATACAGTGAATTTGTTGTGAAAATACTGTGTTCCTTAACTCTGTGAAGTCAGACTCACCTTATTTCATAAAAGTATTTTCAATATCCAATGAAAGTTTGCCAAGGGTTTGTGGATTCTTATTTATTATCTGAATGGTAAAAATCTGTTTTGATTGGTTTGATGAGAAGGGTTCAAATTGAGCTTGAGAAAGGTCTCAGTGTTCTCAGTTAACACCTTCTGGTGGTAATATTGATTAAATTACCATACCCACTTTTCTCTTCAGCCTTGCGGAAGAGAGAACAACAATTTTCAGAAGGTTGTTAGGAGCCAAATGTTGAATTATTTTACTTTGAGGAAGTGTGCTCTGGTAGAAGTACCTAGAGGCCAAATTTTGACCCTTTACTGAAAACTTTTTACCCATAGGGAGCCTTACTTTATAGACAAGTGCCTTCGAGACCACTTGAAGATTGGAAGGGAAAAAGAGTTATGGGTTTTAGACTTTGCACTGCTTTAATTATGTTCTCATCATTCCCTCAGCCCCACTTTTGCAGGGAAAAAAGCTCATATTATATTAGTACTACTCAGCTAATGGAACTGCATCTCAGTTTTGCAATGCCTTGGCATTCCATTTTCATCCTGCTTTGGGATGAAAAGCATAAAATGTTTTATATATTCTGTATATGTATGTGTATATAAAGCAAAAATAAGTTCTTGCAATTTTGATCTGGATTTGCGAATATGACATATTTTGACATTTTGAGCAGAATCTCATTTTGGCATTTGAAACAAATATTGATTCATACCAAACTGTTTCAATTCAAAACTGTTATTTCATTTTGAAAATAGCATTAAATTGGCATTTGCAGCTGAAATGTCAATTTGAAAGAAAATATTTCAGCTTAAGTTGACATAGAGGAACAGAACATTTTGATTCAAAATTCTGTGGGGGAGTAAAAATATTCTTTGTTGTTGTCCAAAACATTTTCTTCTCAATTGCATTCATTTTCATGAAACCAGACCTTCCCACAATAACAACAGGAAAACAACTACCTAACATAAAACAGTTGAACTTTTTAGCACTTGGCATTATTGTTTGAATCCAGGCCCAAGGGCAGCTGGACTTGTTAGTGCTGCCATGCAGACATAGCTAAAATATTCTGTGAGTTTATTCTTGTGACATTGCTCATGAAGAGCAGGAACTGCCACCATTGTCACCATCACTTTCCTCCCCAGTGCACCCCTCCCAAAAACACACACATATACAGCTCTAAGCTAGTGCCCGGTTTCACAAGAGATGATGGTCAGGATTCATCTGCCTGCTCAGGTTTGCCCTTCAAATGCTAGGAGGCTTCATTAATTATATTGCTTTGGGCTGGCTGGGAACTAAATGGAGAAGTGTGAGCTCTGTTGAATTGGCTTCAAGGTGTCTCTCCTGATCTTACTAGTTCTTTGCTGTGTTCTTCTCAGATTTCATCCTCTCCAAAACTTATTCCAGCCTCCTTCATGCTTCCCAGCTCTTTAAAGTTTGCTTTTCTTAGTGTTGTCTTTGTGTTCCTTAGGACACATTTCAATTTCCTGGTCAGTACATCTGGCCAGTTGTAGCTGCAAAATAGAGAAGAAAAGAAGAGTTAGCAGCTCTGCTCACAAAGGCATGACTTTTCATTTAGCATCATTTTGTGTCAGCCAAAGCAGAAATGTTAAATGGTGGAGTTGAAGTGGACCTTTTGCTGCAATGCTTCAAGTGTTCCTCAAGCCCAGGTTCTGGGCCACCATCTGTTGCTGGGTGTGAATTCATTATAACTTAATGGGGTTCTCAGAGACAAAATAAACATCAAGGACTTGTAAGAGGCCAGAAGCTCAGCAAATGGCAGGGCTTTAGGAAGGTCTGAAATATACAACAGCCCTGTCATGGATAAAGCATCATATGGAATAAGATTTACTGTGTATAATAGAAGAAAATACCATTCCAACTGTTGTAAGCCAGAAAGAGCTAAATGCTAATCCCTACTAATAACACCATTGCTGTTATATAGATATTAGAAAGAAACAGTTAATAAATAGTTGTGTATATACACAAATGTGTGGTTTAAACCACACACACCATCATTGTGTGCAATGAATGTGCAATTACTTTAGAATAGAAATAAGAATAGAATTAGAAGGTAGAATAGAAATATATGTTATAAACTGACTATGTGAAGCAGGTATCCTGTAGAAATAATACAAAGGGTAATGTTTTTAAACTAAAACAGGATAGATTTGGAATAGATATAAGGAAGAAATTTTTTATGATGACCATGCTCATTGCAAAGGGGAGTGGACTAAATGACTTTGAAAAGTCCCTTCAACCCAAGCTATCCCCTGATTATATGATGTTATCTGCTGGTCAGCTGCACCTTGCTAGCCAATGGTTTGGCCAGCGAGCTGCAATTATTTGGGTATTTACTCTATTTCCTGAACAAGAAAGAATGTCAAGGGATCTCCTGTCACTAAGGTGAGTTCAGAGGATGAGGGGTCAGAATGCAGAGAGTCAAATATTTGAGGGAAAAAAAAAAAAAAAAGCAAAGAAATTAACTTGAAAAATTGAACCCCAGTACTTTGGGGCGATCCCAGGCTGGTGCTTTTGTCTGTGCAGGATACACCACCTGTATGCTTACACATCTAAAAGTACAGATTGTACTAAGATTCACATACAATGGGTTCCTCCATAAATACAGCCATTACCAATCACACTGGGGTGAAATCTCACCTCTGAGAACTCCACAATGAATTCTGACTGACTTGCATGGGGTCTAAATCTCATCTACAAACTGAGACCTATCCATGGATCCAAGGAGTCACTGACCTCTGTGTGGCTCAGCTCTCTTTTGTGTTTTGAAGTTAAAGAGAGAAATCCCTTTCTGCTTTTCAGAAGTATTGTAAGATGCTGTGAATGGGATTCATCTGGCTGAGGATATCGTCCAGCAGGATTTGATGCCGAGGTTTATCCCACATTGTCTTCAGCTGTTGTTTCATCCACCAGCCTTACACAAGTCTCTGTGACAGCCATGGTGCTCTGGGCTGAATCCCACTTGCATGAGAGAGTTAGAAGGTCCATGCTAGGGTCACAGACCCCACCACAGGACAAAAGATAAAGGCCACTAATGATATAGCTCAGAGGTTTATCTTCAAGTAACTTGAGGTGCACTCTGATGCTTCTCATACTTTGCTGAGTGTTTTTGTCAATATGCAGCCAGAACCATCACTTCTCTTTGAAATCAAGAATACACCAAGGACAGCAGAGACCACAGCCACTCTTTCAAGGTTATAAGATTGACTCCTGAGCAGGAGAAGTGGAACCTTGACCTTCCTCTAGACTCTGGGCCAGAAGGATACTCCAAAATATATCATTACTACAAGATGGAGATCCCTATTGTACTGCAAAAAGAATCCTGTGGGACTGTTAGCATTTTAGTGTCCTAGATTAATAGGATCACAAATTGGGTGAGTGGACTATAGATCACTATATCTGAGATCCTTGTATAATGTTTCTTTATTGCCATCAAGGAAAAACAAGGTTATTTGCAGCATTGTCCCTTTCATCAGAAGCATCTGAGATAGATTAGCTGGAAACATCACTAAACCACCAAGCAGACATGTGGGAATAAGTGGCTGTTGAGGACATAATTGCCTCCACTGAAAGCTTCCTGCACACAAGAAGGACTGAACTAGGACCATTGAAAAGATGCAGGTATGAATGTCTTATTGATTTTTTTGCTATTTCCAATGGATTAAGCCAAGTTGACTAATGAGGACTTCTGTTCTCCATTATATACTGCTGATCAGCCTGCTTTAGTGAGGAAGTCTGTGTCTGATATATGTACTAAATACTTTTGTATCAGTATATGTGCAGCTTTCTTCAAGCAGGGCTAACCCAAGTGTGGGATCCTCCTTGTCTCTGGCCTTTGAGGATTAGCTGGTACTCTTAGGTGTAAATCAGCAGGGTGGTCTTCTGTGCCTTGGAGCTTGTATTTAGCAGTGGATGTTCACATATGGTAGTGCTGATGCAGGTCCCTTCAGATTGTGCCCCATATTCAAATAATTTTGTTTATTTTATTTTTTTAATGACAATTTTCTGCCCTTAGGTCCTCGATAGGGAGAACTTCAGACAAAATTTTCAATATCAGTTAAGAGAGATAAACCAGCCTGGTAACACACCCCGAATCTTTAAAAGATGTGTTTGGGAGAAAGGAATACAGCCAACAGTTACCTGCTGAGTTTTATCCTTGGGAGAAAATTGGATAGAGCTTTAGTCTTCATAGCAATCTATCAGCCTGATATGGCGTCTTAGGGGTTTGTAACCAGCCTATATCTAGGCACTCTGAGCTTTCATCCACCCCTTCTTTTTTAGAGAAGTGGAAATGAAATACACATTAAGTCCAGAGGAGTTGAGCAGAGGTATTAGCTCTGTTTTTAGAGATATTATTAAAAATCCCTGCTCATACATCATTTTCAGGGAACATCACACCTGTGCAAGTGTGGCTGTGCATGCTTATATGCCAGCCTTGCTCTGATAACACCTACTTAATCAGGTCATGTTTTCATATTCCATGTGATTTCCAAATTCCACCCAAACCATAAATCCATTATCTCTTGTAGACATCAGTACCATAATGATAAATATCAAAGCTGCATCCTGTTTCTGTCATGAGGTATGGAATTACACTAGGCAGGAGATGTACATTACACAAAAACAACAGTAGGCAATTTGGATTTTTCCAGGCTTGAACTCCAGTTTTATCTCTGTGTTTACCATGTACTGGGCTCTTCCTGGCACTGTGAACATCAAAATAGAGTGGATTGATACTACACTGCAGATAAACATAGTAATACTCCATGTCTTTCAGGAATTAATAGAATATTAGGTTACAAATTCACTAGGAAATCACCCAACAAGGCTACAGGTTTGCTGCTGTTCCAAGCACCTCTTGAATGAGACATGTTAGAATAATAACACATATTATTAAAAAAAAAATTTAAAAAAGAAGAAAAATAGAAGGAAAGGGGGAAAAAAAGACACTAAAACCAGTAAAGTACAGACAAATAACACACAAGCAGACATTAAACAGCAGAGCTACATGGGGACTGTCCTTAGCTACTACCTCAGATCTAGGCCCTTTTGCCAAGGAGTTTTTCAGCTTTCCTCCTTTTGAACGCTGCAATTTCTTCCGGGAGTAACCCATGAGCTCTATACCTGCAGTGAACAGGTAGGCCATTAGAGAAAGAACCAGTTCAGTTTCATCTGAAATAAAGAACAGACTGTAATGTAGACTGAGGGAAAGGTAAGTGTCTTCTTGTGAGAGAAAGGAAAACAAATATTGGTTCTGGTTCTGGCTTTATTAATTCCTCTCTTGTACCACTCAACTTACCGCAAAGGATGAGGTCAGCTAATTAAATTTTAAGTGTCCAGAGAGCTCTTGGCACTCTTAGACACTTCTGCCAGGACAAGATGAATGATTTTGTTGATTGAGGAGTACAAACTATGTCTTTATCAAGGCTGTTTCCAGAATCTATTAAATAAGATGAATCCTGGGAGAATGATTCATTATTCCACTGATCCTTCCCCACATTAATTAAAGGGAGGAATAGAACAAAACAGCAGTGAAGACCTTGCATTTGATGAGTTCAGTTCCTGCTTCAGTGCATTTTGGTCTTCCAGGGATGCTGCTTTCAGAAGCTCATCTGTGGGCACGTTCCTTGGTAGAAATCTTATTTAAGAGTCCCTAGAGAAAGCCAGTTGTCTCTGAATGCTGAACACAAATTTAACTGCCTTTCCTGAGGGAGACTACGGTCAAGTTTCAAGTCTTTGGCCAGTTCTGCTCTACAAATGGAAAAGTTGTCCTCCCATGCCTTATCTAAATCCTCAGCTCTGGGAACATATTTTTTTCTTTTTAGAAACATTGATTCATGTTTATAAACTTCCCCATGACTGATGGTGCCTTTAGGACTGTGTGCCAATGACAGGGAAGCCAGGAGGACAATCCTGATGGGTTCAATGAGGAATTACTTCTTCTGGGAATCTACAACTCAGGCGAGATTTAGCTCCCTGGTATTTTTTTATCTGCAGAAGAGATGTCTCCATCTCAGCCAAATACCTTGGGTTCTATTCTGAGCCACTGGAGGGAAGGTGGTATTCCTGGATCCCAGCAGGAGTTTATCCCAAAGCAGAAGAAGATCAATACCAAGAAATGTCTGTTACTCTGCATCGACTCTTAAAAGACACACAAGGTGACCAGACCAGATTGAGGTAAATAACTTTTAATAGGATTAAATCCTGCCTGTTGGAGGGAGAAAAGGAATCTGTGTGTCCAGACCTATCATGGAAGCAGTAACAAAATTCAGCCATACATGGGTGAGTGTCAGGGGTTTGGTTATTGAGTCCACCCAGCAGGACTTTACCCACAGGGGAGTGGAGGAGGTTGCTGCCTGTGTCTGCACAACAGTGCAGCAGGTTGTGATGCACAGAAGGTGAAGGCCTGACCAGGGTATTTGGTGATCAAGCACAGAATTAGACTGCCTGAGGTCTACCTGCAGACACTGCTTACAGAAGTATCAAATAACAGTTTGGCAGTGACTTGACTTTCATCCACTGCACAACAGCAAAAAGAAAGATCCAGTGTAAACAGAACCTGCACATCTCCTGAACTGACAAATGTCTGAGCAACTGGAGTGGTCTGGTTCTGTGTTATCCATCCCAGCCTTGCGCAAAACCCCTCTTTTTGGAGACAGCTGTTATTTTTCCGAGGTCCTCTCTTCCCATCACCTTGTTTGCAAACCAGCAGGAGCAAATCTGTGAAGTTCTTCTGACTTTGCTTCCTTTCTGAACACTGCAACTGTTTCTTTCTATTAGCACAAACTCTGTAATATTCCAGCCAATTCTCCCAGAAACTTCAGCTTTCTCAGGAAGAGCTTATTTAAATATAAAAGCTGATGCAATCACATCACAAGTCAAACAGCCTTGTTGAAAGGGAGATGAGTCATCAACTTTCATTCCCTTTCTCATCCTCCATCAGATTTCAGAGACAAAGTCTTCTTTCTCACTGTCATTATACCACAGCCATGATCAGAATACTTCTTTGTCTTCATTCTGCTGTTGTGTTAGGTGGTCAGAAATAATTTGAAAAGAAGGGATTGAGTGTGAAGAAAAACACATCTGTCCTGACATTGCATGATCAAGCCTATGAGACAGAGGATGCTTTGATTTCCCTGAACAGCTCTTGTTAAATATTACATAAAATTTATTTAAGAAATATTTTTATGCTGTTATATAATTCCAGCTATGGGAGGACAACAAGAGTTTTTCACTGGTGTTTGGTCCACAAGTTCTTTTGGTTTTGATTTAAAAGTGCATTTACTGACTTCAAATACGAGCCCAAGTGGAAATGCTTTCACTTTTCTCCTCAAAAAGACACATCAGCAGCAACAGCAACACTAGAGACTCTCTATGGATTCATCCTACCAGGGTGCTCCAACACAGACAAAGCAAAGACAACCTTGTACTGGGTAGAAGAAAAAACCATTTTGTTGTAATGAGTGTCTTTTTCCTGGCTCATAAAAAGGTGTTTCTCAGTTGGGGTTGGGAGATGGATTCTTTGAGCATCCTTAATTTTTTCTCATCAATTTATCTTCAAACAAGGATCTCCAGGGCGAATCCTCATGTGAGGATGAGAGGGCCCCAAAACTCTCACCTATTCCTGGCTGCATCTTCAGTTTTCAGTGATGTCATACATCAGGTTGCATTTATCACAGTGAGTGGTAGTGGGCTAGAAGACTTATCAACCCTTCTCAAGTTAAGACTTACTGCACGAATTCATACAAGCTAAGGGGCTTATGTCAAAAATCAAAAACTCTCATATGCTCTTTACCTGGGTATTGAGTTAATGGTTAAAAGCCTTTAAGAGGATTGACAATATGTATCTTTGCTGAGTTGTATTAATTTTTTTCCTCCAGTTAACTTTCCATAAATATTTTAAAGGGAAAGTTTCTGAATAAAATTACCTGCTGGGATAGAGGACTTTTGATGCTTTCAAACACTGTATTCAGTAACAGAGAAAAGAAATTCTGAACCAGGATGGTAAAAGTTGGAAATTCAGAAGATCAAGAATGTCACTCATCTCCTTAGAATGGCAAATGAAATCATCCTGACTCTTGATTTTGTTCTGGTTTGGGTTTTTATTTGTTTGTTTTGGTTTGATTGGGTTTTTTTCCTTTCTGAATTTCATTTTCTAGTGTTAGATGTTTTTTCAGTGCTTTCCAAAATGCATCTGACATTTAGTCCAGATGAGGGTTGTGTCTGGTAGTTTTGTATAACCTCATATCTTTTCTGCTTTTTTTGGACAAGATGAATGTTTCACTGGAATTGGAAAGATGCTGCCTGTCCCAAAGCATCACAGGATGCCAACTCCAAATATCCCATGTTTATATACTCACAACTTTGTGCTTTTTCTTTGTCTGATAACTCAGCCCCCGAGATAGTCACCTGGTTTACCCTCAACGAAACTTCAAAGCCTTCCTTTAAACCTATCGGACTGAAGTCTCAGAAGAATGTCTATCCTACAGGTAGTCTGCTGCCTGATTGCTTGGCATGCTTGGTTTTGCTGTCTCTTAATTTTGTTACACCTTCTCTATGTCCAATCTGCCATTATTTCCTGTGGCAGTACCAGGTGTATGTGTAGAAACCTGCCTTGAAACAAGGGAAGGTCTAGGGAGGCTGTAGAACTGTCCTGCACTGTTCTTTATCATGCAAAGTTAACTCAAAACTCCCATGACAACCAGGTAAAACTGAGACTTGGCCTGACCGAGAACAAAGGATTTATCCATTGAATAGGAACTTCAAAAACTTCCATCCTCAGGATCTGACCCTTAAATCCATGGCCCACAGGTTTGCAATTCCATAGCATGGACATAAGACCAAGAATGATGTACTAACCTTCACTTAGTAAGAAACACCTCTCAGCATGGCCATCACAACTGCCCAGCTGGAGATGTTTAGGCTACCCAAGTCACAATACAAAGCATGAGATAAAAACAAGTGCTCATAGACCTCATGGTATGGAAATACCCAAGAGAAGACAAGTTGCCTCAGGACAGAGTGAAAAAAATGAGTAGAAGATTAATACATTCAGTATTCCCTTCTTCAGTTCAAAAGCCTACAAATGAGAAAATCCCTATGGAATTATATGAGGCAGTGGCCTGAAACTACCATATTGGCCAACTAGAAAGAAACAACTTTCAGCCTCTTGATTTTGTGCCAAAACATGAATCATCAAGATAAGGCTGGAAAACAGGACATAATGTCTGATACCAATCTGGTACCAGCACAGCCTATGCATGAGGCAGTTCTCCAAATATTTGCTTTGCTTCGACATCCAGCTAACTTCTTTCTGTAACTTGACATTTGATTTCTATAGGGTATAAGTTTCATTTTGCCCCCTTGCTAGGACAAATACGGGTTTGTGTAACTTTACTTTTTTCCTCTGATTACTGTCAAAATCACTCAACTGCTGCTTGCCCTGTGGGGACAGAGATACTGCAAAAGAGAGGTGAAGATCTGGGCCTTGGGACAAGAGTAGATCACCTCTGTATTTGCAGTGTTATGGGTGGACTCTTCAGAGGTTACACAGGGATGGTCAAGGTCCTCTAATCCTGAATATGTGGGGAACTTGGGAACTTTTTTTTATTTACTAAGAGGGAATGAGGCCATAGGTAGAACAATATTGACCAGGAGAAGTCAGAGCTGCATTAAAACAGACCTTGTTTGCTGTCAGACATCAATCTTTAAGGTAGTTACTTTAGGACCTCAACAAAACAGACATCTTTGCAAGGGCCAATTGAATCAGTTCCCTTAGCAAATATTTCTCTTTATTGTCTATAAAGGGAGTCAAGGCTGACTGCTTTTAATGTGGGTGACCATGCTGTTCTTGTCAAACAAATCCAACTCCTGATTTTTATGTCCTGACCACATCCTCCTTTCCAGGCATACAGCAGGTGACAGCTGAACAGGGAGTACTCTGTTTGCAAAGTCAGGCATTGCAAAGCTAGAAAACGACTTAATGAATTTCGAGTGCTCAATCTTTGCTCACCACCATCTGTATGGAGGCAACATCATTAAATCTTTAATTACATAATGGTGCCATAAATTTATAACACAAAGCTTTCTTATTCTTCTGTTAGAATTAAAGGGAAAGAATGTGTTTATACATTGAATGAGGTTAATGTTTTCAGCAGGAATTTGATGGAAGGGGAGAAAAATCTTGAGTGTCTCCCAGACACTGGTGACACCAGAGATCTGAAAGTGCCCCTACCTGTGTGTCTCCTATATGCACACAGAGAAGAAAGGAGATTCAGGGAGGAACTCCCTGCTATTCAGTCTCCAAGGGAGTATAGGGAAGAAGCAGAAAATTTCCATGTCACTTCTTGGGAACTGTGAATAAGGAGAGGTACTGAAGGAACTGCATCACTTCTGAGTCCCAGTACTATGCCTGAACATGTAAGTCACCTAAGGAACATGATATCAACTTTGCAAACAGATAACATGGGCAGACAGATACTCAGCCTATGAGCTCCAAAAGAGACCTTTTAATGAATATATAGGGCAGTGATGAAGTCACACTTACCCTGGCTTTATTTCAGGAGGTTTAGGTAAGGGCTTCTGGAAGCCTTTTTTCCCAACCAGCCAATATGTTGCGTCTACTCCTCTACCCTAAAATAAAAAAAAAAAAATACAAATAAAAAGCAGCTTTCTAGCTTTCTGACTGGCATCTGCTTGATATGTAATTTTCCTCACTAGGTTTCTCTGGCTTCATACATAACCAGAGGCAGACCACACCTGGGAGTCTTGGGCTGTCCTTCAGAACAACCCAGGGATTATGTGAGTTTCATTTTCCTGAAAAAGGATATTCATTATCCTTGTTCCAACTGTCATTTACAAATTACCCTCATTGATCTGGGTCATTGAAACTACACAGCTGAACAGAAATTGGAAACTACAGTATCACTAATCATCTTATTTGGCAGCAGTAGCATTATTAATTGAGAGATTTTACAACTCATTCTGACTGAGTATCAGAATAATAACTTTTTCTCCCACCACCGATGATTTAGCTTTTAAAGTGTGATGCATCTAATGAACTGTAGGCACCTATATGAGTCAATCACCCTTGACTGAAGAAGGGGAGGAAAACTGACATTCATCTTCACATAAACCAGACCCTGAAAGTACTTCAGGTCAATAATTTCCTAAAGGGCCAATTTATCTCCACTAACTATGTAAAGGTTTCATTCCATTGACTAAACCTGGAATATTTACCCCAGATCTCCACTTGCAGACATATGAACTTGGATGGTTCCACTTGTCATGCAAAATTGTTGAGGGATCTGAGGCCATATTCAGACATTTTATTCTAGGTACTTAAGGCAAGCAAAGCTCCTGCTTCTGTCTATTGACTATGAAAGGGTAGAAATGATGTTTGAATTATTTAGAATTGTCTTGTTTGGATATTGAAAAGTAGCAGCTTCTGTCAAATGTGGACTAAATAGACTACTATATAAATACTTATATCCAGCACATAGAGCTGATTGCTTGATCCCACGGTCCTTCAATAACCACTTAATGTATTGAAACAAATGAAAGGGACAATTTTGGAAAGATTCAGCTGAAGATTGATGTATGAAGGCCAAAAAATATCTCAATATGAAAATTCCTTAAGCAAGATGATTTCCCTGTGAAGTGATTCACACAGCCCTGACCTTCTTACCCTCAGTTCTGTTTTTCCCCTGGGTATGATTTCATAGCCTTCATTCAGACTCCGAAGTGTATCCACTGTACTTTGGCTGACATGAATTCTGTAAGCTGGGAACAGAAAGCAAAGCAGCTGGATCATTGTACTGCACACATGCTGTGAGTTCCCCACCGCTTCATCCTGACAAGGAAAAGTGCTCCAAGGCAGGAGTGCTCCAATTCAGGTGTGTGGCTGGTGTATCTGTGCAGTGCTCCTCTGTGTAGAGTTTAATGCTGACTGATGGATTCTTCCTGGCAGGGCTGTAAAGAGCACAGGGGGAGAGGAGATCTACTCTGGGGGCTTCCTGGAGGGGGATACCAAACACACTCAGTGTAGAAGTCCATCTCTTCATAAAGATGGTAAGTGGTTTTCCAGTAATATTGTCAGCTAGATTGCTGTTTTATCTATTGCCACAGTATAACTAGGTAATGAGAAAGAAATGAAAAATGGACAATTGTCCTGCTCCAGACACCCAACATAATGTGAAAGCTGGGATGAAGAGCAAAGAGATGAAGTTTCCAAGGGAAGATAAAGAATATGTGGCTACGCATGTGGACATGTCTGGATTTTTAGTAATTTGCTCCACCCAGAGCTGCCATTTAGTCTGTGAACAAAAAGGGCAAAGGTGGAGAATTTTATTGAATTCCCACCTTCCCCAGATTGTTTTACAGCCACTGCTGGAACTTGCTGATATTTGTTATTGCTCTGCTTGTGTGAACAAGCCAGGAAATATTTCTAAAACATTTCCCCCTAAAATAGTTTTTGTTGTTGTTGAGCTTTTATTTCAATTTTGTCAATCACATTGTTTTCCTCTTTGAAGGATGGGGTATGAGCTGATTAATTTTTTCTCCCATAATAATAAGAAAGAAAAACATCAGTTTGAATAGGTAGAGGAAGATCACACAGCTCTGAGCTACATTTCCTGAGAGACTAACCTACAATTTTTCTGTTTATCTGTATGAAATTCTATTAATGTATAACAATGTTCTTGTACCTGCAGTGCTCCTGCTGTCTCCAATGGGACTTTCTATGGGTATGAATTAAGCAGTGCCCACATGTGCTTTAACCCTGGCTTTGTACTGGTCATGAAAGGTAAATGTATTATTTTACTGGGCAAGAACAGCTCTGAATTAAGGGCTCTTAGCACTGACTGAAAGCAAGATCCAAACCATAGCGGAGGAAAGTAGGGCAAGATTCATGTTGATTTTGGTTGATGGGATTGGAGTCAGAGGACTGCAGCTGGAAGGCAGGGTCCTAAAGGCCGACCTAAAATGGCAAGACTGGTGCCCTCTCCTTCAGGCTGCTTCGAATTCTGTCATTTGACTTTCCCCTGTCTTTGACTGTCCCAAACACTCACGCAGGCCCGTGGACTCCATCCTTGACGCCGTGTTCACCGTGTCTCCAAAGAGGCAGTACCGCGGCATGGTCAGGCCCACCACGCCGGCCACGCAAGGCCCTGAAAGACACGTCAGCTGTGTTACCTGGATGGTCCTGCACAAATCTAGGGATTCACTGAGAAACAAACCTCATCTTCTCCTCTGATACTCAAAAAACCTACTGAGAACACAGAGGAAGGTTTTCTAAAGATCTCATTGGCCTTGGTGCTTACTACAAGCTGTCAAAAGCTAAGTGTTGCTCTAGATTTCCTGCTGGTGTTTCATGTCTGAAAAAAGGTTGTGTGTGGTAGGCCTTCAGTGCACCATCATCTGGGAGAAATTTGTTCATAGTTCATGGAAACTCAAGGACTATCATAATCTCAGTTTAAAAAGGTCTTTTTTCATGTGAGAAAACTAAAGTTCAGATCCTGTGACATGCCCTGTAACCCACTGAAACAGGATCAAAAATCAGCCTTGGGAGTCAAGAGGTGCTGGCAACACTCTGGACCACCCTGTGACCCCTCCTTGGAAAAGAAGACACTGTTAGCTGGCCTGTCTTGTCAAGACCTGCTTTTTCCCTCTTTCTCCTTTTTTATACAAGATCCATTCACTTCCTAAGTAGCTTCCAAGGAATGGTTGCCAAGTTGTCAGGGAGAGGTATGTGTGCAGGATCCACATGAGCATGCACAGACTGGGAGATAAAATGTGTGGAAGCCGAACAGCACAGACAATTTTCATCTGGGGTATTTGGCTTAGTTAATGTTTAGACTGCACTCTGAAAGAATAGATGCTAAATTTCATTGCCTACAACAGAAAATATCGGGCCTGCAAAATAAGTGCAAAAAAAAAAAAACAAAAAAAAAAGCAATGTGATAAAGGGGTTTCCTGCAGACAAAAGGCAGGATTTTTTGTATTTTTCATCAGATGGATTTATGAGATATGCTTTTTCAGGCTTTGCCTGCCTTTTCACTGTCATGGTCCTTCTGAGTTAAGATTTAGTATACCTGATATCTAGGAAATCTTTTCCAGTGCAAGACTGCAAGAGATGTGAACATTGTACATCATCAACAGTACCTGAAATGATGCTATAGATTAAGGTTTTCATAATATAAAAAAGTTATAGGTTAAAATGTTGGGTTTAAAACAGTAATAATATACATAGTAGGAACTGTAACCTAATCTAGAAGTGATCAGTTACTTAGTTTAGTACTGATACAATTTTATGCTGACTTTAGCCTTATTTAAAAAATTGATCCTTCATACATTTTTCAGATCTATCTCAAGGAAATGAAACTCCATAGTTGAAAGCTATGGGGAACTTCACAAGAATCCCTCTTGCTGTGACCTCTGACAAGTTGTTGCTGCCCAAATTTGCCAGATTTTAAAAGAGTTCATGAGGATGCAAATTCAGAGGTAAGACAGATATTAACTCCTGTCTGATGAAGCATTGCTTGATAAAACATTTTTAAAAAAGAGAGAGGAAGAATAGTTCATACAAAAAATATTATGAGAACTTGAACAGCAAGGATCAAACTGGATAAAACACAGCAGGCAGAGACTGCTGGAGATCATGAAAACCTGATTTAAGGGGGTTTCATTCCAACTGTCAGTGTACTTCAGACAAAACACTGTTCCTCAGAATCTCTTACAAGTTAATCCCCATCCTTATCAGTACCCTCTAATTTGTTTCAAGCTTTTCAGGAGAGAAATTATATCCACTAGAGGAAGTTCAATTCAGGTTTTCATCTAGAGTCACATCCATACACAACTGTTAAGGCACTGTTAATAGTCTCGGCCAAAGACCTTATGGTTCCCTAACTGGTCTTTACTGTGTGCATGCTAATGTGACATATACACAAAAAAAGGGGGTTGTTGGAGACTTCTTATTCATGCTTCAGTAAGAGGTTTCCCTGAGAAAACACTATCTCACAAAACACTGCCTCTCTTCTTTTTGTGGTGATAACATGACAGCAGCAGTCCGAAATCTCACCAAGAGCCAAAGCTCCTTCTGTAATAGGTGTTGCAAGGACACAAAAAGGTGGTTCCTGTTGAGAAAACAGCCCTCACAGAGGTGAATTTGAGCTCTATTGGTTGTTATTAGGTGCTAATAACACCAGGGTCATGGGGTTGATCCCTGTATGGCCCAAGAGTTGGACTCCGTGATCCTTGTGGGTCCCTTGCAACTCAGAGTATGCTATGATTCTGTGATTCCATTTTAAGAAGCACAAATAAAGGCACATGAGCTTCTACTGTAGTCAGTGGAGACCAGGTCAATGTGGTCAACTGAGCTGTAAGAGCTTTTCCACTCCTGCACATGAGCAGCTTTACAGGGTTCATTTACATGAACTCAGAATGACTGCAGGCTCCCTAAAAGTCCTGCAAACACCTCTATGCGGTTGCCTGAATTCAGGTTCCCTACTCAGTTGGTGAAATCACCCAGCCATTTCTGCAAAGCTCACAACATAAGAGAGGGAAGATTTTTAGGGTGAGGTGTTATCTTTCTGGAATACTGCCTTCAAACCTGTCCCATTGCAGAAAGTTCTCAGCTCAAAACCAACCCTTACCATATAAGCATTCCCAAAATTACACATTCTCTGTGTTGAAAGCATCTGAGACTTAATTTGCTCACTGCCTTCACCTCCTGCGTGTGGCCCCCCTTTTCCAAACAGTTTCAACAGAAGGCTAAGAAAAACTTCCAATGATAAATTTCCCACAGTTACAAGTTTCAGAGGAAACCAGACACTCTGTGATGAGGACATCATGGCCTAGTTGTTTAATTACACAGGTTCATAGGTTTGCTTTGAAGTGTGTCTTTGCCAGGGCATGCAAGGGTCAGTTAATGAGAGGCTCTGGCTAAGACTCTGCAAGGACCATCAGCAGTTCTGCAGAGTTTAAAAGTCAAGATCAAAGTGCAGGGCTGACTGCCAGAGAGCCTGACTGATGCACAAATCATTTTCAGCCTCTGTGGAAAAGCTTATCTTCTCCCCACTGCTATCACTGACTGTCCTGCTCCAGCCCAGGCATAGATAGAGGGGAAATAGCTGAGTCAGCTGAGCTATCCTGGACCTGCAGTGAAGTCAAGAGAGGACAGCCAAGATTCCAGGATGTGTTTAAAGCAGGGGAGAAAATGCAGACCAAACACTGGTCATCTTGTCCTCTTTGCCTTACCCGTGCATTGCCACAAGCAGACCATGGGCACGGGCCATCAGAAGCTCCCAAAGGTGCAGTTTTCCCTTGGGGTTGAAAAGACACGGGCAGTCTATGCCCAAAATGCATTTACTGCTTTTTCTAAAAGGGCATAATGAACTCTTCTTGGCAGCAGTTTCCAGACAGCAGCTGAAGTACGTGACTGGGGTCACACCCTTTCTCCATCCTTTCCAGTACAGTGAAAGTGTCAGCCAAGTTCTCCTCTCCCCCAAGGGTTTCCCCAAGGCATTCATGATGCTGATCATTCCCTCTTCATGGAACTTTTCTCAGGAGAACCCAGGTCTAGGGTTAATCAAACTCTGCTGTCAGTTTCATGGCTCAGAGAGCTGGTTTGCTTTGGAATATGTGTTTGTGGCTGCTCCCATGACAGCATGACGCTGCCAGATCTGTGCAAAACAAGAGCTGCAGAGACCTCCCCCCTCTTCCTCTCACACTCAGTACAACAGTTCATAGCCATTCTGCTTTCCAGATATCCAGAGTTCATAAAAACAAAAAAAAAAAAGGTTACTATCCCCTGTAGACATCATCTAGGGATGCATTTTTTGGCCAACTGCATGGGAGATACATTGCAGAACTGCTGTCAACAGGCAGCAGCAGATGTTACATGGCAAATTCCTCTCCTAACATGTTGAAAATATGCTGCTGGTGCTCCAGAGACTCCTACTCTGGGCAAGACAATCTGCAGCCATAGTGTCATCTAATTTCTGACAGAGTACAAACACACAATGCTCCTGCAATCATTCCTCAATGCTTCACACTTCTGTGACAGGTCAACTAAGAATCACAAACTTCAAAGAAAACAGTAGGGAGATGTGTTTTAGAGATAATTCCAAAAGAGGATCTTATACGGTCTAGAATTCATAATATTGATTTTAACTCTGCTAAAGCCACAGCTCTGTTCTTGGGATATTCTGACTGAGATACATCTTTTACTCTGCTTCTGTCTCCCAACATGTAGAACAGGGACCAGGATATTGACATCTGCAAAACGCTTGCATGCTAAAGCTGCAAAAGTGTGGATATTATCAGATAAGAATAAGCATAAAACCCTATATAATACTGGATCAGACTCCTGGGCATTCTTAGTTATTGTTTGGCTTCCCACAGTGGGCAACACCTGGTACATTAGAGGAAGAGGCAGGAAATCTAATGACAAACAGCTGGGAAAAACATATTAATGGATGACTAAAAAATGAATAAAATTATGAAGGTTTATACATGTTCTACAAGTACTGATTCATGATAATAGCAGATGTATTTTCCTACATTTAAAATACTGTCACCTACATAACTGTAGTTCTACTATTTGGGGATATTTTTTGTTTTATTTTGGAGTTTAATTACATTTTGTATACATAAATATAAATATATAAATGTATAAGTATATATATATATAAAGAACTTCCTCATTTCATTTTAAACAAGCAACTCTTCTGTTGATTGAATACATTATGACTTCTACATCAGAGATGTTTTCTTTATAACATAACTTTTTCTTAAGAACTGCATCACATTTTTTCTTCCAGTATATCCTACCTGTAATAAATATCTCCAATCTTTTTATTCTTTCACTTTATATGCCAGTGTTTCTGTGCTTTTTCATTTCAGAACAGAGTTGCAAAAACATCACTGGCTGTCTCAATATCCCATCTCTGAAGGTCCTATGGCACATTAAAGAGCTATCCATACAGTGAAACCCTTGTGACTAACATGCCAGGTGTAGTTCCTGGCTGGGACAGAATACAAAATCTCTCCTTAAAATGAGGAGCCACTTTCCTCCACAAACCCTCTCTGGGTTTGTTTGGGGTTTTTTTTCCATTTTAACTCCCTTGTTGATATGGAAGATTTTGCAGTGTTTTGTAAGGGTGTTTTTTGTGGGGCAGGCATGAAGAAAGCATTCAGAGTTGGAAATGCAGTTGAAAAGGAGTTCTCTGATGTTCAGGTGCAGGCGGGTGCTGCTGCCTACCTGTGTGCAGCCCGATTCGTATCCTGAGGGGAATATCTGGCATGTGCCTCATTTTGAATGTTCCCACGGAGCTGAGGATGTCCAAGGACATGTTGGCTATTTCAGCAGCATGCTTGTTTCCATTCCGTTTTGGGAGCCCTGAAGCAACCATGTAGGCATCACCAATTGTCTCCACCTAGCAAATATCATTACATTAGGAAATAAACATAGAAATTGAAAAAGATGGAAAGGAAACACAGAATAAAACTACTTCTCACCTTGTAAACATCATGGTTTCCAAGAACAGCATCAAACAGAGAGTAAAGGTCATTCAGAAGGTCAACTACTTCAATGGGTTCGCTGAGGGCTGAAATGGATGTGAAGCCCACAATGTCGTTGAAGTAGATGGTCACCTGGTCAAAATACTCTGGTTCCACAGTGCCACCAGTCTTGAGGGCTTCTGCTACTGATCTGAAATAATAACACAAAAAAGATGACAGTAGAAAAACCCTTTTCTAGTGCATGCTGAAGAGCTCAGACTCTTGTTTTCCTGTGTTCAGATCTTCCGCTAAATAGAAAGTTCTATATGGCTGTAACCAGCATTGATTAACCAGCATTGAGTTTCTTACTTTGATTTGAAGGTGCTTGTCAAAATTGATGGTCATGTCTACAAGGTTACTCACTTCTGGGGAAGAGTTTTGTCCAGACTAGCTATGGGTTTCTTTTGGGGTGGTTTTGGTTTGGTTTCCTGGGGATTTTTATACCACCTACAGTACCAGTACTTACGGTGGAAGCATTTGTGACAGCAGTTTTTCTGTCTTCTGTTTTTCAACCTCTAGCTCTTCAGTCCGCTCACTGATTAGATCTTCCAGGTTGCTTGAGTACTGCTCAAGCATCCTGAGCATTGAGTCAATGATATTGGTCTTTTTCCCTTTGTTGATGGTTTTGAACTGGAAAATCAAACTGGAAAGTTATTTGTCTGTCTTTATAGCACTGTAGCACTCTGAGTTTGGAAAGGAGTTAAAGCAAGCATTTCTTCTGAAGTGTCACGGCTAAAGACTGGCTTTTTCAATGGCAAGAGTTCAAAGGTAAAGGAAAAGGTGAATTAGAAGGTGAATTTTCATCAATCAGTGAGAGTTATAGATGAAACATAGCCTAATAGTAATTGTCAACATGTACATGTTACGGAGTCTTGTCAGGCTGCTGGTTTGCAACCCCATTTGTCCCATGAACAATCTTTAGGGTAACTTGCAAAACTTTGCATTCAGAGGCACAAAGTTCAAGGTGTTAGCAACACTTAACAACCTTTTTACATTTTGCTGGACTTAAATCCATCTTTGCACACTGACATGCATGCATACCACCAACTCCATTCCCAGTTCTTCATTGAGTGGTGCTTTCTCCTTCTGTCTTGAAGTTGAGCCACTGGAACTTTCATATAATTTGTGGCTTCAGAGGCTACCGTAGACTCAACAGCGGAGTCACCGGGTTCAAAATTATTCACAGCTTCATAGAACCAAAAGGTAAAAATTATGGATATTTGTTTACCTGGTTTGAGGAAATGCCCTAGAATTGTGTCATGGAAGATTTGAGAAATTGAGAATTTTTTTCACAGAAAGGGTTTGTAAAGCCTGTTTGGAACAGACTGCTCAGGATAATGGTGGAGTCACCATCCCTGGAAGGGCTCAAGAAACATGTGGATGTGGCACTTGAGGACATGGTTTAACAGTGCACATGGTGGTGGTATAGGGTTGATGATTGATGATCTTAAAAGTCTTTTCCAACCTCAATGAGTCTATGATTCTATGACCTTATAAGAACACAGGAACTACATTGCTTGATCAGAAAGGGGAGGTATTTTGCCAGTACCTGTCCATGAGACTGGCAGATATCAGTAACAGATATCTGGGAAAGCTGTTTAAACAGGCCTCAGGCAGAGTCACATTTCCCTGGGATATTCTCCAAGCTTCCACCAATCTGGAATTGAGAGGCGTCCTATGCCAAATGTTGTATCTTCGTCTTTAAGAGTCTTTGGTGAATTTTCCTTATAGTCACCATTTAAACATTTTAGAAGATTAAAAAAAAAAAGATCTGAAGGTGCATAATTTTCAAATCCTTCATCTCCATGACCATCTGTGCAGGTACACTGCAAATGTGAAGACATCAAGCCCATTTCCAGGCTGCTTCATCACCCCTACACCAGAACATGTCTAGGGCTCTGCAACTTCTTCATTCTTTAATAACTGAGTTAAAGCAAAAAAACCAAATCCAAACAAAACAAAACAAAACAAATTTAAAAAACAAAACAAACAAACAAAAAAAACACCAAAAAACCAAAAACAAAACAAAAAAAACCACTTCCCTGCCAAGAACAAACAAAGAGATTACACTAGCTTCTTTATTTACTGACCTTATGAAATAACTCCTCAAAGGTTGGACGTCGTTCAGGGGATTCAGCCCAGCATTGCTTCATTACCTGGATACATGTAAAGGGGGCTGCCTCAGGAGCTATGTTTGGGCGGCACAGGGGAGGGGGCTTCTTTACTTTCTTTATAATTTCTGTGGCAAAGAGAAGAATGGGAAGCACATTGTAAAATGGAGGGCCTTAATAGGGACAAAGGACATGGACCTTTTTATGTGTTCCTGGCTTGCTTCTTCAGCTGTCCCTCTTAGTCCTCAGCACCCAGTATCTGTGCCAAATTAAGAGCTTTCTGCTTTTATCTGTCAGGAGTCTCTTGAAGGATTTAAAGAAGATTCATCTGCCTTCTTGTCCCTGGAGAACCAGGTTATGAGTAATAAAGTGGCTGGATGGGGGAAGGATGTGTGACAGATGGATGTGTGAGCCTGCAGGCTTGTATCTAATGAAATTGCCTCTGACTCTCTCTGCTAGGACTTGCAGTCTTCCAAGGCAGCAGAGGTTTATGGCTGAGCCCAGACAGGAAGGATAGCAGCCTCTGATGCTTCATCGTTAGCTGGGAGCCAGGACGTAGGAGGTTGGTGGGAGTGGCGACAGTGGAAAGTATGTTAAGGGGGAGAGGTTGAGTTCAAAACAACTTCTGGGAAATGACTCCCTGTTTCGTGTTCTCTTTCTAGAAATGAGGCTTGTAAGGAACTGGGCTTGGGTTTTCAAGCCCTGAGAAGTCAGTCCTTTAACACCTGCCAAAGTTATTATATTTGAAATCTTATTTTGCCCCATGCAGAGCAGTCAAATGGAGTGAAAACCTCTTTCTCTGGCAGGAGTCCTGCTGTTGCTGTGAGTACCCAAAGCTTTTCAGCATTGACAGCTTACTTTAAAGATCTTTGGCTCATCGCCCCAGACTCCATCAAATGAACTAATCAAAACATCTGGCCCCAATATTTCCAGGGGCAGCCAGTGGGAAATGCCTTCCCCAGATTGTTTTAAAGTTCACACGACAAGTGAAAGCTCCTTAGGACTGAGCCACGATGAGTAGAAATTCATCACTTTATCAGGTTAGAAAACAGGACTGAACTGTGTTCAGCATTGGCTGGAGGTTCTGCAGGCGGATGAGGTTGGGGAAACCTGCTAATTGCATAATAGTCTACATCATAGGTCCAGCTCTGATTTAAGCAGTGGGATACATCATAATCACCATTATCATTGCACTGTGACAGCAGCTTCAGGCACAGAATTGTCATAGTCCCATTTTTCCAGCTGAACCAGCAGATACAGAATTGTCATACCCCACCTGATGATTGTCCAGGTTAAAATGTGTTGATAATGGGCTGTCACTGAAATCAGGTAATTTTAGATTGTTGTCAGTACCTCCCTGTTCAAGTGCTTGTGACCTGACCCTGACTGCAGCGAGTTTGTTCTTCCCATGGATGCACAACATGGTTTCATCATAAGCAGCTCCTAAGGTGTTCACCTGTTTGCTGTGTCCAATATACGTAAGGAAAATCATGGATCCCTTTGACCTCTGTTGAAGAGAGAGTCTCTTTAAAAAGGAAAAGATTAAGGAAAAAAAATAGATGGGTAGATGGAAAAAATAGGATGCTGGCAAGGGGTCCTGCTCTCCTGCTCAATAGCTTCAGCTGTCACAATGCATAAAAAAGGGATGATGAGTGGGAAGCAAAGGAGTTTCTAAGCTATGGAAAATTCTGACATCAGATTTCACCCCATACTGTGATGAAAAATCCAAGTTTGGACAGGGAACTGGAGGTGCTGCAGAGGCCTGAGGTATCTGGGGAGCACACAGAACCCTGGTCCCAGTGAAAGCAGTGATGAGACATGTACCAAGGCTGTGATGAGAACTACACATTTTGATGCTTATTATGAATGTTTTGTTGGAAACAGACTTCTGCCACTGAGGAAGGTCATGAGACTAATATATTATTGACATATTAATAAGGGAACTTGGCCAGACCTTTTACAAGTGCTCTGCACAAAGCCTTAAAAATATACTGTAATAGTTGCCTACCTTCAGCTGAGAGTTCTGTTGTGCAGTAAGGTGGACCACGAGCAACCACTTCTTGTAGGATGATTGCAAAGCTGTAAACATCCCCTTTTACTGTGCCTTTTCTGCACATGTCTGGGTCCCTCAGCAACTCAGGAGCTGTCCAGAGCAATTCTAAAAACATTCCAGAACATTACACTTCTTACATTTGAACCCAGACTATTGCAAAGTAAGTGCACCTTATTTCAGTCATTTGAGGAAAGACTGGAAAAGACTGCATTATTTACCGAATCAAATCTTTGACTTCTTGTGTTGTGTTAGAAGTACTAAACTTCTGTGTTGACAAAAAAAAAAAAAAAAAGAATTTCCCAAGTTTTACTCTATTTTTTTTTAAAAATTGCCATACCACAACATAAGGAATCATCTCACCACTGCCAGAAGTTTTAACACCTTTTTTTGATTTAAAATGTTCCTGAGTCAAAATGTTGGCAACAAATCTTGAATCTCTTGTTACAGTTGTTGCTCTTTCACAAAATAACAATTAACAACCTATTTTCTGTAGTTCTTTTTAGATGAAAATAGTTTCTAAAAAAGCAGTTTGCATTAATCTGACGCACAGTGTTTATAAACCAATAGTTCAAGTGACAAAAGACACAGTTGTAAAACATATCCAGCCACATCAAGAAATGAATCTTCAAACTGAGATATTGTTACCCTGGTAACTGTGCATTCTGAGTAATGGGGATACAGAACATTTCTGCCACTGCAAATGTGTTTATCTTCTGTAAGGCAGGAGAAGAAAGTCTTCTGTCTGACAACTGCCCTATCTGTGACACTAGAAAGGTCTTGGTAGTCATCAAATCCCATGATGGAGGGATCAGAGCACTACATATTACTTGAAAACAGGTTTCAAGAATGAATTGTGACACTAGAGGAATCCCAACGCAATGGCCAAAGAAATCCTGTCAAAGTCTCTAACCTGGTCCCATGAGGGCTGTTCTTAAGTGGTGGGAATCTCATGTGGCAGCCTTTGGTGATTGGCATGTAGAGCATCTATTTCAAAGAGACCTACATAATTTTGTGTATTAAATGACTTATTTTAACAACAAAAAAAAGTGTCTTTGCATTTGGGCTAACATAAAACTCTAAATATAGGGTTGGATCTAAGGATGTGAAGCCATTCTACTGGTCACAGAAATTCAGTACTGATAAGATATCAGGGACAATTCAGTCCTTCTCCAAGTGCAACATGCTGAAGTTGTGTCACTGCTTACAGTAAGATGTATTTTCTTTACCATGTCATTCTGCTATTCACTTCACTTTCAGGAGGTCTGAAAAACACCTTTCTTATAACAATGCATGATATGGAGGAAACAATATGTAGTGAGATTGAGAATGAAAATCCTTGTGTGGCCACTGGCCTGAAATTGTGTTAGGACAAACATCTGTTAAATCAATGGACAAATATTTAAAAAAAAAAAAAAATCCCTCATCACACCTACCTTCTGGGGATGGCTGAATATAGGGGCATTTCTGTGCCTCTAAGATCTCGTTGTAACCATAGTCAGTGATCTTCAGGACAAACCGGCCATCCACAACACAGTTACGAGACTTGAGACGTCCATGGGCAAAATCTCGGTGGTGCAAATATCTGATTCCCTATGAAACACAGAACAAAATCCAGCTTGATCCTTAAGAATTTTCTTATCCATCAGCACTCTGAGACACCAAGCCAATTAGTCACCTCAGATGGCATCAAATGCAGCATTGACTCTATGTCAAATGTAGTAATGATTGAAGCAATAAACTATGGGAGGAGTTTAGAAATGGATTAGGAACATGAAAGAGGTTTGTCTGGACCCTAAAGTAATGGAAAGATCTGACAGTTTTAGGAAGAGTCAGATGTCTCCCTCTGTAGCCGTACATCTCTCTGCACCCAGAAGTTCTGCTTTTAGGCACGGATAAGAAAGTGGACACAAATGTTACCAAATAGTTAGGTCAAAGGAAGTAATGAAGAACTGGGTGCCCCTACCCATCTCCCTCAAGGAGGTTCAGAAGGTGGATCACAGGCTGCAAGAATGGTTCTGGCAGTCTATTCTCTGGAATCCACCTGTCCCAGATTAGTAGTTCACCATTAAGACATGAAAATATGGGACATGACTGGAAGTGTGAACGCTGCTAAAGAGACCATATTGCAGCCATCCTGTGGCAGGGATGGATACTGTTTGGGTCTATGGTGGATGCAGTTCTGATTTATGACAAGAGAGGGCCTTTGCAAAGAATGAATTTGTCACAAAATTCTGTTGTTCTGGGTGATCATTTGCAGCCTGACATAATTTTAGCCTCTTGTCCCACTGTGGGATTGTAGTTCCATTTCCCCAAAGGGTGCTTCTCTCAGATGGCAACAAAATAAGGATAAGAAGTCTCCTTTAAAGACTGATGCAATTACATCCAGATTTGTTTTCCCTGTGTTATTATAAAAAATCCAACATTCTGATTGAAATAGCTTTGTCATCATAAAAGTCCCATTCAGATCATGCCTCAGCAGGAGCAATAGATTTACTTTAATTAGATCCATCACAAGAGAGGACTTGAACATCCAGTCCAGTTTCATATCCTCATTTCTCAGCAAGTCCTCCAGGCTGCCTCGTGAGCAGTACTCGGTCACTATGGCAAAGATGCCACAGTCAGAGAAAAAGCCCAGGAACAGATTCACATTTTCATGACGGAGATCTTTCATCTGAAACAAGACAGTGAATCACAGTGAGACCAGGTCAGCCAGATGTGCTCAGTAGCTTCTTGGTATCACAAGATGCCCTTTTCACACTTGTACTCCCAAACAGCCTTCCACAGAAAGATGGGGATGCAAACAACCTCTCTGGTGCTTAATTTTGGCTACTCAACACTCTTTTCTAGCTTTATTTTCCTTTGTCTATCCATTAGGACAAAGAAAGCAAGATAGCAAAAGCAAACTAAATGGAAGTTTGTGTTTTGTTTAGACAAACTGGATTGAATCTTTCACTAGGCCAGAATGGCTTTGCTGGGGTAGAATGAGTTCAGCACGTGGATCTTTCTCTGAACTGGAAAGCAATACCATACCTAGAGAGTCCAAAGTCATCCATTAATGGTGTCTTTGCAGACATGCCCTGGTAAATTTGTTGCTTTACAGGCATAAAAATTCCACTGCTGTGTTAGCAATAGCTGTCAACAACTAATGGCCTTGAATTTGGAAAACAAATATGTTTTCTTGCCATTTGCAGATAAAATTGAAGACCAAATTTAAGCATCTGAGAGGCATCTTAGGTGGAAACACAAAGCAAACCCCAGAGAAATGCACTACTGTGTCTGTGTCACACTGTCAACTAATAATACACGAAAATATCTGCCAGTGGCTCACACTGTGCAGGGATGAGTTCCCCGAACCACTCTGCCTTTGCAGGCAAGATCACCTGGAGGATTTGTTGTACATTTAACATTGCACTAGCTTGGAAGTGTCAGATCCAGGGTGGGGTTTTACAAGCTGCTGATACATATGGATGTATGGTAAATTTGTCAGATGCAATTGTGCATGGTACACTCTACCAAATTTCACCAGACAAGACTTATTGACAACCACAGTGCATGATTTAATGGATAAACATGAGACAAGGACAACAAACACACCCTGAAGCCAAAAACCTCCCCGAGAAACCTTCCCTCCAAGTGTCACCATCCCCTATTCCTACCTTTCTTAAGATGCTGGTGGAGCTTTGCCTCAGATTGTGGACTGCTCCCGTCTCAAATTTTTTCAACCACACCCTGTCTCCCTGTCCAACATGACAGAATCAGAGAACAGTTAAGGTTGGAAGAAACCAGTGATGAACCATCTAGTCCAACCTCCCTGCTTAAGAAAGATTATCCTAGAGCACATTGCACAGGATTGTGTCCAGGCAGTTCTTGAATATCTCCAGTGAAGGAGACTTCATAACCCTCCCTGGACAATCTGTTTCAGTGTTTGGTCACCTGCACTGCAAGGCTCTTCCTCATGTTCAGGTGGAACTTCCTGTGGAACGGTTTCTGCCTTTTGCCTCTTGTCCACTAACAAGAGCCTGGCTCTGTCCTCTTGACACCCTCCCTTCAGATATTTATAGACACCCGTGACGTTCTTTCTCAGTTGTCTCTTCCTGAGGCTGAATGGGCCCGACTCCCTCAACCTTTTCTCCTAAGAGAGAAGCTCCAGTCCCCTAATCTCAATACAAGTGGGTGACTGACAGAGCAAATCTCTGAGCAACAGTTAACATTGGGACCCAGATCTGAATCTCAGATCCTTGACTTTGAAAGTGACTGGGGATTTTTAGTGCTCTTGGCAACAGATTATTTATATCCTGAACCCAAATAAGAATATTCACAGCAAACCCTCAAAAAAAGGGGTGAAGAAGGACCTTCACCTGGATCCCAATTTCATACCTGGAAGGTGTCTTAGTATCTGATAAACAGCAATAAATTGATCAAAAAAGAAAATAACTCTGGCCAGAGCTTTCTCTGGCATTAATGATTGAGCAAATTTATTTTGCTCCTCTGCAGGAAAAAAAAATGCATTCCTGAAAATGCAGGGTTTTTTTTTCCAAAAGCTGCATTTTCAGGAAAGAGCTGAGGGATGGGATGAGTTTTCTTGGCCATTGCCTCTGCTTAAGCTCCATACAATCTTATTGCCACAAAGGGGAATTTGAGGTTCCATTTGTGTATTTGGATCCTGTCTTGTAAGAAAGTTTCTTATTAGAGATGTCACCAAATAAAAATTGTCTTGTAAGAAAGGTTCTTCATGGTGCCACCACCTTCTCTGACAGGACCAGACTGGCAATGTTACATATGTAGGTTGAATATTCCCGTCCCACATGAATCCAAGTGTCAGGGTGAGGGTTGGCACAGAGTCACCTTAAACACTGCTAAGTCCATGCTTGGGAATAACTTATTTTCATACTTAGGGTTTGTTCAAACTATCTCCATCCTGGGACCTACAGTACTGCAGCCAAATACTTTTCCCCCTGGAGCAGTCCACTAAATGAAAGCAGTGAGAGAAGGCTACATGAGGTCCCTACCTACCTCATACAAAGCCACATTGGAGGTTTCATGGGTGGCAACTGTGCTTTTCAAGGAAGCGGAGCGGGTTATGGATTTCAGGCTTCTGCTCTTGATGGCTATGCTGTGTTCATCAGCCAGACTGGCCAAGGTCAGCCTCTGAAAGGCAAAGAAAGCAGGTGCTAGGCAGCTACCACCTTTGGGTGTAAACTTCCACTCCAGCTCTGCCTTACAGCATGGATTTCCAGCTAAGGAAGTAATGGAATCATCCCCCAGCAGATCACCAGCTCTGGGTATGAGCCAGAATGAACCCGGAATAGTTCCTGATATATTTGAATGCAGGCATTTTATTTTAGAGGGTAAGATGGTTTATCTTTTTGGACATCCCCTATGGTGCACCATCCAACCTCAAGAACAAGGAATAAGCCCTGGCAGCCAGAAGAAACACAATCAAGGCTATGATTTTACATCATCATAAAAGCTCAGACATCGAATTTGAGACTCAAAAGCACTCAGCATATAGGAAATTTTCTAATGTGCAAGGGAAAATTACATGAAGAAGTGAAATGACCCTTCCAGACCTTCATGAGTATGAAAATACCACACAGAAAATCTGTTCTAGAGTGTTCCACTGGATTCCTTTCACGAGTAGAAGGACTCACTTTTCTATGTAGCTCTGGGTTGATGAAGACGAGGTCATTCAAGGTCAGGATTATCTTGTTTGGACCCCTGAAAAGCTGGTTGTTCAAGATACTCTGCCTGCAAGAGTTGGACAGTCATGGTTATCAATTTTAGGTAGTGTATTAGGTCTGACCAAGGTAAAGTTCACAGCCCTTACAGTGCTGTGCTTTGCATGGGTAGCTGAACAGGTGTTGATAACAGACAGTGCTTTGGCTACTGCTGAGCAGCAGTGTCCTTCTGACATTCCTTCCTCTCACCAAAAGGGATGGGAGTGGGCAAGATCCTGGGAGTGGACACAATCAGGCCAACTGACCTAAATTAGCCAAAGGGATATTCCATAGCATATGACATCAGCTCAGATATATAAGCTAAGGGAGAGAGGAGGAAGGGATGGCATTTGTGAGTTTTCAGTGTTTGCCTTCTGTAGGAACCATTACATGTGTTGAAACCCTGCTTCCCAGGAAGTATCTGAAAACCGCTGCTGACGGGAAGTAGAGACTGACCTTTTTTCCTCTTTAGCTCTTGCGCACACAGATCTCAGCTTGTTTCTTTCTTTTTGCTGGAATAAAACTGCCTTATCTCACTCTGCTGGCCATTCTCCATCTTATTCTCTCCCCTGCCCCAGTGGGAAAGGGAGTGATAGGGCAACAGAATGGGCACCTGGCAGACAGCCAGGGTCAGCCTGCTAGAGGTAGGTAGCCAGTTTACACCTCCTCTGAATTCCCCACATCTGGCTTCCCTGCAGTATTAGACCCTGCCTGCAGTGCTGCATCCAGCTCTGGGGCCCCTGACTTACAAAGGTCATGGACCTGTGGGAGCAGGTCCAGAGAAGGCCATGAAGGTGATCAGGGGGCTGGAGCACCTCTGCTATAGAGACAGGCTGAGAGAGCTGGAGCTGTTCAGCCTAGAGAAGAGAAGGCTTTGGGGATTCATTAGACCACCTTCCAGTGCCTAAGGAGAGGGGCTACAAGAGAGCCAGAAGGGACTTTTGACAGGAGCATGGAGTGACAGGACAAGGGAGAATGACTTCAGCTGAAAGAGTGCAGGTTTAGATTAGATATTGGGAAGTATTTCTTTTCTGTGAAGGTGCTAAGGGACTGCCACAGATTGGCCAGGAAGTTGTGGCAGCCCAATCCATGGAAGTGTTCAAAGCCAGGTTGAATGGGGCTCTTAGCAGCCTGGTGTAGTTTAAGGCGTCCTTGTCCATGGACAAGGGTTGTCAGAACTAGAGGATCTTAAAGGTTTAAAGTTATGTGGGAGTGGGGATGGGCATTGGCGAAAGCAGCAGACATTTGGCTTGGACTCAAATCCCAAGTCATGAATAATCCATTTCAACATGGATAGCAATAAAAGCTATAATCTCAAAGGGTCTTATTACAAATAGACAATTGGATTTAATATGCTTACAAATATTAATTGGATGTGTATGTAAGGCATATTTTGTTTTGCTGCTTTTATTTGTCATATCCCAAATCATTCTCCAATTGGAGACAAAAACAAGTTTTATTAGTCCAGCTGGTCTGGTCATGAGCAAACCACATTTAGGCACACCAGCCTTTCTTAGGGACTGAAGCTGAACAGTAGTTAATTTATAAGAGCTGCCTGGACACAAGTTACTGTCTAAACATGCTGTCTGAGTGTCTATATCATAGCATGGTATGTTATGAAGCACAGAGCAAGATGTGCCCCTGTGGTCACAGGCTTATGCAGGGGGAAAAGCTGCATGGGATGAGCAGTATGACACACCTGACATCACACCTCATCATTTTGATGCCATTGTTTCAATGGACATCAGGGTCTAACACTAAGCACAAAGCAGCAGTATCTGTTAGACAGTCAAAACCTCCTCAATCAGGAGCAGAAAATGGAAGGGAAAGCTCCCCCATTACCCTCAGTGTCACTTCTTTTTCTTAAGGAACACTGTTAACACTACAGCAGATGACTGATCTGCACTCTCTTAAGTGTTTCTTTGATAAGGTGGACAATAGGATGACTTTTGCTAACACTACTCTAGAAGAACACCACATAAAACAACCCCAAATCACCACAATTCACTTTTCCTCTCCATGTATCATTCTGGACATTTTAGAAGAGCACAGACAGCTTCTTAAAGCTGAGAAGAAGCCTTGGCCACATAACCACAGGCTTTACTTGGGATGACATTTTGTAATCTTTCTCTAAACACACCATCCCAAGTCACCCAACTCATCTTCCTGAAAAAAATCATCACTTATGTACCTCTCACAAGTCCATCTGAAAAACCTTGTTTGATAAATCACATCCTGTCTCTAAGCAGGGAGGAAAGCAACCCTCTGCCAAAACCTAAGCAGAGAGAGTGGAGTGACTCATTTAAGGTCATGTAGCAGATCCCTGAAAAAGCTAAGACCAGAGTTTCCACATTTCAACTCAGACCATGCTGTGGTTTAAATTTAGTTCCAGACATGCCCCTTCCTAATATAAATCGTTGTCTGAGTCATGCTGGACTTTTTCTTCCCTTGCAGATGGCCATACATCTTTTCTCATGACCAAGCCTTTCCAAGCACAGCCTGGTGCTTGTGGAAGAGCTTACAAATAGAGTAGGCAGAAAGATTGTCTTTTATTTACTTAATTGTAGAGGCTGGTGGCCAGGGAACAGAACAGAGTTTGAAAGTGTGGGTGGATGGAGGCAACCTCATCAGTGTCTGCAGTTCTATCAGAAGCAGCTGTGTGCTGAAAGTGGGAGAGATGTTTGGGGTGCTGCTTGCTGGGTGGCCTTATATGTGGGTTTGGAGGAATGATTCAGGAGTGGAGACAAAACACATCTGGGAATTATTTGAGAGGTAAAGCTGGAGAAAACAATCTAGGAACTCTGCTGAAGTCATTGCTGTTCAGTAAATATGCCTTCTAATTTCAGTCTGTTTTCATTCTAAGTTCAGTCATGTGGACATCAATAATTAGAGACCAACTACTCCAGGTGCTATACTGACCTTGCCAAGAGCAATCCATAGCTCCTGGACCAACCAATCCATTCTGGCACCTTTCTACCTTGGATATAGAGTTGGGACACAGATGTGACATGCAATTATGGGAAATTATTCCTTCCCCAGAAGACTACTGCTTTTGCTCCAAAGATCTCATGTCCAGACTAACACATATATAATGGGAGCTGAACCCCAGTTTTAAACAGGAAGTGAATCCACTTGATAATAAAGATGTATCCTAAATACTTGCTCTGAATTCTCTCCAGAGGTATTTTCTTTCTCTTGGTGAAAATACAGAGAGTCAACCTCACATGTTTCATAGGAAACATGATTATATTAAGGACAAAAATGCAGGAAAGAATTATCTGGAGTTAGAAAAATACTTGGTTTCAACTCTCATGTTCTCATAAAAGATTCCTGTCTTTGGTTTATATGTCATCCTTTGCACTTCCAAATGCTTCAGAAACACCCAGCAACAGGCTGCCGGAGCAGAGGAAGGGTGTGAGGAGTCCTTCACTTCAGGAGGAAGGAGCAGCAGAGGCAGTGTGGGATGAACTGACTGCAGTCTCCATTCCCTGGCTCTGTTGCTACTGGTGGAGAGAAAGTAGAGAATTTGGGAGTGAGATAAGCCTGGGAAGAAGGGAGAGACGGGAAGAAGGTGTTTTTAAGATTTTCTTTCTGATTATTTTACTCTGATTTGATTGGCAATAAATTTAATTTCCCTACATCAAGTCCATTTTGGATGTTGTGGTAATTGATGAATGATCTCTTCCTGACCCCATCTTGACCCACGAGACTTTTGTAGTATTTTCTCTGCCCTGTCCAGCTGAGGAAAGGAGAGATAGAATGGCTTTGGTGAATGCCTGGCATGCTGCCAGGGCCGACACACCACAAATATGAAGAGATATGTGGCTGGAGAGCCAAGAGCAAAATCAGACCTTCTGTGTGTGCATAGTCTAAACCACTGGCTTAAGCACAAACCTCACACAGAAGCTAAAAGTGGCACTAACTCAAATATGTGTTGCAATTCTCACCTGATAAGAGAAGCCAGGCCCACAGCACACAACAGCAGGACAAATAACAGCATTACTCCCAACAAAATGACTGCAGGCTCAATCCCTAAGCAAAGAGGAGAAAAGACTCAGTGAATGAGAAAATCATTTCATTTAGGCAATAATATTAAAAACATCAATATCAGGCCATTGGATTAAAAAGTCAAATATTGAGTCAGGGGCATGCTGGAAGATAATTTTAATGCAATGTTCATTTACAAATACACAAATACTAACTTGGTGTACATAAGCTATGTTTATTATTTATTTCCATCCACTTCTTTTTTCTAAACCAGACTTAGAGCCCAGGATCAGTGGAAAAATGTTTTTTCTTCAACTAAAGAAACAGACTTACAGGGAAGTATTAACTTTTAGAGGAAGCTGCAAAGTTCATAACTTTTTAATATTTGGCCCTTTTCTCTTGAGGAATAGAAATACTGAAAAATCTTTATCATGTGATACTAAACTGACCGTCAGGGTGAGTCACTGGCCCATCTGGGCTTTTTCATTCTCTGCTGCAGATTTCTAATGCTGAAAAGAGAAGAAGAGGAGGAGCAGTTGAAGGTTGATGCTCTCCTCAAGATATCCATCAGCAGAAAGTACTGGAGACAGATACTTTGCTCATGAGTGTGTTTACTAGAGAAGCTGACATGACTGTATAAGCTAAATTCCAGTGGGAACTGTTTGCTGTGTTTGTTCCTTCTGTTTTCTAATCTTTTTTATTTTATTCTGTTTGTATCCAGAGATCTATAAACACAAACAAACATACAGAAATTTGGGTTGATGAAAGATTCATGACTCTATGTCACACTGGCACCTATCTGCAAGCACTGAGACATAGAGCTTTCCAGTGAAAGTTGAAGGCATTTTTGAAAATTGGTATTTGTTTCAGGAAAAGACAGAGCATTTTAGCTGAAATTTCACCGTTTCACTATAGGGCCTCAGGCTCTGACTGTCCTCACACATACACAGGAAGAGGTTGCCCATGGAAGCTGTGGCTGCCCCATCCCTGGTAGTGTTCAAAATTGGGTTCCATGACACTTTAAGCAACCTGGTCTAATGTGGGACTGGAATAGATGGCCTTGAAAGGTCCCTCCCAACCCATACTATACTTCACAACTAACCAGAAGTGAAAGTAAGCTAATTATGAGCTTATGGGAAAGAGCAAACTTACAGCATGCTTGAGGGAATTTATGGGATTGAATTAAAGTCATTAGGGGATGCTTTAAGGGAACTGTGGGAGTACATGAAACTTGTTACAGGAACTTTAGGGGAAAGGGCAAAGAGATAGAATGGGTTCAAGTATGTGAGAGGATAGGAATGCTGGTCTCACATAACCATGTTGTACATTTTTCCAGGCAAACCCTGCACTTGATCAGTGCAGTCATTCCCACCTTCTTAATCCCATCTGTGTTTTTTCCCTGGGCAACTGTGCTCTCTGACTGTGTATAATATTTACAGACTTAACAACCTAACTAACAGGAAAGGTAAGTCCTGGAGCCTGCAACCCATGAGAGACCACAAGTCTGCAGTCAGCCCCTGCAGAGACTGCAGGGTTTGAGGGATGTCTGTAAGGGAACTTAGGTTTGGACCATCTACCAGAGGATGCATTTGGGAGTCTGTATGAGTTGAGGCTGTAAGATCTGGTAACAAGTTTGGAGCTTAATTATGAGGTGCATAAGAGCAGCACCAGGCCGTTTTTGATGTCCATGTCCCAGCAGTGCTGGTTGTGGGTAGTGGTGCCTGTAAAGACATAACTCTGCTGTATGTGTTACCCTAAAAGTGACTGGCTGTGTCTTCAGTGTGTGTGTCCTGGTAACACCAGCTCAGCCTGCTCCTGGTGATCCTGGAGCTAGGAAGCACAGCAGCCTGACAACTTCACATCCAACACCTCTCCAAGCCTAACTTTAAACAAAAGCTAGAGTGAGGCTTGTATTTAATTCTAGCCATAAATTTCAGTCTCTGAAATTCCAGCAATCATAATAAATTACTGTTTAATTGACAGATGCCTAGAGCTTTATGCTTTTGTAAAGCTATGAACATAAAATCTGATCTCTCTAAAAATCAGTGGGATTTTTCCACAGACTGCAATGAGATGTTAAATTGCTACATTGTTCCTAGGGGCAGTGCAAAATTAGATCTGTGATAGTATTATACTCTTCTATTGCTTGCCAGTTGCTATAAGATCAGTACATCTCCAGTTTTCACAGTGATACTGATTTATGGGTCAGCTCAGTTATAGCTAAGCCAAGAAAGGTTTTCTCAGCTACTGAATGAAATATTCCATAGACGTGGTTAATTTCATCTGTTTAAGTTGTATCCTGGAGCAATAGGTGTAAATGCTTAGTATTATAAGTAAATATGCCAAGAGGAGGTTAAGTACCCCACCCTGAGATTTTGGCTTCCCTGTGAACTTTAAAACTGCACCACAGTTGCCTCAAATTAAAAACAACAGGTAAACCCAGTGCCCAGTCTGATAAACCTAGGAAGCAGTGCAGATATCTTTGCCCCCAGGCCTTTGATTACTACCTCTGTTATCTATAATAACTCAAATTATCTTGAGTCATGATTATCATTTTTTGTCAATGAGGTGAGCTCTGATGGTCTTTCACTCCTCATTGCTACCTGGTTAAAGAAGCAGGGGTTAACAGGCAGGATGCTGAGACCATCAGCCTTTGTGCAGCTCTCTTACCCTGCCTTCAAGGCAAATCCTCTTAGTGTCCTGTCCCCCAGAAGGACACGGTGCTGGGTGGAGCCTCTGTTATAAAATGGTTACTATTAATACTGGCAGGTGTTGAGTGTTAGACCCAGAAAACCCTTTCAAGCACATAAGAGTGGTAACAACCTCATTGGCCCATGAGAGTAGTGGGATTAATGGCTCTGGAATTGTTGAAAAAATTGTGTAGATGTGATATTTAGTGGTGGGCCTGGCAGTGGTAGGTTAAGGGTTCAATGATCCTAGATGTCTTTTCTAACTATAATGATTCTATTATTCCATGACCTAACAAGCAATAAGAGAGTATTGTGGATCGATGGTGCTACCTCTGCACAGGATTCCTGTAACAAACAGCATGATGACTGAGCATTTTTATATTAGATTCTTGAATTCACACTTTTCTGGTTGGGGAGTTCTAATTTAAAGGGAGTTTCTCATTCCTCACTTGGAGTAAGAGAAAAGATGAAAGAAATGAGAAGCATGAACTCAATGCCATTTCACCCTATTTTTGGTTCTTTTTCTCTTTCTTACCTTCAGTGCAGAGAACATCTGGATCAAACCAACAGCTGGAGTCTGGTTTGGGTGGAACTTCATTGGGAAAGTGGATGGCCTGGCCTAGGGACAACACAGAGCCTGAAGACATGTCCAGCAGGTGGGTTGGGAAAAGCTGATTCCCATGACCATCTGTGTCCAGTATCACATAGTTGTTCAGCCCCTTCCCACAGCTGTCTGTCTCTACCTGGTGACTAAATCCAGGGAAGCTGAAGTTTTTTGTGTGCTCAGCTATGTTGGCTCCTGAGGCTCTGACTCCTTTCCTCCGTGCACTGTCCATTGCCATTGCCATGAAGTAAATGGCATCATAGATTGTTCCAAAGAGTGGAGAAACCTAAAAATACAGGAGAAATTGAGGATAAAGTAGTCCTAACCTTCAGTTTGAGATTGGTGGCAAAAATATTTTCCCCCTGGCTAAGATGTGAACTTAAATACTGAGACACCAGAACATTAAGGCTCACAGAGTAATGGGTTCGAAGAATCTTAGGTTGAAGATAGACCCAATATATGCATGGCTTTGAGTATCTGTTTTTTCTTATGGTGGATTCCAAAAATGCAAATTCAAAATATTTTTAAAACCACACAAAATTGCATTATGATGGGGAAAGCCAAGATTTTGAAACTGATGTTCGTCTGAAATTTATCCTGCCTCAAAACATTACACTAAGACATCTTCTACAAATAGAAGATCAAAGTCAGAGGCTCCATATCAAGTCAGGAAAAGTGTCATGCCCAAAGAATTGGTCCTTTCTGTATGAATTTTATTTATCCCAAAGATGCAAAAATCCCACAACAAAGCCACAGCAAACTTGTTCTGTGGAGTAACAGAGCCTTTTCTGTTTGAATTGCTCCCTTCCATGCCAGACTTGATTTAGGAACCTTTAACACAAATGGTGACTTCTGCAATCATGTGGTCATTCACAGCTGGTAGGTGAAGAGAGATTACAGTCATACACCTGTGAGAAATATCAGGAGTGTACTTGGGAGCCACAGAATCTGACATTTGTGGAATTAATTGATCAGATGTAGATATCTGCAATGAAGAACCTGACACTCAATAGAGTTAACCTGGGCTCTCATTAAAGTGAAGGGAAAGAAATGAATCCCTTCAAGACATGATTCATCTCCTTCTAATGTAGATCTGTGCAGATCTGTTAAATTATGCCTTAAAAGTACTTGTAATTTTTTGAAATGTTGTAGAGAGATTTGAAGAATAGCTCAGCTGAATCCTGTAGCTCTTCACCAGTAGAAGATTCTCCAATTCTTGTAAATGTTCGCAAGGTAAAAATTTTTATTAATTTTTTAAAATTGATTTTGTTTTTAATAGGCTACCAGTAACTTTTAGATAATCATGCTGACAAAGAATAACTTTGACTACAGTGCTGAGAAGAATGCAACAGCAATGGTCTTAAACATTTCCCTCTAGAAGCATCCAGTATTTCTTTAGTCTGTCTCATCCCCTCAAATTCTCAGTCGTATGGACATCTTTTTTTGATTCCCTACAAACTCCATGGACTTCATCCTCCTTAAGAGATACCACTTCAATTCAAGTCCATTGCAGCTAGCAAGTAGCAAATCTGAGAGCCTCAGACACAGCCCCTTTCTCTTGAATTCCCATCATGGTCCTACAGCTGTACCAAGCAAGTTATATTGCCAGACATCTAGGAAAAGTAATCTTTCCAGATGGGTGCAGACCACATTCAAATTCCTCTGTATTTTTCTCAAAATTAAAGTGTGCAGGCTGGATTGACTCTTCCCTGTACTATTTCTGTAACTATTGTTCATGTTTCCTATTGATAGATCCCAGAAAAGCCCAAGAGGAAGAATATTTACCTGTGTGGCTTCTAAATCCCTGATTATTTCACCACTTTCTTTAGCTTCCCTGAATGCATCATAGAAAGTCCTTTCTCCAGACTCCAGTGTGATGGTCAGCACAGCATCATAAGCTTCCCGGAGCTTGCTGTCGTTATCAAAAACACTGAATGAGTTGTTTTGGTAAGGAAGACTGTACAGCAAAGTGTCATATGGAACAAAGACATATCTTCCATCTGCTAGTCCCATTTCCAGAGCTTTTGTGAGTAAGTCAGCCTGTTCCTGCCCTCCGATGAGAACAGAATGCATGCACAGGAGTATAACTGGAAGGCAAGGAGAGTGGAGTGTGTTAGTAACCTGTTTGGGGTTTTCAACATAAAATAGTTCTTCTCCCCCCAATAAAAGAGCTGTCTGAACTACTCTATCAGGTCAGATTCTGATGTTATATGCTGAGGAAGCTGAGAGTCACACCTGTTTTTGTTGAACTTCCAGAGGTCTGTAACACCTAATAAAAGAGGTTGTGAGTATTAACCATTTCTGGAGCTGTAAAGAAGGAATGGAGAGGAGTTTTGACAGAAGGGAGGCACAGGTCAAGATAATGGGCAGTTGTGGTCATTGCTGTCACTGACCAAGACTTGAGCTTTCCCTCTGTGTGCCCTGAGCTGACAGACACCACACAGCTGTAAGCAGTGCCCAACCTCCACATGCTCATCCTGCCACCAAATATACAGACTTTAAGTTGGACAGTGTTTTGTTTAAACATCTGGTTCATGCTTGACTGTCCCAAAGTCAGTGCCTTTTCCTGCAAAATGCCATGGGGCTAATGCCTGGTGGGGAGATCTGAAATATAGGACACACCATCAAAGCAAGATTTTTGATATTGATACTGATTTTTGATATTCCACAATACAAATCACCATTAATATAAAACCTATAAACTCTTCTTTATATGAGTCAAGCACAGAGGACCATCTACAAAATATTACTTTTTTTAAGACAAGCTGCACCCAATCTTTCAGGTTGTAGTAGACAATTTTGGTCTATCTTCATCACATACAAAATGCCCAGCGTTCTTTTATGTGAAGCCCTGTCTGCATTAAGATCAGAGAGAAAATTCTGCTTGACTTAAATCACTTTAAGTTTTCATTCTCTAGAGTATGTCCATTGGCTAACAATGCAGTCCTACCCTGCAGAAAAAATAGTTAAAAAAAAAAAGAAATGAGACTCAAAGCACTTACTTTTAATGTTATTAGCTTCTTTAATCTTGTTCCAGGTGTCTTCAATGCCTTTTTCTCCCTTATGCACGGATGTAACAATGACTACAGGTAGCCCGTGGTTCCTGAGTGCAGTTGCTGACTCCCTGGCTGTGTACATCCAAATATCCTCACTGGATGCAATGATGCCAATATGTGCCCACTTAAAATATTTCATTATTGTAAGCAAAATTTGGGTTGGAGAGGGCAGAGTTCTTGCAAATGCATTATGGTGAATGGCAGAATCCAGCTTATAATTGATGCACATCCATGAGAAGATAGCTTTATTCCAGTTTTCCCCTAAATGTGCAGCCACCTCACAGAAGCCAGGGTTTAGAGGACCTATAAAAGCTGAGGACAGCTTTCCAAAGTCAACAAATCTAAGTAGAGCTCTTGGAGTCTCACATTCTTCTTGCAGGATCACATAATCCAGCCGGTGGCCAAGATCTAGTGAAGGGTCTCTGCTTATTCGTCCCACAGCTAACCTGGCAGCCACATGGGGAAAGGCTTTGGAAAAGAAGGGGTCACAGTTCCAGGGTCCAAGCAGTCCAATTTTAAAGACAGAGCAATGTGCTGGGGAACAAAGTAGGATTATTCCAAAGATCAGCCACCACAGAGTCTGGAAAAACGTCTTGAATGAATTTCCACTGTTAAGGTGATGCACTCTGATGTGCCTCAACAGCATCCAGAAGAAGCTGTTAGGACACCACAGGAGAAATGACATTGTTTCGCAGGTGGGTAGAAATCCACCAAGCTCTTCAGGAAGCCAGGCAGAGCATTACCATATGCTGGAAGGAAAGTAGATCATGTTTGCCTTTCACCATATGTATTGGCTCCGTGCATGTAGGCACAGCTGAGTCAGCCCAAGCTCCACAACAGCTCTCAAGGCACAAGTCCTAGAGGAGCCAAACCCACACACAGACACGTGGACATGCACCACACAAGGCACCTCACCACACAGAAAAGTGTCCAACCACTGGCAGACATGCCATAACCTTTAAATGCACACTTACATAAACATTTTAATATGCTTTGCAACATACTCTGAAACCAGGCAGTGAAGAATGAATCTGCTTTGTTTGCAAGCAGTAAATACAACCTATACACTGTGCTTCTGGTTCCTAAGAAGGATAGCTTCAGAGACATGCAGAAAAACACCCATATAAGAAAATTAAAAGGTGAAATCCATGAGGCCATCAGCTTCCCTCAAAAACCCTCACTGGGTTGTGAATATGAATCAGACCCCATACAAAGAAAAACACACACACACACATATAGACACATATTCATATAGTTAGGGATATGTATGTATGGGCATACAATTTTAAAATTTTCTGGAAAAAATTTTCAAGGACAACTCAGAGTCTCTTAAATGTGGCATATTGAAAGGTGAATAAACAGAAAATCAGAAAATGAGGGAAAAGGAGGATTATGATTTGAATTTAGATAAAGAACTGCTAAATAACTGTCAGGTCAAAAGCTTTGTGTACACACTTGGCTTCAAATATTTTTGGTTAAATACTAGGAGCCATAGGGTTGTTTGGGTATTTTAATAACAATCTCCCTCCTCACAGTCAAGCACAGAAATGGAAAAGCCATAGCAGGCTCCCCTCCATCTGCAGTGTCACCCCATGGCTTAGAAGACCTTGCTGATCCCAGCAAGTTTGTGCTCTAAAAATAGCAGGCCCCTTACTCCAGCTTACCTGCTCATTACTGGAAAAGTATTTTTATCCTGGATGCTCAGGCTCCGGGACATGCAGCACAGAGCACCGCAGTGCAGCATGTGCTGTAAATGCACCTGCAGCTCCTCTGCCTGAAGGAGGGAGACCTCCAGAAGGAACCACCCACAGCAGAGCAGCCTCTCTCCAGTGTCAGCAGCTGTCCTTGGATGTGGGTACCACCACGAGGATAGGCAATGTATGGTCAGCTTCCCCTGCTTTGGTGCCCATCTCCTTCAAATTCTTATGTGCACAGGCCATTCCAGCTGGGCGGGTGCTCTGGGATCCTCTGTGCCTTGTCAAAAGCTTCCTGTGTCCCTTTTGGTGAGGGCCATTTCTCTCCTGAGGGTTTCACAGCTTGGGCTGTAACATCCCAAGCCCTTAGTTCTTTGAAGGTCTTGCCAAGGTCCAAGTCTGCCTCACAGTGAACTGTATCAGTACAGATTGTACTCCAATCTAACCCAGTAGTTGTAGGGATAGCATCTTAAAGCTCTGCCCTTGGATTAGTGGGATTTAGCCCCTGGGATCAGCCCCTGCAGAACAGCTCTTTAAATCTCTCTGGACCACAGCAGAGATGGCTCCTCTTCTTGAGCCATTTAGGTTTGGGGTATGCACATTATTTGAATTTTGGCTTCACCATTCTGCTGATGTGCCATATTCCCCTTTTCCCTGCTTTTTTTTTTTTTTTTTTTTTTTTCCCCATCATGACACACAGAGAATTTTTTACATTTGCCTCAAAGTCTTCTTGGGGGTTGGACTAGATGACCTTTAAAGGTTTCTTCCAACAAAAACTATTCCATTATTTAACGATTCTTGATTATTTCTCTGTGTCCTGCATATACCTCCCTAGAGCTGAGCTCCCCAATAAACCATTCCCAGACACCTTCCCACTGGACCTGGCAATACAATTATCATCCTGGAAAAGTCTCAAATGTCTCCATGCCTGTCCTAGCTAGGAGGACCCTTGCAATAATTTTGCTGCAGTCAAAGGCCCAGCAGTTGTGGTCTAGAGGGAATAATTTGTAATTCAACCTTTTAGCACTATTAACTTCAACTACATCATATAAATTATACACATCTCAATGGCGTGAGTTCAGGAGCAGCTCCTCATGACTAATGATTGAGGGAAGCCACAGAGTCATTCAGATGCAGTGGGGAGAGCAGCTCGCCCTGTTAATTTCATTCATTTTTCATTTTCATTCATTTGCTCCCATTCATTCATTTCCTTCCACAGTCCAGATCCAAGGAGGTCTCTCGGCATGTGCCTCATTGAAGGCTGTTACAGCTCAAGATAGTTATCAGGGATTATAAAATAGCTTCATATTTGGAAAATGCTTAAGACACACTCTAATGTCAAGCCTGAAGTCACAACACAGCTTTGTATGCTACCAGTGCATTAGGTTTTGACATCAGGTTTTACTCAAAAAATGACAATAAAGTTTTTTCAGTTGGGAGTCTTATTTTTTTTAATTTGAACTTATAAATTTGATTTATCCACATACAGATATACCTATATCTCTATCCATACGTCATATGCCCAGTGCTATCTCATTTCTTTCTGTATCAGCAATGGTGCTGCACAGTTTAATTCCACTTCAGGTCAGCAGACTCAAAGTCTTCAGGAGAAGCTGCAAAATTCCAGTGACTCACTTCTAGAGGATGTTCGTTTATAGCATTCAAATCTCAGCAATGAAAGATGATAAAATAATCTTGGCAGTCTATTCATTAGCATAATTACTCTGCCCTTAACAATTCATAGCTTTCCATAGCAAAGTGGGTTGAGAACTTTATCACTGTATCCATTTTCTTCTCCTTTTGTTTGCGGAGGTAAAAACCCTCCTTCCATTAGGTAATAACTGTGGCAGTAATCCATCCTCCACAGGAAAAGCTGGTTATTCCCAATGGTTCCAGCACATCTCTCCCATGGTCAAGGTATCCAAGACTAGCGGTAACACTCCTTTTTCTGCAAAATAAACTCAGGTCCTGGCACTGCCTGACTGGTTTCACTAATAAACAAACAAGGTAAATCAAGGAGCTGAGGCAAAAACTCCCAACTATTTACGTAGCCCATCTGGCTGAAATAAACTTTGAAGTTTAAAACCCTGCCTATATCTCCAAACCTTGCTTTTTTTGTCCTCACATTTTCAGCTTATCATTACTGCCACAACCACAACAGAAAGCAAAGACTTCTTTGCAATGCTGAGTTATTTGCATACCATCAGATTAATTCCCAACACTCTTCGGTGCTCACTGAAGTGTGTAAGTGACACGACATTTCCCATGGGACAGTTAAAGCACAGCTGTATTGCTTTGCTTTTAATTTTTAGAGCAGGAGAGGGTGCTCTAATCTCTCAGTCTGACCTCCCCCATCAGCCTGGCCAAGCAGCCTCCCAGCAGCTGCTGCTGCTCTGAGCTCTTCCAGCATTCCGGATACAAAACGTGTTTTGTAATGAATTATACCAGAGGGTGCCGCTGAATAAAGCTGATTTCTCTGGAAAATCTCTACTGTCAGCAGAGAGAGACAGGGGAAAGGTTTGATTCATGTTCTGTTCTCCCTGAAGAAAAGTCTCATATCTCAGCTGATTATAGAGAAAATTGAGGGAGAGAGGTATGGCAACACTCACATTAGGCTTTCTTCACGTCCTCTGAGTCCTAATTAAAAACTACAACCTTGGAGGATCTACCGGGTTCCTACGTCTGTTATTCCAAGGGCTAATTACCCTCAACGTTAAAAACACCCACTTAACATCTAGGGTGTCTGGTTTCAGCTTCCTGCAACTGGCTCTCATTCTGTCTTTGCCTGAGAAAAAAAAACAAACCAGGAAAAAAGGATAAATATCACCTCCCTGTAGACATTTGCACACCATAATTGGCTCACATCCTAGTCATTCTCTGGGCAAAATAAATAAGCAGCTCATTAAGACTTTTGCCACAGAGCATGCTTTCAGGATTCCATCCTTGCAATGTTCTTTTAACATTCATTTTTAAATTTCTTTCTTTTGGTTAAATTAAAAACAGTATTAATTAGTAAGCCTTACCCCTTAATGCTGAATATAGGAGTCATGGCATCCTTTATTACCTATTTGATTTTTTCCCACTTTAATCCTGTAGCTTGGATGAACACAGTTCCAAACCCACTGTTTTTAAGCCCTTCTCTTCCCTCCTTAGTGCAAACATCTGCCTTGGAAGTGTGGTATAATTTTTTCTTCCCAGATGTTTACAAACTCATTTAGTTAGTTTAGGTTTAGTAGGTGCTTTTCAAATATTTCCATTTAATCAGAGGTCCAGACCAATTTGCAAGTTATATGAATAGTGTTTTTTCTCTCTCTTCCAGGCAATATGTAGTTATTGAACAGCACTGGGGAAAAAAAATCACATCCCAGAGGCTCCACTAGAAAACACTAACAAATGAGAGTCCTCATATACTATTTTATGTCAAAATAGCAATTCAACTTTTTTTAAAAATTTTTTTCTATGATGCAGACACATTGACTGTGTAACACTAATTTTCTCTTCAATACTACCTTTCAGTAGGATGACAGTTTGTAGGCATTTGGGAAGACAGCTTCACCATTTGACTTTACATGCCAGAATTGTGACTTAACCACAAAGGTTATATAAAGCCTGACAGACAAGATTTATTATCAGTTCAGCCTCACAGTCTGGCATTTGTAAACCTTCACCCTTTCATTCTTTAGAAGTTCCTCTCCACTTTGTCCTTTCCATGACATTGAGCTTGCATGATGTCAACCCAACCTGAGCTCTCTTTCTTGACCCTGCAGCAAGGGAGTGTCTGATATCCCATGGTTTTGGCGGGACTGGAATTTTTGGGAAGGATTGTCCTGCTGTGGCATATTACCCTGTTTGCAAGATGCAGTCAAGCATTTGGAAACCCTTTTTCTCCCAGATTATCTGGTTTGCATCAGAACACTAACAGGTTATCCCTGAGTCCTGCAGAGTCAAGTTCAAGTGAGGCCACTTATTTTCCGAAGTGGCTAGATTTGATTCTTGGAAGCAGATTTTGTAGCCTGTGAAATCTGATGTCTCTAGCACTGGCATTAGTGGAATACATGATGTTGCAGGTTTAGATAGTCAATATTAGAGCTGGCAGGAAAGAGTCTCATAACACAGGACAAGATATTTATACATATATTTATTTCGGCATCAAAACCTGAGTGTTTAATTTGACAGCCTTGTTTCCAGAAACTCATTTTGCAGCAGTACAGAGAGGAATACTCCTTTTCCAGGGGACATTTTCAAACCTCTTAGCATACAGCTATGATTCAGCCTAAGAAGCAGCTACTGTTCATAGTTTGTTTTTTATTTTTACATGAGGCTTAGCCAGGCTGGACTTTTAATGAGCAACTTTAAAACCATCTACCGAAGGAGATGTCTTCCCAAGGGCAGGCAGGTGCTCAGCCATCTCCAGGAGGGCAGGGTCACATCACAGATAACTGTGACATGGGCAAACATCATGCCAAATGTCTCTTCCTTCCTCCTTCTTCCTTCTTCCCCTCCTTTGTACCCTGAGCACGATGTCACACCATCTCAACTATCCCTTTGGTCAGTTGGGGTCATCTGTACAGCCTGTGTCTCCTCCCACTGTCCCAGGTACACCCAGCTTCCCCACAGGCATGGCAGTATCAAGAGCAGAAAATGCCTTGGCTCTGTGCAAGCCCTGCTCAACAAAAACATCTCCATATTATCAACTCTGTGTTCAGCACAAATCCAAAACACAGCCCCATAACAGTTGTTGGGAAGTTAACTCTACCCCAGCCAAAACCAGCACACTCAGTGACAACTGCAATTTCACAGGTGGCCTCAACAGAAAACCTCAGGGGAACAGCAAACCCATACAGCATTTGTAGAGTTCAGGAAGTTTGCTATTCCTTGGATATTTAAAAAGTAAATGGCTTAAATGAAGCGTGTCAAAAAAAAAAAAAATCCTAAAACCAAACAAACAAAACGAAACAAAAAAATCACCATAAATTTTCTGGCAGACAAAGAATGATGGGTTTTGGCCAAGCCTGCACACAGTGAATGATAACAAGACTTCCAAATGCGTCAATGGACTCATGGATTGCTGACGTTTTGCATGATGTCTTACCCTGTGCTATGTTGCAAACTTTCCCATAACCACATAATCTCACTGGAGCATTCATCAGATCCTGACAGATCTGATAACTGGCATTTATCCCTAAAATATAGCCAGGAAATGATACTGAGTTGCATTTCCTTTGCACGAAGGCTTTACAAACCCCATAGAGGAAATTACACTAGACCATCTTCTATCCCAATAGGTCTTTCCCAGCCTCTGGCATCTTTGGCAGCTTGAAGAAAATAGCCAGTTTTACAGTCTTATCTAAATATCTGAGTTTTCAAATGTCTGCTGGATAGACTTTAACTTGGCTAGCAGCGCAGGTTACCCAGTATTGGTATTATACCTTCCTCCAGCTCTCATCTTGCCTATCAGAAAATTTTTTCACTGTTATCATGGAACCCAGATGTCTCACCATAATTAGGAGCTACAGAAAATCCATAAATCAATGAATTAACTGATTAATTACTGTGGATCATGAGCAAGGTATAAACTTCCCTGGGTAGGTGGAAGGTCTCAGCAGGCAGCAGCCTCCAGCAACCTGATGCCTCCTTCTCTTCTGCTTCAGCCATGTATACAGATAAATACATATATATCCTCAGTTCACAGAATCATAGAACCACAGAGTAGTTTGAGTTGGAAGGGACCCTCAAGACCATCTAGTTCCAGCTCCCCTGCCGTGGGCAGAGACATTCAACTAGATCAGATTGCTCAAAGCCCCATCCAATCTGGCCTTGTACACTCACAGCTTCTCTGGGCAGCCCATGCTAGCACCTCACCACCCTCACAAGGGAAAACTGTCTTACCAATATCTAATCTCACCCTGCCCTCCATCAATTTGAAGCCATTCCACCTTGTCTTATCAATCCATGTCCTTGTCAGAAGTCCCTCTCTAGCTCTCTTGTAGCCCCCTTATGTACTGGGAGGGGCTCCAAGGGATCCCCAAAGCCATCCCTTCTCCAGGTTGAATAATTCTGGTTCTCTCAGCCTGTCTCCATAGCAGAGGTGCTCCAGCCCTTTGAGCACCTTCATGGTCTCCTCTGGGCTCACTCCAAAAGGTCTACAGCCTTGTTATGTGTGTGTGTATACATACATACATACATACATACGTACACACATACATACATACATACACATATATATACATATCTATCTCCTCTGGGCTGCTCTTGCAATGTCTGATGACAGATTTGCATTGTGCCAGGAGAGCCACCACCTTTCTGCATCCTGGTTCTGTTGACTCCTTCCAAAGCCCTCTCCCACGAAAAGCTGATGCTCTGCCCCAGCCTTCCCACTAATCCCCTCTGTATCCACAGGGTTGGACCAGTGCCTGCTCAATTTGCTGGAATTTAACTGGCCTTATTTCAGACTGACAGAAAAGCTAATCTGAAGGATTACTGGCATTTTAAAAAACTGTAGTTAAAGCCTTTCTGACAACCCCCCCTCTCTAAAGGAAATATTTTCATCATTTACAGAGCCTGGACAAAGCTTAATGAGGGTGAATGTACCTGATTTCAGACCACATCTACTTTTTCATGCCTATTAATTGTCATTTATAAAAGCAACCCTTGACATGACTATTTCCAGGGGACATTCAGACCACATGGATGTGCAAATAGTTATTTTGTAGCGCTGCTCAAACTCAGTTAACCCATCAAGAGTAGCACATCTGTCAAACATATGCTTTAGCTCTTCAGCAAGACCGGAGATAACAGAGCAAAACACATCCCAGGTTCACTTTTTCTTTGCCTTCTGGGATTATAAAAGTAATCAGTCCTAACTGCCACCCAAAAAGCAATGCCTGCAATTCAACTAACCACAGAAGGGAGAAAAAAATAAAATTATCTATTGTTCATGTCTTTCTTTATGCTAACAGTGTGATTTTCTTTTAGTGGGATTATAATTTAATGAAGATGTTGACAGAAGCAAGACAAAGGATAAAACTTGCCATGTTTCAAACCTGCTGTCTGCAGGAGTCCCAAACAAGCCCCCAGGTATTAATCCCTTCATCTGAAACACACGCATCCAGGCTAACACCTCGCTAAGTCCCCATTAGCTGCAGCTGCACAGCATGGAATGCTACAGCAGGGCAAGTGAGGAATGCCCTCAGAGAGAAGGAGAGGAAAACAGATCAAAACTGTTGGTGGAAATAATCACTGACCCAGAAGACACACAGGCATTTTTAAGCACCAGCAGCCTGCTGTGTCCTGGTACAGTTTTTCCAGGTGGCCATCATGAAGGGTGCCTTCCAGAGCAATGAGAGAAATAAACAGCATGTTCATCATGGAAAAGAAAAGCCTTCAGAGAAATTTGACTTTATGAGTACATTTGTGACTGAAAACCAGGGCATTAACAGTTGGGGATCAGCACGGCATCGCTGCATTTTGTGAAACAATTTATTTCAGACAGGATGAAGAAAGAAAGAGTCCCAAGAGCTGTAGCTCATCCCTTCTGGTGCCCATTTAAGGGAATTGATAATATCTTTGTCTCTTTGGATGTGAAAGTGTCTCTGCTGATTAAAATTCCCTGACGACCTACATCTCCTAAGCTGATAATGATAAGCCTCTCTGGCTGACGGTGTGTTGCTCTGATACCTCCAGCACTGCTGTGCATGAGGAGCAGACATGAGCACAGGCAGTCATCACTGAGAGCTCTGCAAGCCAGAATGGAAATCTTGAATGCTCAGAGCCACAGGAGAAAAAGGGCACCATCCAGGTCTGGGAGAGCAGCAAAACTTCTGCCCTAGGAACCACCGGGCTTGCCATGGGCAGATCCAACGGCACAAATGTCTGCAGGTATTTGTAGAGAGAACTGCAGGGAGATTTATCAGAGGAGGGTCAGAAAAGCCCTGTCCTCAACTGTCCATGGGTCTCATGGGCTGTTTCCAGCTTCCCGTGGTTCCAGTTTCATTGGCCTTTTCTTCCTATTACAGATCAAGAGGTTCCACAAGCATACAAGCCCAGACTCCAACCCTTGCCAGGGCAGATCTCATTTGTCCTTTCAAACCATGAGAGTGTCTTTGTGAGGCTTGCAGTGCTCATAGGTAGGTAAAATAGCAGTCTAGTGAGAAACCACCTCCCCAGGTTTTAGGACTGCCTCCTTCTCAGATGGATTTAGTAGGAGCAAGGCTCTGGGGACGACAGCTTGTCTTTTCCTACTAGCACTACCAGCATCACATTGTGAAATAGGGAAACAGTCCTTGCCTCCTTTCTTCTATCACTTTACCTTTTGCAGCTGTCTCTAAAGCAGATCATGTGGTCTTGTACAATAAGGCACTGGAACCTGGATTATTTTATCCTGTGTTTTAAAGAGCACAAAACACAACAGAGCCTGCACCTGGATCAGCATCACTCTGAGTGACTGAAATACCAAATGCATAATACAGTAGGTGCAGCAAAGAGCCATCACTTCTGCTTCTTCCCCAAGACCGTAGGCAAATGTGCAAGCCATGTTTTACCCCATCTTGAGTAATTGATGCTGCTTTTCCTGAGCACTAGACTCGTTCAGATGAGGATCTGCCAAATTATTACCTATCTGGTTGACTGGGAGGAGGGATGTGGAGAAGGAGTGTAAATATGCCAGCAGCATTCCATCTGTATAATATATATGGTACTTATGTAACGTATAAAGTAAATATCAATGTAAACACTCCATCAGCTTTCAGCTGGTGAGGAGGGGAGACCATCTACAGCAGCATCAAACTCTACTTCTGGTCCTATCCCAACCTCTGAGCATTATCCTCTGAGTGGAAAGGTCAAGGAGAAATTCTCCTGCACTGGGAGGAATCTCAATACAGTAAAGTATGTAAACATACTACAGTGAAGTATGTAAGGATATGCTTAACTGTAAGAATCAGCATTTTGCAAATTAGCTCAGCTCCATGTATTGGATCTGGGCTGGGAAAGGCTCTAGTTGTCTCTCTGGTTGGCCATTTCCCAAGCAACAAGTTACAGGGCAAGAGAAAGTGGCCTCAGTTTGTACCAGGAAAGGTTTAGACTGAATATTAGGAAAAAATTCTTCCCTGGAAGTGTTGTCCAGTGCTGGAACAGGCTGCCCAGGGAAGTTGTGGGGTCAGATCCCTGGAAGTGTTCAAATGCATAGAGTTGTGGCCCTTTGGTATGTGATGTGCTTGGCAGTGCCGGGTTAATGATTGGACTTGATGGTCTTTGAGAGTTTTTCTAAGCTTAACAATTCTGGGATTCTATTCTAGTTTATAAACACTTCTGGGCCATGAGATGCAGCAGAGATGGTTATGTGGGTACAGTGTGAACAGAGTTCTCAGCACACCTAGGCAGGTCCAAAGAGGTGGAGGGTACTCCAGGAGGTGAAACAACTTGTTTCAGGCTATTGTGCTTTGTCACAGACTTTTTCTAAGTCCAGAAGCAAATTATTTTACCCACCCAGCAAAGACAAGCATGGCCGTCAGCCTTGAACAAACCATATTGTATCAATTAACAGGCTCTTCTTCTCATTCATCATCTGTGTTTCTTCTTCCTCATATTCACTCCATTCCTGTGACTATAGGCAGAAGAATATCCACATTTAATTGCATGGTCCAGCTGCCATCCTCAATGCTGGCTGCTTTGCCAAAGCCCCAACAGAGGAGAAGTTAGAGCAAACCCTGTATGTCTGTGCTTTGTGGCCAGATGTCTTATGCAGCTCCCACCCAGGGGTGTGTGACATGTTGGACATTACCTTTCATCTGCTTTGGCCTCAAGCAGAACACTGGGTGCCTGAAGTGGCTCTAACTTGAAGGGGGGCTTATTTCCTTGTTCCTTCTTCCTTGGTTTTGCAAGGAGAAGATCAAAACAACCTGACATATGGTTACATTTAGCTGCTGTGCCGGTTTATGTCATGCCTTTCTTTCCCAGTCTTTATTTTCTTTATTAATCACCTCTGAGCCAACAGAGCTGACACATGCTCTACTCACACTCTGCATAACCCACAAGAGAGCGCTCCTTCGCTGGTAGACTGCACATTTTCCAACTGGTTAGACTGGAAAGCAATTCAGCTGGGGTAGTTTGATCCCTGGGCTCTCCTCTAATCCCCTGTTCATGCTCAAATACCACCAAAACCAGTTCCCTGGGAATCAGACACGATGCATCAGCATCAGGTCTGTCAGAGAGGGATTTTTTTTTCCAGGAAAGAGATTTCTGCAGGGTGCAAGCACTTGCAAGCAAAACAAGAGAGCATGACAAGGGTGGAGGGATTTCTGTTACCCCAGTCACACATTTTTCCATATGTAAGTGTGATTTGCTAGTTCATCATCCAGACTAAACTGTCACTAGCAGGATTTTGATCCTTAGACCAAGCTGAAATAAGTGCTGGTAAAATATATTTCACTGTCCTCAGCCTTCCTTCTCATATTCCTGTCAAAAAAAGCCTTGGATGTTCCACTAAGTCGCTGAACACTGTTTATTTCTCCAATTAAGCAGTGAGCTGCTGTGGAGAGAAGAGTGTCAAGCCTCTCTCAGCGCCTCATTTTAATTAAGTTTCCCTCTTGGTGAACGTCTGAGTATGACAAACAACTCAGAGGACTCCCTAAATGCCAAGCTTATAGCCACTCCTGATTTTATGTTGTACTGAGGATTTTTCCCTGCTCAGATGATTGTTGGGTCTCCTCAAGCCCTGTGCACAGAAGTCCTGGTGCTAATCAGCAAGTCAGAGCTGCAGCCCCCCCATCACTGCACCCTGCAGCTGCAAAGTAATGCTGTAAAAGTACTTAATGAAGCATGATGCCTGAAAAACACCTAGCTCATTCCTCCAGGGAACAGAAATGCCCTCAGCCACGATTAGAGTGATCTTGGACCCGCTGGCTGTGGGGAGGACAGTTTAGTCTGCCTGGTGTCCTGTGTCTCTTGCACATGGCTCTGTGTCAGACAGCAGTGAAGCCTGTGGTTGATCCACAATCCTGCTGCACTGGGAGAGGGCAAGAAGGTCTGTCTTCGTCAGAGCAGTGCAGCCAGGACGTTGTGGATGGCAACTGCTACAAACTGGGGAAGATGAGTGGCCCAGCACCCAGCAGTGGGTCTTGGGGCTGGCCTGGGCTTGGTCTCTTTAGATAGACACCAATGGCCATTGGTTGAGAGGCCAGGTCCTCCAAAAATGCTTTGGACATTGAGTTTGTCCCTTCTTTCCTAGTATCCATTGAAGTTTCTTTTCCTTCCAGCACAGCCCTTTAGGAGTAAGAAATCCCCTCCCAGCTGTACCTGTTGGCAGATATGTCTCCTCCAGCATCACCAGTGGGATTCAAACCCTCCAGCTGATGCTGGGGTGTGTTTCCATGTCCACAGGGTAACTGAACTCCGATGTAAGTGAGGGTTTTTAGAGCCATGAGGGAGCTGGAAAGTAGCTTACCTCCTGCTAAAACATTGGAGAAGCTGGGTAGCCCCATTCAGCTCCACTCCCAGGTGCACAGTGACACATATGATGTCCTCTGGGTCTAACACATCCATGTGGTGTCAGACAGCCTTTAGGCAGGAATTACAAATTCTGTTGGGCCTTCCCTTCCCTAGGCCATCTTCTGTTTCACACCTGAGTGGTCTCCCAAATCAGCCCTTTCTTGTTCCCTAATGCCTTCTGACTTCCCCAAGGTGTGCCACCCAGCCTGCCACTGACATCTAAAAAAAGCCAGTGGTCTCTTAAAGGTTATGTCACACCTATCATCAGCACCATGCCCAGAGAAACTGCAGGTGCCCCATCCCTGGAAATGTTCAAGACCAGCTTTGGTGGGGCTCTGAACAACCTGCTTTAGTGGAAGGCGTCATTGCCATTGGGCAGAGGGGTTGGAACTAAATAGTCATTTAGGTCCCTTCCAACCCAAAACATTCCATGATTTTTCAATGCACAGCCTCAGATAGGAAAACCAGAGAGGGATGGCTCAGCTGTGGATGAGAGCAAATGGGACATGGCAAAGCCTCTGTGTCCCTGTGCATTGGGATGCTCAGCCTGCTGTCCTGCCAGGGAGAGTAACCAGCTACAGTGTTCATATACCAAGATAAACACTAAATTCATAGAACCGGGGGTACAAATAACAGGTTTCTTCTGCAAATAACAGCTGCCAGCAGCATGTCTGTATTTCAGAAGGATCATCTTCAGATTTTACCAAAACCACTGTGGGAAAAAAAAGTGGGAAAATGCTCATTGCTGAGTTTTGGATGGCATGGGGTGCAACACTGAGGGAATCACTCAAATTTTCTAATTTCTTTTTCATACAGTGCTTTAACTTGTCCTTTCCAAGCTGAGGGCCCAGTGTATGCATGGTAATTGGTGTTTAGATACTGTCCTAAGTTGAGGGTCTGACATAGCTTAGCTGCCCATAAAGAGGGTTTTAAAAGGAAATCCGACCACAGACTACCTCGAGTGGATGGAGCTAATGGAAGGATGTCACTGCAAGTAAATTCCTTGAGATGGTGGCTCCAGGTCCAAGTGTAGACAGGCATGTGTGTACTGCTGTATCTGAGCAACCAGGGATGTAGTAGGAGGGATTGCTTTGGGTCAGCATTCAACTTTGAAATCTTCCAGAAATGTTCAAACATCCTCTAGCCAAGATTTTTTGTCTCTCAGAACTCTGCTTAAACTCCCTTCAACTCATAAAGTACCTTCTATCTGCAATTCCCCCCTCCTGAGCAGGGAGACACTGGGATGAGGTGCTGGTGTCTAGTTCCTTCCCTGCCACAGTCCAAGGTAGGGAAATGAATGCACCCCTTCAACTGGGTCATAAAAGAAGGGTATTCAAACAGCTCTGGCCATGTATGTAATGTGTAGACAATATATCCTCAACTCGCATGGTTGTTGAGAAGAAAAGACGTAAAAATGATGAGATACTCCATTGCTATGGAAACAGGAGCCATTGAATTATGGGTGGATGTAGTCAAGTCAAAATGATCATGGAAATGCATTTGTATCTCCAGCTCACTGTTTATACAGGTCTTTTTCCACTGATGTTCCCATTCTCTGCTATTCCAGGAAGAGAACACAAAATGTTGTCTCCATTCCCTGGCTGGAGGGCATGGTCTCCCACAAGGCTATTATGTATCTTTATCAACATTCTGCATTTCTGAGGTCTTGTAAAATATACACATCTTCCCCACAGTTTGCTTAGTGCTAATCCCTGTTATTTCATTGTCTGGCAGAAAATGAGATAAAGAGAAGAAAGGCAACTAATTTCCCTGAGTGGACATCTGTGCTGATGCTGAAGGAGCTCCCAGCAAGGAGTGCAGAAAGGGTTGTGCTCTGCTGTGAGTTAGCTTTTGCACTAGGGGAAAGAAACATGTTGAAGGGTCTGTTTTGCAGAAAACTTGTTCAACCCTCACTCCTGGAGCTGAACCCTTCAGCTGGGTGGGCCTCTCTATTTACAGCATCTGTTTCATCACAAGGAAGCCTTGTTCCAGGGAAGAAGACACATTGTTCCAGGGAAACAAACCTTGACACCAAGCAGTGACTAAGCAAAGACGAGGTGTAGTAATGAAGGAGGATAAAGTTTAGTGCTAACCAGATTTCAGCTCGCATGGTCACAGTGTCAAAACCTGCCTATTTATACTCAATTATCTCCTAGACTAGTTCAGAGGGAAATGAGGACAGAGAGCTGACTACATGATGAAGGAAACTAAACAGCAGCAGCCCAGAGCTCAACAGTGTTGGCTTACACTTCCATGCTAAGTGAATGTGATGCATGAGGGCAAACACATCAGGCTGAGGTTTTTAGGTCTTTTTGGAGGCAAAGTTTGTGGCTCAGGCTTACTACCAACATTGAGGTTTCCCTGGGAGCTTGAATATGGCACACTCTGGATGTAGGAAATAAGGGAAGAAGGAAGGAACAGAGCTGGAAGAGGGGAGGAGATAACTGTCCTGGCACTGCTGTCTTGGACACAGTCTGAGCAGTCCTATTTGGCCCCAGAGGTGGAGAATATTCCTTAGGAGAACAGATGAAACAACATAGTCCAGAGAGGTTGATGGAAAACCAAAGAGAAGATGGCACATCTTCCCAGAAGGTTATAGAAAACTCAAATTCAGCAAAAAACCCCAATCCCACAAGAACTGGAAACCCATAAAGCAAGAAGGCAGAAAGAAACAATGACATCCGCGTATGTAGGAGTCAGGCTCTGATTATGTTTTTCAATTTACCCTTTTTCCTATAGGAGAGGATGTATTTCCATTTAACATTGGTTAAAGTGGGTCATATCTCTAAAGAGCAAAGGATAAATGCCTATTCCTGGCTATCATTGCCCCATGCTGACAGTTGTTTTGCAGAGTTTCTAAACCTCTGCAGCAATTTGTTATGAAGCAAACACTTATGCTTAACTTTTAAGCAGCATAGATCTCCATATAAGTCTATAATGTATGCAGAGGATCATTAAATTTTTATTGTGCAATTCTGGAGGGAGAATAAAAACAAACCGAAAACAAAAAAACAAACCAGCAAGCAAAAATTTGAATATAAATGGGGTATGTTTACCTAGTGTGATATTTTTACTAGAGATGAAACAGAGGTGTTTTGGAGCTGTTTGCCCAAAAGAAATTTAAAACAGGCTTGTGTAAGAGGAAGAAGGTAAAATCCCAGAAGCCTTTGTTGACACCCTTGAAGTATAACTTTCCAGATGCTTCTAATAAGCCTCAAGGTACAAAATGAATACAGTTCTGCAGTAACACCATTGGCAATATTAGGAAGCCTCATCAGTTTTGGTCTGATGCATTTTCCTGTGTGTACAGGGAGCAGGAGGCAGAGCATAACAGCAGTAATGGATAACAGAGTTGTAAACAGATGGCAGTGATTGGAGCTCACGTCAAGTATTGAGCAACGTGAAGGTCCAGCAGGATTGGACTTGGCTTTGTGGCTTGGCCCATTTCAAAGAGAGGCATTGTTTGCAAAGATTCAGTGTGGGATTAGATTTCCAAACTCTTCTGAGTCTGAGGGATGCTTGGAGAGAAAACAAAGGTCTGGGCTATTTGCTAAATAATAATAACAGCAGCTTCTGGTTGCTATGTTTGATCCAAATATTTCCTTGGAAACAAAACACAGCAGCAGTTTATGCCAAGTCAGACAAAGCTGGTTTGAAACCAAAATCCAGATGTAAATAACAATTATCATTTGGAGGGGAAGAAGGTTACCAAAATCCCAGTTAGGTAATCTGCAGGGGAATTTATTTATCTAGGCTGCTCTGAGGATCATCATCTGTACCACCACGAGTGGTATAGAGAAGGGGAAGATTATTCACTGGTGATGAACAGACCTCCAAAAAAGCTTGTGGTGTCAGATTTAAAACAAGCATTAACTGCACGTTTCTTTTTCTCTTGGTGCACAGAAATCTGCTTCTAAATGGCATAAAACCCCCATGTGTCTGTGGTAGCTGCACACGAAGTGTAGCCCATATTCAAATTCCAGCTGAGCAGGTCTTTAAACCAGTACTAAAAGCTGAGAAGGTCTGTTAGGAAAGGTTCACTTTTTCTTTATGCATTACACCTTATTCTACAGGTTCTTGACAGGTCAGAGAAAGGACAATTTGACCCAGAAAAAACTTTCTTGCATTTTATTCCAAGTTTCCAAATTTCTCTCATTCCCAGAAATTATTATCCAAATCACTACTATAATATGATGAAATTAAAAGTGTTTAGCTGTGATAAAATCTTATGAATGATGAATGCAATGTCCTAAGAGCTGTCACTCCAGACAATATGTGTCATTCTGTGTCACAGCAGTGAATGTCTGAAAATCCTGCCAAAATGAAACAGTCTGGGAAGATATGACCCCGATGGGCAACTGCCAAGACCTGGGAGGATGACTCTGTGGTTAATAGTTGAAGCAATCATTTTGTTAATTATTGGCTTCCTTTATGAGTCTGACTCCACAATGTAGTTCATACTTTTGAAAAGAGTATTGTACAAAGGTCGGAAAGAAATAGTGGAAAAGCCTTTCTTCAGCTGCAATAAAAAATGACATCTTGGTGTGATTGGCAGATGACTAGTCAAGCTAGCCTCTGGTTCACTCTTCTAGACTCTCACATCCTCAAATAAACCCACACAATTCTCACTTTTGTCGCCTTAGATCATCTGCCCAATGCAGTTTTATCCTATTTTGCACACCAAGGTGTCTTATGCCCAATTAGAAACTGGCATAATCAATGATTATTATTAATGATGGCCATATGTTTCCATCAGGAAACACATTATATTCTTTTCAGCAGAATGAAGCTGCTGCTTCAATATTTCTCCCTGTTCCAGCTTGAGGGCTTACACAGATATGTTTGCAGCTGCACAACCACCTCTTCCAAGGTACACAGCAGAAATCTTGTGCCCAGGTGCAGTGTCTTTCATCCAGTCACAGGACTGCCTTTTTGACATTCCATTGAGAATCTCCTGGCCTAAAGAGAGGTCTAAGTCAGGACAGAAATGGTGAATCCAGTTGCAATAATAAGTGCAAAGGCAAAGAATTTCTCTTAGGAGAGAAGGACTTGAACAACATTCTCAAGAAGGCTGCTAATACACAGAAATATGTGTGATCAAATTTTCCCATTTCAGCACACCATGGCATTATAAAGGGTATGAAATCCATCCCTTCACCACTGTCAGAGGCAAGATCCGAGATGAAGAAGCACATGTATCAGTTGTGCTTTTTAAGGGCTCCCTGATGATTCTTCCTGTTAATGTGGCACTTAAATTAAATGTTCCTGCAATTCAGTAGTAAAGGAGACACTTATTTCCTGTTTTGGCTAAGAAAGTGGTAGAAGTGCCTGGGGCACTAGATAGTTCATAGCACAGGTGATTGTAACACTCAAGCTCATATGCAACAAGACCAAAATACATCCCTGTATCATACCTTCTGTATATATACCTGTGTAACATACCTTCTGTCCATGGAAGGATTGCTCATCACATCATCTGTGCCACTTTGACATCCCTGTACAGTTTCCCTCTGCAGTGATGCTCAGCAGCTTGTGATCTGGCAAGTTGCACAGTGATCCCTGAAACTGATGTGGGGCAGTCTAGGGACAATGCTATGAAACATCACCATCTGCCCAGTCTTGGTTTTTTGGCCATGAGCCTATTTCTCCTACCCTATGAAGACAGAGGTCTCAATGCAGACATTGTCCTATTCATTCAGGCCATAATACAGGCCTTATTTAAAGCTTAATTTGTTCTGTGCTAAAATGAGAATAAAATTTTAGGATTTGATGGCAATTGTTAGAGCAGACTGGAAACAAAGTTTTGGAAAATGTTTTCTCAGTTTCTCATTATGCTACACATTTTCTAAAACACTTTTCCAGTGTTATTGCCTGGGAAGTGTAGATAAAATAAGTCCCCTGTTACTGAGGATTTCATCTCCTCTTGTTCAGCATCAGATGTCATGTGTGGTTACTACAGCAGTGGCTCTTTGATGTTTGCAGATGGAAGATGGCAGTGCACAGCAGGACATAATAAAAAACTATGGAAATATTGCTTGCCCTAGTTTCATAGGGAAGAGCACTCTGCAATCATGCTACCTTTGTGACTGCCTCTCTGTAAGTGTTTTTGCCTGCCTAACCTTTCAGTCCTCTTCTTTTCTCCCCAACTGTCTTTGAACATGCTTCAAAACTTCAATCACTTTTGACAGAAAGTCGGATGCCTCAGAGATACTCTAGAGCTAAAGATTTTCTGTTCATAGTCAATGGAGAAAACCTTTACTTTCCTTCATCCAGAGGGAAGTTCTGTAGAAAAGCCTATACCCTTACAAGGCGTTAGAGGATGAACCAGAAGACACAGATCCATAGGAAGGAAGGTTTTGGTAACACCACTTGTTGGAATGAGCCATCACTGTAATGAATATGGAAGAAGGAAAGAAGTACAGAAACACTACAAGTTCTTGTCTCCACTAGGAAGATGGTATGTCCAAGTCAACTTACCTCAGGCAATATTAGCAGTTTGCAGAGACAATTCCCTATTTTGCTTTGGGTTCTTTTTCTCATGTGTGTAAGTCATTACATTGGATCTGGAGGACCTTTAACTCAGTGGTTTTTAATTAGTATTGTGGTAGTTGTAACAAACCCTTGCAATCCTAAAATAAATGTGGTACAAACAGAGAGCTGATAAAGTAGCCTTTGGGCAAAAAGCAACAGATAAATATCACATGGAAGGAGGATGAAAGCAATAATTGTGTGCTCTCAGCCCAGAAAATCAACTGTATCCTGGGCTGCATCAGGAGCAGCACAGCCATAGCAGGTCAGGGGAGAGGATTCTCCCCATCTGCTCTGGTGAAAACCCACCTGCAGTATAGCTCTGGGACCCCCAACATAAGAAGGTTATGGGTGTGATGGAATGAGTCCAGAGGAGGCCATAAAGGTGAGCATGGGCCTGGAGCACCTCTGCTATGGAGACAGGCAGAGAGAAGCTCAGCCTGGAGAAGGGAAGACCCAGGGAAACCTTATTGTGGCCTTCCAATACCTGAAGAGGGATACAAGAGAGCTGGAGAGGGACTTTGGACAAGGACATAGAGTGATAGGACAAGTGGGAATGGCTTCAAACTGACAGAGTGCAGGTTTAAATCAGATATGAGGAAGAAATTCTTTATGATAAGAATGGTGAGCCATTGGCACAGGCTGCCCAGCCCCATCCCTGGAAGTGTTCAAGGTGAGGCTGGATGGGGTTTGAGGCAAGCTGGTGTAGTGGAAGATGTCCCTGTCCATGGCAGGAGGGTTTGGAACAAAGTGATTTCTAAGGTCCCTTGCAGCCCAACCTGCTCTGCCCTTCTCTGGTTACCCTGGAGCTGCCCTGGCCAGCAGTAAGTGGGTAGGTAATTGCTCCTGTGAAGTGACACACTTTGGGAATTTGGCTTGACTTTTATAGAGCTAGTTGATGTCTACCTCCAAGGCAGAAGTAATTTCTTGTCCACCAGTCCCAGTACATGACATAGAGACTAACTCCAGCCTTCAGGGGCTGTGGTGAGTTTTACTTGTAAAAGGGCAATTGCAGGGCATGTGTGAGACTCTAAAGGTGGATGTTCCAACTGCATATCTCTCCCTCAGGAGTGTTGTGTTGCTGCTCTCCTGACTCCATTCATCAGGTCATGGATAGAAGTAGTGGAGGTCACATGGCAGAGGGGTGTCCATAGGGGGCATGCTTTCTAAGAGCAATCTCTGAGCATCCATCCTGCTCAGACCACCCCCTTGTCATGCCTTCTGTTGCTCTGTGACCTTGCATTCCAGTTCAGCTGCCCAGATAGCCCTTTATTTGTGTCCACAGCATCTCTCATTCCTCAGGAATGTCCATGAGATTTTTGTCAAATCCCTCCAAGAAGCTGTGAGGTCACAAAGGGTTGTGAGACATCTGAACTGGGCCATTGTAGCACTTGCATCTGCAACTCCAGCCTGAATCTTCTGTCATTAAGCCTGGCATAGCTCTGGGCCCAGATTTGTATGCCCACACAAGACATCCATTATTTAGTGTGTTGGTATAGCCCTCCCCAACAGGAGGCCTCACAAGGCCTTCTGGAGGCCTTCAACAGTTCTCTCCTCCAGGATAATTCAGCAATGACAAGTCCCATCCAGGAAATATGACCTCATGTTGGAAAAGGTGGAGCCATTCAAAAGTGCTTGATGTAATCTTACTGAGTAGCACAAGGCAAAACAACCCAAAGAAAATCCTTTCCACCCAAGAAACCTCATTCAATGTGATGGTGAAAACGCAACATAAGCCTTTTAAAATTTCCATCTCTGAGAGTTTGGAGAAGCTTGGCTAAAACTTATGTCATCTCCCAGGCAGTCTCCTAAGAGAACCTTTGAGGAAAATGTGTGGTGGCTCTGTCTTCTGCCATACAGCCTGTACTAGCCCTGGGCTACAATGAGGGAACTGCAGGAGGGAAGTCGAGGGACCAGGCACAAAAGTTGAAGCTGTGATTCTTTTTCTATAGCTAGCTAAACTATTCTCATAGTGTAACTATCCCCAGGCCATCTCCCACATGTCAAAGCAGAGGAGCAGAGGTGCACTGTACTTCTTTGTCCATCCTTCATGAAAAGCAGATGTGATTTTTTCAAGTTTACCTCATGGTAGAAAAAAAGAGTGTGAATGCAGGTCTTTTGAACCTGATTTTTTTGTCTATTCCACTAAGACATTATTGCTTTAAGAGGCTCCAGGGACTCTGATCAGCAGAGCTTCTGATTTTCTGAAGTTGTTTAAACACCTAAAACATGGACCAGCAGAACATCTTGGATTTAAGAGCTCTTGACTGTCTCCTGGGACACAGAATGGATGGCACACATGGACCCACAGAGAGCGTTCTGCTCTCTGCAGCCTCACACAGACAGCATCAAAGGATTTTCAGTCTCACAGTTCTCTGCAGTAGAGTATGAGAGCTTCTGTGTTGAATTTCTGTCCACCCTTACCTTGCAGCACATCCGGGCCTCAGCAGGCATCTTCAACCTTTGTGTGCTGCAGACCTCCTGCAGGCCCACCAGGATCCAAGCTCACTGGAACCAGCTCCTGGGATTTTCCCAGACTCTCATCCATGTGCCTGGCAGTTTCCTCTGACAGCCAGATTAAGGGATTTGTCCCCAGATAGAGTAGAGTGCTTTGACGAAACTGGTTTGCCATCGGTCTGTGTCTACCTGTGGCAGCTTAATGGAGAGTAATGATCCTCCACAAACCCTCTAAATGAAAGCCATTAACTGAACTGATGAGAGAAATTGAATTAATGTCTCACCCAATACTTCCAATTTACCTGCCAGTTCATCTTGTCCAAGATGTGCTGAACATGAATATAGTCTCTGTCAGTCACCAAGTTGCAGGCAGAGAGACATCCCTCCTTGGCTCTCCAAGAAAGTAAAAATGTGCTAGTAAAGTCCTTGGACAATTGCTGACTGACTTTTGTAACTCGCTTTCTGTCCTTTCAATCTGACCTAATTTGAGGTTGATTTTTTTCCCTGGTGCTTTGCACTGACAGCAAGTGTGTCTCCCCCAGACCAAGCCCACCCCTGCCTGAGGCTGAGATCACACAGTGGGTGCAATATCAGCGGTCACAGACCCACTGGGTGAATTCATGCTGTTTTATCAGATGCAGCCTGACACTTTTAGAGAGACCAAATTTAGTGACTGCACAAACATTAGACACGGAAACATCAAGACAAACATGAATGTATGGTTTCCAGGATACACAAGAGCAGAAGATCCTAAGTTTCCCCAACATTCAGCATCGCCTCAGTTCACTGGCAAGCAGCATGGCAGACTGGAAAGTAGAGTTTTCTGCAAATTTCCCAGTTTGAGGCAATATCTAACAAATTAGCATTCCTGAAACTGGGATACATCAAACCAGTTTTATGCCCAGGGTACAGGAGTGCCTCATGAGCATTTACTGCAAAACACAGAGGACTTAAAGCAATTCAGCAATGTGTAAGAAGTCACATATTTTTTCTTACTCAACATGCATCCAACTATGGGCAAAGGGGACATTTTTGTCCTTGGTGATGTTTGATGAAGTAGATTTAATCAGACAGGACATTGGTAGTGTTGTGTTAGCCCATCTATTATTCAGGTTTTGTTTCTGCTAGTCCCTAGATGGATTGGTGTGTCTCCCAGATGTTCTTCCTGTTCGTGCAATGTCTTTTTGTTTTCGTGGTCGATAACCTTGTGCCTGGTGTGTGCAAATCTAATTATATTTTGGTCTAACAGAAAATGTCAGCTTGCATACACTTCCAAGAATGATGGATATCCTATCTCTGGAAATAGCAGAGCCACAAATGGGAATTATCCATGGCTGTTAAGTTAACATAGTCTATTTGCAAAATGGAATAGAAATAAAATAAAATAAAATAAAATAAAATAAAATAAAATAAAATAAAATAAAATAAAATAAAATAAAATAAAATA
>JBBMKD010000001.1:29601635-29654970 GCA_037834095.1 Argya squamiceps
AAATAAAATAAAATAAAATAAAATAAAATAAAATAAAATAAAATAAAATAAAATAAAATAAAATAAAATAAATAAAATAATAAAATTCCCAAAGCACAAAATGTCTTTATTCTTTGCTTCTGTAAAACTACAGCAATAAATGGAAAATAGCAGCAAAGAAGGAGATAATAGTGCACAGATGAGGTGTGCAGGGAACATAAAGATAAAATCTCTGGTTTGGCTCCTACTGTTTCTTGCTGTGTGATGTTGGTGAGAGTTCATTTTAACCATCTCTCTTCTGTGCTGGCGTTTTCCTGCCTCTTCTTCCTCATCATTCATTCTGAATTCATGCCGGCCTTCTCCTGCTCCTCCCAAAAATGTATGGATCCTCATCAAAAAAGACTATCAACCTTGAAATATCATCTTTTGCACTACTGCCTGTCTCCATCAGTTGTCAGTTATGTTAGCCCAACAAAGACCCTCTGTTGGAGCTGCTTGTGTGCTTAAAGCACACACAAATTCTTTTTGGGGGCTGAGGCCATCCAGAGATACAAGGCAGACATCCCAACTCTGGACACACAATGTTTTCAACAAGCTCTGCCTGTTTTCCCAAAAAGCATGTAGAGCTCCCTGAATACACAATTTTAAGCAGGTTTTATTTAGAATAACTGATTTTTTTTAAATTGTTTTCTGTCTCTATAGATTTTCTGATACTGTGGTGGCTGGAAAGGCTCTTGGTGCTCATGTTGGAAAATGCACTATGTATAAAATGGGATGTTGTTGACAAAACTTACAGATGACTGAAGCTCATCAACAGTAGCAAACAGCTGGTGTTAGTCAAGATGCAAATTAGTTTTCCATGTCAGGAAGGAAGGCACAAATAATCATCCCAAAACTCAGCAATAAAGACCTACTTCTGTCATTTAGGATCCAATACAGCTCCAGGACATAAAGCCTCCTGAACTTATGGGAATGCCTTGGTGCAAACAACAGCTCAGCTACAGTCTCTGGATTCAGGATTCCTTGCATTGATTGCCACAATTAGCATGAAGCTTATTTAGTAAAACTGAGTGACTGGGGTCTGTGGAGCATGACTCTTTCATCTGGTGGCTCGAGAGATCCTGTTCAATTTTCACTGTCCCTTTTGGTTCAGATGCCATTGGAAGGCAGTGGCAGACCCTAATTATAGACATCTGTGAGTAATGCATTTCACAGCTGCTGTGCTATAACAGGCAGGGAGAACTTCAGGCAGCAGCCAACATTTTCATGGAGTGCTGGATGCCGGGTCTCCGCCTGGTGCAGAGCCTGGGGGGTGCAGCTGCTCAGGCTGGGAGTCAGGCAGCTCCTGGGGAAGCACATCGCACAGGGGAGGCCGGGGCTTGTAGAAAGACCAGCTATACCTGGAATGAGAAGGTGGTCCTCATTCCCAAGGGAGGCTCATCCTGCTGGGCCACAACAATCACTGTCTCCAGAAGCAGCAGAAATGTTGAGAGAAGAAATTGAGCCTGAAGAGACAAGCCAGGAGACAGAAGAATATTGCAAAAAGAAAAGACCATGGGTGTTATCCCAGGGTAGTTTTCCTGTCACCATGGTCAGACTGTGAACTCCATGAGGTGGGATTGACAGACAGCATCATATAGAGGGAGATACTCCCTCAGTATCAGTTTGGTGGTGGTCCTAAGACACCTTGTGCTCTGTCTGCCCTCTGCTTCTCTCTTTTGTGTCAGGCTTTCTCTTCATTTGCCCTCACAGATGTCACACTTCAAACGTATCTATCTCTTTTGAGACCCTGGAAGGCGCAAATAGGTCTGTGGGGTTAGAAATAGCCAGCTATAAATAGTGTGATAACAACCTGCAAATAAACTGAAGGGCCAAAGTGTAATGGCAGAGGGGCTGTCACCATGTGTGGGGGATGATGTTTTCCCTGCTACTGGCAGTCCAGGAACAGTGGCTGTGAGCCATCCATGGACAACATCCAAGTTGCCATGTGCTCAGACAGGGAAGAATCCAAGCTCAGTCCCCACTCCTCCCAGCCCCTGCTATTTCTATCTCCCTTTCATGTGTGTGTGTGTGTGTGTGTGTGTGTGTGTGTTTTAAATAGATACAATCTTTAAATAGTCATTACTGCAGATGGTAGTTTTCAAATAAATTCAAGTGATGGATGGACTGTGGTCTGACTGAGTGCTCTGGGGCAAGGTCTGGTTTCTCACTACAGCCTTGATCCTAGGATCCAGCTGAATCAAAATCAAGATCTTCAGGATACAACACCTGAATTGTTTGGTGCTGGGCTTTGTTTTGCATTGAGTGGCTGATTACAAAGTTCTTTCGAATTTCTGCCCAGGCAGACCGTGTATCACCTGGGTGAAGCACAGTCCTGTTCCCTAGGGCACCTGGAATGCAATCAGTTACAAAGTTCTGGGCAGCACAGTGACTGCCTGGAGGCAATGGGCAAGGAACAGGACATAAAGCAATGCAGAAGTTGCCTACTGGCTTCAAACACATATGATGGATTATAGTGCTTGGTGTGTTTTACAGTTTGGATGAGGAATGTCCAGTCCTCCAGCAGCTTTCACCTGGTTTTAACTGCCAGATACCATAAACCAAAAGTTCCTCTGGAAACCTCTGCCAGCAAAACCCAATCTGTTTATAAGAGATCTGATCACATTTGTACACTTGAGTTTAAACTGGGCTTGTTAAACAGACCAGGTCTGAGTCTGCTTTCAGTTCGTTTCTGCAACTATAAAACAGGGACAAGAGAGAATAAAAACCAACAGCTCCTTGTAAGCAAAACTACTTTTCTGCCAGACGTGATCTGTGAGTCACAGGACCTGTCCACTTCCCCCTGTGACCATCTTCCAACATTTTGGTCAGCCACTGAAAATACATTTGAAGCAAAAACTCTGCTCATCCTCACTGTTAGCTTTGCAAACCTGGTCATTGAATGATACAGAAGCTAAATTAAAATATGGCTGCAGGCTTTAAAGGGTGCAAAATGTTGCAGCTGTTAAAAACATCTGCATGCCAGAAGGAGGAGGATCCAGTTTTCCTGGCCAGAGCATGATGCTGACTGGTCTCAATGGAAAAGCTATTACTTGGAATATGTAAAATTACTTGAAATTACGTGAAATGCTGCCCAACATGATGATGTGCTCAGCTCCCCATGCACAAAGTGCACTGTGCATTGCCTGATTCACCACCCTTCAATGCAACCAGCCTTGACAATTTCTAGAAGTAGGATTTGGACTAGAACAATATCTGTAAACTGTGGAGGAGTAGCTGCTTGGCTTGGTTTGGCTGTGTCCCTGCAGGGTTGATTCAACAGACTTGGTTCAGAGCTGGGAGCCCACCACAAGGCAAATCTCCCTGCTAGGGTGGGGCAGGTACATATTTTTTACATGACAGCTACATAAACACAGCACTCTGGTAATTCATAAAACAGGGATAATGCCAGAAGTCATGAAATTCTTGCCTTCTGGCAGAGATATTGGATGGCATCATGCTGTGTAACTATACAGCAATCCACGCCTTGGCTCAGGTTCCCTATGGGGACAGTTTTTAAGGATGGTTAGCAGTCAGGGAGGGGCACCAGGATTCAGTATCTTTTCAGCATAAGGTCCATGAGAGCAGACATGTACCTGTCTAGCTGTACATTTGTTTCCCCTCCACAGGCAGAGACCTGGAGACTCTCAAGTACACAAGGGTGATAGGTGCCTGAGGCTATGATCAGCTCATTCCTGTTATGAAAAGCAATTAAACAATGAAAAGTGGGTGAAGGCAAGTCCTGTCAGTCCTCCCTCTTCCTCACACAACCACCACCTAAAAGGAGTAGAAGTTTCCTTCGCTTCTGGTGAAAGAATATCTTGGGTTTAATCACTGCTTCCTGAAAATGAACACGATTCACTTTCAGCACTTTTCATTGATCACCTCAAACCTTCCACAACATATAAGTGCTTCATAGAGACAGGTTTTAGTGCAAATCCAAAGATGGGATTTGAACCCCTACCTGCTGATCTCAGTAGAACTTCACAGCTCCTCTGAGCTCATTTGCTCAGGAACAGGTCCAGTGCACCTGAGACCTTTTCAGCCTTACATTTGCTTCCAGCCAAAGAACTCTCCAACTGGGCAATAAGGTCTGACTCATGAGGCTGAAGGGGTTTGCAGCTCAGGAGTAGGACTGCATGCCCTGAACACATAAAGGTGATATATGGGCTGCCTTCTGAGTCACATCCTCAGCTGATCACGTTCTGCCCATGTATCTTTGTTCATTCCCATCAGACCATCTTGTCACTGCAGTTCTGAAGTCACCACGGATGCACCCTCCTCATCACCAGACTATCAATGCCTCCAGAAGCATGCAGATGTGGTGCTTAGGAACATGGGATAGTGATGGACCTGGCAGTGTCTGGTTAGTGGTCAGACTCAATGGTCTTCTATGTCTTTTCCAGCTTTGATGATACTGTGATTCTGATCCATCAGTTTGGGCAGCCCTGACCCAAAACCCACACACACAGTGCTGTGCCATAACATGAGAGAAAAATATCAGAGACATGATCCAGCTGTAGAGCCCAAGTCCTACTCTGATCTGGACCTTCTTGTGTCCAGAGCACTCTGCATGGCCAGTGACTTCATCCCTGTTTTTACACACCACATAGATACACCCACATTCACTAATTAATGTCTAAATCAGGAGAGGAGGGTAAAAGTTTTCTTTCTGGCATCCTTTGATCTCTTGATTCTCCAATTTCTTTTCAGTCAAATGGACAATAAATCATCCTTCCATCTTCCATTGGAGGACTGCAAGGGATTCATAAGTCAGCATGTGTAGGACATGTCAAAGCTTTCAGCACAAAATCTTCTGCCCCAGGTCCCATAGAGCTGCACACCTCTTCTGCAGACACATGATGGGGAGCTGCTTTACTCAGCTGAAGTGGAGACATCAGGCCCCCAGCATGAGGTGGTGTTGGAAATCCTTGTCCTGAGCTAGCTCAGCCAGCTTTTTCTGGAAGAGAATACCAGCTTCACTCAGTTAAATAACTCCTTCATAAATAACTTTATGCTTCAGAGATTTGAGAGCCCCCTCCACCACACTTCCCTTGCCTCAGGTCCCATATTTCTCTGGTGTTTCATTAGGTTTTCTCTGTTTAGGCTTCACGTACAATGTGGGACTTTGTAGTGGAGTGACAGAGGGCAGCCAGTTCTTGTGGGACTCTTTGTCTCAGGTTTTGTGAGAGCTGCTATTGTGAAAGCATTTGACAGGCCCACCAACACAAATATAAAGACAATTTAATGACTTATTACTTTTAATTGGGGGCGTGGAGAAGGAAAAAAAAGAAGAAAGTGCCTGGCTGAATTGGTGCCAGAGGGCTCAGGTGGGAATTTATTGTAGCAGCTCCCAAGATTGCCAATTGCCCATAGCAATGTATTGTGTAGGAACACAGCCTCCACCACAGAGGTGATTAAGGGTCCAGAGATGGAGGCAAAAGAGTGGTTGAATGAGTTAGAGCAAGAACAACAACTCCAGGTGGGCTTAAATCCACACAAGAAGCTTTTAGGAGAATTCTGTAGGAAATCAGGTCAGGTTATGGAGGGGAAAAGATTTCCATGCTCTCTTAATGAATGCTTGGTCTGCAAAAAGTGTTCAGCAACTGTCTTTAAAACATAGGTCTGCTCCAAATGTAAAAAGCTGGGCAGCACAAAGCCACCACTGATCTTATTTTGCCAACATACAAGGAGCCAAAAGCTGTGAATTCATCTCTTAACTTCGGCTGTGCCCTGGCTGTAGTGGAAGTTTAAGGCTCAGGATGGGGAACATGGGATATAATTTAAAAAATCCATTTTGATGCTCAGAATCTCCTCTTCCAGCCCTGAAACCTGTGGTCCTGCAGATCACTGAGCACCATGGTGGCCTCCAAGAGGCAGAGCAGCAGGCAGAGGAGAATTATCTCATAGCATGCAAAAAACAGCACAGGCTTATTTCAAGGCAGCTCTTGCACTGAAGATTTGCAAGGGATAGAAAGTGTTAGTGTGTGGACATTTCCAGGAAAACAGGTTTGCCTTTCCCCAGTGATTCTTGGAACAGAGATGGTTGATAGGTGTGAAATTATATTTACTTGCCTAAAAGCAAATATGAAGTGCACTGGATGAGGCAAAGGAAAATACAGTTATTTAATGCCTATTTCCCCTCCCTTCACCAAAAAAACAAAAGAAATCAAAACCCAAAAACCAAACCTAAAACAAGCGAACAAAAATACAACAGAAAAGCCACCCAAATAAAAAAAAAGGAGATGTTTCTGTGACTTCATTTCATGCCTGGGAAGAGCAAAAACTTTAAAACACTCTTCCTGGGAGGTCCTGATGAAACAGGGCTGTCAGAGACAGCAGTCGGTTGCCCTTCTGATTTGAAATCCAGCTAATTAGCTCCGAAGCACAGTGCCTCAGATCTGAGCAGGGCATGAAGCTGCTGAGTTTGATATTTCCAGTCCTGTCAGCCCATGCATTAAAAAAGAAATGAGCTCCACGTGGTTGAGGGAGCAGCAGGCTTAATGAGGTGCCCTGGGGAAATTTGGCAGAGCTGGAAAAGGGACTGACTGCCTTGATGGCAAAGCCCTCCTCACAGGGCCTCCTGGTGGGAGCCTGGGGTACAGAGTGGTGATGATTCCTCCTCCTGAGGCCCCTACAGGGATTCACAGAGCTGGGACCTGGAGGCAGCACCAAAAAGGAGGGGAAGATGTGCTATGAAAGCACACAACTGCAGAGCCAGGGCATGCTCTTGTAGCAGCAGCACCTTCCTGGCATGCCAGGGCTTTGAGCTGCAAGAGGATGAGATGCCATGGCCTTCTAGGGAGGCAAGGTCATGCATAGATATTGTTCCTGTCTCTTGTGCCAGGCTTGGGCAGCACCAACTGCATTTGTAGGCCTTTCTGTGAAGGTATCTGGACGTAGCAACAGCCCTGGGGCAAACCCTTGGATAGAGCCACAAATTGTGTTAAAAAGTTCCTGGAACCAGGACAAAACCTGCCTTAAGAAGTGTCAATACCCTTAGCAGACTGCCTCCTGTAAGGCTGGCAGGACACAGCTAACTTTGAGAGAACTCTAGGGAGACAAAAGCTCATGGGGACACACCACCTCCAGGGGCAGGACATGTACCCACAGAGAGAACTGAGGGGAGCAGTTTTTATAAGATACAAAAGAGAATCAAGCTAGAAACAGAAACCTAAACCCTATTTGAAGGCCAAATTTCCCCAGCATACGGTTTATCACGTCTGGTATAAAGAATTGCTTTTCATAAGGACTATTGTATTGGCATCACTGAACCTCAGAGGTTGTTATTCAAGCTCAGATGGTGGCTTAGCAGTTGTTAAACATGACTTCTTCAGCCAGGGTTCTAGGATTGATGCAGAGGTTCTCCAGATGTTTCACCAGTAAAAGTGGTGTCACTGCTGCAGCACATACCAATTCCTTAACAGGGTCAGGAAGCTACTGCTGTCTTTAAGCACTCAGGTTTTGAAGCTGCAGCATCCTGCAGTTTGCCGAGGGCTCCAACCCCATCCTGGAATGCAGGAGAGCCCAGGGAGTTCTGTGCTGCTGTGGGGATGTGCTGCCTGTATCCAGCACAGCCATAGTAAGGTATTCCTGAGTTTGTGCAAACTGCAATGCATTTCAAACCAGGACAGAGTGGCAGGGGGCATCCTCCTTGATTTCTTATGTATGAGATTTTTTACATGCCTGTTTCCTATTTTAAACACTCTCTAAGTTTGGGCAAGGGATCATGTTGTTGGGCACAGGAGAAATGTTTTCTTTGCAACCACGTCTCACACTTGCAAACCATACACTAGTTTGTTTATCTCTTAGCCCTAAAGGAAGAGATGAAATAGGGGAAAGGGAGAGAGTATTGATTGTGAAAGTGCCTACAGCAGTGTCCAGCAAGGAATGATTTTCACTTCAATGCCTCACTGGAAAAATCTGAGCTCAAAGAAAGGGCTTAGCCAAAAGAAGCCGGAAGACAAGATTATTCAGGTAATCTAACATTATGCTTCAGAGAGCACGAGAAGTTTACATGGGAGGGTGAGAAAGCTGTTTTTCACATGGTTGAGGATATTGCACAGCTCACCAGCTGCATCCTGCGAAGAGTCTCATCTTCCGAGTGAGCAGTTGCTATCTGAGAAGACAGGATTAACTGGAACAATGATCTGACTGGACCACTGGACTGTAAGAATTGGCTTTGTCTGAGTACACATTCTCTTCCTTTGCCTTCCCCTTGAAAACATACATCAAGACAGATCACAGCTCTCTGTCCCATCAAACAGAGAGGTGTGCTGCTGCTTGTACTAAAAGATAAGGCACACACAAGCAGATATCTAAAGTGATGGACTTTGCTTCAGCCAGGTGTTTGTACTGCTGTGAAAAATCATGACACTTAGCACAGCTACTGAGCCAGATAAGAACAGAATCATTGAATGGTTTGGGTTGGAAAGGACCTTAAAGATCATCTAGTTCCAGCCCCACTGTCATGGGCAGGGTTGATACCTATGTCTAAAAGCAATGAATACTCACCCCTATGTGAATATTGCATGATGAACTCATCCTGCCATGATGGAGTTTTTATTAACAAAAAAACCCATACTTCAAATTCCACAGTGCTTCTGGTGCAGCTGTATTCCCTTGGTCAGCAATGCTCTTTTGTTCCTCTGCTTTGCCTTTTGCTGCAGAGCAAATCCTAAATTCTTCCCAGGAAAATTTAAATTATTCCTAGGATCCCTTGATTTCAATCATGTACAACGAGTTTGCATTTTTCATTAAGCTGTGTTTCTTTCTCTGCCATAAATTTGACCTTAAAAACAATTTTCAGCGTGTTCTGCCCACCTCCATTTTCTGTTGTTTAGGATGTCTTGTCCAGTTCCCATCTTGTTCCTTTCTAGAAGCAATAATCTCTATGCAGCACTGGTGTGGGATAAATATTGCCTGAAAGATTTCAAGGCTGAGCTTACGCAAAACCTGTAGGGAGGGAACCTAACTTTTATTAAGTCAACTGCTTTAGCTTGAATTAAACAGAGGAATTTCCAGGCATATCAAACATTTGACCTTATAGTAGATGCAAACCCAGCCACCAGCACCACATTGCAATGACAGAGTCAAACACCAACTTACACCAGGGTAGGCAAACAAGAAAGATCTGGAAGAACACATAAAATTGCCAAGGATTTTAAAGAGCCAGGTAGGCCAGAGTTCACAAGTCGTTTCAGTGATTTGGATGTCACTGCTTCCCAAGTACTCTCTATTCCCTTATTTCCCAATGCCATCCTAGTATAAATGAAGCCATTCACACAGCATGGAAGAAGCCCTGACCCCAGTCTCGCATCTAGGGATGTTGTTTTATAAAGTGTGTGCTATGCTGGAACTACATGGGGAATATATAAAGAAGAAAAGGAAGGGTGGAATTGTCTACAGCTTCTGGTACAAACTGAGATTCTATGCCCAATGTGCACAAGAATGTCTGGATTGTCCAGAAAAAGAAGGAACATGTGGAAGGAGGAGAAGGAAGGAAGAAGGACTGGTGGACTCAGGACATCCTCCACATGCCTTGAAGAGCAGAAAGTCATCCCTGATAAGGAGGTATATATGGAAACACAAGAATGGGAAGAATTATGACCTGAAGTACCTTTATGGGCCCATATTTTATGTTTATACAAAACTAAGCAATAGGCTAAAATACTGAGTCTTTGAGGCAAGGCTGTTGCATGTTCCTGATCCAGAAATGGCGCATCTGATCTGTTCTCCTGGTAAAGACTTGTGGAGCTTCAATGATTCTCTTGGCTCTCTTATCCTTTACCTGCTTTACCTGTAATGTCTTGGGCTGCACTGGGACAAGTCCTGACTTCACATAGTCATGTAGCTTCAACAGCTGAAAATTTCTCCTTCTACTCCTCTGTTTTTGGATAACATATGAACATCCAAGGGAGCTCCTAAACCTGGCACCCCACAACCACTGGTCCCCAAGTAACCCTATCCAAGCAGGTGACCTCCCACAACAGCCAAGTCTTGGGAGCATCTCTGCCTGCTCCTGCTCTCTCCAACTCTTTTGCTACGTGCTCTTGCATGATGAGTGCATCCTGGTCATCCATCCAGCAGTGGATTAGCAGAAATTAAGCAGTGCTCATTGACCTAGTCCTAACTGGACCTCCCCTGAACTGAACAGGAGCCACACTGGATCTTGCCTCTTTCCATTTGTGGGGCTAATTATTACCAGCTAAACAGCACTAGGCTTTCCCTTTTTCTCTTTGCCATGCTTGTTAGCATTGTTTCTTCCAGCAGCTTTTCATCTCAATGGAGGCAATTGTGCCTGGCTGACATTTTAATTCTTTCCAGCTGCATCTGAACAAAATGACACAAATTAAGTGGAAGGGCTTGGAGAAGAGGGGGAAGGAAGCTCCCAGCCCCCACAGTCTGTACTACAGCAAGGGTTTTGTGCTGAATGCAGCAGATGCTCAGAAGGTACCATGGGTAGAGGCTTTGATTCCACATTGGCAGCGTAGGCCAGTCCCAGGTCTGCTCTGTTGCACCAGAACCTCTCTGGAGCTGCTCCTCTGAAAGCTGTGGTTGGGAAACTTGGAGGTGAAGGATTTGCCAGGTCTCCCAGCAGAGCAGTGGCAAACATTTGCCCTTGCTTATAGAAACATACCTTGGTTTAGGGTCCCCTACACTCAAGTAATTGAGATTGAGTAAGCTCCTGACCACTTTGTGAAGGCTCTGCAGCTGAACTCTGCTGGTTAAAGACAGATTTAGAACAGACTGTCAAGTTGCAGATTTCTTTAACAAGACATGGAAATCCCAGCCATGAACAAAGATCTCTCTGACTAAGATACTGCACTAATACAGAATAGGAAGTCTGCTTATACCCTATAATTAAGGAGAAGCATTAAAACAAGAGTATTTAAAATTGCTCTTGCAGATCTTAGGTTGTTTTAGAGACACCCACATAGCTTGTTTCAGAATCTAAGCCCTTTAGCCTAAGTTAGGACAAAAAGAAATATCAAAAGAAGAATTAAATGCAAAAGGTCTCTAGCAGTTAGTGTGAACCACAGGGAACAAGATCAGGGTAGTACAGTAAACCACAGAGCAACACAATCAGGCTGATGCTGGATTAAGCCAGCCCTGAAAACAGAAGAAGAAACTGGAGATGTTTGCTTGCCACATTTCTGTTTTTGCAGCCTCATATTAATGAGCAGGAACAGAAAAGGGTTTGGCCTTTTAGTGATTCCAGTGTAAGCACCAGGCTCACAGTCACAACTCAGCTCCCAGTTTCCAGGCAACAGGAGCCTTGCCTCCTTGCTTGCTGCTTGGACATATCCCCATCATATTGGCTCTTTTTTATGTTCAGGAAGGATACATTTTTGACTCTTGGCTACTTTCTTTGTGCTGCACATGAGCAGATTTTCTGGGGTCTTGCGCTACCTGATATTCACATTCCTTGGTTTCTGTTCACTTCAAGCATTTTAAATCCCAGCTCCTGCCTGGGGGCAAACATTTTGTGCTATGGTCCGAAAGTGCAGCTATGATTGTTTCCAGAAGTAGCATGAGGCTACCTGGCTCAGACACTGTAACTACGTACACTGGGTAGTCCAAGGTCCAGAGGAGTTTCCCATTTTGACACACAACAAGAAGCAGGAGCTGGTGCAGGATGTGTAAGGAATTGGAGATCAGGGGGATTCCAAAGGACCAGAGGGAAATCAGATGAAGAAGGTGAAGAAAGTAGGTGGAAGAGGAGTGACAGGCACAAACAGTGCCCTGTGAGCTGATTGTTGTTATCTGAAATCCCTGTGATTTCTCTGCCCTGGCTTCCAAAAGAGTAGCACCATTGGGTCTGGAGAGCATATCCCAACATTTGATACCAGACCTAAGTGCCTACATGGGGAAACTAATATCTCAAGGTCATGTTACAGCCTGAATCATCACAGAGACACTCCTGAAAGGTGATTTTGATCTTAGCAGTGTCAAATCAATTTCTGGAGACACTGGTTGCTCTCCATTAACCACAGCATTATAGAATCAGAATAATTTTCATTGGAAGAGATCTCTAAAATCATCAAGTGTAACCATTAACCTACACTGCCAAGCCCACCTCTAAACTGTGTCCCTAGGCACCACATCTACACAACTTTTAAATATTTCCAGAAAGAGTCAAGTACCTCTGAGATCCCAAACCACATGCCTCAGGAATTTGAGCTGCTTTTGGTTGCAGAACAAATAGCCCAGGGAGAACCATGCCGGTGAAGGAGAAGTGAAGATGTTTTCCAGAAAGTCTCACTGCTAAATTTTTCAGCTGCCTCACAGACTAATGTGAACAGCAGATTCCCACTTACAAAAAAAACCCCATCTCTGTGCTGTTCTTCCTCAAAAGCCCTGGAGTGCAAGACCCGTTTCCCTGGGTGATAAGAGCTTCTTTCAGGTGGTGGAGTTGGTGCTTCTAATGCCAAGAACAAAATGTAATCCTGGCAGGTATTCAAAGCACCAATCTTAACACCTGAGGAACTGTCATTGGGATGTGCTCAACTGAGAAATCAGAAGAAAAAGCAGAGAAAAGCCTTGCTTCGGCTTTTGCCATGATTTGCTTTTTCTTTAAAGATATATTTGAACAGCTCTCAGCAGGAGCTATGGATGCTGCCAAGCTTTCAATTCATGCAGATCTAAAATATTTGTAATCAAAATTGAGTTCCAGGGCACTTGTTTATTTATTGCAGTAGTCTACGTCTCTGTATGTCCCCATGACTCCAATTTTAACAGGACAAGGCACAGAAACAAACGGAGGGTGACAGAGATAATAAGCATTTCCTAATTTATAAAGGGCTGTTTGTTTGTGCTTTTTTTTTTTTTTTAACTGGCAGAAAGGATCTCTGTCCAGTAAGTCAAATTCCTTGAGGGATTTAAAGGAACATGATACTATCCCTAGGGGTTTTTTTCACTTAGAGGCCTTGTATTTCATGCTGTGTTTTCTTGATACATTTTCTTTTGTGGCAACTTCAGCTTAAACAATTCCCTCCTAGTCCTTGTCCCTTACCCTCTCCCAAGTGTTTGTTCCTACAGTATTGTGGTATAACGCCACAAAGCTATGACTAAGTAGGGTAAGATAAAAAGAATTAGGGAAGCAAATGATTATCCCCAATAAATCTGGTTTGGCTCTGTTGCTCTGTTGGATCTGTTCCCCAAACCAGTGCTCAGCAGAGCAGCTGTGCTGGCAGGGAAGAAGAGATGGCATGCAGCAGCCTGACTACAGGATTGAGAGGCAGCAGAGGGGGGGAGGGAGAGCAGAAAAGCCATCAAAGACAACATACCTTGAAGCTAAAGACTCAATTAGTGGCTTTTCATGCAGCTGCTCCATGAGAAAAAAAGTGGTAAATCACAAGCCCTGCATCCTCCCCATCACCCAGCAAAGCCTGGAGCATTCACAGTACCAATGCAGAGCCCTTCCCTACCTTAGGGACTCAGCAGAAGAGCAGGGAGAACCAGCATGCCTTGAGTTCTACACAAGAAGAAAGTTTGGAAAGATTCAGCTTGAGACCTGTGCACCTTTAAGCCACACCTGGGCACTTCCAAGCTGCAGCTTTAAGGGAGATTTTGCAACAATGCATGTGGAAAGGGAAACAGGGTGAGCTCTGTGAGCCTCTGGAAATCTTTCAAAGCTCCTAAAATCAATGTAGAAATAGTCTCAACTATTTAAAACATTTGGTAATGTGGAGGTAAATGGATGGTAGGAGCTCCAGGAGAGAAGGGTCTCAGGTCTCAAGTCCAGTGAAGGGCACCAAAGGAGCAGGGTACAGAACAGAATTAAAAACAACAGCACATGGGCAGTTCTGATCTAGGTCCTACAATGAATGAGGCAGTGGTGGAGATATCTGATGAGAGGAAGGACTTTTTTCAGTCTGTCTTTTGGTGAAGAGAGGGAGAAGGCTGGAGGGGGAAGGGGTGCAGATCTGCAAAATGCTAATGAGGCAGAGGTGATACTGCTTTATATAGAGCTGATTGTGCTTAAGGGACCCTCCAGGGACAACTACCCAAAATTACTTTCAGAAAACACCACTGAGACACTTCTGGCTCTGCACGGAGCACACAGCACAGTGCATCTCCATAAGGGGAGATTGACACATGGATGATGGATGTCAACAGTGAAGGAATTCTCTTTAAGGGAGGAATAGTAATTAACTTTGGAAACAAGGATTGAGTCTGAATGTACAAGGGAATGCTGTGTATAGGGCTGGATTCAAAAGGAAATGGGTGAGATGGTTGTGCAACACTCGTGGTTGTGCCTTCCTGTCCCAAAGCCTGCCACACAATGCAGAGTTTACAGTCACATCTTAGGAAATTAATCAAGTCCCATTTCTGACCCCAGTAATGACTGTGGATGGTCAGGGGCATTAGTCCTTCACTTCAAATTCAAGCCCTGAAGCTGCAAATAACTCAAAGGGAAGGGAGGCTTAGGATGGCAAGGGAGAAATTGCTGTGCATCTGTTAGAGAAACTGTGTCTGTGCCCTCTTGAGTGTGTGTTTTACAGTTAACACCTGCCTCATTAAACACACAAATTCAGAGAGAAGGAAAATACATGATGCCCTTCCACTTTGCCAGAAACCCACTCAGACACACTGGCTATCTAGTGGGTACCCCAAGCTATCTTGTCTATTTAGTCATAGCTAGAGGTGCCAGCACAGAGTTTGTGCCTGTGTTAGGAGGAAAGAAACCTCCTTAAACCTTTAGCAGACCTTATCAACGCTACAAGTTGTTTTTGAGACTTTACTTCAGCTACAAAGCACCACCCTTATTTCAAACCCAAATCAGTTTGCTTCCAAGTCCAATCTGTTAAACTAAGCAACAGCAGAATCCACACACTTACTGGGAGGTCCTTCACAAAACACAAGCATTCATCCAAATAAGTAAGAATAAGCTAATATCTTGCCCTACCACCTCAGAAAAAGAAACTCATTGTTCCCATTAAACTTCAAGGAGTGTGCTTTGCTGTGATGCAATATCATGGGGAAAGAGAAAACAAACACTTATTGGGCAAAACCCTACCATATTTCACTTCAGGATTCATGTTTTAACATCTTGTAAATCAAAAATGCCTTCATTATTTTTAGTGTTTTTCCTTTGCCTTCTGTTTTCAACCCAAATTGATTTTGAAGCCAGAACTATGAAGAAGTTCTAATGCTGGGTTTTGTTTCTGAGAGACGATGACATCGTTGCTCCATGGATGCTGTTTCCTAACTGAGATTCCTGGCTGGTTTTGGTGGCAGCCCTGACATTCCTGGTGGTGGGCGGACATGAGGAAGACTAACAAGCTGTGATTACTGCCTATCCTGACAGCCCCATTTAGTGCACCTATTGTCAAGCCAGCTCATGTTCCTGCTCTGGATTGCTCTCTGAAGAGATCTCTTCCTCTCCGCTTGCCATCCGTGTGACCCAAGTATAAAGTCCTAGACCTGACAGCAGAAAGGGTCCTGGAAAAGGTTTTGTGTCTCTGCCTGCAGGTCTAGGAGTCGTTTGCTTGGTTAATGCACCTGGAGATTTCTCCTTGTTTTCTGCAATCTCTGTCAGTTATCTGAACAGATGTCAGGCTATGATTTGTGTCCTCTCAGTCTCCACATGTATCAAAAGATGAGCATTTAGTCTACATATTCTCTCTATATAGGTAAGGGGAAAAATGTGCAGAGGTTCATACACTGAATCCACTTGGAACACACACACCAGGGTAATTTGAGTCAAGGTGCACCACTGCCTTTTCCCTTCCATGCACTAGAAAAGTAGCCTCAGACACCTTGACTAGGGGCTTCCAAAGAGAAACGTATTTTCTATTCTGGTATTGTATATTTCCACAGATATCTAGAAAGCTATTACACTACCTTTCCATCTAATTCTCCTTTTAATTTATTCTGTGTACTAATGTAGATAGATGGGCTTTTTTTTTAATGCTCAGAACAAAAAAAGAAACACTTCCAGGTAACAGCAGGACTTTTGGTTTAGCAATGTAAAAAAGGATTATAGACTTCCATGGTTTAGAACAATGCTGCAGCTAAGCTTGTGTTTTTGTCAGCTTTCTGTTGTGTAGTTCATAATTTGGAAATTATTTTCTTTTAGAGAGAGGGTGACCAGACTACAGTAAAATCACAGGATTATAGTTCAATTCACTTTAATTCATTTCCATTCAATTAACTCTGAAGGCTAAAGCAGTTTATGTCAGTCAGGGAAAGGTCCTGGCTCAGATACCTCCTTTAGAAATCCATCACTAAACTATCTCAAAAGCAAGCTCATCAGAAAAAGCTCCTAAGAAATGTGGCTGAGTTTGAATGACCTGGACCAATCTGCCAAGTGAACAGGGGTGTCAAGGGGGCAATGCAGTCAAGGCCTACAGAGCTGTCAGCAGAACCTCCCAGCAGTGACTGGAAAGCCAAATTCCATTCTGACATCTTGGCACTTCTGTGTGGAGTTGATCTCAGATGGATGAAGCCGGGATTTCAGACTTCAAAGCACAACTGTCCCATGCCTGAAAAAACTGTAAGCAGGAACTGATTCATATAGGGTCATCCATCTCTGAATGCCTAGCCTCAAGGGGATGGAAGCAGAATTCTCCGTTAGTTTGGATTATTCTGGGAACTTGGAGTGACTCCAATATTACTGGTGTAAAAGACATGAGGCTCTGGTCAGATTCTCATAGTTTCTCAAGAGGAATAATTTGCTTTACCAAAGTGGTGAGAAAATGAGACCCATTTCTTTAAGAGATTCCCCATTTGTGTGACTCCTAAGTTCAACACCATGTTCAGTGCAAGCTCCACAGTCCCTTCACCCTCCCCTTCATGCAGAGCCAAAGCCCACCACATCATCTACACCATGCAGCAGGGGCAGCTGCACCCTTTGGCTTACCCCTGGGCATTCCCTCTGGATCCTACACCATGAAGTTCTTTAGTGGTTCCTATTCATTTCAAACACTTATGTACAACAGATTGAGGAAGGTGATTTTCCCCCTCTACTGCACACTCAGTAAGAACCCACATGGAGTACTGTGTCCAGCTCTGAGGTCCTCAGCACGGGAAGGACATGGACCTGTTGGAGTGAGCCCAGAGGAGGCCACAAAGATGCTCAGAGGGCTGGAGACAAGCTGAGAGTTGGGGTTGTTTAGACTGGATAAGAGAAAGCTCCAGGGACACTTTCTTCTGGCCTTTCAGTACTTGAAGGGGGCTGGTAAGAAAGACAGGGACAATCTTTTGAGCAAGGACTGCTGTGATAAGACAAGAGGGAATGGATTTGAACTTAAGGAGTGTCAGTTTAGATTGGCTATTAGAAAGAAGTTTTTTTTATTATGAGGATGGTGAGGCACAGGTTTCCCAGAAAAGTTGTGTATGGACATAGGATGCCCTATGTCTGAAAATGTTACAGGCCAGGTTGCATGGGAATTTGGGTAACTCAATCCAGTTAAAGATGTTCTTGCTCATTCTAGAGTTGTTGGACTAGGTACCCTGTAAATGTGCCTTTGAAGCCAAACTATCTTTTGCATGATTCTGAACTGCATATTTCTCTGTTCCTGGAACCTGAGGCCTCCCACCTTCACGGTACCCAGGACCAAACTAACAGCCTACAAAGCAGCAAAAACACCCAAATAGTTTATTTTTAGCTAAATAGTAAGCTTTTCCATGCAGCTCTCCATAGAACACCTACCCTCTATGGATACGCATGCCTACTACACAGAGCAAGGACCCCTCATGCCTTTGAAAGAAGAAAAAACAAGGACCACACACATTTTCCATTGAGCTCTACAGCATCCAGGTATGAAAGGGACAGAGCAGGGGCCACTGGACTCTCTATGTGGCCAGTGCTGAATGGAAGGAGCTGGCAAAGCTGGATTTCACCAGGGCAGACACTTGCTAGCAGCAACTTCTTTTGTTTATTAAGTTCCTTGTAGCTGTGTGAATTAGAGACTGGATCATTAGCTTCACAATGAACCAGAATGCTGATTTATTTAATGAATGTAAATGTTCTTTCATTAGCTAATTAAATTAGGGAAATGAGAACTGTTGGCAATAAAATAGCAAGGAGTGAAAAAGCTTCTGTACCCCAGCAACAGCTGTAATATAGGTCTTTACATGGCCAAGCCCCTGTGTAAAAGCTTCAAACCAAGTTTCTGTCCTTGAGGACAGCCTTTTACTATGTTATCTGTGGCCAGACAGGGTTTATTGAAGGTCTGTAAAGGTTCTGAACCAAGAGAGATGGTGCACTGTACTTCACTTTGTAGTTACACCTGGTGCACCCAGACCAAATTGAGTGGTCTCCTTCAGTTTGTCAGTGTAAATACAAGTATTTGCATAATAAGTGAAATGAACTATTTACAGTAATTTTCACTTTTATCTACCTTGAGTCAGTTCTTCAGTGGTTTGGAAATTCCCTGGGTTGAAAACTCTGCTCTTCCAAGCCACCTCCTTATGAAAACACTTCATGGTCCTCCTGCAGTCAAGTCCATCATCCAGTAAGCCCAGACCTCATCTTGTAATTCCTAAGCCAGAGAGAAAAAAAAAAGCCTTCTCACAAAGGCTCATGATGGTGGTTCCCAGCCCTGCATTTCAGAACTGTAAAAGACCAGATACCATCCAAGAATGGATTCTCTGTGTGTAGTAGCAGTCCTCATGTGTTAGGACAACACTGTAGAGGAATTTGAGGTGTCAAAGACACCAAAGTTTCTCACATAAACAATATCTGGGAAAAATTTCACATTTTCCATGCTGAACTCCCAGTTAACTCCTTACTCCATAGACATTGCTCACATCAGGAGCCTCTTCTCCCACCTTGCAGAACCACAGCAATGGGAGCCTCCTTCAGTTTGGCTCCTTGTGGCCAAATGCTGGACAATAAATCTTACCCATTCCTTCAGATGAGACATGGGTATGTTTAAGATAATAGAGCTCATAGAGGAACGGCATTAATTTCCTGCCAAAGAACATAACTAAAAGCCAAAGTGCTTTTTGACAGGTTTATAATCCACCCATGTATTGCCATCCATGTAGGTCATACATTAGTCTAGCCATATCTTACTCAAAACTCCTCTTAATATGCAACTTAGATACTTTTAACAGCCTTTTTGTAGACTATTAGAAAGTAAAGCAATAACAGAAATGGCACAAATCACTGTCCATCCAGAACACCTACAACCTTCTTGTTATTCTCAGGAAGTAAATCAAATATAAGACTTCAAGCATCAGGGAAATAACTCCCATCAATTAAAACATGTAAATGACCAAATTCTTAATATCAAATGAAGCCATCGTAAATAAATCATCACAGAAGGCCAGTCCTTGGCCAGAGGGTATGGAGGAAGTCATCACATCTGTAACCGTTATTAATAGGAATAAGTCTGTGAAGATCTAGATACAGGCTTGAATTTTTAGGCCTATATATCTACATGGGAGGCAATAACTGGAAAGCAGAGATGATTAATATGCCTGATTAATTGCACCATCAGAAGACAGGCAATGCAATTACAGAGTCTTTCAGACGTGCATGATCCTACACTCCATCACCAACCAAATAAAACAAACACAAACAGAATTAATCAAAAGAAATAGGAACACCGAATTTAAGTAAACATATGCAAAATGTCAAAGACACATTTATTCTAGATTGCTCTCACTATCAGCAAGAGAAGTATAAAATTAAAAAGGTGAAAGAGATAAATGGTGCCTTCCTACCAAAATTAAGGGAATTTCCCAGCACAGGCTCTTGCAGCTTCCTTAGGTCTGCAGCCTGGTGGTGTGGAGGGAAGGAAAAGTGGATAAAGCCACTTTCAGGACAGGATGCAAAGTGCTTGTGGGCGTTGCCACTGGCCATGACTAATCAGGGCTTCATCTCTTCCCAGAGCCAGCCTCTCAAACACCGTTGGGCTGTGGTTGACCTCATTCAGTAAGCCAAGACTGTAATCTATTCCTGTTGAAAAGGGCTTGCTTCCCTTCATCTCCTATCCCTTATCTCCCTTGCTCCTCACCAAGAGGGGACAAGGACTTTTCTCAACAGCCAATGCATTCCCTCAGCTTTGTTTTTGTGGATAAAGCAGATGTAACTCCTCTGTCTCCACCTCTTCCCCATCCAAATGGATATTCCCCAGCTGGCTGCATGGTACTACTTTGAGTCATTGCCATGTGACAGGTTGGGGGTCATATGTTAAACCCGTGAATTCATCCAAGTTAAAAATAATCTTGCCAAAAAGAAAAAAAAGCAGCACTTTAGGAGGGTGAGAGGCAGCCCATGGAAGGGAATGTAATCCAGGGGAAGGGTGACAGCTGTTGAAGGTTTGGCTCCACAGTGAGTGCCTTTGAATCTACAGTTCAGACAAGTTAATGAGAGTGAGGGGTTACATGTGGAGTAGGGGCTTCCCACGCCCTCTGTATACCCACCTCCCAGCTCTGTAGGATCTCTGAGGAGGCCACAACAAAACAGAGAGCAAAGCCAAAACCTCTTAGCTATGAGAAGAACATCTCCACAAGAAGATATCACACTATGAAGCCCTTCTTGGTGAGAAGAAGCAGCACAACAAAGAGGTGACTTGATGGGAACTGTTCCCTCCCTCTTTAACAGAACCTTGTGGTATCTTATTTTGTCCCAGTGCACAGCCTTTTGCTCCTTATTAATCCATGTTACCTTTCCTTCTCTCTTCACTGGACCCTGACCATGCAAATACTATGCTTTCCAAGAATATTACAACATTTTTAAAAATTTTTTTTGGCCTCTGGATTTTACTTAGTTGACTGCTGTACATTTCCATCCTGTGGTCACAAGCAGTGGCAGCAGCTCTCAGCCAAGTTCTGGTACTTCTTTTCTGTATGTTTTTTTTTCACAGCAGGAGTTGAGTGTCACTTCACTAACCTAACTTAAAACGGGAGAGGAAAAGCAAGAAAGAACTCCTCAAACGTTCCACTTTCTCTGAGAGCCTTTTTGCAAAAGAATATTTCCACTGTCAGGACAACCTGATGGCTTTCCCAGAACATGGGAATTTCATGGGAACATGGAGGTGCAACATGTTGAATCTTTCATTTGGAAGCCAGTTCAGCCCTACTGTGAAGTCCAGAAACCACAGAAGCAGGAGCACCAAGGTGACCATCAGAGTGATTTGATACATCAGGGACACCTTCCACTAGACCAGACTGCTTAATGCCCCATCCAGCCTGGTCTTGAACACTTCCAGGGGCAGGGTAGCCACAGAGTTGTGCTTGAAGTGTAGGGTATTACAAGTGGGAGTAAATCACAACATCTGATTTTCCCTCTCCTTTAAGAGGTACAAATCCCAAAAGGCACTCCAGGAGGGACTCGTCCTGAAAGCCCTTGGGGGTCACTTATATTTTCTTGCACATTTTCATGTTCTCTAATTTCTGAAGTTAATCCTAGAGTGCAGGTCTGGATTCCAGTGCAGTAGAGTTTCCAAGATAAAACCATGGAATTTGGGGATTGGGGAGCAATCAATACCTGTGAAAACCAACCGTTGCTGCTAAATGTTATGGGTGAGATTCAGAACAAGCCATGAATTCCTTTCATATTGCTTGATCTGTGTGTGTTTATGCAAAATAAATGGTTCACAGGAAGGACTGCATGAGTTGCTGGTTGGAGTGAGCCCATGGTGCTTAAGGTGAAAGGGGCATAATCATATCAGCCATTCCAGCCACCAGTGGGGCTTTCAGATACTCTGATGCTAAAGCCCAGAAGAACAAGGACACACCTCCATGTAGCTGGGACCTGTGATATCCCTCAGGCTACCTGATGAATCTAGGCTGGATGCATGACTTGATGCTCTAGAGGTCTCAGTGCATTTAGAGTGGTTGGTGCAGCTCCTTGGGCACCAATGTACCCAGTGCACCCAAAAATCTTTGGTTCTGTTTCCAGTATATCAGCCAGGATCCTGGAAAGCCAAACATGTCACCACTGGCTAAGCATTTCCTTTATCACCAACAACTTTCTCAACAACCTTACCCACTGAGAGAATGCCAACAATCATAGAATCATGTATGTTGGAAAAGACCTCTAAGGTCACTGAGTCCAACTATTAACCTAAGACTGCCAATCCCACCACTAAGCCATGTCCCCAAGCACAACATCTACCATGATTTTCGAACCCTTCCAGGGATGGTGATCCCACCACTTCCCTCTGCAGGAGGCTATAGCTATTCTGTGGACCTCCAGGAGATTAGGACACAACAGCCTGATTCAGTCAGCCCAGACTCCTTAGACAATATATGTCCTACAGCAGTATCCTTGGACAACTACGCTGGATCACAGGAGAGGAAGCCTTTTGCCAGTGTAGCTAACATTCATGAAATTCCTTAAATGCTTTGAAATGCCTTAGATACTTGCATATTGGTCCCTGGCCTTGTTCAGCTGCACAGTAAACAGGAAGATGGGCTCCTGTTGATATCTGAGCTTGATCTGGAAGGATATTGCAGTAATAATCATCCAGGGCACTGGCCCAAAATACTGTGCTGAGCCAAACAAATTGGGACTTTTTCCCTCCTGAGCAATTCAGGCTGAATCAGCCCATTTCCCTGACCATAGTATTTTTATCAGATGCTGTGCAGGGACAGTTGTGCCAATGTTGCTGTTTTGGAGGAACTCTTCCCTTCGTCCCCCCTATCCCATTCCACAGGCTGGTTCTAAAAGCAATCCAAGTCAAAGAACTGTGGCCCCTCAGAAAAAATGGGAAATTTTCTGAGTATGGAAAATAGATGTACCAAAAGGAGATTGGCTGGGTTAAATATTAGGCATGAAGTGATGGTACAAGTGAGGCTGAGGAAAAGGAAGGAAATAAGAGCTATTCACATGGAAGGAAAGTGTTCACTGCCAGCAGGAATATGACAAAGGAGCTCTCTGTTTAAAGGCATGAAGAGTCTGTGCAATTATAAGACCCCTGCTACGAAAGAAGAGAATTTGTTTTATTTTGTATTTATTTTGTTATCAGTGTTGGTTAAAACCAACAAGGAAGGGTTTAGCATGAAGAGTAAGGTTTTCTAGGTGGTTTTTTCAGGACCTTTCTGGAGTTGGGCCATGCTTTTTTGTGCTCAGATTTCCCCCTGAATCCAGGCTTTTCTTTACAGGAATATAGCACTTCCTGAACTCCCACCATTCCCACAATGTCCTCACAGTCACGTTCTCCTTTCCGTGTTTTTTAATCTCTCACTCCAAGGGCAGCAATCAGTGGCAGGGAGGGTCACACATTTATAGGCTTGAGTCCAAGTTTCCAGCTAATGGCTTGAGCAGAGGAAAGGTGCCTCGGACAGTGATGCTGGAGCAACAACATTGTTTTGCTGGGAAATCAAAGGTGTGAGACTCAAGCTGAAGTACAGCCTAGTGAACCCCAGTGAACAGGCACTCAGCTATGAAGCAAGGGAGCCAAACGTGTTATGTTGCCCATCCAGCATCTCCAGATGTGCTTGGCTACCATTTTTCCTTAAGGACATATCCTTGGAAGTTGTATTTGAGAAAGACATATGAGTGCACAAGCAAGGTTTGCTGATCTAATAGGAATGGATGCACTAACCTGAAGGTAGAGACAGAAATAACAGAGAAGTGGTTAACTGTTGGAACACATAAACTTTTTCTTTTGGAAATTTAAAGTTGATTTTTTTCTCTGAAAATCTGCTTAGGCCAACTACAATTAATTGGGCTCCGTTCACAACTAAGGCAGGATATACCATTGCCTAAGGAATTCCTCTGAGGTGAACAGCACTGGAACAGGCAGCCCAGGACAGTGGTGGAGTCAGTATTCCTGGAGGCATTTAAAAGGCATGCAGATGTAACACCTGGGGACATGGTTTAGTCGTGGGCTTAGCAGTGTTCAGTTAATGGTTGGACTCCATGATCTTGGAAGTATTTTCCAACATTAATAGTTCTGTGTTTCCATGAACAGGTAGGAAACCAGGGTTTGCTTTCATTTCCCTGGTATTTCACAACAAAGAACTAGGGAAGTGCCTGATCTCACTTACCCAAAGGATGGGAAATGCCAGAGGATGGGAATGGATCTAGATGATCATGAGTGAAGATGATAATGAGGATAAAAGAGCATCACAGTCAGTTCTTTCTTGTAGAAAAGAAAGGATCCATGGTGGGGTGTTTTTGTGGGTTTTTTGGGTTGTTTTTTTTTCAGAAAGAAAGGCAGTTAAGTCATCAATTCTTTAACATAAATTTCATCTGACCATGCCAAGCAGCCATCAGGGTTAAAACCCAATACAGCTCCAAGTTCTTCCCACTGTACTTACAACAAGTAACTCTCTCACATCTCAGGAATGTGCCTACTCTGAGCCAGCACAATTCACAGTCAGTCGGGGTTTGATTTTGCAAATTCTCCTCTAACCAAAGCTTTCACACACAATGAATCCTTTGACCTCACTGGGCTTGATGACGTGTGTCCTGGCAATTTTTGATGCCTCAGCCCCTGACCTGCCAAAAGCATGGGAAAGCAAATGCTGCCCTCAAGGGCATTTCTGCATAGGAAGAGCAAGGGACCTTGAATGCTACAAGAGGGCCACAATTTTAACGCTGTGAATGAAGTCTCTGTCAACCACCAGCAAAGAGCACTCTGACACCTCAGGGCTTTGCTGTCGTCAGTGTAAAATTAACAACTTCTTCAGACAGATAGTGTATATTTGTCCCTTTTCATTTCTTTTTTTTCCCTCTCTAAATCCTCACTGAGATTTCATTAAAGCAATGTTAAACCAGGGGTGTTATTTTGCAAGGCTGAAATAAGGTATTTGCTGTAACCTTGGCTGCTGGGCTGAAAGACACTGTGAGCATATTGTCAGAGAAATACTGCATGGGCTGTGGAAATTATGATTTTTTTTTCCTCTAAGAGGCTGTGGAAGTTGTTCTTTGTTTGCATGAGGACTTCTGGAAAATATGCCTTTTTAATGAGCAGATCCCTGGTAATAAATCAGATTGGGATCTCCACATTTCACAGTGCCATGGGCAGTCTGTCTGCTCTGTGACTGATGCTTAAAAAAAGAGAAAGCTGGGGGCTGCCTGTGGGTACATTCCCACTGACTCCTAACTGGAAGCTGAGGAGATTTAAGGCCTGAAGGCATGAATGCATTGGGACCATATTCAGGACACACATTTTGGAAACTGAATATTCTTGACAGCCAGGGATGATTCAGACCAGACTATCTCTGTCTGCCAGCAGGGGTGAAGCTAATACCAGCCATGAACACCTGAAAAGGCATTCACAGTGTTTTTCCACAGGCTTGTATCCACTCTTGCTTGGAGCATCAGATTGGACTGGCTCCTCCTGATGTTCCTTGCAGCCCAAATTCTCCTATAATACCGAGAAAGATGAGACCCTCAAGATGAATTCTCCCCTTCCCACAGCTGGATTTTAGGCATGTCCTGAAGACACCAGAAAGGGTGTCATCCTGTATCAGCCTTATACAGCAAGGCAGCAAACCTGCACAGGAGTTTATTGCTGCTGGTGGCTACAGAAAAGCATGAGATGACAGCTCTTCACAGCCCCCGAGGGAGTTTGGGTCCTGTACTGTATATCTGCCTTGTACAGACATGAAGGTAAATCCCTTCTGTGCTCCTCAGGCTGCTGAGTCCACAGATGTGGACTCCTGAACATGTGTGGACATCATCTGATGTTTCATTTAGATTACCTTTTTGACTCATCTTGGCTTAAATATCTTCAAAACAGAATGCAGTTATTTTGTAAACTATTCCTTCTGATATGTCTCAGTTTCCTACAAAAGACACAAGTGTTTTACAGTAAAAGGTACTCTGCAGGTCTACAAGTTCATTCCTGGTGGTTAAAGAGCTCTCTACATTGTCATCAAGAATTACAAATGTGCTATTAATTTTTAAATTGAAGTTTTGTCTGAATTTCCCCTTGGTTTTCCAAAGGAGCAGAACACCAGTGATACACTTTTAATGAACTGTCCTGACAGGGCAACTGATGGTTAAACAAATAGGACTTCCCAGAGTGACCTTTGCAAAGGAAAAAGTCCTTGTCCCACCACTTCATTAGCAGAGCTGCCTAGCAGAAAAAACCCAGCATGCTCAGACCACTTGGAGCTTTGCAGCCTTGAGCAAAATGCTATATTTACAACCACTTTATTGTCATCTGGATCTCTGCAATACAATTGTTTGATGCTCAGACATGTCATTGACCTGGCAATTTATTACTTTGTAGTCAGTAGAAAGTAATGGGTGGTTCTCAGCAAAGGGAACTGGCTGCTGTACGTGACAGGCAGCTGATAAAACTGAATTTTGCTATTCGTTCAGAGATAACTCCTTTTATTACCCCTAAACCTCTGCTTCTTGACCTCTTCTCAGGTGAGGAGTGGGCTGTTGATCAGTAAGACAGTGAGACTATCACGAATTAACCTTTAATTCTCTCAGATGTCACCAAGGCACGATGTGCCTAGATGTCATCAAGAGCCAAATACAAAATGAATAAGAATGTCAGTGAGAGCATGTGTGCCCCAAGCCAGGTCACCCAACGTGGAACTGGAAGGGGATACTTGGAAATCATGGAATCATAGAATGGTAGAATGGTTTGGGTTTGGTAGAATGGTGGAGTGGTTTGGGAGGACCATCTAGTTCTAATCCCCCTGCCATGGGCAGGGTTGCCACCCACGAGATCAGGTAGACCAGGACCCCCTCCAACCTGACCTGGAACCCTTGGGACAGTCACAAGCTGGCTGGGCAACCTGTGCCAGTGCCTCACCACTCTCACACTAAAGAATTTCCTCTTAACATCTGATCTAAATCTCCCTACTTCCAATCTAAAACCATTCCCCCTTCTTCTATCACTTTCTGGACATGTAAAAGTCACTCTCCATATTATATAAGCCCCCTGTTAGGTACTGGAAGGTTCTAGAATGTAACCCTTGAGCCTTCCCTTCTCCAGGCTGAATAACCTCAACCCCCTCAGCCTGTCTTCACAGGACATGAGCCCCTCACCCCATCAAACCCCAGTGTGCCACAGTTCATGTTTTAAAGCTTATCTCTTCGTTCTTTTCACACAGAGTCAGACACTTCGGTGACTTGTCATCTAAATCCCACTTGGCATCTTGACAATTCAGGTCGAAAGGCAAGGGCTGAAGATTGACAGAGGTTAACCTGGGTTGTCTCACAGAGTTCAAGGCATGCAAACAACATGAAACACCAGATCAGCTGAGCTGGAACAGGTTTGCAACATGAGCATTGCTTTATTACCCAGCTGATGTAGCTGGCACAGCAGATGTTGGGTGCGCCAGCTTCTCTAAGGCTAAAGTGAGAGCAGCAAACTTTGAGAAAAAGTTTTCTGCATTTAATCAGACTGTGTAAATCAGACCACCTCCTCCTACCTGTAGGTACCGGTAGGGTAGAGGTGAAACTAATGAAGGCAAAAAAGGTGCTTATTTCCAAGAGATAGAAAGGGTACATGGAGAGGAAAGCTGAGATTGTACTGGCAAGCCAGTTTAAAAATGCCTGTTTGACTGGTAGAGTAGCTGGTGTTGCATAAAGTAGTATGATTGTACAAGACATATTTTCAGTGGAAATCTCAAGACTAAATCTTGCTTACTCATTACTTTATTTCTGTCATAAAAAAACTTGTTTGCCAGAGAGCCAAGGGTGTGATGGCAGCACTTTCTTATCAGAGAGTTTTATAAACTAGTCAAAATACTCTGTATATCTCTGTACCTACATTTTGTTTCCCTTCCTCCATGACTACCCAGGTATTTGCATGACCTTTATTCTTCTCTTACATAAGTACTTTGCAAGCATTTACAAACTCACTGATAGTAAAATTTTATCTTGGCAAAGTGAGCACAGCAGTGATTTCACATTCTGCTTTTATCAGCTGACTTCAGTCTAGAAACTTCGCAGCCCAGGGTTAATCGTACATCTCATGAACTTCATGATGTACAGGCAAAGGGTCAGGAAAGTTCACAACCATTTTTATCTGTGTGGGTAAACGCAAAGTTCACTACTGGAAAAAAAACTCAGCACTGAAATAGAGCAGATAGTATTAAACAAGGCTCCTGAAACAGGTTCCTTCAGGACTGTTGGGCTTCAGAGGGGAATGGAAAGAGTAGGAAGCATTTTCACACCAGTTCTTATGATTTTATCCTATGTCTAATGAGCCTGTAGGTTTCATAGCCACAGGAGTCACTCAAGGATAACTACTACATGGGTAAGACTAGCAGGGTTCCAAGTAGGATTAGGCATTTTAAGGGGAATTAGAAATGACAGAATGACAAGATTTTAATAGGGCAAAATGAAAAGATACTGGAATGGTTTCAAAGTGAAAGATGAGAGATTTAGATTATATATTAGGAACAAATTCTTTACCTATAAGGGTGGTGAGGCTGAACCATACTATGATTGTACGAAAGTGTGAGACCAGAGGTGTGCAGAAAAACAAAGAGATGGCCAAAATTTCATAAGCACCACAGATGTGATACACTTTGGGCACCAGTAACAGCCTCTGTACTGCACGGTCTGATCTCTGGGTAAACTGTTCTGCCATTACACTCCAGCTGAGAACTTCAAGAATAACCAAAAGAGTGAGGAGGATCTTTACCTGTGGCAATTGATTCATGCAGATTTCAGTAGTCTCCGAGATGTGGAGGTCCTGACCTGTCACTGCTATCTTGAAGGTGTTCACAACATACCCCTAACCCCAAAAATGGTATTTAAGAGGAAACCCCAGAAAGGATCTTATCTATCTGCATTGATCTCCATGACTGCAGTGGACTACACAACTTCTTTGGGAGATGGGGCTGAATTCCCAGTCCTGCCACAAGTCTCATCTTGCCCATGGCATCTCATTTCCCACCCAGACCCCCAGACATTTTCCATGCTACAAAAAATAACACAGCTCCATGCTTGCAGATGCAGGCTGTCATACTAGACCAAGCAATGTGTGTATTCCCAGTGCACCTGCAAAGACGTGCAATTACCCCAGAGTAATTTTTCCTGAGGCATTCAGGGAAGGAAAGCATGATACCACCTAAAGTTTCCCTGCTTTCAGCAAATTCCCACATTTTTTCAAAGGGGGTAAAAAGAAATCAAAAGGAGAGAGTAATATTTGTTTAATGAATCTGCAGCAGTACATTTCTTTCTGGGAAACTTATTAAAAGTCCCTTCCTCATGGATATGTGGCTGGTGAGAAGGTACTTTGTCAAGTCTGAAAGGAAAAAAACCCCAGATCGGAAGTCTAATCACATTAAAACCATATGTGCAGCATATGTCAGCAGTTACAGAGAGCTTTAGAAAAAACAACTACAAAACCTCGGCTTCTGACTTCAAAGGGGTTTTAAAAGAGCCAAAATGTTGATCATTAAATTTCTGCCTGTTAGGGAAAAGTCATGAGGATTTGTGTGTGTGATTATGTGCATGTGCATGTGTGTGTCTGTGTCTCTGTGTGTCTGTCATTGTGAATGGTTTTGCTACAGAAACTTAACTAGAGGTTCCTACCATAACAAAAAATCCTACCAGTGCTGGCTTCCTCCCTGGGACCCTGCAGATCTCAGCACACACTGAGTCAGTTTTTTCACAAGCCAGGGCTCTGTTTTAAAGCCCAGTCCTGACTCTGAAAAATGGCTTTATTCAACAACAGCACCATGGGGCTCTGTGTTTCCTGCCTCCCCTGTTTTCAATATGACATACACATTGTTCTCACGAGGGTGAATGGTCTTTCCATCAGCTGTTGAGATCAAAGACTCATTGTGGGTTGGAGGAGTTTACACAGGCACTTTCCCTTTTCATCCACAATCATCCCTCAAAACACTTCAGCATGTAGGTTGGTGGTAACACCCCCTTCACGGCCAGATCCTCTTCTTTACTGTATGGAATACCTTTAATGAAGGAAGGCATGAGCTCCAGCATAAACAGAAGTTGTGGTACTGGGTCCTGCAGAAACAGGGGTGAAATCCCTAAGCCAGATACTTGGAGACCTAAAGACAGAGTGGGGGCAAACAATCCTTAGCTCGTGGCTTAGCTATCAGCATATGCCAGCTGTGTCTGCACTGCAAGTAGTCCTTGGCAGTAAGGGTAAGGGTTAAGTCCTCCATGGAAGCCTGTGTATGGCTAGAGCAGATTTACCACTTCTGAGGCCTCAAGCAGGAGAAGGTGCATGGGGAGATCCCAGCTCCCTCATCAGCTACAAGCTTTCCCAGAGAGAAGAAAAACCTCCCTTCCCAGCAGGGTCTGGAGATAGCAGAGATATGAGAGACACGGGAAGGTGGCAGCACAAAGGTGTTAACAGCCCAGCAGGATGCAGCTCATTGGGGAAACTGGCTCTACCAGCATGGTGCAATCCCCTTAGCTCACACACAACCCTTTTTCCTCCCACCTGTTCCCACCATGAGACCCCGCTGGGCCAGTTGCATATGTCTGTGAACTGGAAAATAGCAATTAGAAACTTCTTGAAAAAGAGCTGGTGGAGAAATCAACACAGGTACATAGAGCTTCTAGGAAGCAGGCTGCCTGTCTATGTGTGGGAATCTGGATTCTACATCACAGAGCTGTGGCAAAGGACACATTTGGAAGGTCACACTGGAGCAGACAGGATGGACAGGCAACAGAAACTTCACTCACAAGCAGTCCCACTGAGGTACTTGGCTGACCCCATATCCTGACTCTGCTGCTGCTCTTCTGAGTAGAAGATGGATACAGCTCAAGATAGGGTTCCTTAGTCCTCTGTACTGGCAAAGGGGTGCAAGGAAAGGCCATCTTCTCTCTCAGGGGACAGGGGCTGGGAAAAGAGGTTCTGTCCTTTCTCATGTGGCATTTTTCCAGCAAGCTCCATGCACCATTCTCTCCTCATTCCATGGCTGTCAAATATGAATATCCCTGATGTCCCAGATAACTTCCCTCAATACATACCTTTTAAATATCAACATGGCACACACCACAGGAGAACCTAATTTGATCTTTGCTTCACCTAGCCCTCAGCTTTGCTCTTCTCTGACACTGACGTCCAGCACATAGACCTAAAATATCATTAATTTCTTCAGCCCAAAATAGGGACTTAGTGATTTAGGATTTTCTCTGCTGCTGTTTTCAAGGCTCCTGGGAAAGCCTTCAGGTTGAGACGCTACATAGAAATATCCCTGACATGTACTACCTCACCAAAAATATTTGTAAATTCAAGCTGGTGGGAGATCTGAAGTGCCAACTCATTCAGTAAACTACATGATATTTTGTTAAAAGATCCAACTTCTTGACCATCTGCAAACATTTACCTTATACTTGGAAAATGAAGGGTATATCAATCATGGAAAGTCACTGAAAAAAAATTTAAAGAACACTTTTGAGGTCCCCTATGAAAAGAAAGACATTGAGGTTTTGAAGTTTGTCCAGAAAAGGGCAACAGAGTTAAGGAAGGGTTGGGAGCACAAGACCGATATGGAAAAGCTGAGGGAGCTAGGGATGTTTAACCTGGAGAAAAGGAGGCTCAGGGGGACCTTATGGCTCTCTACAACTGCCTGAAAGAAGGGTGTAGCCAGGTGAGGGTCAGTCTTTTTTCCAAGTTACAAGTGATAAGACAAGAGGAAATGGCCTTAAGTTGAACCAGGGGAGGTATAGATTGGCTGCTAGGAAAAAAGTCTTCCCCAAAAGGGTTGCCAACCACCAGAGGTGTTGATGGAATCACCATGTCTGGAGGTGTAGGTGTGGCACTTGGGGACATGGTTTAGTGATGAACTTGGCAGTGCTGGGTTAGTGGCTGGACTCAATGATCTTAGAGGGCTTTTCCAACCCGATTGATGACAAGATTCTGTGGTTCAAGATCTTGGTAAAGTTTGAAAAAATAGTATCTTCTTTTCACATTCCTGTTTTTGTAATGAAAAGCTGTTCTGTGGTAACCTGATTCATGAGCTCAATGCACTTGGGAGCCAAACACACTTCAGATTTGGACATTATCTGCAAGATTGCAGAAAGAAATTCGAACCAGCCCAGGGAAAATGAGTTAAGGACAATGGTTGTGACTCACATGAATCCTAGAAAATTATTTTGCTTGTTTAGCCTAGAGAAATAAGGGTAGATAACACCACACAGACACTTCGTGTATGGGACTGTAAGCAGAGGGAGAAGGGCTGTGCAGGTTTAGCCGCGGTGGATCGAGCAAGGAAGGGGAGATTAAATTTAGCTGGCTATTAGGAACAATTTCCTGAGAGTGAAGACAATTAGGCAGTGGAACTGTTTTGCCTAGTGAGGTAATTACTGCACAAACACTGGATGGACGCAGGCCAAGATTAGATAAGTGTAGTGGAAAATGTAGTACAAGGTCTCTCCTGATGAGCCCAGAGGGGCTGGCTTTGCTGGCTGTCTGCCCAGCCCAGCAGTTGCAGCAAACTTTCCCTGAAGTGTTCTGGAGATAACAGGGGCTTTGCTGGAACAGGGACTGCAGGATCAGAGCTGGCTCTTTCGTCAGGGCAGAGAACAATGCATCAACCCCACCTGCCATAAAAACCCACAAAATGTCTGAGGAAGTTAGGAAATAAAAGTTGAAGCAAAAAAAAAAAAAAATCTAAATAGTAACTTTTGTGAGGGAGTATGAGCCTTTGTTAGGCTTTGTAAAGCCCCTTTTTGTTTCATATGGGGCTTGGATGTTTCTGCACTTGTTGGTTCATGTTGGTTTTTTATCTTTTCACTGACACATGTGGAGTGTTTGCTGAGTCTGGAGCTGGGACAGCTTCCAGAGAAAGAAGGCAGATTTTTGGAACAGTCACAGGGCTGAGAGCAGAACACTTAAAATTCTGGACTTCTTTAGTATCTCTGAGAAGGAGGAAACAGCTGAGTTCTCCCCAAAATATATTTTCCTCAGCTATGACAATATAGGGTAACTCCTTTCCCTGTAATTGGGGTGAGGAGATGGGAGAAAGACCCTGTCCTGCTGACAGACAAGGCTTCATCTCAGCAGAAGGTGGTCCCCCACACGTGGCACTGTACCATGGCTGAAGTCTGAAAGCAAAAGGCAGCGTGGGGAAAGGAGCAAGGAAGTAATTTTGGGCTGAAAGTAGAAGCAGAGAGCGATGCTCTTGGGGTACCCATGGAATCCATCTGGGTGCCACACTGGGTAATCTCACCCTGGGGCTAAGCTCATTCTCACATGTCCCTGAGAAGTCCCAGGAGGGCAACAGGCACTCCTTCCCTTCAACAGCAACTCTCTTACACAAGTATTTCAGGACCATACCCTGATATAATCCAGTTAGAGGTTATCCCATCTCAAAAAATGGATCTGTAAGACAGAGCATGAATGTATAGGACACTCACCCATCCACCCCAAAAGATGGAAGGAGAGCATTGCTCAGTGCCAGCCCTGGGTTTTATCTGCCAGCTATTTACTTAATGCAGTAAGTTGTCAGGTATTTCACACTGGAAATTAGGCCACTTAATCAAAATGCTGTGTTGTCCAGAGATGCTTAATAACAGCATATTTTCCCACTATATTGATAATAAACCCCTTGATTATTTACCTGCCTCATTAAATAGGTGTGACCCTTTTAAGGGAGGGGACAGAGGCAACGATTGCCCACCACCATTACCACTATCACTCTTCTGTTTAGGGAAATTCCTCCTGAGTGGAAAAAGGCAAAGCTGAACAAGCAGGATAAAGGATGCTGAGTGGGCCAGGAGTCAGGGAACCTTACATCGTCGTGCCTTCATCTCCTGTACAGTACCTTCCCAAGATTTGCACATGGGTGTTATTCAACCTGTGGGCTGGAGATGCAACAGGGCAATTTTCAGGTTAGATTCTTGAATCATTTAGAAAGGAAAAGACCTCCAAGACAATCAAGTTCAACCATTAACCAGCACTGACAAGTCCACGGCTAAAGCATGTTCCCAAGTGCCATGCCTACATGCATTCAAACACTTTCAGGGATGGTGACCCTCCCACTTCTCTGGGTAGCCTGTTTCAATGCCTGACAACACCTTGGGGAGGAAATTTTTCCTAATATCCAATGTAAACTGTCCCAGTACAACTTGAAGCCACTTCTTCTGGTCCTGTCACCTGTTACTTGGGAGAAGACACCAACCCTCACCTGGCTACAACCTTCCTTCAGGAAGGCGAAGCTTACAGAAATCTAATCTCCCCTCCCCCCAGCAGGGCTGGTTACAGCAGTAACAGGATGTTGACCATGTCTAATTCCAGAGGCTGCTCTTTCCCACAGTCCTGACACTCCATTACCTTCTACCTTCAAGCTCAGACAATGATGAAGAACTCCAGTCATCACCTATGGTGTAATCACACCAAAGTGCCTGGGATGTCAAATTGCTCCTCCAAGCAGGATAGAGCACTCTTTAGAGCAGTTAGCACCAAGCATCTAATGTGCACTGTGTTGCCCTCAGAATGCAATCCAGCTCCATCTCTGCTGTCTCTTCTGCTCCTAGCTAAGGTCTGTTCAGATATTTCAGGGATATTTTTACTGTGATTGCAAATTCCTTTCCTTTTGACCTTCTTCATGCACAGCAGATGTTTCCCACTCCAGTGCATTAGTCCCAGATGTTTCAGGGGCTGGATTCATTCATTTTATCTGTGCTGGCTTTCTGTTGATGTGCATCTCTTGAAACCAGGGATGTTACTACTCTTTAAAGTGTTCAAACAACTAAGGTTTATGTGACTCTTATGAAGCCAAATCAGGTTGAACACCCCAGTGTAAAGTACCAGGATAACTGGAGCTCAGCTCACAACCTCTCAAATCCCACACTGAACCTCATTTCCATGCCCTGGTACCTCTTCCCTATGACTCTGCCATTCCCAGTCTGGGGTACCCAGGAGAGGGCTGCATGAAAGCTGAAAGGTCCAAGGGACCTCTCCAGTCACACCCTTTCCATGCATCCTTCATTTCTCCTGTGCCACATCTCACCATGCCACCCATCATCCTACAAGGAAGAAAGGGACCTGCAGAACCTGAGACTGTTCTTTAATCATTACCTCACTAACCTGGGTTTTATTTCACTCATATGACACCCACAATTTAAGCCTAGACCTAATAAACTCCTCTGGAACACGGTGATGCCGCGGGCAGGCACAGTGAAGGCAGAAATGGGAAGCAAAGTTCATGCGTGCTTGAAACAGTTGCAAAATGTCCTGGAGCTGCTTACATAACAAAGAAAGAAGTGCCTGCTCACTGTGGTCATCGTTCGTCACCACTGCCTCAGCTCTTGCCAATTTATAGCCCAGGGAGGCCAGGTCAGAAGGGTTCAGGCAGATTGTGAAGTGAACTTTACCTAAGCAAATACAGGCTGGGATGAATAATTAACAGGAAGTTGTAATATTGAACTGTTCAATGAAGGGCTGGAATGGGCAGAGAGAATAATGAGAGAATACCAACCTTGTAAAAAAGCAGCAATTTTTCTGACATTCACTCTAAACCTGGACTCGACCTGTTCTGCTCTTCTCTGATCAAAGCAGAAGCTCTCCTACATGGATAAAATTTGAGGAGAGACAGAAGGGATGTTTCTTTGGAAAGAGCTTTGCAGGACATCCAGTGTGGTCAGCATATATCCAGGTTTCCCCTGTACAAAGAGGCACAAAAAGGAGGTGTAAATGTTCTCAAAACTGAATTAGGCACCCAAGTTCACATTTACCAGCTGCTGGTGGGGCTGAATGCCTTCTTCATTCCTCCAGAGAGCTTGTTCCCTGAGCTGAAGTTCCTGTTAAGGTACAGCCATGAGGTGCCTGCTGAAGTCATCTCTCAAAGGCTGTTGGCATGGGATAAATGCTCTCTGCTTGAGCCAAAACCACCAAGCTGAATGTTTTCCTATTGTGTGCATTGTGTCTTTGCTTGATTAACTCAGAGCCATGGTTTTCTCCCCAGCAGAAGGTGTCTATTTACCAGTTCAGAACAGCCTGGGCATCCCTGATGAGGTGCTTGCTATGGTTTGGAGAGCCCCAAAACGTTCACAGGTGTTTATGACTGGAGACTGCTGCAGTTGAAGGAGGCACCTACCCAGCCAGCAGTTCTGGTTCTAAACAGTGCTCAGATGGACGGGACTTTGGGTGACCTGGTCTATCGGAATGTGGCCCTGGCAATGACAGGGGTTTCAGAACTAAATGATCTTGAGGGTCCCTTCCAATACAGGCCATTCAATGATTCTATGATTCTATGGTTCTATGACACGAGAGCTCACACACTGACCTACTGTCACCCAAACCATCCAAAGGTGAGCATGTTCCCTGTCCTTGGCTTCAAGACCTGTGTCCCAGGGCCTGAGAACAGGCAGGCTTTGACTTGATGTCATCTGCAAATTTCCTGATGATGGACTCAATCCTCTCATCCATGTCATCAGTAAAAATATTGAACAGGACTGGCCCCAGCACAGACCCCTGAGGGACATCACTGGTGACTGGCTGCTGGCTGGATACAGCTCCATTTACCACCACTCTCTGGGCCCGGCCATCCAGCCAGTTCCTAACCCAGCAAAGAGTGCTCCTGTCCAAGCCATGGGTTGCCAGCTTTTCCAGGAGTGTGCTGTGGGAGACAGTGTCAAAGGCCTTGCTGAAGTCCAAATAGACAACACCCACAGCCTTTCCTGCATCCACCAGGTAGGTCACCTGGTTGACAAGGAGACCATGTTGGTCAGACAGGATCTGCCCCTCCTAAACCCATGCTGGCTGGGTCTGATCCCCCCACCACCCCGTAGATGCTGTTTGATGGCACTCAAGATGATCTGTTCCATATTCTTTTTGGCCACCGAGGTCAGGCTGACTGGCTTGTACTTTCCCTCCTTCTCACCCTCCTTGTGAATGGGTGTCACACTGGCCAGCTTCCAGTCATTTGGAACCACACCAAAGCCAGGACTGTTGGTAAGTGATGGAGAGCAGCTTGGCAAGCTCATTTGCCAGCTCCCTCATCACCCTGGGATGGATCCTGTCTGTACCCATAGATTTATGAACATCCAAGCTGCTCAGCAGTTCTCTGATGGCCTCCTCCTGGATAACAGGGGTACCGTTCTGCTCCCTGACACCATCTGCCAACCCAGGAGGACAGTTCTCCTGAGGACAATCTGTTTTTCTGTTGAAACTTGATGCAAAGAAAGTGTTAAGTACCTCTGCCTTTTCCTCATCTTTAGTTACTAAATTCCCTCATGCATCTTAATAGAGAATGGAGTTTGTCCTTGCCCTTCCTTTTGCCATTAATGTATTTATAAAAATATTTTTTATTCTCTACGAAAGTGGCCAGATTGACTTCTAACTGGGTTTTTGCCTATCTATTTTTTTTCCTACATGACCTTAAGCATTTCCTGAGATACCTGACGCTCCTTCCAAAGCTGTTACACCCTCTTTTTTTTTCCTTAGTTCCTTCAAAAGCTCCTTGCCCATCCAGGCCAGTGGTTTTCCTCGACAGCTCATATTTTGGCACAGAGGAACAATCTGTTCAGGTGCCCTCAAGATCTCTGTTTTGAAGCATGCCCACCTTTCCTGGACTTCTTTGCTTTTAAGGGCTGCTTCCCAAAGTATTCTCCAAATAAGTCTCTTGAACAAAGGCCAAAGTCTGCTTTCTACAAGTCCAGCATGGAAGTTTTATTGATGTCCCTCCTTGTTTAACCAAATATTGAAGACTCTGTGATTTAATGACTAGACTGTGAAAAGCAAAAAGAAATCAAAATACAGGAGGCAAGTGAGAACTGCATACTTTCTTTGCAACATTTTACCAAAAAGGCATATTTAACCTATTTATCTCCTTATTTCAGACAGAGACTATGGGCTGCACAGTCTCTACACCTGCTCAGCATTTGGTTGTGTTTGTTTTCAGCTTGGGTACTTGAGTGTTTCACCACCCAAACAAGTCAGCTTTCCTTTTGGAATGGAAGGGAGCCATGGCTCCTCTCAGATTTAAGAACCTAAGATGTGTTTTTCTATAAAGAAAAGCAAGACCCTGGTATAAGAACTTTCCAGTGTTTGTCTTAACACTTCTACACATGTGGAGCTTTAGTGAAGAGTTTTGATCTTGTTTTACGCAAAATCTGGGTGATGCAGTCAGAAGAAATAAAAGCACAATTGCTTGTGCTCTCTCTCTTTTCCCCCCTCCCTGCCTTCATCCATCTACCTCTGTATCTACCTATCATTTGTGCTGTTCTTGCAGCAGCTGAATCCTTTCCCATAAATTCAGCGGCAATAGAGAGGTTCTCAGTGAGTGTCCTAGAGTTACTGGACAAACTGGATTGATAGGATTACAATACCTCCTATGGTCAGGTTCAGAACTTGTTCATTAATTTTGTTCATTTCTTGATAGGTTTTTTTTCTAAAATCACCCTGCAGAATACATTCATGTTTTACAGATAATATGCATCAATTCTTAGATTCATACAGATTCCAGGAAGATTTTATCTAAGATCCTAAAGCGAACTCCTTGCTGCTGGTCAGATGAAACTGTGTCTGGTGGGAAGTCCCCCACTTGTGTTTGAGGACCTCCCATTTCTCTTTTGATCCTGCTCCCTGGGGAATTTCCACTGCTCTTCCTATTTCTTTCTGGTCTGAATTTCTCAAATTTCAGTTTGGCAAACTAAACCCCTTAACAAGAGAAAGAGCTTCCTGGAATTGGTGTCAGTTTACACAGAGGTGCCAGGGTAAAAAACACACGATGTTTGAGTATTGGAAACAACAAGGACTGGTGTATAAGAGGGGTCAGGGCAGGGTGTGGTAAGGAAAGATGAACATCAGTTTGTTTTTCTTTCTCTCACTGAGAACCAGCACCTGAAGGAACAAGTGATAGGTGATGTGACCCAAAATGTGTGTGCAGAGAGTTGCACCAAACTTGGAAATAGAGCTGAGGAGGCTCTGAGATACCCAAATTTGGTAGAGATGGCTCGGGTTGGTAACCACTGCTTGGCTCTGGAGCTTGGTTTAGAGTGGGATCCAGCTCTCCCCTAGGGCTGCAAGAAAGGATGGGAACCAACAGAGAGACCCCCTAACAGCTCCCCTCCTATTCCAGCTAATCTCTCCTCTATTTCTGTCCTTTTGCCACTGCAGATTTTCACATTTCAGATCTTTCTAAATATGAGCAAGGGAGCAAGAAGGCAGAGGAGAACAATGGTGGGAATGGTGTCAGTATTGGGATGTAGTAGGGAGGGAGGAATGTTGAACAGCTAATTCTCTTTTTCCCTTCTAGCACACAGTGTCTTAGGAGATGCTTTACATCACTGGTAGCTCTGGACTTGACAGGAGCATCCAAACTGAATCACATATAACCCCTGTCCATCTGGGCTTTTCTTCATGCATGTCCCCAAAATACCAATACACACATCTGACATGCCTCCAGGGTGCCAGGGATTTGGTATGGAGATGCTTTGTTCCTACCTTTTTTCCCTGGGACATGATGAGGGAAGGTCAGTAAGAACATGAGGCACAGGAGGGGGGTAAGAAGAGAAGAGAACAGTGAGTGTTAGAGGAGATGCAAGGAATTCTTTGTAAACAGCAGAATTTTGTGGTTGCAAAAGCAAAATATCTTTGTTTGCATTGGCCTCAAAAACAAAATACGTGTGACTGTTTGTCATTTATTCCTGATTTGGTGTCTAGTGGCAGCTCCAGCTCTGTGTAAAGTTGGGAGCAGTGTTCCTGCTCCTGGTATGTGAAGATGAACTTGTGGTCGAGGTCCAGGCCAAGGAATTTGGCTCCTCTGCCAGGCCCTGAAGCAGACTAGCTGCCTCAGACACACAGCACAGCAGTGAGCATCCCTGTGCCTCAAAATTTTTAACCATCATGGGGCATCTGGCTCCAAAGGGAGTAAGGAGAGGGAAGCAGCATCTTGTCCGTGCTGGTTTGGAAAATGTTGAGTAGTGGATTAAAAAAAGCATTTTCCAGGTGAGTTGGACCCTTTAAAGATGAGGATTCACAGCACTTTGGGATCAAAATCTTAACCAGCATATATTCTGACTTTGGGCATATTAAATTTAACAGAAGACTCTCTCTTTTCTCTCTTTATGAAGGTCAGAGCCTAAGCTTAGTCAAACACATCAGGTACCTAATTCTCTTAAGCTCAGCCATTGTTTCCTAGACCCCAACCAGGCTTTCCTGGCCACATCTTAGCGCTCCAAAGCTGAAGGGATCTGATAGGGATTCTGATAGATGTTGTACTTTATATATATATATTGATGTGTCATCTTTTGTCATGTTAATGCTTGCTAAGATCTTGAGACCCTTGGGAATTAAAAGGATTTAGGGATCAGGTGATCACACACATTGCATATATCAGCTTGCTGAGCAGGGAATGGATTTAAGCCCACTGTTAAGGGAATTCTAGGCTTCTAGAAATTTCTAGAAGCCTAGAATTCTAGAAATGCATTCTGAAGATGTCCCAGCTTGTTGGTTTTATGCAGTTCTGCTATAACAGCATCTGCTGGGATATTATTCTCTGCATTAGTTAGGCCAAAACTTAGGAGATCCCCATATCTGCAGAGTAATACAGGATAGTATTTTTGTTTTGGTTTCTGTTTCAGTTCATTTCTGTTTCAGCCCTTACACAAGCTGTTACATGAGTGCTGCAAGCTGCAGGCTGCCTACCTTCCTCACTTGCTAAAGGCACACCTGGTCTTTCAGGTAAAGCTTTCCTTCTAAATTCTCTTTCTTTATTCCATGTCAGCAGCTGGGTTAACTTTGAAGGGTTTGATCTGCACAGAGGTGAAAGCACACAGTCATGCAGCCAGGGAGTTCTCTGAGCATGGCAAGACAAAATGATCTCTTCTTTCTGTATGTCCTCCTTGGATTTATTGTCTGCATCAGCCAGGCTCCTTGTTCCAGCTGCAAGTTTTTGTTATTCCAAGAAGAATCATCTGTCTAACAGAGACCTCTCCCTGCAGACAAAGGGAAGGATCAACCCAAACTGATACTGCAGATGGAAGTTTGCTTGGAACAGCTCACAATACCAAAGAGAAAGCAAAGGGGTTTTAACAGAAGCATCTACCTTTTTTTCCCTGGGTTGGCCTTCCTTCCTTCTCCCTCCCCCCCCTCCACCACCTTGAAAAAAAAAGAAACATAAGTGCAGAACTATATAACTGGAAGAAGAGCAGCATGAAGACAGACTATCAGGTTCCCTAAAGTGCAAATTCAAATCCAATGGTTTACAGCATATTTGGGTCAGGTCCTTTGGAAGAAATGGAGAAGATACACAAAGGAGGCACTTACAGCATGCATTTACTCATCCACTCATGGGTTGTTGTGAGTCCTGAAATGGCTAATTGGCTCCTTACTTATTGAGCTGAAGCATCAGAAAAAGGGCCCTGAAAATGACCCTGTTGTCTCAATTTCTCACCCATCAGATGGGAGTCATCACCACTAGAGCAGTGGGCACAGGAGATAGGAAGGGCACCAGTTACTCTGCTAGTCAGGCAATATGGGAGATGAGAGCTGTCCTGGATTTGGAAACATTACCTTGTCTTGTTTGTCTTTCTCTTGGTTTTACCAACGAGATTCATTCCCTTCTCTGTGCGAGGTTAGCATTAATCCAGAGCAGCAGTGCTTCCCTCCACAGGGCACAGCCAGACTTCTGCCATTGTCCTGGGGAGCAGAATATATGTCCAGAGCACAATGCCTGTCAGCCCCAAACAGGCTGCTGTGCTGGAAAAACCACCAAACACTTCACTTTTCCAAGAGCAGTCTATAGTGTTGAGGTCCCCAGTGCTCAGTCCTGGTTATGGTTGCTAATATGAACTCTACACTTAACCCACAGGCCCCAGCTGCTCTCCAGAAGGCATGCAGATGTATTCCTGAGCTCCACACACTCCACTTTTCCACAGTCACAACTGTATGACTCAGTGCTGTGCAGCAGTTTTCATTTCCAAAGCATTTTGCAAACATGAGCTGACTATGCCTTGCCAGACCCCATTCCTTGCCAATTGTATCCAAGGGGCCTCTGAGGAGAACGGCTGCAAGCTCAGCCCAGAGGTGCAATTTCATTTTCAATTGTATAAGCATTTGGGAGGAGGTTGAGAGATGAAAAAAGTTGTTGTTCAGTTGCTGCTGAGATTTTATGCTTATTTCATTGCCATGTCTACTTATTCAAGAATGCAACAACATCCTAGGTGCTGATAACAAGCTCACCTCAGAGCATGGGACTGCTGGGCCTTGAGGGAAGACAATAAAGGTGATAGTTAATGTCTCTTCATGGTTAAAATCTGTGACTACAAGAAAGATGATACGCTGTTTCTAAAACTGTACACCATCTTCCTCATTCCACCTCTACCCCTAAGGCTGGAGGCAATTAGAGCAGGGGTTGCTGTTTGCACAGATCAAAAACTCTGGCTGCAATAAATTCAAACAAAAAGCAAGTTCTGGTCTCTCAGTCTTTTCATGCCATAGGCTTCTCCTCTCGTATTACACCACCTGGTGCTCTTCCTGCTGCCGTTGGGGGTGGCACCACATAAGACAGAGGGGTCATGTACTGGGAACAGCATAACATGGAGAGGGCATCTCCATTACATACCTTCACAGTTATTCCACTGAATCACCAAACTATTTGGGTTGGAAGGGATCTTAAACTTCATCCAGTTGCCAGCAGGGACACCTTCCACTATAGCAGAGCTACATCCAAGTTGGCCACTTCCAGAGGTGGGGCAGCTACAGCCTTTCTGAGAAACCTGTGCCAGTGCCTCATCACTCTCACAGGGAAGAATTTCTTTCTAATATCTAATCTAAACCTGCTCCATGTGAGGTTAAACCCATTCCTTCTTGTCAAAAGTCCCTCTCCAGATCTCTTGTAGCACCTTTAGGTACTGGGAGGGCCTCTAAGGTCTCCTCACAGCCATCTCCTCTCCAGGCTAAACAACTCCATCTTTCTCAGTCTGACTCCCTGGGAGAGGTGCTCCAGCTCTCTGAACATCTTCATGGCATCCTTTGGACTCGCTCCAGCCAGCCCATGTCCTTCACATACTGGGGGACTCAGAGCTGGATGCAGCACTCCAGAGCAGAGTAGTGGGGGAAAATCATCTTCCTCAACCTCCTGGCCATACTTCTTTTAATGCTGCCCAAGATACAGCTAATTTTAGTCTTCTAACTACTAATGAAATCCCAAGCTGTAATATGCTGAACTTGCATAAAGCTTGTCTCCATGGTTTGATATAAAAATTTTGGAAAATTAAAAATTTGGATCAGTCCTAGGGGATCTGAGATGGAGATAGGAGAGATAAATGCTCAAATCCCACAGAAAGAAATTCTTGGAGTTTAGACTGATTATTTTGCATCTCTGCAAAGAGCTGGAATTTTCCAAGCCTTGGAATTTGTATACCCACATCTGTTTTACTAAGAAACAGGCATAGAGGTGCCCACAAACCTCTTTGAAACCCTCTACTTTTGATGCTAAGCTTTATCATTTTTGACATGTTTTCAAGGAAAATGGAAGTGAAAAGTGCCACTGAAGTCACTTCCTGTGGAATGCATGAACCCTCCTCTACTCACCATCCCAGGCATCACACATCAGCATCAAGTAGTGCTGAGCTACCAGTGCTTTGAATATGGGTGTCCAAATGGTCAGGATGCCATAAGAGCCTTCAGTTCTCTCCTGCAGTTGTTGGGACAGCTCAGTTTTAGATCTGTGAACTGCAGCTCAGGAAAATGGAAGCATCTGTTAAAAACACTGACACAAGATGTAAATCCATATAGAAGAAAAACTCAGTTTTATCAGAGAAGACTTGGCCTGAGGAAGAGCTAGTCTAAGCAAACCATGGTCTGATCTGTACCATCTTGCAGTCCATGCCAAAAAAAGTATCTGTAACTTGGCTTTGCAGGACATGGCTCAGAAGCACAAGTCACTCAAAGTTATAAGCAGAAAAGAACACTCAAAAAAATCACCAGAAGAGGAAGTCATATGTTGGCATCTCCCTGGTCTGACCGTGGTTTTACTGATCATTATGTCCTGTAGTGTAGCTTTGGCATTTTGATTACTGTCATTGATTTTCCTAAATACAGACTCCAAGCAAAGTATCTTTGAGAACATTCTATCAGTTTCTCTCATAGCTAAGTGTATTTCTATTTAGGTATTGACTGTTACTGTAAGAGGCTGTGAGTCAAGACTAAACGAGCTCAAGAGTAGAAGAAATTCTGTGCTATAGTCCCATATTTGTGAACTTCATAATGAGTGAAATTTTATTGCTTTAATGATGCAGCAGGTAAACTCAAAACATCATGGTAGATCCTCCCAGCTCTGGGATCTCTGAATCATTGGAACTTTGGCTATGGTTGGTTAAGAAAAATTATTAACTACAGATGGTTTCATCCTTTGTTGTCCTATTTCAGCCCTGGTTAGTCCCAGGGCAGGAATATTTTAGCTACTAAGGAGGGAAGCTGATTTGCAATCAATATACACATTGGCATTAGCAGTTCACAAAAGAGAACTAACTCTAATCACAGAAAGATCACAGCTGGTCTATATTTGCACCACTCACCTTTGATATACTTCTCTTGAGAAACACCAGTTGCACATTGATTTTTCTACACAGAATATGATGAAAGATGGGCAAAGATGCTCTACTTGTCACATTTCAGCTCTTTCCCTCATACAGTGCTTTCAGGTGTGCTTCAGTTGTTCAGAAATGCCATCACGGATCACTGGTCTTTGTGGTTTGCTGTGCACATTGAACCCTATAGTCTGGGGTCTCAAGGAGTATCTGTTTGCAGGGATACCAGTTGGAGCTAGTGGGAAATTCCCAGTGAAATTCTTTGGGAATTCATAAAATCATAGAATGGTTTGACTCTAAAATGGACCTTGAAGACCACCTAGTTTCAATCCCCCAACCACAGGCAGGGACAACTTCTGCTAGCACAGGTTGCTCAGAGGTCCATCCAGCCTGGACTTGAACATCTCCAGGGATGTCGGAATTGCCCTGAACTTATTCATCTGCACCACAAAAAAGGAGTACCAAAGACCACCATTCTGGCCAAATCTCATGTGGTTTTGCAGTGGTTTAAGTGACAAAACTAGGAATAATGCAATGGTGATTTGGTTTTGGTTGTTTCTGGGAGAATTCTACAATGAACCACTAAAATTTTTTATTGAGTGTCTATTTTTAATCAAAACTCCTGATGTTTTGGGATGGCAACAGAAGAAGGCTAATTTAAGATGATGACATCATTCTTTGAGGCAGCTGACCTTCCTGTTGCTCCTTTGTGAGGCACATAAATATCTCTGTGGGCATGTAAGGTTGCACGACAACCTGAGGAGGTTTTGTCTGCACAGCCAATAGGGCTGCAAAGGGATTCAGTTGCCTCTAAATCCCAGCACCTTTGTTTGGTTAGCTGGATCTGGACTACAATGATGGTGTTACTTAGAGGCTAAGCCAGTGCAAATGAAAACAACAACAGCCTTTTGAGGTGATATCAGGTGTCTGACACATCCATGTGGTGCCAGGTGACATGACACAAGACCTGTTCACTCCTGTGCCCTAAGGGAGTGGCAGCTGTAAGACAGCAGGAAAGCCCAGCCAGCATCTCACATAGCATTGGATGGTTGTACCTAGGCAGAAACTGCATTTCTGTTCCCTGCTTTGGGAGCTGAGATGTACCTCTCACATGCAAACACCTGATGTTGATGACCTAAAGGTAGGTACCTTAATTTCAAACTCAATACAATTTTATAGCCTTTTGTTCAGTGTGTTTTCTACCTCAGGATATTTTAATAAACCTTTTGCCACATATCTTAAAAAATTAGAGGAAGACAGGTTGCTTCTGTGCTCCTTAGCATCTCCATATTTAGGTGATGGATGGCAATGACCCAAAAATGTCACATTACATATTACTAAATAAAATGTAACAAATTTGTTTAAGAAAAAAAAAAAACCTAACAAACAAAACAAAACAAAACAAATCAAATCAAAACAGTTGTATCATCTGGTAAAGAAATTCACTTCAACATATCTGAACAGTGCATGTAAGTAGAGGAAAAGCCATATTTTTAAGTGAAAACAACCTAAACTTCATTTGTTGAAGGCAAGATATGAAGGTGGCATTGATACCCACGCCAACAAGTCCTGCTAAGGATCATGAGGCTTTCACATATACCAGACAGCCATAACCAGGCATTATATCCATAACTTGTTGCAGGAAGAGTTTTGCAATTCAGTCTGACTGATGACCCAAACACATGGAAACAGTCATGGAGGTTGCAGAATGGCTGAAGACACCACATGGCTTCTGAGATGGACACCTGGACCTCCCTCTCACCCCAGACCAGGAAGCACCACAGCTGGGCAATACATCCACATCTGCCAAACCAGACACCCTGGAAACACAGATAATTTGGATATCATATCTATTTCTGGCTTTCTTTGTTTGTTTGATTGTTTTTCCCAGATGAGCAATATTGCTTCTGTGAGCAAAAAGCGTAAGGATTTCTGTGAACAACAAGAAATTCATGCCTGAGAGGATCATCACAGCAACATTTACTGCAGCCTGCAGTGATCTCTGCCTGGCTGTGATTTGCTGTTATGCACCAAAACGAGTCGCAGGGAAGGGAAAATATAAATTTTATCAATATGTTGTCTGTAACAAGGCCTCAGCTTATGAAGCAGTTGTGAAGGTGAAAGTTGGAAACATAGACGAGGAAAACAGAAATAAGCAAAAAAACATGCTGGGCCATGTGGGAGGAGTGGTAAGAAGCTGAAGTAGTTGATGTGGGGCACATAGTGTGATCACTGGTGGCATTTGGGTCCCTCGTGAATTTGCACAGGGTCACCAGCTGGTTACACATTGAAACAGATGGACCATGTGATTATCTGGAAAAGGCACCACAGAGTCACTGCTGGATGTGAAAGTCTATAGCAATGCTGAAGGGCAGCAGCGATCATGAATTACTTATTGAAAAGATGACGAATGCACTAAAGCCCAAGGGAAAGACGGGTGACACTGGAGTTAAATTTGATCCTGAGAAGTTAAAAGGCAAGTCTTTGAGAGAGACAGAGGAGGTAATGACTGGGGAGCATTTCAGGCCATTACTGCGGAATGATAAAGAATTCTCAGTAGAGACCAGATGGGAAATATTTAAGGAAGCAATAGAGAACACAGTAGGGAACTTATTGGGAGGCCTAAGCAAACAAGGAGGAGCTGGACAAACATCAAAACAAAAGCATTAGAGGGGAAATGCAAACAGAGCCAAGGATTATGGGAGAGTGGAAACAAAAGCACAAAACAAAGAAGACGAAAATTTCCAAAGGCAAGTAAATCTCTTTAGGTTATAGAGAAGTACCAGGAAAACAAGGTGTGAAATTGAGATGGAAGAAGATTGTGTTTGATGGGAACAAGAGTGTGCCTGTGCTAAGAGCACCAAGAGGAATCCTGATGGCCCAGGAGCACAGGTAAGAGAGAAGGTGGAGCCATGGAAAGAGCAATTGGCTGAACAATCTTATCATTAGCCCTGGATGGATTTAAAAGATGCGTAGATGTGGTTTTTTTAGGGATATGGTTTTAGTGGTAAGCTTGTCAGTGTTGGGTTAAATTGGCCTCAATCACCTTAGAGGTCTTTTCCAGCTGAAGGATTCTATCATCTGCCTGGATACAGTCACCCCAGACCAAGACTGAGAGTTTGGCTTGTAAGACAAAAAAAGGCATCAATTCTGAGCTGATGACAGAAAGGACTATACAGCAGCCCTTCCACGCTTTTAGCAGCATATGTTGCCACAGAACTGTTAGAGATCACCCTACAACTAAGGAAAAGAGGAGAGTTCAAAACTAATGCATGCTACTGCCACCAGTGAAACTATAAAGACGTACATAAAAGCACAGTGGGGAAAATCCAATGGAAGCAATTGAGGAATGGTTAAAGAAAATTGCATAGGGAGCAAGTGGTGAAAAATGCTGAAGTATGGGAAAGGATTAAATTAAATACCCATTCTCTGACTATGAGTACAAAAAGAATAAGGATGGTGATTAAAGGTGCTTTTGACGATCTTTATTTTGAGAGACACACCATATGAAAAGTAAGAAAATTAGCCATTTTCCAGCTAAAAGCATTTTAACTACAGTTGCTCTGTGGAGCAGTAAGAGTAGGGAGGAAGTTAAGTAATGGCCTCAAGTCAGAAGGCTGCTAACATTTCCTCATCTTCCCACATTGTGTAGCAACAACCCAAACTGAGATGGATCTCATGACAATGGGTGTCATACCATTAAGATCCTTATCTGATGCAAGTGACACCAAGCAATTACACAAGCTTGCAATAATCGCTGAAGTGACTGTTACAGGAGTAAAGACAGCAATTGAAAAGAGAAAAATGCAGGAAGAGAACTGAAAGATTAATTTGAATTTCTCAGGCAGTACCCACATACCTGAGATCTTCCTCCCGAAGAGGTTTTTAAAGACATATTCCTTTGGTAACACTGCTACACAGAAAATCACAGGCTCAGAGACTAAGGTGTCTTCATGGAGATGTATCAGTCTGAGATACCTCCAACACTGCCCTGGGCAGCTGGATCACCTGCCCTCAGAGGAGCACATATCAAACAGAAGGAACCATGCATCTCTTTGGGCAAAAGCAGATGCAGAGCAGAGCCATTTTAAGATTAACAAAGAAAAAAAAAGGGAGAGGACTCAGGTCAAAAGAAGAGAAGGACCAAGGAGAAAATTGGAACAGCTTTAAGAAACCTTGGTCTCACCTAACTACTCATTCATCCAAATAAAGCCTAAAAAATCAACAATTGGGACAATAGTCCAGTACCTCACTAAAACACTCAGTGGGAGAAGGTTATAGACAGACCCAGGAGAAAATCATTGTATTATTCAGGGGAAAAGATAATCTGTCAAGACACCCAGCTTTCCTGGCAATACAGCTTCATCACAGCTGGCACAGATAAACCGGGTTTTAGATTAGAAGGAATAATAATCACAAGCCCCACCTGCACAGCAAAGTGGCACTTCAGGTGTTTATATGTCATTCACAGTGCTGCTTGCTGAAAACGTGCCTCTCAGTAAAAGAGAGCTGCCTTACATTTCCCGGCTTTTATCTTGGGATAAGTCAGACACTTCCACTACTGCCAGAAGGGAAATGCAGCTTTTCTCTCCTGTGGAGTCCACTCTTTGCTGTGCAGCTCCCTGGAACACTCTGAGTCATCAGTATGTTTCAGAGGAAACCAGGGGGCTTAGGGTTTGGAATTTGGGATTTGAGATTTGGGTATAGAGTGATCTCCTGGGGAGCTTTGCTGCAGGCAGGAGGGCAGAGAAAAAGGAAGTGAAGGATGGAGATGAAACTGATCATATAGGTAGGGTTTTGCCCACACATATGAAATATGGTAATCCTCAAAAAATCAGCAAAACCTTCTGGGCCCCTATATCTATGCCTTGCTAGCTTAATCCCACAATTTGAGGCAAAAAACATCACATTTCCAGCTGTAAAACCTTTCTGCCCCATCATATCCAGTCATGTGTAACTGTATCTTGTGTTACAGAGGCAGCTTTCATCCTTCCATTGCCAGTGCTAACATCCCCATGCATTTACGCAAAGCAACTGTGCCTTCATTCAGCTTCTGTCTGCCAAGAAAAGTCAAGCAAGGCTCACACCTTCAACCTACACATTTACCTCTTGAGGGGGAGTGGATGAATAAAAGGGAGGCAACACACTGAGCTCAGGGAGGGAAAACAAGAGGACCATTGTTTGAAACCAGCTTCTCATTGCTGGACTTCCTCAGATCACGCTTGTCAAGGTTTGTGTCCAGTCAGGGTGACGTCAGGGGCTTCAGCAAGCCCTTCACCTCTCTGCATCCTCTTTCAGTCTAAGGATGTGTGTACCTGTTCCTGCTCTTCACAGAAGGCACCATTATTTATTTATCCAGCTATCATCTCAGTGGAGGCTTCTTATCTCTTGCAGCAGAAATAAAGTCAACTTGTTGATGAGGGACTGCAAGGCTAGAGACACAGCTCTGGTAGCAGCTAATGCTGCCCCACACATCCTTCTGTGAAGAAGACCAGCTTCTGAATTTATTATTAAATCTTGGGGTTTCTCTGAAGCTCACTCTTTGTAATACCATAGAATCATAGAACAGGGTGGGTTGGAAGGCACCTTTAAGATCATCTTGCTTCAATGTCCCTGCCATGTGGGGACACCATTCACTGCACCAGGTTGCTCCAATCCCCATGGCATCTTGGCCATAAACATTTTCAGGGGATGAGGCATCCACATCTTCTCTGGGCAGCCTGTATCAGTGCCTCACCACTCCCACCATAATGAATTTCTTATACAACCAATATCTAATCTAAACCCATCCTTGTTCAGTTTAAGGATGATGTAAACCTTCTAAGCATTGCTGACAACTGTCTGCTTGTTTCATTACAACCCCATCCTTGGGATCACAAGGTTTCTAGTATTGATGAGCATACATTTTGGAGCATGAACAAACAGCCAATGGATCAATGTTTGCTGGGACAAACTTGCTGAGATGAAAGATTGGCTTCATTTGTTAAACTTTAATGATTGACCTGCCTGGCAAAGCCAAGAATGCAATAACTCCCATTTCTCTAGGCAAGTTTAGCTATTGGGTAATTACACTTTAAGCTCAATGAACATTGTTTCTTTAAAAGCATTTCCTTGCCACTCAGTTAAAAGAACCTGTAATTAAACCTCAGAGGAACACATCACACGTTTAAGGTCTGAGGTTTGAATGGCAGTTTCCCGCAGCAGCTTCTTCCCTCATGGAGGTGCCAACTCGTGGAGTCAGCATTTGTATGTCCTTTGGGGAACTGGGCAATGAGAGGAGACTGCAGCCTAAACAGAGTAGCTATTAAAGCAGGAAAAGATGCATATGTCATCTTGTCTGAGATACATACCATGCTCGGTTACCATGGCAATGGACATTATAGGTAGCTTCAAGGGAGGGAAAGAGTGATTAGAAGACAGATAAGGGGGAAGACTAAGCTGTGCCCTCTCTAGTCAGAGTGTTTTCATCAGGATTACAAGAAGCAGGATCTAGATATTAGACAGTAGGTGTTTGCATTCTTGTCCTAATCTAACTTTAGAAGAATCAGTGACAAGGGCATCCCTTGCTTCCCTCAGCAGGCAGTTCCACCAGATGAAAGATTTTCACAGTATCTGGCCTCCTGTTGTCTTTATTTCCCACTCTGTAGTGCTTAATTTTCTCAATTGACAAGCTGAAGTGTGCCAAATCAATATTTTCTTTTGAAATTTGGCTGTTCAAAGGCTAACTTCATTGAGTAATGATTTTGTGCTTTGGGCTAAAAACTTGCTTCGAAAGCTTCAGTGCACAGGTGAATTTTTCTTTTCAAATTAGAAGAAAAAAAATTCATCATAATTTTAGCTGAGACTAGAGAAAAGTAGAAGAATAGAAAAAATGCTGCCTTTTATTGGGTCTGGAGTTATTTTGGTCCTTTAGCCTGGTTTGTGAACAAAATGATGTCTATGTGGTGTTTTGCCTAGCATTTAAACATCAACATTTTTAAGCATGTTGGCAGTTATCATCCACTTTCAGAAAATGGTCTTTGCCACTCTCTGGGGGTAGGAAGTTCCTACAAGCTTCATTAATATCATCAACCAGGGAAAAGGAGGATTCAAGGCAAATTAAAGGAGAATTAAATGCAAATTAATCTATCTTAATGGGTCCCTTAATGGAAAGGCAATTTTTTATTCATCCTGCAAGGCAGCAGCCAACTAATTAGCCAGAAAATACCTACTGGTCCACCAGGCAGTACTCAGGGCCCTACCAGCATGGCTGTAGGTTGCCCTTTCCTGACCAAAACTGTAAGAGACACGGAGACAACTGCAGGATGCAAATGTTCATGGGACCAGGAAACCAGGTATCATTGCTCATGCAGCAAGACAAGTATGTCAACAGCTTTCTCCAACAACAGCATTTAAAAAATAAAATCATCTAAATCTCCTCTATTGTTTCCTTTTTTTTCCACAATACATGTTGCTGCAGGGCTTATTTCAGCAATGGACTTCTACACACATGTTTAACAAAGGTCATGGCTGTTTAGTGAAACCCATGATCCTCTATCGATGTGAAGTCAAGGGAGCTTTAACAAATTCAGACTATTGTGAGTTTAAGAGCTTTCTGGGATGAAAGCTGGACTTTGGAGTCTTGAAGCAAAGAACTCCAAAGGTCTCTTCTAGCCTAAAGTTTTCTTTAAGTTTGGATCTGAATATTTACATCTATAGTCTGTATGCATGGTACACAGCTCTTACCTTAGTCCTCCTTGGTTCTTACCTTTTCAGTGTAAATTAGCTTTATTTTACAGACCAGAATTCTAGGGAATTTTCAAGTCTCTGGTTTTTTCTGGATAAAGGACCTCAACCCATGCAACAATATCATCTTTGGGGATGAGATGCCCAAAGCATTTTGCAGCATGAAGTAGGGTGCGAATTCCCTGAATGCACCACTCAGACTCTTTTAGTGTGGATTGGTGGATTAAATACGGGCCAGACAGTCTGGCTTTGACTTCAAATATTTCCACCTTCTCAAAGGGATTCTGATTCTATCCATTTTATATGGGAAATAGAGACAAAGAAACCTCCAAGTATTTAGGAATTAAAGACATAGAACTGAGAGAAAATCCCAACAGGGTGTGAGAAAGATGCAAACACCCCTTCAATTTACAGTTACAGGTTGATTTCTTGATAACAAATTGAAGCAGTCCCAAAAAAACTGAGAAAAAAACCAAAATATAAAAATCCCTGTGTTTCCTTTCTTTCCTTCCATGTGTGACCTTATGAACCTTCATGACTCCAGGTAGCATTTGACATAGCTGAGGATGTGACCTTACAGCAGCAGGATGAGCTCAATCTAACAATACCATTGCAGAAACAGGTCTTAAAAGCATGACAGGTTCTTCCACTTGTTGGCCCCAGAGCTAAACCATGGATCATAGTAGAAAAATCTCAGGATACATTGATTTGAACCAAGCAAACCTAAATATTTATTAATTGAAGAGCTAAATATTGACTTCATGTCAAAATATCTGCAGTGAGAGTCTCAACACTTATAAAAAAGAAACAAAAATTCCAGTGAGCAGCATGCTAGGAAACAACCACCCACTTCCAGGAGCAGCTAATACAAGCAGATGGACAAAAGCCTACACTTCTCTTGGGTGGGCTATTTAGGCTCCACAATACCTGAAAAGAAGATGCTTGGCCCCAGTGTGGGAATAAAACTATCGTAAGGGCCCAAGTCTCCTCCACTGTCCAAGGAGAGAGAAATCTAGCATAAAGGCATGCAGTGACAGGATGAGAGGGAATGGTTTTAAACTGAAAGAGGGTTGGTTTAGAAGAGATATTAGGAAGAAAATCTTTACTATGGTGAGGATCTGGCACAGTTTGCCCAGAGAAGCTGTGACTGTCCCATGCCTGAAAGTGTTGAGGGAGAGGGAGAGGGAGAGGGAGAGGGAGAGGGAGAGGGAGAGGGAGAGGGAGAGGGAGAGGGAGAGGGAGAGG
>JBBMKD010000001.1:29655070-29689847 GCA_037834095.1 Argya squamiceps
GGAGAGGGAGAGGGAGAGGGAGAGGGAGAGGGAGAGGGAGAGGGAGAGGGAGAGGGAGAGGGAGAGGGAGAGGGAGAAAGAAAGGAAGAGAAAAAGGGAGAGGGCTGACCTGCCTTTCTGACACTGAATTTCAATCAAAATGCACAAAAGAAGGTCTCCTCAGCTCAAGGGAGTTGAAATCCATAGACCCAACTAGGCAAAAAGTGTCAAATCCACCAGGCTATGGAGCAACTGGGGTGAGGGGACAGGGGATAAATAGTGAGGAAGAGGGTTTCTTCTGTACCTCTTGCTCAGGCTGAGTCACCAGGCACTAAGGAGAGGAAAATTCATGAGGCCAGGCAGGAAGAAAGAGTAAGAGGAACCTTGACCCTTGCCAACAGCCATAGAGCTTCCACCAAGAGGAGCTGGCTTCTGTCTCTTCTCCCAAATATGTGCATTCTTCCTTCTGGATCTCAATCAATACAGATATAATCAACATGGTGAGCAAAGAGGTGACAGTTTTCCATACAAATCCATTGGTCAATATAGACCAAGCAAGTTGACTGCAGTTAATTGCTGATGAGGGGCTCACATCCACAGGACATGGTCCAGTGGCTAAGGGGGAGAATGGACCAACAGAAAAACCTATATTTTTGTCCAAGGCTGTACATGTTTGAGTGCAATGTGTATCCAAGATTACCACACTCCTCTGAACGAAATAAAAACTACAGCTGCAAGTGGTTGTTTGTTTTAGTAGTACTTGTTATAAGAGTTCAAAAAATTCTTTGCTTCAAATTCTGAGTTACTACAGGACTCCCACAAGGATGGGAAACATTCCCAGAGCAGACAGGTAGACCTGCCTGTTTCATATTTTCCCACAGGGAACTGGTGATGTTGCTTGCTGCTGTTGTCATCAGTGTTTTGTTTAAACTTCTTGCAATAACTGAACTCTTTCACAAGTAATTCTGCTGGCTGCTGCTGTGGGCTGTTCCTTCTGAGAAATCCCATCAATGGCAATCGAGCTTGGACAGCTTCCTAAGCCATTTCTTCCATCTCCACCACAAAGGAGAGTCCATGAGCAATCCTTTGCACAGCAGCAAGAGAAGGCTTCCTCCTCTGCAGGAGTACTTTCATGTGGGGAGAAGACCAGAGTTGGGGATTGCCAGCCACTGATCTGGCTGTGTGGCTTTTGCCAACTGTTTGGTGCAGGAAAAACCTCCTTTCCTGGGATTGCATAATTAGAGAAAGGGAAATGAGATCTCAGGGAGGGACTCAGAGATCATAGGGCAAAACTCCAACTCTAGCTCTTCTTACTAATTCAGTTTATGTCATCCTCATTCTCATTCTCACTTTAATTTATTTTCCCTGAAACGTCTATTAGGATTCATTCAGGAGAAAGTCAGAGTGACTCAGACATCTTTCCTTTAGCTTAAGAATTCTCTGGATTTTAAAAAGTCCAACCAGCCCTGATGTTATCAGACATTGAGAAACACAGAACTGAGCTGGTGTCTTCTGAGAACAGAAAATCTGAGGAACACTCAGCATGGTCCTAGAAGAACCTAAGTGGGAGAAGATGTTCTATGGTTCCCAGACCTGCTAGGGTCTCTGCACCAGCAGTACAGGAGGGCTATTTGGAGAGAGAAAAATGAAGTTCCATTTCCATCTTCCACCCTCTGCTGGTGTCCCAGGCAGTGAACTGTTTGAGACAAATAGGGAAATTCGTCCAAACACAGCATGGCTGGTTTTGTGGGGGAAAGTTCAGTCCATGGGGCTACACAATTCTGGGGAAACCCTGCTTTATCTTTACAAAAATATACTCTTGTGTGGCACAGAATTAGAAATAGTGATGGTGAGAAACATGACCTTAAGACTAAACATGCTCTAAAAATGGTGTTATCATGGTAGCTAACTCTTTGGTCTGCTGGAGGATGCTGGAGGGCCACAAAGATGCCACAAAGGTGCTGGAGCCCCTCTGCTGTGAAGACAGGCTGAGGGAGCTTGGCTTGCTCAACCTGGAGAAGAGAAGACTCCAAGGAGATCTTAGAGCACTTCCCAGTGCCTAAAGAGGCTACAAGAGAGTTGGAGAGAGACTTTTGACAAGGACTTGTAGTAATAGGACAAGGGAGAATGGCTTCAAACCGTCTGACAGGGGGCAGGTTCAGAGTAGAATTTAGGAAGAAATTGTTGTTTGAAGAAGCTAAGAATCAGATGGATGTATAACTAATTTTGTGTTAACATCATATCAGGTCTAATCCCTGTCCCCAAATCACCCAGAACTGCCAGCCCTCTACTTGTCATGACTTTGGTCAACTACATCAGACTGGGCAACTTAAATATATATATATATATATGTGTGTGTGTGTGTATGTATGTATGTATATAAAGTGTATACATAAGTGTAATATATCTACATATATACAATATATAGATATTATATATTAGCTGGATCTCAGCCAAAGGATTTAATTCCCAATTTCTTCACCTTTGAATTGGTATTTTGCTTTCTTGAGGCCACCTTTGACACAGCAAAGGCCTAAAATGAGGCATGGAAAAAATGAACAAAATGGAAAATTAAACAAGAGTTTCCAGCTTAACAACTTCCCCTACTCAGAGCTATAAAAACTGAACAGTGTAAAGACACTATTGAATGGATCATTACAAAACACTGTTCGTGTCTGGAGATATCACCATGATATTTACATGGAAAATCACAATCCAGACTAGGGGGTTTTCCCCAAAAAGCGTTTGGCTCAGCTGAGCCCTGAGCACACATTTCCTCTCTTTGGCTCCCTGGGGCTGCTCCTTGGCAGAGCTCTCACAGTTGGATGGTGATTCCCGAAAATCATCCCCTGAGACATGGCAGAGTGACCACATATCCTGGATAAGCCATACTCGGAAACGTGGAGGGTGGAAAGGAACAACTTTGACATCTTCCTGGTGCCCCCAGTACCTCCTGCCTCGAGCCTCAGCCCCTCTGACCAGAGCTGTGTTTGCTGGGCAGGGAGGTCACCCAGCAAACCTCCATGCAGTGATGTTCTTGGAGAAAGCAGGTGAGCAGAACAAAAGCAAACCAAAGCCTTTTCAACACTTTTTCATCACAAAGAGATGCTAAATACAAATCTCACCACCAGGATTGCTTGAAGGCTGTGGTGTGAGCAAATCAATATGGGGCAACTGGGGTATTTTGGTGCTACTAAAAGTAAACAGGAAGCCTGATTGTACTTTCTTAACCTAAACTTTTTAAGAAACCAGCAACCACATGCCTGGCACACGCCAGTAACACACAAGGGGTGCAAGATGCTGAATATGAGAAGCTGCAGCCAGCCACAGGATGTGTCCTCTGTGACTTATGGACATTTGCAGTCCCTTTTGCCTTTTCCAAGGTCATGGCAACATGACATGAGGCACTTGACACCCTGAGATAAGTTCAGTTGGTTTGAGCCTGGTGCTAAAAATGCCAACATTGTGAGTTCAATCCCTGTATGGGCAATCCACCTTAGAGCTGGACTTGAAGACCCCTGTGAGCTCCTTCCAACTCAGAATATTCTGCGAATCTGTGACTTCTGATTATCTTTCCAGTACCACCATCATGACTAAAGCCACCACTGGGCCACTACACCTAATAGCCAAGAAATTCTGATGCAGGGCTGCTCATTCACAGCCCCAGGCACTGCCTGTCCTCCAATGATGGGGTTCAGACTCTGTTCCCCACACTGTGGATTAATATCTGGTTTTGTTTGGTTTTTTTTTTTTTTCCTTCACTCTGTTTCAAGGGCTGCACCACACAGCTTGCAAGCCCCAGTCTGGGGGGCTTTGTAAGCCTGCTGGCACTGCTCAAACGTTGGTGCTGCCTCATCTTACCTGCACCTTGGGGTGCCAGAGCTGACGTTGGCACTAAACGCCTGGAAAGTGAATGAAGGCAGTGTTCAGGAATAGAAATCACGTCTGCAAATACAGCCCTGCAGAGGTCAGGACTGGAAACAAGGTTATGCTGAAAGGGCAAGTCCGGCGTGATCCCCAAGAAAGCAAAGGAGCGACAAGGAATTTTAGCCATGGGGGATGCAAAGCAGCAGGAAGGGGGACTCTGTGTGTGTGCAAAGCCGGCTCGACACCTCCCCCCGCCTTCTCCCCTGTTAAGGGGGGTCTGCCAGCTCAGGAGTGGCACAGTCTAGCGCAAGTCCTGCCTCCTGCCTCCTTCCTCCTCCTCCTTCTCCTCCTCCTCCCAGATGTTCCCTTGTGTGCAGCCATCTGTTGAGCTCCCTCCTCCCTCCTCCTGCGGGGAAGGGGGCAGCCAGCTTGCCCGGCCAGCTGCACGCCTTGCACGGGAAGGAGGAGGGAGAAGGAGGAGAGAAGAAGGGGACAGTCGGCCCCAAGCCCTGCTGCTGCCGGCTCCCGGCGGCGCCCGTGGGAACCGGCGCTGCGCGGCCGCCCCGTCGTGGGAACCGACCCCGGCTCCGGTGAGCCCCTCCCCGTGCCCCCACCCCCTCCCTGACCCCCGCATCCCCTCCCTGACCCCCACCCCTTCCTTGCGCCCTCCATCCCCTCCCTGGCCCCTGCGTGCCCTCTCTGCACCCCCCTCCAAAGTTCCCCGGGTGTGCAGAACCGTGGGGCTCATTTCTGGGGCGGGGGGAAGCTGTACCGCGATGGGCTGAGCCCTCCCTGCCGCCTCCCCGGGGATGCGCGGGGCCAAGCCCGGGGGTCGCTGCTGCGGAGCCCTCCCCAGCCGCAGAGTGCGGAAACTTTTTTTGAGTGATGACTTTTTCCTGGCGAGGGGGTTCAGGGGCCGGGGGTTCAGGGTTAGGGGAAGGACAGTTTGCCCTCGGGAAGGGGAAAACTACTTTTTTCCCCACCTCTGGTTTTTCCAGAGAGGGAACTTTGGGATGAGGTAGGTGCGTATGAGCCCCCAGCCCGGCTCCCCTCCCGGGATGAAGAATTTCCAGCTGGAATCCCGTCTCTCCTCCTTCCCCCAGTGGAATGGTGGTTTGTAGAGGTCTCGGGATTGCCACGGCTGCAGAGTAATCCGAGCAGCAGCTGGAGGCTCCGCACCGCCTCCCGTGCCCGGCTTCGGGGCTTTGATTTCACACAGGGCTCCCTGTCTCCCCTCCTCTCCCTCCTCCTCCTCCTCCTCCCCGGGCCCTCCCCTCAACTCTCGGGAGAGAAAAGAGGCTTGTTGGTGGGTTTCTGATGCTGGGAGTCTCGCAGGGTTTTGCAGGTTACTCAAGGTAAGGAGAGAAAGGAGAAGGAAAGGAAAGCTTAGAGGGCTCGGCTGGAGGGGGTGAAGAAGCTGGAAGATGCAGGGGGGGGCGGTCCTTCCCCTTTGGGTTGCATTGATAAAGGCATGGCAAAGGCATTCCTGCCTGGGAATTTCCCATCTGTGAATGGATCAGGCTGACGGGAAAGGTGCGTTTGGGAAAAGGGGAGAGGAAATCGAGCAAGATTTATTCATTCCCCCATTGGGGAAAAAAAAAAAGAAAAAAAAAAAAAAAAAAAAGAAAGAATGAAAGAAACTACTGGGTGTGACTTCTGAAGCAGGAGGTCAGAAAGCCCGGCGTTCCCCTGTTAGTGCACACATCCTGTAAACTTTTAAGCAGCTCCCAGGAAACTTGTTATTAATGCTGCAGTCATTAAGAGGCGCAGCCCACGGCAGATTTATTAGCTCAGTAAACCACAACACGTGCCAAGATCTCTGGAAACAAAAGGGTCTGTCAACTTTACTCCTCTCGCTTGGGATTTGGGAAGGCTGGGAGGAGAGCGGTGGGGACGGAGCTGGTGGCTTTTGTCGCGGGGAAGTGGCATCGCCTCCGTTACCCGGCGCTCGCCACCACGGTCCGTGAATGCAATTCCGCGGCAGCGGAGACATTGGAGCACGGCTGTAAGGAAAGCACAGCGAACCCTGCTGAGCTCACGGCGCTCGCCGCGGCAGCGGGACGAGCAGCACCCGGTCTTCCGAATGGAAATCTTTCCCCGTGTGCCTGCCATGATAAATCAGTCGCCGCTCGCCTGAATAACAGCATTCACTGAAGTTACAGTAGGAAACTTGTCTGGGCGGACACTGTGGCATTGCTCTGCCGAGAGCAGCCGGTGCCGGTCGCTGGCGTTGCGCTGCAATATCGCATTGACTGCCGCTCCAAAGCCCGGCCGGCATCACCGGGCTATTGCAGCGGTGAGGAGCAGGGCGAGCACCGGGAGAAGAAGCGCCCGCGAAAGGCAGGGTTGGACCACCTCGCCGACCTCTCCGGGAATAAGAAGCACGCTGGATGTGTTAGCTGCTGAAAGGACCGGAGGAAGCTGGCACGTCCCTGGGAGGATTTGCAGGCTAAACTTGGCTGGGGGCTCGCTGTCGGCAGCCAGGCGCTCACAGGCAAAGCGGGTCAGTGTGTGCCATCGCCCTGGTGCGGGGCATGGCTCCCGTCCCATCGCGGTCCAAGGGAGCCAGACCCAGCCCCTGTCCTGGGGAGGACGTGGGAGGTGCCTGCTCACACGAGGGTTATAAATGGCCCGCGGAGGAGCTGCCGCTTCCCTCCTCCGGAGGCGGTGGATGCGCGGGGTGAGCGGTGTTTGACGCTGGGGCAGGCAGGAGGCTGGGTGGCAGCACTCAGACGGATTTTCCCTTGCGGCATCCTGGAGCAGGGCGGGCAGACGTTGCTGGTTTGTGAATGAATTTGAGCAGCTGCTGTCAGAGGCAGTAACAAGATGCCTGGAGGGAACGGGGACGTGACAGACATCCCAGGGGACATTAATTTCTGATGACAAACTGGACTGGCAGGAAAGGCTGCAGGGTCAGGGTGAGGGTCTCCTGCACCCCTATTCTTTACAACTAAGTGCAAGGAATAAACCAGCATTGAATGGAGGAGAGGAAACTGGAAGAAAAGGGGAAAAATTCAAAAGTTTTTAGGGTTTTTTGTGGATTTTTATTTTTATTTTTTGATATAGGGAAAAGCGTCCTGTGCTCCCCCAGCCACACAGTGAGCAGCAGTGCGTGTCACCCCTGTGCAAGACCAAGCTGGGAATAAAAGGTGAGCCACCATCTTCCGGAGGTTTAGAGTTTTCCCTCCATCCCTAACTGCTTTTTTTATCCTCTTTCAGTCTCTCCTCCTTCCTCCTCCTCCTTCTCCTTTTTTGTTAGCTGGTTGGTGGGGAGGAGCAGAGTCTGGAGGGTGGGATGAGACAAGGCATCCTTGTCCAGCAGCCCTCCTGACCCCTGGCACACCCGGGCTCTGCACGGTAGCTGCAGTGCTGGCCACCTTGGCAGGCTATCAAAGGAAACTTCCAAACATGGAGATGCTGAGGGCTGGGAAGAGATAAAGGCTGGCTTGAGCAAGCTGTTTCTTGTCTTAAAACTTGGCACCTGGACCTATCAAGGCAACTGTATGAATGGCTCAGCCATTCATTACAAGGAAATCTTGAGATTTTAATTTTTATTGCAGTTTTTATAGGTTTTTTTGTATTTTTTTTAAATTTCCTGGGAGTTTCTATCCTATTCATTGTGTGTAGCAGGGGGCAAGGAAATATGTGCTCTGGGAATTGCCCCAGCCTTCCCTTCTTCTTGCAGACACTGCAAGAGATTAAACCATCCTGGCTGCCTTAGCATGGGATATTCCTGAGTTGCATTAACCAGGCTGGAAATCTTCTGTCAGAGCAGCAGCAAACTGGAAAAAAGCACTTTATCTTCACCATAGCAGACAGAGGGCCATGTGCTGTGTGTAATGTCTGAATGCCAGTGTCTGCGGGGTTTCTTTTCCTTCCCCTTTCTCCCTTCCTGATTCTTTTTTACAGTCTGTGTCTCTGTGATGGTGACTCCTCTCCTTTCTGCTGTTTCTTGCCAGCAGCTCAAACCCAGGGGTGGGGAGAGAAATCACAGAATGGTTTGGGTTGGACCTTAAAGATCATCCAATTTCAACACCCTGGCTATGGGCAGGGACACTTTCCACTAGAGCAGCTTATTCAAAGTCCTGTCCAACCTGGCCTTGAACACTTTCAGGGATGGGGACTATATTTTCAAGGAAGATTTTTTTTTCTTTGAATAAGATAGTCCTCCTCTGGAAAAATTGAGACTCAAACCCCTATTGTGACTGATGGGTCAAACCAGACGTGATTCCTCAACCCCATCATGTGTGAGGTGACACAAGGGCAATGGGGCTTGCGTCACCTGTCTCCAAGTGGGGCAGGACATGTCACTGACCCCAAAAGTGGCTGTTTTCCTCCCATCCTTGAGAACAATATGTCTGTAGCAGTTAGCATGGTGAGGCCAAACTTCACAGGGCAGGATGGGGGAGATCCTTTCTCCAAAGCACTTTAATCCTACTGCAAAAGTTCAGTTTGTATCTGTCCAGGACCAAAGCATTGCAACCTCTTGCAAGCAATCCCCAATTCGAAGAATTATGGGCTCACAGGGTAACTGAACCTGTCTCATCCATCCCCTTCCCTCTCTCCTGGCCTGGCTGCCCATTTTGCAGAGGGCAAAGCAGGGTTGCTCTCCCTAGAGTGTCCAGGAAGGCAGGAGCTGGACAAGGTGTCCAAGGACAGTGGTGACATTTGGCTGGACCAGTTACAGCAATGGCAGTGTTGGCTGGGGATTTCTCTGTGGGGTGAGACCCACAGGCCTTGTGCTCCCTTCCTAGTTAAACTGGTGGGAATTAAACCTGGGGATGGTACCCTCATCCCCACACATCTCTTGGAGGAGTGAACATCTCGTGGACCTAGTGCTAGTTATCCTTAAAGTGTCAAGAGGGAAACTGAGGCACTTAAATGGGGGCTCAGGGTAGCACTGGTGGTGAGAAATTGGTCCTGCTGGGGAAATGGCTCTCCCAACCCACTTCAGATGATCTTTCTCCAAAATCCTCCACTGACCAAAAGGGACTGGAAAATCCCAGGCCAAGGAGGGGAGGAAAAGAGCTGAGGAGATACTGCCCATCATGGGGGCAATGAAGCATCATCTACAGTGGAATCATGGTGGGGATGACACACTACTTGTAAATCCTTTATCAGCTCTACCTACACCCCTTCCCCTCCCCAAATCCCCACTTTCCAAACCTTGTAGGAGACCCACTGGGTCTAGTAAATATCTCACATGCTTCACTGGGGTGGGGGCAGCTCCTGAAGCCCCAGCTGATGCTCTACCGAGCAGTTTCACTGGCATTCATTGTTTGCAGCATCATGTTGCAAGAATTAGTGGAGAGGGCGAGCAAAGAAAGGCCATGAGGGGAATGAGATGGGAGCCTCCAGCTGTGCTGTTTGTAACAATAATGCCCAGGATTGTATTTATTATCTCCTCAGTGGAGGGTCTGCAGCTGCACGCTGAGAGCCACAGACAGCAAAGGGGCCCAGAGACTATTGTGCATGGAAAAAAAAACCAACCACAAAAATAAATAAAAAGCCCACAAAGAATCCCTGGGCCAGCTGGATCAGTGCCAAGGGGCACCCAGCTTAACCCCCAGTCTCCTCATTTTGCTCTTCCTCACTGAAGTCAGCAGCCCTGCAGGGCTCTTAGGAGAAGGGAGATTGGCAGCTGCTGCCTTTCAGAGAGCTAAAGCTGCATGGGGTCCTCTTAAAAACCTTCTGCCAGGGCTGAAAGTGTTGCCCAGCCAGGTTGAATTTCTTTTCCCTCTGCTTTCTTACGATTTTTTCCAGTGCTGGCTGCACCATGATGAAGGCATGCTGTTGGAGGCAGTACTTGGACCTGATCTCCAGCCACTCCTGTTATAATGGATTCAATTCTCTTAGAGGTCTTTTCCAACCTTAATGATTCTATGATTCAAGGAGAAAGAGTGGCAAAGCCATTAGAGATACAGGATGATGAGGCTGTGATGAGTTGTTTGCACTTGGTGGGATGTGTCTCATCAGGAAGAGGAGAGGCATCACCCTGGGATGTATCACCTTCTCCTCCCTCCTCTCTCTTGTTTCCTTTCCCCTGCCTAGCTCATCTTCTCTGGGTGAACCCATCCATGTCTACCCATGCAACATGATCTCTCTGCAGCTCAGGCCAGCCCTCTGGGGTGATTGGAAGAAATCCAGGTCAGGGATGTGGGGTACATCCATAGGCATCATGCCTTCCCTCATTGACCAGAGAGCTGCTGGTGGGTCCTTGCAACCTGCACTTCCCTGGCATGGAACATCATACATGCCATCCCAGGGATGTGCATGGCATGTGGCATTTCCCAGCTGGCCACAGTGACATGGCTGATCAGCTCTTCTAACAGCTAAAACTGAGAAATATCCATTGTGGCAGGAGGTTTTCTCTCCCCGTGCTGCACCTCTTAACGTTCCTCGCTGGCATATGGTGTTCATCCTGGGGTGCATTCCTCTGGAATTATATCATGTCTCTGGGATCTGGAGTGCAGCAAAAAATTATCATCATAGCAGGAGACAGCGCAGGATCTGTCTGGGGTTGGCTGTCAGGTGTGCATTGCCAAGGGCTGAGGCTCCCAGAGAAGCTGGCTGGGATAATTTTTGCTTTCAATAGTTGACTAGTCAGGGAAGAAGGAGAGTTTAATCCACTCAAGGTTACTGCTGTGGTTTGGGTAAAGCCTGGGTTCTCACAGGCTCCCTTTGTCCCTTGCAGTGGGTTTTTGGGCATGGGAGCTGATGGGGCAGGTAGCCTCACTAGGTCTTTCTACAGCAAAATGCACTAGGACTGGCATAAAACTGTGTAAACCTCTCCTTTGGCTATGAAGCACCATGTTGAAGGGCTGGTCTGTTCCTGAGTTTGTGCCAAAATAACGGAGACCTCCCATTCTGGGACATGTCGCTATGATAAAAATTCTATTCGGGCTGAGTTTGAGATGGTTAAGAAAATATTTGTGTTCCTGGCAGAGATGAAGTCTCTCTTACACTCAGTGAGTGCCAGGATAGTGAGGCCTCCTGCTTCTGGAAATGCTCACAGTTAATAAGCAGAGCAGGGAGGATGAGAAATAGGAGTTGTTAGGGGTAAAAGAATTCAGGGTGGTCATGCTGGAAGTGATTCTAGAGCAGGAGAAAGTCCTGAGCTCTTACATCCCATGCAGGCACCAGTTTGTCTGATTCCATGCATCCCAGGCTGCTGGGAACCAGTTGCGGCTGCCAAAGCTCCCAGTTTGAGTGGTTCTGCAGCTGGAATAGCCAGGAGGCAATGGTGGGGCTGGGATGTTCACATCCTGTCTGCTCCCAGAAAACCCTGTGAATCCCTCCTGGTGCTGCACCACTCCAACACCTGCCTTCCCCTGCCCCCAGCACTTAGGAGGCCTGGCAAATAATTTCCTTTTGGGAATGCCCCCTCTGGGCACAAGCACAGCTTGACTTGAGGCTGGAGAGCAAAATTGCTTTCAAAAGCCACAGGAGACTAATTCCTCCACCTGAAAATAAACTGCTATTAAGCTGACAGCTTTCTGGGCTGAGCAGAGAAGCAGGAATTTTGTGCAAATCCCAATGCATGGTGATTTAATTCCGAATTTTCCTGTGCTGGATGTGGCACCAACATTTTCCCACTTGAGGAAAAATTCCCTGGAGTTGGATTGCTCTTCCCTCACAAAATGCACCTTTTCAGGCACAAAGCTTTTAGTGTGGCAGAAATTGTATTTCAGCCACAGATGTAAATGAGCGGGATGTTACTGTATGGGCTGGCACACCTGCCTGCACATGTTTTCCTTTTGTCAGATCCCAAAATACACCACCCTGCACCTTGATTTCCTCCTCCAGGGGGAAGGAAGGATGCCTGAGGGGGAAGATTGCACAAGTGGAATAAACTACTAGCTGTTTAAGCACTAGGATGATAAATTATGCGGCCTCTTGCAAAGCAGATGGGAATTGTGACATTAACAGTTGTAACAAAGTTTATTAAAATAAGTATTTCCATTTTTTTATTAAATAAAGGATTTTCTTCTTATGTTAAAAAAAATAGAGACTTTCAGCCAAGCAAGCATTTCAGTGTCTTTTCCAAAGTAAGAAGGAATAGGACGAGAGGAAACAGCTTCAAGTTGCACCCAGGGATGTTTATATTACAAATTAGGGAAAATTTCTTCACCAAAAGGGTTGTCAAGCATTGCAACAAGCTGCCCAGAGAAGTGCTTGAGTCACCACCCCTGGAGATATTTAGAAGATGTGCAGATGTGGCACTTGGGGACATGGTTTAGTGGTGGGTTTGGCTGTGCTGGGTTAACAGCGGGATTCACTGATATTCCAGGTCTTTCCCAACCTAAGAGATTCTATATTTGAAAACAGATCCATAGTGTGGAGCTGTAGGATTTGGAGGTGCTGGGTTCGCTCTAGATCAATCCCACACATGTTCTATACAGCCCATGTGGTGGGTTGAGGGGCTGCTTGGCTTTGCCTTTGGAATTGTGAAATGCTTTTGATGGTTTTGATGCTTAATTTAGCTTTGCCTGTGCTAATCTTATCTATCCCATCCCCTGTAACATCTACAAAAATCTCCCTAAAGGACAGAGAACATGGTTGGATGCTGGAAAGTCATTGCAGTTTTGGCTCAGCAATTTCTGTCCAGAGAGGAGAAAAGCAAATGGAAATAACTAAGATGGAAAAAATGTGGAATGGTATCTTTTTTTGTTTGTTTTTTGCCCCTTCTGGCTGTCCACAAGCTTTATTCCATGGGCTTTGGTGAGATTCAAGTCTTGCAAAGACAGACTTGATGCAGAGCAGTGGTGTTCTTGTGCAGATCAGGAAGTATCATCTTGTCTCTGTTTATGCAGTTTCTCCACTCCTCACTGGTTTCCACTTCAGCATCAAGCTGTTGACTTTAACTCACTGAGTGTGACCATCCAGCCAATTCCTTATCCACTGAGTCATCCAACCATCAAATCCATGTTTCTCCATAGAGATTAGGACGTTGAGTGGATCAGTGTCAATGCTTTGCACAAGTCCAGGTAGATAACGTCAGTTGCTCTGCCCTCATCCACCAACACTGTAACTGTGTCGTAGAAAGCCATGAAATTTGTCCAGCAGAATGTGCCCTTAGTAAGGTCACGCTGGCTATCAACAACCACCTCTTTATTTTCTGTGTGCCTTAGCAAAGTTTCCATGAGGATCTCCTCCATGATCTTGCCAGCCAAAATAGTTAAGGCATAAAGGAATTCAGAGCAAAATCTTCTCTTTTTTCTTTTTGCATTCCTTGCATTTCATTCTGATTTTTCCCAGGGAGCAGGAGCATGGAGCAAAAAATGTTCAGACACCTGCAGGATGCCTTTTTACTCCTGCTGAAGCCCTTGGTGTCTCTTTACATTAAACCATAAGGGCTAAAATCATCATCCCAGTGGCTGAGCTTCCCCTCACCCTAACGCTTGCATGCACTGGTGAGGGAAATAGGGTTGCAAATCCCTGTCTTTATATCTTATTGGAAAACTGGGGATAGCTCTGCTGTTCTAAGCAGCTTCGCAAGTCCCACAGACAAAACCATCAGTGTGAAGGATGATAACAAATCCCCTAAAAGTGACTTGTGCAATGTCCCCTGATGGAGGTGTCCATGAAATCAAGTGCAATTTGGAAGAGCCAAGGGACTGATTCTTATTCTGCTGTCACTGACTCCTAGAGTAACTCCACTGAACTCTCTCAAACCCATCTGACATAAAACCCATCAAACATAAAAACCATATACTTCTTGGATTCCCATTATATCTCCTCTCACTAAACCCCAGAAGCCTCAAACGCTGAGTATAAAACCAGGACTGTTTGCAAAGTGTTTCCGAAACCAGCAAACAACAAAATGTAACAAGTAGGCCAGAAAACACTGTTCCCATTTACACCAACATTTTTTGTGAGGTTTAATAATATTTATTGAGAGCTCTTTGCAGCATTTGTGTGGGGAACCCTTCTGCAGGAAGAGCCGGTCTGGAGCAGGTGAAGCAAAAGCCTGAACGACCTTTACTTTCAATAGATTCACACACAAAAAAGAAACAACGAAAAAAGAGTAACCTTGTCAGCAGCAGTCTCTTTATTATGGAAGGGGTGTGTGTCTGCAGCAAGGGTTTAATGGTCTCTGGCTGTAGGCTAGTTTGAGCTAGTTTTGCTGCCTGCTCAAATTGGCATATGGGATCTGGAGACCCGACCGCGATTGCATCTGTGGCGTCATTTGGGCTCAGCCGGGAGAGTCCACACTGGAAAAGTGTAGCTGCTGCTAGTGCTGCACTTTAGTCAGTAATTATTCTAATTTTACAGAATAATTAATGGGTGGAGAAGAGGGGGAAAGGTGTCTTATGCAATTTTGTTGTCGAGAAGCAGCTCTGAAGCATTTTGGTGCTCTGAAGCTGCTGTCCCAGCTGCCACTTAGCCTCCAAGATATTTAAAAAGAGAAAGAGCCAGAGCCAACTTTTTTTTTTTCCCTTCAGTCTGGACGATTTATGGCCTCTATCATAACCTATGCACTTGTTTCACTTTCCAATAACGTTCCTTTTCCCCTGACCCCAATTAGTGCTGGCAGCCAAGTGGGCCTGGTGAGCTTTGCTGTAAAGATTTTGCTTATTTCTTTATTTAGCTGATACAAGAGACAGAAGACAATCCCAAAATTTTCCTCCTGAAATATTGTTGCTAATTAAACTCTACTGTCCTTTGCTAGAACAACAATTGTATTTGGGACAGATGGACTTCAGGTCTTCCTTTTTGGGGTTTTTTTTTGGGTTTGTTGGTTTTATTGTGGGGTTGGTTGGTTGGTTGGTTTTTTGGTGGTTTTTGTTGGTTTTGGTTTTGGTTTTGGTTTTTTGGTGTTTTTTTGGTTTTTTGGGATTTTTGGGGGTTTTTTTGGGTTTTTTTGTTTTGGGGTTTTTTTTGTTTTGTTTTTTTGTTTTTTTTTTTTTTTAATTTGCTCTATTTGCTGCTAATCCAGAATTAATATTGTCAATAAATGTGGAAAGTACCGGGATCTGTCCACCATGTCTTACAGATTCATGTCATATCTGATCAGGTCTAGTTGTGGGCTGCTGTGGAAAAGACAGATTCTGTTTTCCCCACTCCTGTGTGAGAGCTGGTAACCCTGTGGATGGTCACCTGAATTTGTTGGAAAATTGGCCCAGGAAAGGGGAAAGAAGAAGATCAGAGGGGCTTTTGTTGGATCAGTGAGCCAAACTGGTTTATCCAAATGCACTTGGTTATTGGGAGAGACTAGGGTTTGGAAGATGCAGCCAAGAATGGGGTGGAAAGCAGTAAACAGGGAGGCTGGGCATCCTACTCCGTCATAGATGAGGGAGAGACGGACAGCTCCAGGGATGTATATGGTCTTAGGTTGGTTTCATCCCCTTCTGGAGCAATTTCTTTCTCTTCACCCTACTGTAGAGACAACCTCATGTTTTGGGGGTTTTTTTTGCACTTCTTACCCGTATGCCTTAAGCTTCATTGGGTGAATTTGGGCCTTTAGCCCCAACCCCAGCTGCATTTCAGACAATGTTTTGTTCAGAGTTATGTTGAGGGAGGCTGAGAGAAAGAAGAATGAAGAATGGGGCAGCTGTTTCCTGACTCCATCAAACAACCAACTTTAAAGCACCTCCCCTTGTATTATTTCTTTAATTAGTCATTGATTTTTTGCTATGGGGAATTCTAGCTTGGTGGTTGCCAGGGCAACTGGAGGTAGCCTAGGTAGCATCCTCTTAATATCCACATTCCCAAAGAGGGGGACCAGTCCCCCCCCAGGCAATGGGCTTTCATTCAGGGAGGGATGTGTCAGCTGATCTCCCTAATGAGAAAAGTCTTTGAGGGAGAGGAGAAGGAGGAAATCAAGTGCAGTGAGAAGCATGAATTTGCAACAACACCATAACAAAGCTTTCCTCTCTCCCACCTCACTCCCTGACCATCATCTGAGGCCTGGCATTCCTCTGCAATCTGCTTTTAATGTTGGGGGCTTTTTGGGCTGGGAAGTCTTAGTGTGAGTTTTCTGTGAGTTCTACCACACGGCATTGCAATGGATGAGCATAGCAGGGAAAAGCTATAATGGTTAAGGCTAAAGGAGAGATGTGGGTTCTGAGGAGAAGGCTGGCATCCTGCTAGGAGCTTGGTCCAGTACTGGCTCCATTAAAACCACCACAGGCTCTCCTTAGGGCTGTCTCAGAGTATTTGCCCTGCAGAAAGGATGAGCAAGATACAAAGACCAGAGCCCTGCAGTCACTACAGGCACCTGAAATGTGGGAGAAGGTATTGCACCCCCAGCAGCTCCTATTGCAATCAGAGGGTATAAAAAGACCCCCCAGAGCTGCCAGATGGCCAAACCTTATCACTGGGATCTCTCCATACCCCAATAGCCATATAAATTAAGAGGACATGGCTAAACCAGCCCCAGGGTGGGCTGCTTTCTCCCGCTGACTTTCCCCTCACTATCCTAGATGATGGTGTCGGTGGTTTCTTGTCCATGGTGTTTCCCCAGGTGAAATTCCCCAGTGCTGCAAGAGGATAACTCCTCTTCCTTTTGTAAGGGGATACCTTGGCTTCCTGCCTTTATCAACAAAGCAGCTTGTGGGCAGCAATCCAAAGGCATTTTGGTGCAGTTTCAAACACACACTGTACACAGAACTGTAAATGCCTGAGGTGTGTTTCTTTCCCCATTTCAAAGAGAGCTATGAATTGTTCCACACAATGATAAAACATGCCTGGACCTGACTAAGCTCTTTGCCAATTATCTGGCAATGCAGGAGTCTCTTTCTTGGACTGGAAGATGACCGGTAACTTTATTTCTCCCATCTTTTATCAGAGCTATTAACCAAGTGGCATGTTAGCCTGTGGTGCTCCATGCTGCTCCATAAGGGAGTTTCTAACTGGTACTAATGGATTGTATGCCATCTGCAAAGCAATTGCAGAGCCAGTAAGGGAGAATTTGTGGCAGTGCTGTGAGGAGGGAAGAGGTAATAGATGCTGTGCAAATACTACAGCTGAGCTTTGTGTACTGCATTTCAGCAGTGTAATGTTTTGTCTGTACTGCTGGCTGATGTGATGGATATTGCTGTAAGACTCACTGTATCTGCCCACTTCTGGCAATCGTTTTTGAGGTTGAAAAGGAGGGAAATTCCCATGTCAAAAGGGTTTGAGCAGCTGCATATGAAAGCCCAGCACCAGTTTTCAATCTCCTCTCAATTCATAGAATCATAGAATAGCTTGGGTTGGAATGGACCTTCTAAAGGCTATGCAGTCAAACTCCCCACAATAATCAGGAATATCTTCAACTAGTCCAGATTGCTCAGAGCCCCATCCAACCTGGACTTGAATGTTTCCAGGGATGGGGCATCTACCCGTTCTCTGGGCAGCCTGTGCCAGTGCTTTACTGCCTTCATCATGAAAGACTTCTTCCTTACATCTAGTCTGAATCACCCCAGTTTTAGTTTAAAACCACTATCCCTTGTCTGTCCTACCACTACAGGCCCTATTAAAAGTCTGTTCCCAGTTAAATTAGAGCTTTGGATTTTGTTCTCTTACTTTTGTTCAGATGCCCCAGAAGGAGCCAATGAAGGTTTTATCAGTGCTCAGAAAGTAAAAATTCACACTGGTGTGTCTTTGGACTTCCTGGTGTATGATCTTGCTCCCACCAGAGCTAAGACAATTCTGTGAGGAAACAAGCTGCACTTTTGAAGGAGAAGTTGGGAGGTTCTTTCCATATAGAGACATCAAGTGGGAATAGCCATTGGGTGGAATCTGGGAGAAGAAATACCACTAGATTGGGCTGATACCCATGTACGTACTTCCCTGTACATGAGATATTTAACATTTGAGGTTTTGCAGTTTTAGTTTACAAGGAGATCCCCACTGCTGCAACTTCCCCTGGTAATAAACATTTCAGTGCAATCCAAATGCAGCTTCATGAAAAATAAAAATAGTAGTATTTATTTTAGGAGGGACTGCAGAAGGCAGTCTGTCTGCACAGAACCAGAGGGGATCAGCCTTGATGTCATTAGGAAAGGGATATCTGTAAAAGTGTCTGCAGAGAACAGCCCAACCCCCTATGTCCCCTCCACACACACATGTGTTTTCTCAAGAAACAGTTGAGATGGGCTGAGGCTAGGGCTCATCTTACCAATTTTCTGTTCTTTCTATGGAATAATGGACCCCAAAGGATTACAAGCCAGCCTTTAGCAATGGTTAACTTGCAGGCACCTTGGCCAGAGTCCCAATCTTTGTTCTTTATTTGCAGGAGGTCTGGGAGACGCTGCCATACAACTCACATCAGTGATCAGGACAGTGTTTTTGCAACATTTTTCCCCCTTTGCACTTTTTTTGTACATTGGCAAGTAGTCTCCAGTCAGTCTCCTGGGAGTGAGAGCAGGGCCAAGAAGACCAGGCTTAAAAGTGAGAAAAACTGATGACAAAGGGTGGGTGAGGGGAGGTGAAGTGTGAATTTCTAGGAAATGGTCTTGGGAAGGAGCAAGGGCTGTGAGAAAGGACTCTCAGCCAGATCAAAGGGTGTGTGGGAAAGATGATAATGCAAGGAAGTTAATGAATTGCTTTTAAACAGTGGTGGGAAAGGTAAGAGACCAGGGAGGCTGAGGTGGGGATGAAAACATTCATTTAAAGGGATTTCTTTTACTTTTTTCTTGTTAAATAAGCAGTTGGCATATGAGTGTCTGTTTATAGCCAGCAGCATAGCCAAAGACCAGTGCTGATGGATCTTCTTGTCTGGTTTGGTGAGATTTTTTGTTTCCAGCCTTCTGGAGACCTTGTTTGTAAGGCATGAGGAGTCATCACCCATGACTGCAATAGGAACCAGTGAGGACAGTCCTTGCTGTCTCTGCTGACCTGCAGGATGCTGACATGCTCCTATGTACCCTTTCCAGAGACTAAAGATTCTTTTGGGTTTCTCTTGAAATTGTGCCATTGCTGTTGCCCACTGTTGTGTAGGAGAGTTGTTAGGATGTTATCTGATGAGATTCAGCAAAGTTGGAGAGTGCAGATTAGCTCTCTGCCTCTCTTGTGTGAGATGATGGAGAGACAGAAATGTCTTGGAGGGAGAAAGGTCAAAACAAAGCAGTAGAGAGAACTCCTTGCTTACTGGCATTGTTAATTAGAGAGAATACTTAATGCAATTAGCAGAGGCTCCCCAATTTGTACATGAAGCAAATTGTCTCTTTCCAATGTGCAGGGGGCTAGGCCCACCACATCAAAGGCTAGGTTAGATGGAACAAGCCTTGGTTCCTCTGCTCTGGTAGGACCTGCCATCAGGCCAAGGAGGGTTGTTTTTAGCCACCTGATACAAATCCAAACTTCTAAAATTTGCATCTGAAGTCCAAGGAAGGGAGATGTGATGTCCATTTGGGCAGTAAGAAGCTGGCCTCTTCAGCTGTTAATCTTGGACATTGTTTTGAGGTTGCTGTTGCCTTTAGGAAATGTGAATGGAATTTTGGTTTCTTGTCTTCCAATAAGGCCTTTAGACACCTAAGGTTCCCACAGCCTTTATGATTTCTCCAACTTGTCAGTGCAGGGCCTTGAAGTCAGTGCTCTCAAATCTCACAGGGATGCCCTGACATGAAGGACCTCTGTGTGCCGAAGTTTGCCAGGTTGTAAAATGACTCAGTGTTTGAGTGTCCCTTAGCTTCTTCCGTGGTCCAGTCAAAAGCATTTATGTTTGATAGATCATGCTTTAAGGCAGCCTACTGCTCTTACAGCTCATTTCCAACTTTGTCCTAATTTGGTTATGTGTGTAAAGACTGCTGACCCAACTTTTTTCTCCATTAAGTTCCCACTGGGGTTCATAACATGAGAAAAAAGTCTTTGGGATACCCACGCTATTTAAGGATATGCTTAATCTCTTCCTTTGTAAAGAGAAAGGACAAGACTGCATAAGTCAAACAGTGACACATCCTTCATAAAGTAATTTCTACAGCAATTAAATCTGCTTTTCTATTGTCTTGTTTTCCAGGAGAACAATGCATTTCCTGACCTGGTTCAATTTGCTGCTTCTCCTTCCTTGTTTTGGTACCACAAAAACCTGCTTCCCTGGATGCCACTGTGAAGTGGAAACCTTTGGTCTCTTTGACAGCTTTAGCTTGACCAAGGTGGACTGCAGTGGAATAGGCTCACACATTGTTCCTGTTCCAATCCCTCTGGATACCTCCTACTTGGACCTATCATCAAACAAACTGGAAACAATAAATGAATCAATGCTTACTGGCCCTGGATACACCACCCTGGTGAGTCTCGACCTGAGCTACAACAAAATTGCCAAGATTTCCTCCACAACATTCTCCAGGCTTCGGTACCTGGAGTCCTTGGATCTGAGTCATAACTCTCTGGAAGTCCTTCCAGAGGACTGTTTCTCCAGTTCTCCTCTAAGTGACATAGATTTGAGCAATAACAAACTTTTGGATATAGCTATGGACATTTTTGCTTCAAAAGGACAAGGCAAATCCCTGAATGTGGATCTATCCAATAATATGCTCAGCACAATTACAAGGCACCATGAAAAGAGCATCCCCAATATCCAGAACTTAAATCTTTCAGGAAACAGGCTAACAGTTGTACCAAACCTTCATGGCATTCCTCTGCGATATTTAAATCTTGATGGAAACCCTCTGGTTAAGATTGAGAAAGGAGACTTCACGGGGCTGAAAGACTTGATCCATTTATCCCTCAGTGGCCTGCATGGCTTTACAGAGTTATCTCCTCACAGCTTCAAGGAACTCCAAGCCCTCCAGGTTCTGGATTTATCCAACAATCCCAACTTGAAGTCACTGACTGCTGAAGCTATTTTTGGTCTGAACTCCCTACAAGAGCTCAATCTCTCTGGGACAGGCATATCATCCTTGCCAAAAACTGTGTTGAAATACCTGCCTTCCATCAAAAGCATCACCTTAGGGAAGGACATACAGTGTCTTAAGACCATCAAAGAAGGACAGTACCACCGGCAAATTGGGCTGACCAAAAAAGAAGTCCTCAGTTGCCACGACAGCCATGGATCCGTAGCAGCAGCACCTTATGTTTCATGATGAAAGCTGGGGAGAAGAAGGGATGGGGCAAGGAGGGTGGGGGGCCACGGGACTTGTACAGGTGTCGGACTGAGACAGCTTGCAGTGTGCCTTTTGTAAAACTGTCAATAATTTATATATTTGTATTTGCCAATAGTTGATTGTTCGTGGATTTTATAAACTCTCAAATCTCAGCCCGCATTATCTGCAGGCTCCAGATTTTCTCTGGTGCATTGAGGTCCTCCCTCATCCCACTGGCTCAAGAGCAGGGATGCTGGATGATGCGGGGACAAGTCGCTCTGCAGGTCCCAGGGCAGAACAGTCAGTCTGGAGCAAACCCTTCATGCCTCAGACACGTTTGTAGGAGCAAAGCTACATCTCTGGAGAGCACACCAAAAATGTACCAGCTCTGTGGCTGCTTGCTTACAAACCCATGCATCATCCTTCTTTTAATTATTACTCCCAAAAAATGTGCCTTCTGGATGTTGCCTTCATTAGCAACACCCTGTTTTCTGCCATGCACTTTCAGTCTTGAAGAAACATTTCCAGACAAACCTGAATACAGGGTGCATCTAATGTGCTGGGTTTCACATGTTATTTGCATAGGTGTGCAACAAACACTGAGTAAGTCGAGACATTTTCCCACCAATTTATCTTTGTTTTCCCACCTTGATCCTTTTCATGTCTAATTAACTTAGGTTCAGCTTTGGCAACCTCCTGTCTTTTTAACCTCAGTGAGACATTGGTCAGAGAGGATGTGCAGCAGAGGAAGGGAGGCAGAGGGGTCTGATAACAGCCATATCCCACCCAGGAACTAGCCTTTGATGAAGGAGGTTGCAAAGGGAAGAGATCATGTAGCCTAGCTCAGAAAAAAACAAAGTGGGAAAGAATCCCTCCTCCCTTTCTGGGGAAGCTTGGAAGGAAATTTTGACAGGGATTCTTTCTTGATGACCTTATCAAACCAAGATGCAGTCCTAGAGGATATGAAAGTAAGTTGTTTCCAGGCTGACATTCCCCATCTGAACACAACATCTGCAGCTCATCTGGGTATATGTGAGGCAACTCACAGTGCCAAAGCACTTATGAAAACGTGCCAGGGGAAGAATTAACACTGGTGCCTGTGGCCCTGGAGCACTTTGCTTATCGAAGAAAAGATCTTTGGGGTTTTTTCCAGAGCTGTGGCTTTTCTTTCTCTCACACAGCTCCTTGGTTGCCAAGTGAATCTGATGAACTGAAATCTGATGAAAAGCCTAGTCCTCAAAGTTTTTACTCATTTTTTTTCCCTCCATTGCTGAAATGCTGGCAAAGGGGAACCCCTCTGAACCCTCTTTTTCTCCAGTCTAGGAGGAAGTGGGAGAAGGCAGCACAACATGACTCAGTGCCACGTGTGAAGCCTTCCACTTGCTTGTAGGAGCAATGGAGCTGACTGCTGAGGTCTGGTCCACATCTGGCATGCTCTGTCCAGGGGGGTGGGATGTTGTGGGTGGGGGTCCTGCCCAAGTTGATGTGTCGTTTGGTCTCTAAACCTAGTCCTGCATCACGGTCACTTTCAGTGTTTGATTTAGGGAGATCCATGTAAAGGTGATGCAGATATAAACTCATCTCACAGCTGTCCTTGGGAGCGTTGGAAGAAACTCAAGTTTTGTCCTCATACTCCCAGAAGTCTTGGAAAGTGGAAACCCCGTTGCCCAAACCCACTGACTCCATAAAAGTCAGAGTCAACACCTAACTCTGGATACTGAAATTTGGTACTGAAATAATCCCACAATTCCATCTATCTCCATTTCAATAATTTGTTTGGGTATCTTAGGGTGGGATTTTTACCCCTTCCTTCAGTTTTGGGGTTTTTTCCCCTTTACTGAGCCTTTGCAATGTTCGACCAGCCTTCACAATCACAGGAAACATGTTGATTTTCTTAAAAAGGCAGTGGGGCTGCCTATGGGCAGAGATCTGGAGAAGAGCAGAAACAAACTGCAGTGCAAAATGGGCAGCTTATGAGGAAAGATGTGGGGGTTTTACTGGATCTTGCCTTTTTAAGAGAATTATTTTCTGCTGGCAGAAAAATGTATTATTTTTTAAAGAAAGCTGTTTACTTTTTTAAGCCTATACATAGATGAAACATTACGGTTATCACCTACTGTCAAAGTTACTGTCTTTGCAGCACTGTGGTAAATTTAAAACCCAATGTGACAATCCAATTGAAGACTGCAAGATTTCCCTGTGTAATCTCACGCTAGCTGCTAGCTAAACTAGTCTTAGCAAAAGCTGGCAAATACTGTTGCTGTGTTAGTCTGTTTTTTTAAAGAACCTCTGCAGCATTATAAGGCTTTGTGATTACTCACAATATAATAAAGTGATTTGGAGGAGAATAAACCCAGATCCCCCAGATTTATTGCTTTAGTGCTGAGCGTGTGGCAGCTGTCCCTGGGTCTGAAGTGCAACACAGCTTCTTTCCTTGTTCTGCGGATCCCCACCATCCTCGTGGGTGTTACATCTCCAAACTGGGGTCAGGATTTGTCCCACAGTGCTTGGCTCACTGTGCTCTTCACTGATGGAAAGGCTTGAGAGCTTCTCTGGTTGACTTGAAGGAAGTTAGGAACACATGGCCATGGAGCAGCAGAGAGCATGTGGTGCATTCCCTGCTCACTTGTGGAGCAAGTGGAGATTTCTTCATGGATTTGTCCAGTCTGGGGCATGGTCTGCTAGTATTGCAAGACTGGATTTGCAGCAGATAGGGTGATGTGGGGAGACACCACAAGACCATGGAAATGTTCAAGAACATGTAGATGTGGTGCTTAGGGAGACAGTTTAAGGGTGGACTTGGCAGTGCTGGGTTAAGGGTTGAACTTGATGATCTTAGAGGTCTTTCCATCCCTAAAGATTCTATAATTCTGTGGGAGTGGAAGGGAGCAAAGGGGTGCAGAAGTGATGCCACAGCACAGAAAACCGAACACTGCCAGACCAGTGCTTCTGGCAGTGAGGCACACACAATCCAGTCTCAGCACCCTCCTCTGCAGAGCTGGGGCTGCTGCACAGAGGGCTAAGACCATGCAAGAGCCATTGCACCTAAAGAATAAATAGAAACCTCTCTGGAGCAGTCTTCCTGCTCTTAAACAGCAAATTTAATTTTAAAGGCTTCTTGGTGCTGTGTATAAAAGTGATGCAGAGACCCACTGAAGAAACTGCCTCTGGGAAGTTGCAATGTTCCTGGTCCTCCCAAGCCTAAAGGAACAACTACATCTTCCACCCAGGCAGGCAGACTTGCAGGTTGCCTAGAAGAGGCTGTTGGTTCTTTAACATTTCCCCAAAATTCCCCGTCCTTCAGGATGGTGTACAGGGTAGTCAGATGATAGCCTGGGGTGTGACACCACCAGGGGAAGGCCAAATCTTGCTCATAAAACTATTATGGACTGTAGGGGAAAAGCCACCACCACCAACCATTAGAGATGACTGTTCCTCTGGTATCCACCACAAGGCCGTGACCATGAAGCTACACCACCACACCCCTCTGGGGTGGAATCACTTCTGCCCTGGGGTGTGGGCTCAGTCATAGTGGTGGAGAATGTCCTTCTCTCCTGGGGAAGGACAATCTCCTGGGACCTACGGGTCTGAAGCTGTATTTTCCCACCTCCTTGTGAATGCCCTACATATGTGATGCTCCAGGACCATGTTAAACCTTGTCCCTTGCAGTACTCCTTTGCCCCCTTGCCTTAACACTTTATTTTGCAACTGCTCTTTATTCATTATTCAATTAATGACTTAATTTATTATTTCAATTATTGTTAATTAAAATATTGCTTCAATTATTATCTCCTATTTAAATAGCCTTTCCAAAGTCCTCTGAATGGGAAGAAACAGACAAGCCTCTACCAGCAACATGAGCCCCCACATTGCCCATGTATATCCCCTCTGCACCAGCAGGGCAAAAACACCTGAAATAACACTGATGTCCCCACAGAGGAGGGAGGGCACATCAGGACTCCAGGCTTGGATGAGTTGAGGAGGGTCTCATTCAAGCTTCCTGTCAGCTTGATAACACGGTGTGGTGGACACTGTGGTGGACACCTGGGGTCAGGCACCAACAGCCATCCATGCCAGGAAAGCCACCCGTGCCAGAAGATCCATCCATGCCAGGAAAACCGTCCATGCCAGGAAGGCCAGCCAGGTTGGTTAGCTGCAAGCTTTGGCTGTCTCCACAACCAGCTCAGCTCTGCGGCCAGATATGTTTGCCCTGGCAAGCAAGATGGGCGTTTTAATTACAGGCTCAACATTTTTAGAAGCAGGAAAACCTCAGCAGAGGCTCAGCAATAAGTCTAGGCTGGGTAAGGGAGGAGGAAGAAGTGAGTGAACTTGCATTTGCTTGTGGTGTTCTGTCTGCTGGAGAGTTATCAGCATCTCATTCCTTCTTTCCAGCATGTGGGGAAAGACAGTGAGGGTCAGTTCCTCCCATCTGCCTTGTGCCCAGGGAGGCACAGGACAGAAATTCTTCTTTTTATTAGAGAACAAGCAGCTCTCAGTACCCAAAAACTCACATTTTCTTCTCATCAGTCTGCTGGAACCATTTCTCCTGGCAGTCAGCTGTCAGCCCACAGAAGTCCCTTGTTGACTGATTATGTGGCTGACTTCATAACAGCAGTAGGTGCTGTCCCTTTTAAAAATAGCTGCTCTTCTGTACATTTTCCATTCTGCAGAAGGTTTTTATTTCCAGCACGTTTGTTTCACACAACCCTGGCTTGGTCAGGCAGGAAAGCACGGATGCACTCTTGCCATGCCAGAAAATAATGCTGCATGGCTGGGCATAATCCTTCTGCCTGTCCTGGGATCTGCCTCCTAGGAAAGTTTTGGGGCACAGAAACCCTCTGGCCCATGCATGTTTATAGAATATTATTCCTGCTTCATCACCCTGAGATTTTCTCTTCCTTCCCTTTATGAGTGGAAAGGAGACCCGGGAACCTGATTAAAAGGTGGAAAATTGGAGCTGAAACTAGGCCATCAGATAAATCCTTTCCTGTAATAAGCAGGGAGTTGGAGTACCGGCCCTTAATCACAGCCTTTGTCTCCCAGCATTTGTATGCCTGTGTGCACCCATCCTCACCGCCAAAACAAACCCACCCCCCTCCTGCCCCATCCCCACCCCTGCACTCACCGCCTTTCATTAATGGGATTAAAATAAAAGTGGTTCATGCTGCCACAGAGGAACACCCCCGAGAAAGCAGCAGCCCGCTGTGCCAGGAGCTGTGCATCCCTCGAAACATCCCTTCCAGACGCTGAGGGGTTTGGGCAGGGGAATGTGCTGCAACGCTGCCCAGCTCCACCCACTTCAGTGGTCTGGTCTCCACTCCGGGTGCAGAAGGGTTAATCCGCCTGAAAAAAAATCCTGGTAACTTTCCCACCACCCTGGTGATGTCCTTTAACCCCCGCTGCTGCCTGTCTGGACCTCTGCGCCACACGCTCCCCTCCCTCGTCTTCCTCGTTAGTAGCACAAGTGTCACAGCACTTGCTGATAATCGACTGGGGTCGTGCTGGGAATTTGAACCTACATTTCAAAGAGATTGTTAACCTCTTTTCCCAGCTCTTTGAACTGCTTTGCTTTATTGTAGGTTAAAGGAAACACACGGCTTCTTCCTCCCAGAGCCTCTTTTGATGGGAGCTTGGCGCATCAGAGCTGGTGGGTTTTTACCAGACATTATGTTGGTAGCATGGTGCTGCTAAGTGGCATGTGATGATGCTTTTTGGGGCAATCCAGCTGCCTCTTGAATTCAGAGGGGATTAAGCACAAAGAAATGGTCCAGAGGTGGGCAAGGGACTGGCACAAGTATCACATGCCACTGTCCTGACATGACATGGAGGGGGTTCAGCCAATGGAGAACCTAGGAAGGGGTACAGGTTATGGGTTGCTCACCCAGAAACTAGTTTCAAGCCCCTCTACCATGCTGGACTTTCTGGATGGGCGTGGATACACAAATGACAATTTTTATGAGGTGTGTTTGAATAAGTGGTTTAAGTTACCCTGTGACTGCAGGGCAGTAGAAAGAGGTTGTCCTGACCTTCCTCTACATTACATGAAAGCTGGAATTTGTGTAGCCCTTCAAACTACCAAAAAAGGATCAAAGACCACCAGTTTTCAGGCAGATCAGTGAGCTAAACCATCCCATCAGGCCATGCAGTGACTAAAAAAGTGCAGAGCAGAAGAGGATGATTGTCTGCAAAATGAACACTCTTTCCTCTTCCCACTAGTAACTGGAATCTCAGAGCGATGGCTGCATCCATCTTAGGTTCAAAACAGGTGGTCTGAAGCTTCCCAAGTACCTCTAGCATCTTGCCTACTTATAACCTAAAACTTGGCCCTGGCTGGCCTGCTGTGAAGATAAATGTGTGCAGGACTGTGAGCTGTTGGACTGTCCTGAAAGACAGGCTCTGTGTCACCAGAACTGTCACCTGCATTGACCACTGGGTTCATCCTTAGGCCTGTGGTAATTCTCAGACCTGTTAATCTGCTGTCTGAAAAGTAAGAAACTTTTGAAAATGTCATAGCTTTTCCTGTGAGATTCACTGTGGGAAACAGCTTCTGGTTTGGTCCTTACCTGCAGCCTCCTTTGCAGGAATACAAGGAGCAAGATTTTCCCCTATTTTGCTCCTAATCCTAATCACTAGGGTAAAAATTCTTCATCTTTCCCAGAAATATTCATTCGTGGAGTTTTTCTCACTTAAATTTTTAATGATGTGATTGTTTGCCTTCAAAAACCCCCCACCCAACAGCTGCCTGTTTGTCAGAGTGCCATCTGGGACCTGCATGCCAGAGACTGCAGAGGTGAAAATCCCCTTGAATAAACAGGAAACGGGGAGGACATGGAACATATACCTATGATATCCCATGGGAAATGCCTGGATAATCCATGGTGTCAATCATGTCACAATGCTATTTTTACTGCAGTTTGTTAAATGTCCTGGGGCAGCATCCTCAACCTCCCCAGGCAAACACTACACCATGTCTAAATTGGAAAGGATCCTGCCCCAGGGATCTTGCAAACAATACCCAAAAAGGATATTGTCACATAAAATAGGAGACTATTAATACTGTGTTTCAGTTAGTTTTCCCCAAAACTCATCACAGTGTTGTACTTTTCCCTTGGTCATTTTAGGAACCCACAATGACTCCATCAGGTCCATATCTACTTGCCTTAAGACTGCCGTAATGGTGTGCCAAGCCTTTTGACAAGTGCAGTGGGCTTCTGCCTTTGGAATTTATTTCCCAGCTGGGTTTGAATTCCCAAATGAGACACCCTTTCAGCCTAAAACATTCCCCATAAGAATATTCTTGTCTCTACTTCTGCTCCTCAGCTCCTCAGCCCATAGAAATCTATATTCACACGCAAATCCCTGCTCCACAGAAAAAGTGCAGACACTTGGTGATGCCAGGGACACCGATACTGCTCTGGGAAAGAACACTACCAAGCTCACAATGGGTTTGGGATTCATTGTTTTGTAGGAAAAATAGTGCTTTTCCAAGGTGACTCTGCAAATACAGTTTGCTGGGTTTCAGCACCCCGGAAAAGAAGTGGTAGAGTCATAAAATCATAGAACGGTTAGAGTTGAAAGAACCCTTAAAGATCAACTAATTCCAACTCCCCTGCCATGGGCAGAGACAGCTTCCATCAGACCAGGGTACTCAGAGCCCCATCCAGCCTGGTTTTAAACATGTCCAAGGGATGTCCACAACTTCTCAGGGCAACCTGTGCCGATACCTCAACACCCTTACCTCTTCCCCCTCCCTGAAGCTAAAAGTCAGAGCTATAAAGTATGCATTTTCCCAGTATCCCAAAGCAGAGTGGAAGCCCCACAGCTGGCAGGGATCCCATCTTAGTGTCACCAAAGGGATATGGAAATTACAGTAACAGCCCCAGCAGCACAATGGAAATTAGGTGGCAATTCCTTTCTTTTCTCTCTGCAAACCACAGCAGAGAAGAAAGTCCCCAGGACACAATCCTTATGTCTTTGTGTCCTTGTGTCCATTTCAGTGCCACAGACCCCTGTATTATCTGCTGCAGAGAAGTTAGTAGCCCAGTCTGAAGCAGCAGTTTCACATGGCAGAGCAGCTATGCAGTTTCCAGCAGAGCCCTGGAGCCAGCCAAGCACCATTAGCCTAGTTTTTCAGCCAAGCAAGGAAGTCCTGGCTCCTGGCAGGCTTATTAGCTTTGGCACTGAGCTCCTCTGACACCCAGCCAAGGCATTCTGGCTGCAGCTGGACCCGCCTGGCTTCTGTCCCACAAACTTGGGTCTCTCCTCATCACACCTCCCTATGCTCTTGGTTCAGCTTGGGAAGTGCAAGATTGTGTGCCTGGCCACCTGAGCAATAGGGATGGCTACAGACTTGGGATTAGAGGGGCTGTTCAGACTCCAAACCTCTTGTATATCCAAAGATCTCTGAGGTTCAAACATTTCAGAGCAAAATACTTGCTTTTCCAAGAACAGAGATTTTCCTTCCATTTTACAAAGGTGGTGCTGGGCATAAGCAGGGATGAAGTTGTTATATTTGCTGTTATCACATATCTTCCCTCCTTCAAATTCTCAAGATGCATTTGAAAGCCTAAATAAAAGCTGCATGGCTCTTCCCAGGGATTGAGCTAATCTCAGAAGCAGTTAGCTGGGAGAAAGGACAAAATCCCTGGAGCTGACATGGTCTGGAGATCAGCTACATACTAGATCTTCCCTGATGATCATGAAACTCTACACTCAAAATTGAATCATAGACTGATAGAATGGTTTGGAATGGACTTTAGAGATCATCTAGTTCCAAACCCTCTACCATGGACAGGGACACCTTCCACTAGACCAGGTTGCTCAGAGCCCCATCCAACCTGACCTTGAACACCGCCAGGGATGGGGCAGCCACAGTTTCTCTGGGCACCTTGTGCCACTGCATCAACACCCTTATAACAAAAAACAGTTTCCTTATGTATAATCTAAATCTACTCCCCAGTCTCTAATCTGAATCTCCCTTCACTTCAGCCTGAGCAGGTAAGTCCTCATCTTTACCCCTGCAGGTGTGGTAACGAGGTCACGAAATTAATGACTGACACGGAACCATGCTGAGTTTCAGCTATGTGTGAACTGCTGAGCCCTTGCTGAAGGCTGGTTCTCTCATTAACCACCTTCCAGCCTCAGGCACAGCCTGGGATGCAGCAGATAGCATTTTTATCAGCTTTGCAGAAATTAACTGGGGGATCTGCTCTTCTCTCAGGCACCTGCTACATGCTCCAGGTAAAGCAGGGAGCAGACAGCATGCACAGAAAACAAAGGGGATGCTCTGTTGGGAAGAGATAAGAATAGAAATTGCCTCATGATGGTGACCCAGGTCACAAGTTGCCCCATCACGAGGTAAATATTACTGGCAAGAGACAGAGCTTCTGCTGATCTCCCTGTACTGGGACAGGCAAAAGCGAGATTCTGGAGGGAATTAGGGTCTGGTTAGGGTGTCAGCCTCTGGATCGATTCCCTTCACAGCAGAAGTGGTGCTGCCACTCAGTGAACTGCTAACAGGGATGTCAGGGTGACACAGGTTGTCACTGCTTGTTCAGAAGTGCATGCATTCAAGGAGAAAAAGAAATTATTAGATATCACTTCTTCTCCTAAATAGTGAGACTTCTGTCCTTGAGATGACTTTGTCAGGAAACCATGACACTGCACCTCCTCATGGTGGGGGGTGCCACTTTGTTGCCAGGAGGAGGGTGTAATGTTAGGATCATCAGGGATGCAAGTCATTGCAAAATACAAAGCATGGCAAGTCTGGGCATTCCCAAAGCAAAAGCCTGGAGATTTCATAGGAGTATTTGCATATCACTTGGTCAGGCAGTGCCTGTCAATTTCCTTTAATATCTATGTTGACATGAGTCAGCCAGACCTCCAGACAAGTAGCACAGCCACCAAATTCATCCATGCAAAGATATGGCACTGCACCAGAGAAGAAGCTATCTATCAGAGCTAAAGTCAATGGCACTGGGAAATGAAGGGGATCATCCACATTCTTTCCACACCAGTGACAGGAAAAAGCTCTTCCCTTTTGATCTACCTTCTCCAAGGAGGACTGATTTTGCTGGGGACAGGGAAGATTCGGCCTTTGCCTCAGGTTAACTTCTTTCTGGCAGAAAGGTTTAGGTGAGCATGGGCATCAATTGCTTTAAAACCAAGTTCATTCAGTAGATCCTTGATGGGGCAAGGCTGTCTGGCTCAGGCTCTGAAAGCTCCAGGCCTGAGGTTCAGATGCATCTTTTTAAACATTTCATACATACTAAGGGAGCATAAGGTCAGGATTAGGCTGATCACTGGGTGTGTCCAGCAGGATCACAGGCAGTCACTCAGAAATTCCTGACAGACCACTCTAGTCCCTGTTTGGAAGAAGGCAGCATGACAAGGTGGATGGAGCTGAGAACTAAGGATCTGCAGCAAGGGGCAAGTGTCTGCTGTAATTGCATCTGTCATAACTCACTGCCAGGAGCCATCAAGAGATGACCCAAAGAGCCATCAACGTGAAATATAACAAGCTTTGGGGTACCACAGGGAAAAAGGATGGGCTGGCACAGGGTTTAGGTCATGACAATATTGGCACAGTAGAAGGGGACAACAAGAAGGGTGAGCACCAGCAGTTCTTAGCAAAAAACAATAGCATGGTTAGTTTGGGATTTCATCAAGGAGCTTGCAACCTGGACATATGTCTATGAACAGTCAGGTGGCAGAGCGGGAAACCTTCATCAGCATTCATCACACTTCAGCCCCTGAGCCTCTGCTGATAAAAGCAGCTGTGGCAATATCATACCTTGCTGTTCCTCCAAGGTACTCTGCTTTTTTCTTCTAAACTGCATTAGATAAGATTAACAAAACATGCATTTAATGGTGTCAGAACTGGCCCCTTGACAGCTCTTGAAACGTGTCTGTAAGGGGATGGGGTTGTAAACCTTTTCTTAACAGAGAAAGCTGACTATGGACAGCCATGGAGTAGCAAACAGAAGCAAGTCCAGACATGGAGGATTAAAGGGTTCAAAGCCCAGAGGCAGGCTCAGGAAGATGGGCTGGGAAGCAGGCACTGAAAGGAGGTGCAGAAGGACTTTAAGGGGACTGAGAAGCAGACAGGGTTTGCAGGAGCAGTTCGAAGGTCTGTGGGATGGGAAATGTACTGGGTTGATATATAGGTACATCCAGGGAAAGAGAGAGTCAAAGGAGGGTCAACCTGGAAGACAAATACCCTGCCAGAAGCTATTTCACCCCTAAAAGGTGAGAAGCTGCCTTGAACTGCAGTGAGTTGGGGATGGATGAGTGCCAGCCAAGCTGACGTGCCAGAAGAGGCTGACAAAGATCTTGGGGCATCCAAAACAAAGAAAGGTCTCACAGAAAGGACTCCTTCTTGCCTTAGTAGACAGCAGGCAAGGGCTGTTGGGAGGTGAAGGGTCAATTCTGCTGGCCACACACCAGGGGGCTGGGGAAGTCACAGAGGGCCAGAGATTAGCTGCGCGCATGTCAACATAGAGGTTTAGGAACATGACCTTATTCATCAAAGAGAGGGCTGAAAGGGATCACTACATATGGGTATTTGCTTAGGGAAAAGCTGTCTGATAATGAGGCAGAGAAGGGGAGGTTCTTCAGCTGTGCTGATAATGGGAACAAGACATGATAGGTGAAAGATAGAACTAGAATAATTAGCCTTTGAAGTGGACACCAGCTCACTGCTATGAAGATAATTAAATATTGGAAAACCTTATCAGGGAGGCTGCCAAGTCACCAGGGCTTCCTATGTTGAAATAAAGATTAGATATCTACAAAAGGAGACGCTCTAATCCAATTTCTGGGAAAAGTCTATTTTCTGTATACATAAGGTCAGATAAGATGATCCTTGTGGTGCCTTTTGACAGTGTAGTCTGTGAATTCAGGAAGCATAAATTCCCCTGTATAAGGAGCCATCCTCATCTGGTCCATGACGTGTCAGGCCAATCAAGGGGAAATACATAACACAGGCTGAGATCCCAGCACATAAAGCCAAGAGCATACAGCCAATGCTGGGAAGAGAGCTCAGAAATTCCTGGCTCTTTTCCCATTACCCTACTGGAAGCCAGATAAGCCCCCACATTTCTTCAAATCTCATATGAATTGCAGAACTACTTAGAAGGGGATGGTTTTGCCTGGCATATATATTTCAACAGCAACAAAGAGATGCAGTCTGACTGTGCTGAATTGATAAATAGGAAAGGGTCCTCTACCTCAACAAAATTTAAAATCTTGCTGAGGATATGAGTAAGAAAGGACTCACCTGCTACTTGGGAGGGACAGCATCCAAATATAGCTCTCCAACAATTCAGTGGCAAAATATGGCAGAGGAAGGAACTCTTGAAAGTGTGCATGTTTCTTCTGGCTAACTTTGAAGGAAGTCAGGGGTGATTGCCACACAGGGTGACATTAATATCTGAGATGTTATAAGTCAGGTGAGATGAACTCCAAAGAGCCAGAGGAGGCCCAGACTGAAGCAGTCACAGCACACAGATGTTTTTTCTAAGGCAAAGAAAATTTCAGAGAGAGTGAAACTGCCTACAAAACCAGGTTGCTGTGTGGTTGTCTACACTGTCTGACTGGAGAGGATCCTAAAAAGCCCCAGTTCAGAAGAGTCACAGATGAAGTGTGGTAGTCAGAAGTCCACACTGGTGTTTTTCCCTTTTTTGTTTGTTTCTTTTAATGATATATTTCAGAGAGGAAAAAAAAAAAGGCGGGGGGGGGGGGGGAAGGTAAAGAGCAGACCTGCTAAACAATGCAAATTAAAGCCAAAATGTTTGATTATTGGCAGAAAATAAATACCAAGCATTAAGCCACAATGAAGTCACTTTCAGTGGTTTCTATTATTTGGTGGATTTTTTAAATTCTATCACCAAAACCCCCTTGGAAGACCCCTCTTTCTTCAAACAGAAGGATTTTTTTTTTATCTTTTTGATATCAGTCAGTGAAGCACAAAATCCAATTTCAGTTCAGGTCTCTCAGACAGCCCTGGGCACTGGTGATGCAGAGGCCCCTCTTCACTAGACAGCCCTGTGCAAGCTGGAGCAGAGAGGGGATGGAGCCCTCCCAGTGAACACACACACTCTCACACACTGCAGGAATGGGTTTGCAAGGATCAAATCAGACACAGCTTCAACCTTTCCCTCCTCTTCTGCTGTTTCAAGCCCCTGCTCCCAATGGGAACAGGATTCTTTTAACCCTCTCCTGCATGATTCCATGCAGATCTTTCTCCCATGGGCTGAACCGCCTGCAAGGTGACCCTGTTGCCAGTGGGATCCAGCTCTACAGTGATAGGACAAAAAGGACCCTGCAATTGTCAAGGACTGACCATGACAGATCCCCAGGGGTGGGAGCAAAGGACAAATAAGCACATGTATTGGCCAGATCAAAAGGCCCCCCTGCCCACCCAGAAATGCCCAAGAAGAGGGTAAGTGCTGTTTTCCAGTGTGATTTCCTCGACTCCAGAGACACTCCTGGATTCTCAAGAAGCTCCTAAAGTGGAGATCGTTTCTAGCAGACTCTAGTGGATTTAATTTCATGAAGCTGACCAGTTTCCCATGGAATTTATGTGATTTTGTCACATTGCCATGGTTCTTCAGCAGGGAATTACTCACTGTATGAAGAATTACCTGTACATGAGAGAGAGAGAAGTAATGAAGAGACAGGAGAGGGAGTGAGAGAGGGAGGGAAGGGAGGGAGGAAGGAGGAAAAAGAGAGAAAGAAAAAGAGAGAAAGAGAGGAAAGAAAGGGAAAAAGAGAGAAAGAGAGGAAAGAAAGGGAGAAAGTGAGAGAGAAAGAGAGAGAGAAAGAAAGAGAGAAAGAAAGAAAGAAAGAAAGAGAGAAAGAGAGAAAGAGAGAAAGAAAGAAAGAAAGAAAGAAAGAAAGAAAGAAAGAAAGAAAGAAAGAAA
>JBBMKD010000001.1:29689947-29713796 GCA_037834095.1 Argya squamiceps
CCGGGCCCAGAGCGCTTCTCGCTCCGCTTCCCCAGTGCCCTGGCTCCGCTCTAGCCTGGAGCGGGCGCCGCAATGGCTCCGGCCGCCGACCGGGAGGGTTACTGGGGTACGCCGACCTCCACCCTGGAGTGGTGCGAGGAGAACTACGCCGTCTCCTACTACATCGCCGAGTTCTGTGAGTGGCCGTTCCGGCCCCGGTTCCTGCCCCGGCCCCCGGGGGCCGCGTCCCACCGCCGCCTCCTTCTCCCTCTCCGCAGCCCTTCGTGCTCTCTTCCCCGCGGCCGGGGAACCCCTTCTCCTCCCTGGCCCCTCTTTCCTACGGGGTGACGGTGCCGCTGCCCCCTCAGCCAACCCTGGTGGGTGGGAAATGGGTGTTTTCTACCGCCTTCCCCCCAGATCCGTGTCGGAGCACGGGGTGGTGTAGCCCCTCTCTCCTCAGCGTGGTGTTTGGGCCCCCATCCCAAGCGTGTCCCTTCGGCCTGTGTCCATAGGGATGGCAGGGCTGGAGCGGGGGTGGCTGGGATGGGGTGGCCCGTGAGGTGGGTCCTGGTGGTTTTCACGGGAGCCGGGGTGGTTGTGTGGCACCACAGGCATGGGTGAAGAGAGGAGTTTTGGCTGGAGTCGTGCTCGGGGTGCCACGCCGTGAAGCCGCACGGCTCCGCTGCTCTGCTCCCCTTGAGGTGCAACCATCTGCCCAGCCTGGACGGTCAAACCAAGCGAAACTGCTCAGGGAGAGAAAAGGTATCTTCCTATGCAAGATGTGTCTTCATCCAGGGAAGACACCTTCCCTCAGTTTTGGTGCCTCGTGATGACCATCGTCAATCAGGTGGCTCTGCTGCAGGTGGTGGGAGTTAAGCGAGGCTTGAAGGGTCGCTCTGTTGGCCGTGGTTGTCTTTTAGGATTGCTCAGAGCACTGGCAAAAGAGCAGCCCATTGGTTTGATCTCGAAACTCTGTTATTCAGAAACAGTCAGGATTTAGCATGTTTTAGGGGAAGAAAGAAGGGGCTTCAACTGCAGGGTCATTCATCAGCTTGAGAAAGGAGTGTCTTGCAGGTGATAAAATATCAAGCCCTACATCACTGAGGTTTTGTTGAAAAACTAAATACTTCTGTGTCCTGGGCAGTGACTTTAAAGGGTGTGGTAGTTATAATTATGTGCTGCTGCCTGGCAGACGCCCTGTACTACAAAAAACTTTCACACATATAAGGTAGGTGGCTGCCTTTGAAGTGTTAGGGCTCTGGGTGCCAAAGTGACCGGGCTCACCTGCCCTGAAGTGCTTGAAGTGGTCAATGTGCAGAGGCCTCTCACATAGCTGGGATGTTTCTAGAGCTTGGCATGCAGAAGATGAAGGGTTCTGGGTATCCATGCCAAGCTGTTACTCCTGGTTGCAAACACTGACATGGGTGAGGATCCAAAATGAATAATTGTGAAAGAGGCTTCACGAGGAATAGGAAGGAGAACAGGATCTGAAATGCACAACGGCAGCATAAGCAGCTTAGAAGCTCAGAGGAGAAAGGAAGTTGGTGTGTAGATTTATGGCTGAGAAGAGGCAGGCTGGCTGAAAAGGAAACAAAATTAAATACTCTTAAAAAGGGACAAACATAGAAGTTTAAATAGAATGAGGCTTTTGCAGAGTGTGTATTTTTGTGTCTTCCTTGTTGTCAAGCATAATTGGTGAGATAATTCTCATAGGGAAGAGGAAGTTCTGTTGTTTCACTAATGTAAAAATAAATTTGACTACCATGTAAATTTTTTAAATAATCCCTGCATTGTTAGCCTTGTTAATTGATACTTTTTGTCTGCTTTTGGATTATTCAGGAGAAGGAAGAGGATGAGAGTAAAGGGAGGCAGAAAGGCTTGTGTTCTGAAGAAGAAGGGAGTAATTATACAAGGTCTGGTCCCTCCTTATAGTTTTGGTATTTGGGACCACGGTTTGTTTGTCTGTCAGTTGCACTGAAAAAAAACGGTATATAAGGGCTGTGCTGTAAGATAAAGCATTTAAATGATTGAAGTTTAAAATGCAAAACAGTAAGCAAGGTGTAGGGTTAGCTTTACAGCAGCTCATTTCAGTCCAGATGCCAAGATGGGCTAGATTCTCTTCAGCTGTGGTTCTGTAACAGTGCTTTCAGGGTCTGAGGCAATAAATGTTGTGGGGATACTATTTGAAGTTTTACCTCACAGAAGAGTGAAAATCAGTTTCTGACTTGGTACCACTCAGGTAGAGCTGATTGTATGTAAAAATGTTTGCATTAAGTGTTTGTTATTAATAATTGATAAGAAACTTTGGCGGCCTGAAGATGGAAGAATACTGGCAGGTCCAAACCAAATAGGTTGCAGACTGAAGAGCCAAACAGAAAGCTTGTTGTGCAAATTACGTTTTTGTGCCATTTAGCAATTTGGTTTTAACATGCTACTTTTAGTACAAAATTGCTACGTTGTGTTCCAAAAGCCCACATGCAGTTCCTTGCCATTCACTCCTTAAGGAGCTAGTGTAAATGATGGCAGCTTATCAATCTTATGTAGTGAGAGATGTGGAAGTGAGGTAAGGTGGTGGTGTAGCACTTCATACTTGCATTCCCTTGATGTATCCCAAACACTATGACATCTATTCAAAAGTTCATTTTTTTTAATAATGAAAAATGCTTTTTCTTGCCTTTCTGAGTCTGCACCTAGTCAGTTTTTCTTCCCTGTGGAGGTGGATGACTAACTGCTCTACAGCTGTCTGTAGAATATTAAACCAATTGAAATGGAAAACCAGTTGAAAAGAATTGTTTTGCAAGCTTAACTCTGTTAAGCTTTGAAATGAGTCTTATATCCCTCACTGCTCAAACCTATTGTATGGTGTAGTAATTCCTTTTCCAGGGTTTCTCATTGATTGACTCCTGTGAGCTGGAGGGGAAGTAGTAGACATGATTTTTTTTCCCCTTCTTTAAAACTAAACCTTTCCAGGACCCAGTGCTTGAAAGCTGAATTATCTAGATTTTTGTACATTTGATGAAGAAAAATAGTAAAGGATAAACCCACCATCCTGCCCCATAAACAAATAGAAAAAGAGTAAATATAAGTTGTGATTTTTAACACTTATCACTCAAATGTTACAGCTCACTCCTTATTTTAGCAGGGTTGATATTTCAGGCCAGTTTAGCCCACGTAGCATTGAGTTTTGGGTGTCTGTTTTAATGGGAATGTCAATGACAGGAGCCTTAGCCTTCCTGCATTCAGTCATCCCTGTAAGAAGAGTTTCTCGTGTAGAATGTGATGACTGAATATAACTAATCTTCACATATTCCCTTTGCTGAAAGCATGTAGAGTAGTACCAATTCAAAAAAATATTTTAGATTCAAAGGAGCCCTGTGTGGTACATGGGGACTTAAAATTCTCAGTCAGGAGAATGATGGGGGCGAATTTGTTGTTGTTATCAGCAGAATGCTGCGTTCCAGTTTGGATCAAACTTGAGTCATGTTTCCAGTTACGTTGCCTTGTGCTATCATTGTCCACGAGCAATATGCATCATCTACAACATGACTGGTTTAGAGATAGTGTATCCTTATGCTGGCATTGACAGCAGCAGGCATCTAGAACATTGCTTCAGGCTTCTCAGGGAATTGGTGAAATTGTTTCTTTCTTGGCTTCTGGTCTTGTCTCAGCATGTTCTGATATCTTCGTATAAGAAAATATTTTTCTTTATTATTATTATTATAATTACCAGAGTTAAATCCATTAGTTTTTGTTTTCATTAGAGATCTGGTAAGTGACTTCTTGTAACTGGGATTTCCTTATGGGACTCTTATTTAGCAAAAAAACCCACCCATGTCATGAGAATATGCCCATGTTTCTAGCTATTTTTGTTCCGCTTCCTTAGAGCCTTCTGATTTTTGCCTCAGACAAGAGATAGAGATGAGATTACTGTTATTTGTGTTGTTCAATGTGAAATATCTCATTATCTCACATCTTGGATGGCATGGAGTGCAGTCCAAACGTTCTCTACATTGTAACAGTGACAGAAAAATACTGTTGTTTCTTTTTAGGCACTGCTCGGGAAGACAGCTGCCAAAGATGCACAGATCTCTATTTTCCATGGGAATCACTTTAAAACATAAAAACTTGCAAAATTTACTTGAACTTAGAATAATGTCAGTAATGTTGAATTGGTACTGCCACGTATGGATTGTCACTTCTTCCTCATGGGTGTCCTGTTGCATTTGGCCTTTTTTGCCAGAGGCTTTGGAAAGCAGCCAGAGACTGTTGGGCTAGGTACTGTCTTTGTGAGAGTAAGGCAACTAAAATAAAGCCAACTGTCTGCCTCCAAGAGCTCTGCCTGTTCTTTCTGTGATAAAGTGGCAGATGAAGGAAACATCGTCAGGTTTAATTGGGTGTGATCCGCCCAACTGCCTGGCTGAGCTGGAGCGATTTAAAGATGACATGACACAGAAGAGTTCTGAAGAGTGGCTTAACAAAAGACAATGTCACAGGCCTGTAGACTTGAAGACTGAAAGGGATTTGAGTGTGTAAATTTAATGACCTCGTTGGAGGAAACCACATCACATCTTTCTTCTGGAAATTTATCTGGCTTCTTGAGGGAGCTCCCTCCACTGAGGGGACACTGCAAGCAAAAAGATAAAGGAAGCATTAAACTAATTGATGGTGAGTGTAGAGTCAAGTGGAGTGTGCAGAGCAGTGCTCAGCTGTGTGGTGCATTTTAGGATGAACACTTCTAGCTTGCTTTTTATGCTGCAGACAAAAAGAAGTTGAAAGAGGGGTTCCTTTCTCCAAAGAATAATATAGCAGAAGCAAAATCATAAGCCAGATGGTGGCTGTCATGTTTTTTATTTCTTTCTGTTTGATTTTGAATCAGTGGCAAATACTGTTGCATTAATTTATTTCCTTTCCTAGGCTGTAAAAGTACATTCTCGGCCAAGCCTAAAGATAGTCTTGTCACACTGTTTTGATGCATTTTGCCACCACTAATGATTTGTATATTATTTTTAATTCTTCCTTTTTATCTTTCATCCATGATGCAACTCTACCTTTTATCTCATGACAGTTTAATTTTCAGTTTTCCCACCAGCCTTTGTTGAAAGATGGGGTCAAAGGCTCTTGGAAAGTTGATCTCTGCAATCATCAGTTCTTATTTATCCATCAAGTTATGGATATGCTTAAAACCTGGCAGATGCTGTGCTAATGGACCACATGTGTGTTTATCTACTAATATGTGTAGTTATCAAGCAACAATAAAATTCTTAAATATGGTTTAACAAAGCATTTGATTACTCTGTAATTAGTGCTTCATATTCAATACTTGTACAGCTGGCAGTTGGACATCTGCCACTCCAAATGGTAACAGAGCAGTGACATTTGTACAATTTAATTTTTCTTATGTGCAAACTGAGGCAGTTTTATGAACTGCACGATACGAATTTGCAGAATCCATACTTGTAGCTAGAAATAGGACAATTAATGTAAAATAAATGATTGTAAAGGAACACTGCTGACTTTTAAGTTACTTGTAATTAGCTTTTAGTCACTGATTAAAAACTTTTGTCATAATTGAAAGACAAAAAGTCTTTAGTCTGGGGTTATGTCTTGTGTGTGTGAAACTGCTATTTATGTAATGTGTTTTCTATATTTGCTGGTGCCTTTCACAGATAAGTGGGAAAGATATTTTTTTTTAAAAGAAAAAGATTTAATTATTGAGGGAAAAATGTTCAAAGGAAGTCTGGGAATTGTCTGCAGTCCCAACAGCTCAGCAGTGTATGGTTACTTTACCTTGCAACACGTGCAAGTGCTCACATACTTGGCTGTTTCTCTGACTCCCTCAAGAGGATTGTGGAAAGGTTTGTGGCTGATGAAAGGTTAATAAAATCCAAAGAGTGATTTTAATTCAAAATGTGTATCAAACCATGGCATAATGCTGGAAGAGAACCCACTTGTAAGTGGTTATCAGGGCAAAGGTACCTACCTTAGATTGCCTTCTAGCTGAGGGGCTCTTTGCACCTGCCTCATTAATTGCACTCATTCTTCCGTCCATTAGCAGAGAAGCTGAGCTGCTGCATGAATTAAAGGTGCTTGGTTGTTCTGTCTGTGGAAGTACTACAAAGAGCAAAAGAATGTGTTAGGAGGAGAGAAATTCTAGAGAAGGTTGCAATAACAAAGACCCCAGAGCAACACTGCCTCAGTGTCAATCATTTACCATTAATTGATCTGAATATGCCTATATAGGCAAGCTCAGGGTAGAGGCTCAGTGATTTTGCTGGGTACTGTTTTGATTTAAGGTACAGACCCTTCTTTGTGCTTGAAAATACAATTATGAATTTTCAGAGTTTTTGTGCTAGCTCAGAAAAATTGAGTGTCTGACCATGATATTTTTTTCTGTTTCTAAAAATTAACTTCCTTGAAGAAATATGGTATATGTGCACTGTGACCAGTGACTGCAAAACTGATATTTCCAAATGATCATTGCAGTCAGCATCTCCAATAAAGGATCATTATGTCCTTTACAGTCAGGTCCATCATCCTCTGGCAGAGTAAGTACTTTGGTGTGTCTGGAGTTTGGGAGGCTGAAGTTGTCCTCCCTGTCAATTTCAGAGGAGGGATTGCACCCTTTGTGCCCCTTCCTCGGCCTTACAAGATTCCTCTTCAGTTCTTTGCCTCTCCACCAACTGGTGACTTGACCTGTCCTGCACATTGCAGCGCTTTCCTGAAGGAAATTCCAAACTTTATTTCAGATTTGAGATTAGTGGCCAGTAGCTTGTCTATTTCCCAGCTGTGTCCTGGGGCTTTCGTTTCTTATATTTGGTTTTGCATTGTTCCCTGGTTCCTTTGGACATGTTTTTTGAATGCAGTGTCCTTGGAGTGACCCTGAAATGGCATGTGCAGAGTGTGTGTGTCTCTTAAAGGATCTCTGGCTGGCTTTGTGAACAGGAAGGTATTTCCCCTTAGCCAAGTCCAAGTAATACTGTGATTCTTCTCTCTAACCAGAGGAACTGGAGAAGGGGGCAAGAGAGTGGCCTGATTAAGCTGGGCAAAGTTCAGGATGTTTTATATTTGAGATGGTATGATTTAGACTTCTTCAGTCAGGAAAGCAGACAAGCAGAATTAGGAAAAGATGTGGTGTTAGGAGTGAGCTGAACATCTGTATGCTTTGTATGAATTTGGTATGAATTTTATATGTATTCCAACTAGTAGGATTTCGGGATATCAACTCTAATGGTCATAAGGCGTGACTTGATTTATACAGTGCTTTAATGAGCTCATTATTTGCAGTAAGCTCATGATGCCACTGCTCTGTAGGCTGGATTTTTAGTAATTGCTAATTCCAGTTGGATAAGGATTTTCATTCAGATAAGGATCAGCGTCTGGGAAACAGGTACAGTATTAGCTCGAAGAAGTCCTTTAGAGCACTGAGCATTAAAATTAGTCTGGACACTTTCAGTCTTGGGACAAAGATATCTCTGTGTTAGCCTGATGAACAAATTACATCTCTTTCTTCATCTTGCCTGGTCATCACCATTTGTTTGTTCAGGCAAAGACCTGCTTCCTGACTGGAAAGCATGCCATTGTGATTCCTTCAAATGGGTATTTTAAGCTTCATTGAGGAAACCTAGGAATAATTGAAAAATTACTTGTGTATCTTTGAGAATGAGGATCTGCAGATCTGGCTTGCTCTGAAATCAAATGGGTCATCTGCAACAGGAGGCTAAAATGACCAACAGAATTGATGAACTGATCACGTTGTCGCAGAGGGGACTTTACATTTCTTCTTGGTAAAACAAATGTACTTTTCTTCTACAAGTACTTACCCTTTCTTGCACAGCAAACCTTTTCATGTTTGTGTGAGCCTCATTACAGACTTGATTGTTCTTGGGGGGAGTTTGTAGTGCTGCTCTCCTGCCAGAAACTTCCATGTCTGGTGCTGACCCCAGATTGCAGCAGCCAAGCTGCTCTGGGGCTTATTGCATGCAGCTGCAAGGGTGTATTTCCACTGATATTCCTGCATTCCTTCCGCAGGCTACAGACTTTGTTTTTTTGGGTTTTTTAGATTTTACAGCTTATAGACTTAAGAAAAACCCCACAAATATATAAACTCTGGGCTGCTTCAGGTAATATTTTGTTCATGGATGAAAATGGATGTATTTGTCTTTTTTTTTTTTCATTTCTTTTTCCCAAGTCTTTTTCACAGTTTTGAAAATGAACTGTATAAGCTAAAGAATATATATGTATATATATGTAGTATTACATATATATACATTTATATATATGTATATATACATATATATGTATAAGAAAGAATAAACTATACACAATGTGCTGTGTATGTGTATACAGTATATACAGTGTGTGACTAAACTGCCTGGAAAATCAGAGAAACAAAACTTTTTGCCTTTTTTTTTTTTCAATTTAGTAGCAGAAATGTAGAAAAAAGGTTGGCAATGCACTTCTGTTCATACCAGTTTAATGCCATCTCCATAAGCTGCTGCTAGCAGCAGCAGTGTGGAAGTTCAGGGCTTTCTTTAGATGTAGCAGAGCAAAAACCAGAGGACCATTGCTGGTTTGTGCCACTGGTGAGCACAGAGTCTCTCTAAGAATCAGTTCAATTGAATTGTGTCAATGCCTTGGAAAGCAGCAGAGAAATGCACTGTGGTAGTGAAATCATACAGCAGATGTTGTTTTCATTCACTTAAACAAACTGCTATGCCTTTGTGATCTATGATACCACAGTTGCTTTTCACTTGGAGTTTTGGTGGCTGTTAAATCTTTCAAGTCTCAAGTTTTATAATCCTGCGAGGCTCCTCAGAATACATTCTTCTGCACAATGCATAACATCAGTGCAGTGCCAAAATGCTGAAACTCTTGAGTCTATCCCAATTTAATTTTTCATGTCCTTTTTTTCCCCCTCTGTTCTGGGCTGCAGAGAAATATTGTAAAACAATTTCCGTTTCTTAAACACACTTCCTTCCAAGCTGATTTCCACTTGACTTCTGTATTTTTTTTTTTTTTTTCTACAATTGTCTCAAGCGTTTCCTCTGAAAGATTTCCTCTGCCCAGCCTCTGGGCCACCATTTGTGTTGGGAGCATGGTTGATTTGTATATGGTTTTCAACTATTTTGTATCTTATTCAGCAAAACAGACTTCTGCCCAAATTCCTGCCACTTACCTTATGAACTATTATTATGTAGGTACTATTTTAATTTATATTTATTTTTAAAAAATAGTGTTTAAAGCTTGAACCTTCAATGTATTTTATATCTCTTCCTTTATGTGGTTTAGACTGTGAGATACTTAAGATACGGACTTTGATCTTACTGTCTCTGTAGAGAAGTTTCATTTTCCCTCCAGGTAAATAGCTTTAGCCAAGGTTTGTGGATGACAGATGATTGCCAATCTTTTTCTTTTCATTTTTCAAGCATGAACAAGAGGGTTGTCTTGAAATGAAAATTGGACAATCACTAAAGAATACAGTTAGAGTTAGTTGTAGACTAGGAGTGACAACCTTTGAATCTTGCATTATTGAATTAATTGGGTACTGTTGAAAGTTCTTGCTGGAGGTTGTTACATTAACTGGAAAAAGTTATGAAGGCTTTGGAGAAATGAAGTACCTACGTAAAAGAGATAAAATTAGATATTTAGGAGTGAAAATGATGACTCTGTATGCTTTGTATGAATTTCTGTGATCATTTGTGGGTCATTTCTGTGATCAGTTTCCTGTCATCACATGTTCCAGGTAGCTGTAGGGTTTTTCATTTAAGGCAGCCCTGAGGGGAGGAAAAAAAAAGGAAAAAAAAAAAGAAAAATGATAGTTATTTGTAGAAGGATTTTTTTTATTAATACTGATGATGAGAGGGTGAATGTCACCAGTCAGTGTTTGAGTGACTGCTGTGTGTCTGAGTCAGGCTGTGGTTGCTGACCAGTTTCGTTGTCCTCGTGGGCTCGCCTGCAGTTGTCACGTAGTACCTCACCTTTCATTTCCTGCCATCCAAGTAGGGTAAAAGAATGGCATGAGTCATTAGTAAGAGAGGCTTTAATTGTTCTGGACACCCAGGGGAAATCCATATTGATAGTAAGAAAGGGAAGAAAGCTGGAGGATTTGGATTTTGGAGGTAGGCTATTCAAGCTAAAGCTACGAATACCTGGACAGGAGCAGTGGCACACGCTGTTCTCTGCTGCTCACCATCCAGTGAGCATGTTGGGCCCCCCTGGGACCCAGCTCTCCTCTGTCACTGCACAGTGCCTGGGACAGTCCTGCCAGAGCCTCTGGGCTGGTACTCACACAGCTTCCGTGCCTCAAGCTGCTTTTTCTGTTGTGCTGAGGGCTGACAGTCCTGGCTTGGAAGCTGTGCATGCTGCTCTGGACAGACCCTTAGACTTAGAGGAGTTGGTGCAGACACTGAACAGGAAGCCAGGCTGCTGACACCAGCATAGGAGAAGAATGGCTGGAATGAGTTAAGAATGATGAAAATTAAATGGATGATCAGTGTAATAATATATTGGTCACTGCTTAGTTTTAGCAGGGGCCGAACAGTAATCTCCATGTCTGTTATTTCCTTCCAGTTTGACATCATCAACTTGCCTTAAAATAACATTTAAAATGCGCTTTATTTTGTTTTCCAGTAAAGGATATAAAAGAAGCAAATCTGCCCTTCAGCAACAAGCTTATTGCACGTAATATTCTAACTTTACATCATCTCAGCCTAATCTCTTTAGACTTTGATTGCATTTTCCAGATGTAAGCACTTGCTTTTAGCGAGATTTCTAGATTGGTATTTCAAATGATCTGCTTATGTCAACTGTTTTTACTTTAAATTTGCTTTCAAAATCCTTCCAGGTGTATTTCAAAGTAATTGGTGTGCTTGCTATCATCTTAGATTCATGTTTATTAGGGAAATTATTTTCCATGTGGTTTCCCATATCGTAGGAAAGCAATATTAAAATATGACAGGATGACATAGCAGCTGGCTGTAATGCAAGTTTATTCCTTGCAGTCTGGTTAATTGTGAATTTCTTGGATTGAGAATAAAATATCCTGTAAAGAAGGTGTGTACTATCATATTTCTGTTCTATCATATTTGAGCTGCTTCCTGCAGTCTCAAAAAAAAATGGCCACAAATACATTCTAACTTCTAAATACTGATATTTTTTGTGTAATGGTACATTCAAAATGCGAAAACCATTTATTAATGTTCCACAATGCCCTGCACTTGACAGGCATTGGTGTGATAAACACACAACTACAGTAAGATAATAGGCTTCAAAAGAGAGACAGTACTTGGCTTTTTAATTTAGGTATTGTAGCTGTCTTTATTCTGGCCTATCACCTCAGAATATTTTCATTGCAATTGCCTTCATAATTATCTGTTAAACTTCACAGCTGGTCCTCCACATTTTTAATCTGCCCTTTTAATGGTCTTCTGGGGAAGAGCAGTTCGTGCTGATCCAAGTCTTCACTCGTGAAAGGTTTTGAGACAGATCCCTCTGAAAAAATTTGTCACCCTTCCTCAAAAAAAAAAAAAAATCAATACAAGTATACAAGTTCTGGGGCTTTAGACACTTTTCTTCACTTGTGATAGCCTTGAATAATTCCAGGAGAAGAAGTTGATTATGCTAAACATGAGAATTGGTTTACAAAAACAATGTTTCTGGAAAGTACCCAGCTCTTACTGTGACTGTACTTTCTACTTTGAAGCTCTGCTTATGAGAAGCGGTGTGGTGAGCTCATTCATTTTTATTGTGGCACCTAAGGATGGTCAAGTGGCTAGAGGAACACTTTGGTGTTTGAAAGTCCTGATTTCAGTTTCATGCAGGTTTCTTTGTGACTCAGGCATCTTCATCCAGCCTGTCTTGCAGGGATATTGAGACAGAAGACTTTACTGCAGTAAAGGAGACTAAATAGGTGACCAATGTGTTTTAGATTTGAAGGGAAAGAGCAAACATTTCTTTGGCCCTGCAATAAATGTTTCACTGTCTAAATTTAAATTTGCACTATAAACACAGATGTTGTATTTCTGGGATTGCAAGGGTATCTTCAAGGGTATTGGTTTCTTATGAAGAAGCAAGTGGAGCTTTGAAATGTGAATTTGTTAAGTATTAGCTTTCTCTCATTTATTTTTAGTATAATTTAATAAGAAGCAAGGTCAGTGTTAGTATAGTCTTCTGTTAGGTTGTAGTTTTCAAATGCCTTTACTATACATAGCAAAGCAGTTTGCAGAGATGAGGGTAAGGAAGAGGATGGCTTAGTTGTAACCTAGGGCAATTCAGAAGGAGTTTATAATAAGGGCTTTTGTAGGTTGTGCATACCAAAGAGGCTTGTGCATAAGAAAATACACCCACACCTTACAGGTTTGAACTGAGCTTACTTGTGTGTGTTTTGTTAGTCAGCAGTGTCGAGAGCTTTCTCTTCTAAATTCCTTTTGATTGTTTTGAAGAACACAACTGTAACATATAATAGTGTAATCAGACTAAAACAATCTAAAAGTATTAGCTGGACTAGTGTGATGAATGCCAAGGGAATGAGTTCTGCAGCTGGAATATAAAGTGTGTAAAACCATAGATCAGAATGTATCACTTGACACAGCACGTTGGAACCACTTATAAATGTCCACTGGAAATAAAAATCAAATTGTGTTGTTAACAATTAAATTTTTTTCTAAAATTGCCTCTTCACCCCTCCCCAATCCAATGTATCACTGAAGTGGTTCACCTCTTCAGGAGGATATCAACTTACATATCTTGGAGAAATGGAGACCCAGCAAGGGAGAAGCAGCCCAGAAGGTCTAGAAGCACTGCCCTGCATGCTGACTTCGAACACTTAAACCTTCCAGCTGGCCACCAGCTCTGCAGCAGCAATGTTGCCTTCAGATTTCTTGGCCTTGTCCCAGCACTTGGAGTTTGTGGTGCTGCTGGCGCTGAGACACGCGCGGCTGGAGCGCGGGGTGCTCACCCCGTGGTGTGCCTCTGAGCTAGTGCTGGCCTTGGCAAGGCGCCTCTGCCCCTGCCTCGTGTGTCACCTCTCTTCACCCACCCTGCATTGCTGGCTTCGTGTGTCTTGCGGTGTGTTGTCCGTCTTGTTTGAAACTCTCCCAGGATTCATGGTTTCTTTTGGGAGATGTTGCTGCTGCTGGATGCTGGATTTCTAGATGTCCTGCTGAGACTTCCCTTTTCCTCAGTTCAGCGTGTTAGTGCTCATCAGAATGCTCTTCTTTAGTAGTGCAGATAATATTATTTTTCAATCCTTCCCCCACAGAAATCCTTTGGATTCCATGTTGCTTTCTTGTAGTTTCTGCCTGGCTGAGATTTAGCTAGCTGTTCTTTCCCTTTTCAGATTTTTCTTTTCCTGTGTAGTACTCCTAGTTGTTGTATCTACTCCCTCTCTCTCATTTGTGCCTTACAGTTTTTCTCATAATAGTATGACAACTTCTATACAGAGCTAGATTAATGCAGAGTTCCTTTGTAGTGAACTTCATTACATTTTTCTGTGCTGTTTTATCTGTCTTTTAATTTTATGATTCCTATGATCTATATGAACTTGCTCTATAGATTTCTGATATTATTTCAAATACCTAGGAAGATCTAGTAGTCTCAGTAAAGATCCATTGATTTGAGTTGTTATTTATGTGTACTCATTTTCATAGTGCCTCAGGAAGATTTTATACACGGTTTATATAGTTCAGTAGTTCCTTCAGTATTTGTGTCCTTCAGTATTTTTCCTATTTTGTTATTAGAAGTGTGGTGGCCAATACAAGTTTCAGCTGAACTGCTGAAGTTGTAACTTCAATTAATGTCCCAGTAAATAAAATCTAGGTTAGCTTAGTATGTGGAAAGAATTATACAAGGTAAGAAATGCATCTTGTAGCTTAAAAACAAACATCCCACACTCCCATTTTTTAATTTGTATTTTATAATTTTATTTTTTGAGTCAGCATTGGTACTGTGTTCCAGCCTGCAATAACACTGTGTTGTATTTCACTGAGTGACAGGAAGTTTATATTGATCCTTCATGCACATCAGTAAGTAGGGAGTCCAGTAATTACATATTGGCAAAATTCCTGTCGGGATGACTTGGTTTTCTCCCCTTGAGGTCCTTCTGAAATATCAAATGGAAACAGGAGTTTTCATTTCCTGGTACTCTGAAGTGCAGTTATTGTAGACTTTGAAGTGGAATATATTAAAACTGGCTGGTGGAAGTGAAAATCTAATTGCTGCTCTGCCCTCCTGGTGATAAGCCGTAAGCGAAAACAGAGCGAGGTTGAACTTAGTGGCCAAACCAGGTGATTCTGTGTAGTTGGCTCTTCTGAACAAGAGAGCATACCCAATGGTAGATGGTTATGCTCTCAAATGTGCCTGAATTACATTGCTTTGCAATTTCTTGAAGCTTGGTAAACTCTCTAATAATGAGGTGTAGTTTGCACCAGAACTGCATGAGATGATTCCAGAAACAAAACCATGAAATAGAATTACTAATATCTGAAAGCAGATAAAAGGATGAATCAAGTTCTACATGATGCCATCTGACAGGCTTTGGTTTTTATAATTATTTTTAATTTCTTCCTGCAGTGATGGAAAAAGATAAAGCTACATGATCCAGGAATTGACTGTGCAGAGCACCATGATATCCAGGCAATGAAATGGATGTTTTCAGCCTCAAAACCTTGTTTTTTGGTTTGTGTGTTTTACTTAAAGGGATACTTTGACTCTGTTACAACTTAGGAAAGTGGCTGCTATTTTCTAAAATATATACCTTTCTCCTGTTTCACAGTGGGATTCAAAAATCTTACTATAATGCAAAATTTTACTGCTGAAAAAATCTTATTGTGGTGAATGTTGTGTTTGTTAGTCCTGATATTAAATGAGCTCTTTATGTATAGTCAACTTTTTAAACAGGAAATGTTTTCTTTCTTCTCCGAGGGTAACTTTTATTTCTATTGGTTTTGAGTCTTGTAAAATCCATAAGAGAGTGAAAAGCCTTCAGTTGTTTGACAGAGAGCAAGAACGTTTTAAAATTTGAAAAGATCCTTGTGCTTGGTAAATCTTGCTGTCATTCTGTGTACAAACATAGGAGAAAGCATCTCTTAATACAGGGTAAATCACCCTGATCACCTTGTCAAAAGTTGAACATGATAATTTTTGCTTCTTTTTTATGATAACACTTTTCTTCCCTCACCGAAAACAGCATCTTTATTCTAACTCCCTTGGTTTTTTTCCTTATCTTTTTGCATCCTGTTTATGACCATGTTATTTGACAACTTATTTAAAACTTTACTTTTTTTTTCCCCTTTTAACTCTTCATCCAAATTTATTATAGCAATTACTTTTTAATGTGGAATTAACTACTTATTTGGAAAAATGGAAATTTTATGAAAGGTACTTCAAATTTGTGTCTTTCCCAACTGTGTGCACAATATCTGTGCAACAGTATGATGTATATTGTACCTGTGTTTACTTGTAGAAACTATTTCCCCTTTTAGAGTTATTTTTCTTTGTATTTGTGGTCAGTCTTTGTACAGATCTTTGTGTGTTAATGATAGTACATGTATTTTTTAGGGCCTGAAGATGACTGTGAATGTACATGCATTAGTAAAAGACTTGTTAGGTTTTGCTGCTGTATTTGTAGAAGGGGAAGCAGATGTGGTTTAACACTCATGCTGCTCTTCCTACAGACAGAAGCTTGTTGAAAAGAAGTTTTGCATAAATTTGATGTTGCTCTGGTACCTTATGGCATTCTCTCAATGAATAAAACATTGCTTTGAAACAATGATTTGCATTAAAACAGTCTTGAAAGACTTTTATGGAAATTTGTGCAGTCAGTCACATTGTCATGATTAGACATTAATTTAGCCCTGTACCTAGTACCATGTATAATCTTCGTGGACGTGGTCAGGTTTAATACTCTGATAGGCTCCACATCACGTCATGTGATTGTGGAGCTTCCTGAGCCCACCCTGACACCAGGTTCATCGTGCTCCTCATTTCTGTTGGGAAGCAGTTGTAAATATTTCCTCTCTAATGGGAAGCTTTCCTCTTTATTCTAGCCTGCATTTATTTCGGGTTAGTTTATATCTATTTAGTCATTGTCAGTATTATCTTTTGTCTTTGGCATTGACCCACGTTGTCTCTACAGAGCACAGTTCTGTCCAGCCATTGTTTTGTTCAGTGAGCTGAGCAAGTTTTGACCCTTCTGGAATTGCAGGCTCCCATTCATCACTCCCATCTGAGTGGAGCTTCTCTGCACCTGATGAGCTTTCTTCAGTAACTAGAGCAGTGTATCCTACTGTTGACTTGCATGAAGACATAACTATTTTCCCTGCCTCTGTTGGAAATAAATTTAAGGGGCTTGGTGTGTACAATGGTGGTTTATGGTCAGTTACCGTACAGTTTAAATTCACTTTTCTGCCTCTTCAAATAGATTAATTCTGTGTATGGAATAAGGATTCATATTCACATTGAAAGGAGTGTTTGGGGCCGTCATATTTAATCCTGTTCTTGTCATTTCAGTCTGCAAGTTCATTCATTTCTCCCTCAGATATTATAGTTTGCCTTTCTGTTGATGGACATAGGGAAGGTAAAATGTTAAGCGCCAGTCTTTGGTTGCTAAAAAAAACTTAGGTCACTCCCTGGAGCAGTATTCAAGGAATCCAGTACTGAAATATAAGAATGCTGTACAGAGTTAAGCCCAGGTCTTAATGTGCATTCATCAAATTTCTGATGTACCCTATTTCTTATAGGCATAACCAATAATTTCTTCTTTAGTTATTTTACATGTCTTCTGCCTCGTGCCTTAGTTGCAATTTCTCCATTCTCTGGTTTTCCCATGGGGTTCTGCTGCATTATGTTCCCCCATTTCAAAAAAGGAAATGAGGTGAAAAAAGATGAGATCATTTTTTTTTTTGACAGTTTGAACTGTTTTCCCATTTTCAACTTCTATATTTATTTCCTTCAAAGCTTGTTTCACTTCCTTGTTTGTTAAATAACCTTAGAGTTATGGGTCAGCATTGTGTTGCCTTTGTCTTCTTTCTTGGTATTCTTTGCTAATCTCTGTGCACATCCCACTGCCATATTTTGATGGAATTAGTAAAAATCCCTTTTAATGAGTTTATAAGCTACTCTGTGTGATGATAATCCTGTAAAGACTAACTAGACTTTTATGAAATATGCATTCCTAGGGACCTTGGGTTTGCAAGAGGCCTTGGAGATTTTGTTCTTGAAAGAAGTAATTTTGCTAGCAGCATGCCAGAGGACTTTATTGTTCCCCTGCCCCCGTTTCCCCTTTTAAAAAAATGTACAGAACTGTCAATAATTATGTTTGCAGATAGGCTTGCCTAATCCAGGGTGCAAATGTTCTGAATAATACAGGCCAAAAAGTGCAGAGAAGGAGTGGCAGGAATGTACAGCTAGATTAGGTCTATGGTATTTCCTCTGTCAGCAAGATGGTCCTAGATTAAATGCTCGTAAATTTTCAATAATTTAACGTAATTATAGCTTACAGGAAGTGTTGAAACCTTCCCTTCCCTTTCCTACAGCAGGATCTGTTTTCTGCATTCTTACTCCCATCTGAAGTTTGTTATCCTACTGCAGCTCTCTTCCAAAGTCATGTGCCTTCCCAATTGTGGATAAACATCATGGCATTTCTTTTGTTTGGCATTTTCATATTTGAAATTTTGCCAGGCTTTTGACAGTTTCATAACTAAGTGACCTTGAACAGTGACATTTATATAATGTCTACTGAATTCTCTTGAAAATGGGCATTGTTGAGCACTGCTTCAGAAAGCAGTAGTTTCGCTATCCAGACTATGTAACCTTTATTCTACTTTTCAAGGCTCAGTTACGTATTTGCATGATTTACAGGAGGACATAGCAATGGTCAGTGTGTCACACAACAGCATTTGAGTGAATTTCTTCCAAACCTGGTCTCTCTTGGAAGTGGATCACTACCCATTGCGACACTGTGGGAATGTGGTAGAAGGGTAATGATTCCATGAAGAATTTAAACATGGAAAAGGCCTTTTATATCCTTGCAGACAGTTTTTTGTTTTCAGTTGGGCTTCTTTTACATGCACTTCTTACTTCAGAGCTGACTAGAAGAGTGAGATCTCTGGCACATCAGACTTGACTGATAAAACTTGGTGAAATTTGTGGTTGGGCAGGATATGATGTTAAATCAGTAAGGAAGTGATTTAAAGAAGTTCTGATAAAAATGCGATGAGATTTTTAACTGGTCGAGAAGGCTGTCTCAAAGTGAGATTTGTATCTACTTTGTGAGAATATAGGAGAGCTACCATGTTCAAGGGAACTAGGCACACTTCTGTTACATGTGTTCTGAAATAACCTTTTGTCCATTTGATAATGAATTTTCTTTAAAACAGTGAAGTATGGGTTTTTGTTTTTAGAGGTGCTGCAATATCTTAGGGTTATATGAACATAGTTTGGTATGTTTTGCTTTTCTTTTGGATGGATCTTGGCAAGTGGGGCTCCTGAAAAATAGCTGCTTCTATTAGGGATGTGATTCAGAAAGGACCTGCTCACTCTTGTTCATTGTTCTAGAATGTGTAATGCTTCTGGGATTTTCTGCTGAATAAAAAATACAGAAATGGGGGGGGGGTTGGTGTCTTCATAGCCTCATATATTTCATTGGGATATTTGCAAATTCAATTTCAGTTTTATATATATTTAGCTGATGGCGTGTGAAAATGTGCAGTTTATGTCATATATGCCTTTTTTAACAGATTTGCTCATTTCCCCAAATTGTATGGCATTTAATTCCCATAACATAACCTCTAGTCTCAAAATTATGATTTGTGGTTAAGCTAAAAAGCTGAATCTGCATCCCTTCTGTTGAGAGATATACCATTTCCTTTTGTTTCACTTAAACTTTGCAGGATTTCATTGCACTTTTGCTTAGGTCAGCACAGTTTGGAAAAGAGAAACAAACCGAATCTAAATCAGTGCACAAGAGCTGGGCTCTTGGCTTTTATTGCTTTCTCAGGTCTCTGCAACACATGTCATTTCTTTGCATTGGGTAGAATGTAGGATGGAGTCCTAGAAAGGTTTGGGGTGGAAGGGACCTTCAAGACCATCTAGTTCCAAGCCCCTTGCCAGGGGCAGGGACACTTTCCACTAGACCAGGAATGGAGAGCAGTGGTGTCTTGCTCAGTCACTTTCTGGATGAAAACTGTTGAACTTGTCTCTAATGAGTGAATGTAATTTTGTTAGAGTTAGTTAAAGTGCATAGTACCCAATTCTAAGTCTCTGCCTTGTGTTTCTGTCCTACAGGGAACACAGTGAGTAACCTGATTTTCATTCTACCTCCAATCTATGGTGCGATTCAGACCTATAAAGATGGCCTTGAAAAACGGTATTTAGCTGCATATTTGTGTCTTACAGGTATGTGTAAAACTTAATTTGCTCTTTCATTATAAAGAAGGCTCAGATATGTGATGGAAAACATATCTAGATATTAATAAGCCCAGTAGTTAAATCCAAGTACTATGTGTGTGAAAAGCAGACCTCAATTTTCTACACTTGTTAGTGTTTACAGAAAATTTGTATCTGTTGGAGGAACATGAAGTTAGAATTCACTAAATAATTCAATCAGATTTTAAAGTGATCCTTTTCCGGCTTAGGGTCCTGCTCAGTGGATCTTAGCTTGCTCTGTACTTTTCTGATAATTTACAGAAGGTGCCCTGTGTATTCTACTTACAAACAGTTTCACACTACATTAATTTTTTTGTGACATTTGTATGGGAGAGTAATGTAAGAAGTGGCCAAGATGTAGAGGGAACTGGAGAGGCATCCTTTCATGACTTTGAATTTGTTTCCAGTTCCTCTTTGGCATATATCACCCAGCCATCATGTCTGGGAAGTTTTGCAAGAATGGAAGAACAACATGATATTCATTTTTAGATCAACTCTAGGGAAGTTTGTCCATTCTAAAATAACAAAATTCAGAAAAGAACCAACTTCCTTTTAAATGTTAATTGTGTGACTGGAAGTCTTGTTCTGTATGAGAAAAACATGTTTGAAGGTGGTTCAGATTTGGCAGTTGGGTCTCAAAACTAGATTTCATAGAATTTCTGTGTTTCACAGGATTTCTGTGTTTGCTATAGCTCCTGTCTTTGTGGAAATTTTTCCCAGTCTTTGGAGTAGTAATGGATTGATAAATGCTAATTTTAAGATTGGCACGTTATGTATTTAGGCAGACGTTGTTGAAAAACACATATCCATATGCTAAATGTATCCTTGATACCAGTTAGACTGTAACATATACAAGGTGCAAATTCACAAGTTTTCAGTTATATCAGTTTTGTTGCTCTGTGTGAAAGATAGGCAGCAACAATGCACTGCTTTGCACATTATCTGAGCACTTTCTAATTAGCCATTTGTAGACTTTCTGTGGTTTCAGGGAATTACTAACTTTTCTCTCAGTATGAAACAGAATTCTTAAAGGTCAGGGTTTACTTTTAAAAAGACATGGTAAGAAATGGTGTGTAAGTTTTGGCTGAAGTTGACTTTGGGTGTTCTTGAATGAAAGTGTCCCATGCTGCCATTCTTTTTAAACTATGAAAAGGAGCCCCTTAAATTAAAACTCAGTTTGAAATTGTCTTCACTGTGATTTGTGGCCACCTCTGTCAGTGACAGTTTATCTGACCAGAATGTCATGCTGTCACACCAGATGGGCATTCTCATATCCCATATAATGTTTAAAATACTAAAAAAAAAAAAAAAAAAAAAAACACACACAAAAAAAATCTCGTCTCTGATCACAGTAAATACCTTGGACTTGACTTTTTCCTCTCTCCTGTGTTGCTGAAGGGGAGCTCAGCCTGCATGTAGACAGCAGTGCTGGAAGGCAGTCTTGAGTTCCATCTAGGCCCTGCTCATCTGTGACTGAGTTAGCTTTGATTCCTGTCTGAAATGATAAATGGCTTGATTTTTATCTCATATTTTGGAACCTAACATTAAAGGTCTCTCCCAAAAGCGTTTCTCTTCTGCTTTGTGTCTGCTTCAGTATTTGTAATCCTATTTTACAGCAGTTGAAAGATGTAATGAAACGTAGAAGACTTTATAATAGAGTCTCAGTAAAAAACAGGAACAAGATGATTTGGAATCACAAACCACTTAACATTTGCTCTACTACAGAATAAAAGCAGTGAATGAGAACATAAAAAGAATTTTAAATATGGTTGAAATGTGTCAGGAACATTGGCATTCTCTCTGTGCATGTGACTGAACAAGAAGCATACTGAAGTGGAGATAGAATAAGTGTACAGAAAATGCTTTTTGTCAGAAAGCACCAGACAGAATTCTTTTTGTTGTATGAATTTTATTTATTAACAGGTTTCACACTATTTATTTAATTTGTAACAAATAAATGTAGACTTGGTCTGTGAAAAGATGGTGAATTTAACACCAGCTTGTGAGTTCACTTGAGGCAGCATGCTTCATTAAAGACCATGCAGCAGAGCTTCTAACTGAGGCTTGTTTTGTCAAAGTAGAAATTCTTTAACAATTCTGCTGTGAAGATGGGGGTGGGAGGGCACTTTAGTTAGGTTTTAACAATTTTGAATAGTTACTGAGATTTTACAAGATACTAAAAGACAGCTGTCAAAGCCAACATTAAAATTAAACCTGTTAGCATTTGAGAGCATAAGAGGTGTTGTTTCTAGACATTATTTTGATCCAGATCAGCTGTTTCTTTTGCATGCTTTCAGACATTTAGCTGATTGTCAGTTCCTTTGTGTTTTACCACGCCATGTTCAGTGCTTGACTTTTATACCCACAATTTCTTTGCTTGACATGTATTTCCTTTTTAAAGTAAATGCATTTTGAATTATGGAAGCATTGTTAGTTTCACATACATGGTAAGATCTTGGCAGCACAACAAGAAGTATTTCTAAATAATTGTTCAAATAAATTTCTTGATCATACTGGTGGCAAGACTGAGTTACACTTTTCTGCAATGCTTTTGAGATACAGCACGCTGTTCTCAGCCTTTTTGTCTGCTGCCTTTCAGCATAAAGTGCATGTTCTCAATTAACTCAGTAGGAACTGGATATGATTTTTAAGCTATAGAGAACCATTTAATCTGCGTATAAATGATGAAGAATAATCTTAAGCCCTTATTTCAGTATGTTGCATCACCTGAAGTAGGTGGAACAAATAATTGGAGCATTATTTCCTCGAGGAATTAGCAGTTTGAGTAGTTCCTTATGATGCTGGGGTATTGTATCAGGTTCTACACATGCCAGTTCCTCATGCATCCTGGGGAACTGTGATTCTGAAGTGGTTCATATTCTAGAAGGGTCTTGATTTTTAAAAAATTGTGTGTATATATATATAAATTACATATAAAGAAGTGTAACTTTTGGACCTAAGGAAATAAGAAAGCATTCAGTGAAGTAATGTTTGTTAGATACTTCACTTGAAATTTCGAAGGATTGTTCTGGTTTGTATTTCTTTGGCCTGTTTAATAGGGCTCAGTCATTCAAGCAGTGCCAAAGTGGAGGAAAGAAAAAAAGGTGCAAACTTTTTTCTGTATTAGGCATAGCCATAGGAACTCTTAAGCAATTTACTAAATTTAATTTCCAGTGAAACTCCATGTCTGTCAAAACGGTTGTTAGAACCTCTTCAGTCAGAGTTAATTCCCTTCCTCTTACCTAACACCTGTAGAGAAGCTCCCAGGGCTGTGTCAGTGTTGGTAAATCAGCTGTGGTTGGGAACATTCCTGAGTGCTGAAGCCAAGCAGTGTGGAACAGCCCATGTCTGTTGATCTCAGCCTCCAAAACAAGGTGACCACACAGAGATTCCCTGCTGAGTGCCCAGACCCTGCCGGGCTGTGCCTGGAAGCTGCTTGGGGAAAAGTGCTCCTTGGAACAGGCCAGATTCACACCACAGACTCTCCCAACAACTCACCAGTGCAGGCACTTGGACTGCAATGGCTGGGAATGGCACCAGCCAAGCTGGAGTTTAATTGTAGAGCTGTACCTCTGGAGTAACCAGTGCCTCTCATGTCTCTTATGCTGTGGAGGGAAACCATTACAACACAAAATAATCCCTTTAAAATAGATAATTTAATTCTACTTTTTCATCTTGTTTCATTCTTGAACTTTTAATGATGTAGTGTGTTGTTGTTACCTTTAAGTTCTATCATTGTGAAAAAATAAAATGGAATTCATCTTCAAATTTAAACACATGTGCCTACCTGTGCAGTCAGTGGAGCCAGGAGAATCATTTGACTTGTTCTAAAATGCCTGTTTGGCATTATTCTCAATAATGACATTCTGTAAGTGGAAGCTTTGATACCTAGTTCATGTGTAGATACCTAAATAAAGGTGTTTGCATCTGTGAAATCCTAATAAGCAGCTTTTTCTATAGAGGATTTAGGCTCATAATGAAAAATTTGAGTGCTGATGGATAGTTACATCAAACTGAATTATCACTGATTATGTGGTGCTTCTGATGCTTCCTGAAACAGCTGAAAAAGATCCCTCTAAGTTTAAAATCCTGAAGGATAATAGGTTCATATATAGAGCTGGATCTTTTGTATAATATTAGATTATTTCTAGCTATAGGTATTCCCCTTAAGTTTTTTTGACAGTATGTGTATGAAGTAAAATTTGTAGATGCATTGTTTTTACATCATAATAACACCACTGTTTTATTTGCTGGCAGTGACCAAACAAGGTGTTTGCTGCAGTGCAGAAAAAGACCCTATTAGTCTACATGGAGCAGCAACCCTGACTTTGCATTTCTGGTCTTCTGAAGTGCCATTTTGATCTCATAATATTGTGACTTAATGGGTATTCAGTGCTTAGTCCATAATTTTTTTATATATATATATATATATATATATATATATATAT
>JBBMKD010000001.1:29713896-29760486 GCA_037834095.1 Argya squamiceps
ATATATCCCCTGTAACTTGGGAGGTTCATGGATGTAAAAATGCCAAGTGCCTTGTAGTATTTATGAAAAGTGAGTTAGAGAGGAAATGGTACTTACTGCTTCAGATGGTGTTAAAGCTTCCCAAACAATATGCAGCTTTTAATGAGTTAAGCAAAAGGAAACACCTAAAATAGGAAAAGTGTAACCCCCTCTTACAAGGTAAGGAGCAAATTTATTGTTCATTGTGTCAGTGGCTGTATGAGAGAGTTGCTTCTCTTGAAAACTTGTGTCATTGCAGTGATCATGATCACTCATGTTTTGAAAAGTACAGAGCTGGCAGAATGTCTCATTGCAGATGGTTTTTGTGAACTAAATATTTCTTAGAAATGTCTCAAGCCTGGAACCATAAGATCTGTCCCTGTAAGCTTTTCTTCTTCCAGATATCTATTTTATATAGATAGATACTATAGCTAAAACATTGTTCTACAATGCACAGTAAAATTTCATGATCAGAGAAACTCCAGGTGTGATTATTACACAGAAGCAAGAGGGCTTCTATTCATTTTAACTGTAGAAATTAACTATAGTCATAGGATTAATTACTTCAAACACTAATATCTGCAGCGTTCTTGATTTTTTCAAAGACTGAAGAAGAAAAATTAATCTAGCAAAAATTGCTTTATATCATGTAGGAGGAAGGGAAGGAGTTCAGTTACTGATTGTTGTTGAGATTTATTAACACTAACAGAAACAAACAAGAAAGCCCCTGCAACATATTTTGTTAATTTAAAATCTTTTGAAATTTCTTATGCAATGATTTTACCCATACTTGAAAATGACATTTGTTGCAAATTGTAAGAGTTTGTATTCTGTGACAGCCAGGATAGTGGATGGCACTGTTTTAATGATGATCTTAATGGGTTTTCTCCTCCAGAATGAACAGTTGTTGTCATATATTCTGTATACATAGAAAAATGGCTATGAGAATTTCTCATTAGAATCTCAATGAAGGTGAAAGCAGTTGTTTCTTATCATTTGGAAAGATTTTTCAAAAGCCAACCAATGTAATCACAGTTTACAGAAGTGCATGTGGTTGTTTATTTTCTGGTAGGAGCTGTGCTTAATTTTCCCAGAGAAATAATGACATTGAGGTGTTTGGTAATACATTTTGAAATGTTGCTGTATTACAGTTTTGTGTTTCAATAAAGCTACATGCTTAGGTATTTAATTTCATTGAGTAAGTGTAATAATCACAGTTCTAGTTAATAACATCTAAGGAAGCATCTCCAGACATGTCTCTTGACTGTTGGGCAATCCTTTACAGGATGCATAGAAATAGAATTCTTGTTTATTAATCAGTGAAGCTTGACTGGTGTGTGTAGGCAAGGGGATACTCTAGCCACAAAGTGTGGCAGCACTACTCAGTAATCAAGGCTTGGAAGGCTTTCTCTGAAACTACAGTCTGAGGTAAAGCATAATTTCTTGAAGGAAGACAAGAGATCGCATTACTGAACTTGTTCTTGCAAAACAAAACTGAGTTTTACTGATAATATTTCAAAGTAATGAATGATGCAATAAATACTGTACCAGCTTTGCTCTAAACAGAGAAATCCAACTTCCAAAAAAGCATTATCCAGACCTTACTGAAAAAACTGCAAAGTCAAAAAGTAATAGAAGTAATTTCAGAAGTAAACTCAAAATGTGTTAAGAAAGTATTTCAGATAAATAGATATTATTTCTTAGAAGCTCATCTTTCTACAGAGAAGGCCTAGAAATGGTGATTTCATTTCACAAAACGAATACATCCTATGTGGGATTGGTTTGTTTACCTTGAATTTCTAGTTTTGAGTTCTAGTACCAATTCACTTCTGCTTTTGAATCACAGAATAGTCTTAGTTGGAAGGGAGCCACAAGAATCATCAAGTCTAGCTCTTAAATGAACAGCCTCTGTGGGTATCAAACCCCAGACCTTGATGTTATTAGCACCATGTTTTATGGAGACAACAAAAATCTTTTGGGTAAAGTACATGTTTTAAAACTGGACAGTAAGCAGAAGTGTTGAGAGGCTTCCAGGAGTACTAGTTATTGAACAATGCTTTGCCTTGTAGAAGGGTTGGAACAGAGAAATTTTAATTTACTTAAAATTAAAAAAAAATAAAAGGAGAAAGATAAATTGATATATAATATTCCATTCATTCTGGGTTCCCTCTGCTACTCTTCTCTTTGAGATTACACCCAGCTCATAGGATACAGTATTGAGAGGAGTTAAAGAGGACACTCACACCCAAAGCCCCTAAATTCAGGGATTTAACTGGTGACTAATATATAAAGTAGAAGGCTGTGGAAAAATTGGAGTGTGTCCCTGCAGAGGAATGCTGATATTCTAATTTCTTTTTCAGTGTTAAGTATGCATTTCATGCATTTAAGGTAATGTACCTGAAAATTTTACCTGTACTATTATGCTGATGGTAGTTGTGATTTGTTTTCAGCTGTGGGATTGGGATCTTGGTGCTTCCACATGACCCTGAAGTATGAAATGCAGGTGAGTACTGATAAGTAGCTGTGAATCATTTTCCGTGTGTATCTCACTGTACAGCCATATTGCCATTTCTTGGCTAGATGAAGCTTGTGTAAAATGAGTTAATCTACCTTAAGTATCATTGTACATGATTCCTGCTCTCAACAAGGCAGTAATGCAGGTCTTGTTTCAATAGGTATTTTCCACTGATTATATACAGAAATATATACTTGCATCTAAAGTAAGAGCTATCATCAATTGCTTATGTTGGTAGAGGATACTTTATCCTTTAGAAAATCATGTTATCTTTTTATACAAGATGTTATTTTAAAATTCCCACAGCTTTGGCACAATAGCAAGCAGTATAAAGTAGAGTTATTGCTATTTATTGTAACTTTCCTCATCTTTATGTTTCTACATTTTCTCTGTTTCTATGTTTTTATCTAGATGTACCTCTAGCATTAATACTGAAATCAGTATCTTCTGAGTAATGGTAATTGAGTCATCCTCTCTTATTTTTGAGTAGACAGCATTCTGTAACAAGTCACAGGATATAGGGATTGTCCTGGTATTTCCTGTTTTCTAAAAGGACACAGGAATTCTTGTCCTGTTGTCTTCTTTTAGGTCTGCAAAGATTAAGGAAATGCATCTTTGAATTAAAGTCAGGGTGAAGTGGGATTTTGTTCAAAATTAAGAAACCTACATTTAAAAACCTGTGCTGGAAGTCTTTGTTCCCACCACAGTCAATGGAAATACAGTCAAATCAGTGGAGTGGAGAGAGGCAGTTGGCTGGGCTGAATCATTCTCCATCGAGACTCCACTGGCAATCTTTGCTCAAAAAAGATTCATTTGTCTAAACAGAGATGTTTAGTGTTATTTTAGACCCTGTGAGTGTTCTCTCAAGCCTCCAGCTTCCATCCCACAGAGGTGCAGATTTCTTAGACTCCCATCACATCTGCCAGTCTTGGATGGGTGTATTGGAGGTGACAGAGCATCTCAGGTGGCATGAGGCAACTCTGCTGAGCAGCTGAATTGAGTCCTGCATTTCTGCTGATCACAGTGGGACCTACATATTGCTGATGGTTTGATGTTTGCCTCCATAATGCTCTGGTTTGTATCTCTGGCATGTGGTGGAGACTGTCAGCTTCCACAGAGCACACCATTGTCACCATGCAAGAAGATTTGGTGCCTTTCTTGGCATGAAAAGGGTGGTTTGTAGAGCTTTCACCACTCCCCCCTCCCAAGTTAGGGTGCATTTACCTGTATTAGGTGGTGAAAGTGGCTTGAATTTTCTTGAAATTCCTTGAATTTTTCATATGACTTTCCTCAGCTGCTTATTCCTATTATGGTCAGTATTTCAAATCCTCTTTCTCACACTGATGGAGAGGTGAGCAAGGGCACCCTAAAATCATGGATTAAAAAGATCCAGACTTAAAATCTTTTATGAAAGGGGAGATTGTGGCTTTTTGCTTTTGTTTCGTTTTGGGTGGGTGGTTTTTTGGGTGTTTTTTTGGTTTTGGTTGGGGTTATTTTTTAGTCGTTGTTGGAGGTTTTGTGTGTGTGTGTGTGTAGAGGCTTTATTTTAATCCAAGTCACTTTGCTGCTACTTGCCCAATAGTTCTGGTGTTGCATCAGAACAACTAAGGGGCCTATGGACTGTGGTAATTAAAGGGGGGCAGGAGCAGATGAGAGGGAAGCAGGAATGTCTTGCATCATCTTGTCAACTGATGCAAAAGGCTTCATGTGAGGCAGAGAAAGTACATTTATTTTGGCAGCCAAGTGAAATCCACAAGTGGTCCATAATTATTCCAATTGTTTGCTTACTGATCACCATGGAGGAAACAGTTTAACCAGGAAATAAACTTTTCTCATTCACTTAATCTCTTGTTACGGTTAAAAATCAGCGTAGCTATTTCAAGGAGACTTTTTTACATTTGTTTTGTAGTTTTAATACTGTAAATGATGGATTCAGTTTGTTTAATTAAGAAAAATGTGAAAGGTTCTGTTCTTGAAAGCAGTTGTTTAGAATACTTCTAAGGAGATCACCCCTTTTTCTGTTATTTTTATGGGAATCTGCTTGATTGGATTCTTGAAGAATGCACAAAATGCTTATTTAGCCAGTGAAATCTGCTCCCTGAGTTCCCTTCTTTCCATGATTCTTCATTGTCCAGGCATGCCTTTGACAGTACTCCTAGAAGCATTAATCCCTTTGGATACAGAAGTCATTGTCTTCTGCATGCAAATTCTAGTTAAGATCTTTTGAGAGGCTCTTTGTTGCTACTGTGATGTCCCTGAGATGCTGCCAGCATATGAGCTTAAGAGTGTAATCATCTGTCCAAATTTCAAAAATTTTCCTGTATTGTATTTCTTGTTCTTCCCCCGCCTTTATCTTTTATGAGGTGTTAAATGACTCACACTCTTTAACAGCCACCTGAATTAATCCTGTAGCTAATTCCTATCAGACTTGGGAAAGCATATCTCTGAATTTGTAAAATACAATTACTATAAAGCTGAATTCAGTTATTGCTTCTATTTTGTTCCTTCTAAAACATCAGAGCAAAGATAAACTACTGTGATGGCAAGGTGCCACCAAACATGCCTGTTAGCTTCAGCTGCTGCCCACGTTCCTGATACTGTCCTTGTGGTGCCTTTTGTGGTCCCTGACCCTGTAATGCACAGGTCTGGGATTCAAACCTTGCTCTGCAAGGTTGGTTGTGTGCTGGCTCAGCACCTGGACCTGGCTTCCTCTAAGTCAGACCTGTCTGATCTCTGCACTGCAGTGGCAGTGTGAGGGAAGAAGCAACATCTGCCCTACCAGTGGCAGCTGGGCAGCAGAGCAGTTTAGCACTCCTGTGAAACAGTTTCTGAGCTTTATATGAGCAAAATCAAAACAAGCTAACACTTTACACTCAAGATAATGTCTCTCCTTCCATAAAGAATTAGATCTACTTTTTTTTTTTTCACAATAGAAAGTTTCAAAGCTAGAATGAAGTTTTTGACTGGGAAGTTAGAAAATTATCCCAAACCAAGCAGAATCAGGCTGGCTTTATAAAAGGGTTTGTGTAAGCTGCTTATTGCTCTTAACAAGTCTCATTGTTTAGAATAACATGGTTATGAACTGGTTAAGTATCCTGTAGCATTAGTAGGAAAGCAATTTCTTTACAGGCACAGCCATCAAGAACTTAGAGTGATGGAAAAAGGTCAAAATCTTTTTTGCATCTAGTTCTTGTTTTTCTTAGATGTCAAGTTCTAAAATTTCTAGAAGCCCTTACTATTAATGTTTGCTTAACATATTAGAAATCAGGGGCTGTGGATCTTCATTGATCCATTTGTATCCTTTTTCATTTCCATGATTTTCAGCCCATCTTAAGAGGAGGTAAGTTTAACTGCATATTTATAAGCAGAAATTCATGGAAGTTCTTTGCTGAGAAGTTTTACAAGAAAATGATGCTACGATTCTTTTTCCTGCTAATGTTAAATGGCAATTTTGAGTGTACCTGCTATTGAGAAATCAACTCTCTTGTGATTACAACTTTAATTCCGTTCTATTAAGGTGGCAAGTTCCTGGAGAAGTAACTGTTTTAGCTGTAACACACCAGTCTTCTCCCAAAGTATAAAAATTATTTAAGACAATAAAACATTATGTGCAGCTATAAGTTCTGGGGGAAAACCCCCACAAAACAGCCTACTAGAACCCCACATCAAACAAACAAAAAACTCTGTCTCTGAATTAAAACAACATAAGAAATTTCTAAAATTAGGAGGTAAACATGCAGGCATGTTGCCCATCCTAATAGGCTAAAATTGTGTTTTATGCTATGGAAAAATCAGATTTCAATTTCTCTGTCAAGTAAGAAGATAGTACTGACTATAAGGCCATAGATTGGATGGTCTTCTTCAGCCTGGCTTTACAGAACTAATTCCTACAAATATTTTAAGAGGTATGAGCAGCAAAAATGTCAAGATTCTTAGAAGGTGTGGGCGTTTATGAAGCATATATTCAAAAGGTTCAGAGTAATAAGCTTTTTAATGCAGCAGCTTCAGTGGGTGAACAGGGTTTGACACTGCTACGTGTTAGACTACAGTCAAGAAGATGGATAGCCAAATGACTTAAAAGCTCCTGTTTACTTAAGACTTACCTCTCCTTAATTAACTTAGACAAGCTTGGGAGTTAAAAGTGGCTTTCATGTTTTGATGTCTTTGCTTTTTATAGCTGTTGGATGAACTGCCAATGATATACAGTTGTTGTGTGTTTGTCTACTGCCTGTAAGTATTTGTTAATTTTTTTCCTTGAATATTTATGAAATGTTAACTTTTGAAATGTAGAGTCTCTGAAGCCAAATTTAGCATATATAGAGTGAAAGCTTCTACTGCTTTCAGTGAGACCTGTTTTTGTACAGCATCATAATATTAAAGTATCAGGCTGGCTTTAGTCCTAGTTTTTGCTAATTTAGATATGTTTTGCTAGTGTTTTTTAAAGTAGGGAAAAAAACCCCACTCATTAAAGACCTAGTGTAGTATACAATCAGAGCTCAGTGCTACTTGTATAAAAACAACAGACATAATGTAAACAACTTCAGTAATGCCTACAAAATTAGCAACATTATAATTTATTTGAGCTGGATTTCTATGATGTAGTTTGACTCGAAATGCAAATTTCAGGTTTCTGGCTAAACCTGCTTTTCATTCATCTGGAAAATTAAAGGGACAATATGAGGAGTTGAATGCATATTTTGGGGACAGTGTCTTGTAACATGCACAACAGTTTAATGTGATGCCAGGATGTGTTCTCCCATTTAATTTTGGGAGCCATGTAGCATTTGACAACTGTAAAGATAGCCTAAGTTGGCTTTTTCTTGCCTGTTGCTGCAAGGTCTGGATTTAATATGATTTGTTCTGTCATTTGGCAAATCCAAATGATAAATCAACTTTTTGCAGACAAAAAGAGAAAAAACCCATCTTTTTGCTTTTAAACATATCGATTTTTCAGCTGTTGAAAATTGTGATGTCTTGGTGAAGATTACTGGTAGGTTGCAATGGAGATGGGATGCTTTAGGACTAAACCCCTGTCTATAAAAATTGTCCTCAGATTGTGACTCATACATTAGTGTGATTTGTACAAACTCAGGACCAGAATCATAATGCCTCTTTTAGCGGAAATATTTCCATTGTAGCTCCTTATCTCCTTGAAATTGCTGTTGCATTTGTCTGATTTGAATGTGATTGGAAAAAAGGATGAGAAATGGCTATAAAAATATATCTGAATTTTTTTTAGTGCAGTAGTTACTTTATTATCTTCAAAAGCACTGAAGTCTGTTACTGCATTTATAGCTACAATAAGATTCTGTATATGTATGTCTGGTAGCAGTTAAAATGCTCAAAAAAACGAGCTAATGTGTAGTTTAGGAGGCCTTGAATAATTGTTTTGGTTTGCTTGAAGGTAGGTTGCAGGTGGTTGTTCACAGGACATTCCCTTACACATCATTCAGTCCTGCTGATTCTCAAGCTGTATAATTACTTCAGCAAGCCATTTTGCAATGTAGCACATTGTGCTGCCTTTAGACTTTTTTTTCCCAAATGTGATTTTATTTTTTTTTCCTTTTATCAATTCATGATGGTGTCCATTTCTCCAAGTTTATAAACAAAGGAACTAGACAGATGTAACTTGCAATTATATAGACAACTTCCTCCAGCCCTGATGATAATGGGCTTCTCAAAGTTCATTTTTGTTGGATTTTTTGGACGTTTTTTCTGATGAAAATGCAGTCTGGCATGTGTGTGTATTTCCATCACAACTGAGACTGAGGTGAAGTGTAGAGATTGTGAAGGTAATTTTAATTGGTTGTTTTACATACCGGGAGCAGTCAAATGGTTTTACCTTCCACTTCTGCCAGTACCCAATCTAGCAAATTTGCTGCACTGCAACTGTAGTGAAGCCATAAACAATCTACATTTTAACAGATCTGAGTTCACTGTTTTGTAAGGCAGTCCTTTTCCTATGCTGCTGTTTGCTCAGTAATGTTTTTGACAGCTGTGTTGCATTTTAAACTAATTTCTAATTTGCCATCCATTATCACCCTGTAAGCACCTTCTGAAAACACTTCTGCTTCACAAACTCTTTTCTTAGAGTGGGTTACTTCTTGGCATATGCTTGAGATTATTGCTGTTAAAGGCTTTTTGCCTTGGATTCTTAAAAAAAAAAAATTATTGTTAAGAGTATAATTTTTTTTTTCTTAAAATAATGCAGCTTTTTTGAAGGAGTTAGAATTTTTTGAGGAGCCTAAGACTAATTTGGATCAATTTTCTCACAATTTTTTTTTATATTATACCTTGGAAATTGCATCCATTATAGGTAAGTGATGAATGTTATCTCTCTCCTTTATCCTCTCTTCCAGGTATGAATGTTTCAAGTACAAGAATACAGTCAATTATGCACTGCTTTTCTTGTTAATAACATACAGCGTCGTAGTCAGCATAGTAAGTAACTTCTTCTAATATGGCATTTTCACCCTTAGGTTGGCAGTTTTTCTGACAGTGGAGGAATGTTACAGAGGCAATACTAAATCTCTGTCACTTCCAGCCAAGAAAGACAAATTATTCTTTTGTTGGGAAAATTATGTTGCTGGCTAGAGAAACCTGAAACCTTTCTATCTAAACCACTGTATAGAATAAATAAGGAAGAAAACCAATAACCAGTTGCTAGAATAGGCATGTGAGAAAAACAGTTGCCATTGAGTTGATATGAGACCTTGGATAAGCTGTATTCCTCACCTTCTCTCACTTAAATTCATCTATAGAAATAAGAATCCTTCTGTTTTACTGCAAAAAAGTGAACTGTGATACCCAGTCCAGGATGCAGACTGGTGTTTTAAAACAGGCAGAATAAGAGAAGAACTTAGATGTTAGTTAGAATGCTTCTAATTTTTTTGTGTCACAGGTAACTTGACTCCCTTTGTCAGTGGAGTGTTCTTCCTTTATGAATAAATTCAGTTTTATGCTGGCTGTCAACCACAGATGGAATTTTTGTTGCTAACCATTTCTTTAACAAATAAAGTATTATTAAAAGTCATCTTCAGCTGCCAAAATACTTGCCTCTTCTGTTTCTCCAAAAATTTTTTACACTTGTGGCACATTATGCCTGAGGTCTAGTGCCCTTCCCTCTTCAAAAACGTAAATTAAATTAACTGTATTACAAATAGGAAGAACTACTAGCTTTCTGTAAAATTAATTGAAATGTGAAATTATTATCAAAAACAATAATAGCAAATCAAAGTTGAGTATGTTTTCTTCTTGTAGTGCATATTGAGAACATCTGGCAACTTCAGCATCTTAATTGGTTTTTTCTGCATTCAACTCTACCAAATTAGAAGCCTTATGTTAGATGTTAATGTTTCTATTTGTACTTCTTAGTTTAAAATAATTCCACAGTTAAAAACTTAGGTTCTGCCAGAGGAAACTTCAAATGTTTGATCAACTTTAATGGTGCATGGATAGGCACTCGTGGCTTGATTCTAACAGGAGAAGCCTTTGCAATATTTAGATGAATAGTATTGTGATGGTCTGTTGCAAATTATTTCTCTTTTTCGATCATTCCAGGTTTACCTAGATTTGAAAGAGCCTGTATTCCATCAGGTAAATCTTGCTCTGTTGGAGCAGCTAATTTTGATTTTTAATTATGCTGTTTTCATGGAATGTCTTACAGTATTTTACTGCTAGAAGAAAGATGGAAGGGAAGCACAATTTGCTGTTTGCTTTTTCTTTAAGCAGTATTGCTGCCTGTCATGTCACCATCCTCTTACTTAGTGACCTGAAAAACTAGAGTGCTTCAATGTGTGTTGTGTTTTAGCTTTTGACCTAATATTTCCCATGGTTTTCATCAGTGGCAGGTATAATGAGGTGACTCTAAGATGTGTGAGAGAGGAACAGCTAAATGAGTCTTTTCTGCTGCTTTCCATTTGCAGCTGCTTTGAAAGTATGACCTTACATCATAAGATAGCTTGATTGACTTAGCACCACGTTCTTCTCTCTGCTTGGGTTTTTTAACTACTCAGTTTTACTTTGTGGAAATTCAAGGTGACTTTAAGCACAAAATGCCTTCTAGGGTTATGTAGCAGACTTCTTTGTACAGGTTTAATGGCATATTTGGTACAGGCTCCTTTTGTAGCAGCCCAAGAATATTAATATGCATCCCCTGCCTGTGGGGATAGAACTTGCATCACTTACCTCTTCACAGGAGGTTAGAAATAATGCTCATTTCTGTATGCCATGGGTAGGTTGCCTCATTTATGATTTTTTTGATTAGGGATAACAGCTGAGAAATTGCCAAGCAAAAAAGCACTGAGCTCTTTGCAGGACAAAGCTTTAAAGCCTTAATTTTTGAAATTGGTAGTGCCACTGCTTGTCAAAATGTGCCTGCTGCATCAGCAGTTGTAAAAATGATATGTGGCTCCTGTTGGTGGATTACTGAAGTGCTGATCAAGAGAATAAATCTTCAGCTGCTCCAAATCTCCCCTACAAACATGAATTGTTTGTTACCCTACCTATAGATAAGAGAAAATTGCAGTATGGAATTTTTTTGTAATATTAATTAAATCTTTTCTTTTTTTCTTCTGCTTACATTTCCAGCAGAAAGATACTGGCTGGGATGAAAGTGACAATTCCTGGTGCTTTTACTGAGCTTGTCATAACTGGTTTTGAACGCAGTGATTTAGAGTAGTTTTGTTAGCAACAGTGGCAAAATTTACTATTTATAATGAACTTTTATCTCTTTAATCAGTTATTTGTCCAAGCTGCATTTATTGGAATAAATACATCACAGTTTCACTATAGTCCAGTTTCATGCATTGGCATAGGTATTGCCCCATGTCACAAAAACTAAAACAACAGATATTGTAACTTTTTGGGAAAGAGGGAAATAGGGAAACTTTAAACTGTTGTCCCAGACCTTTAATTTTCAGCATCTGGTTTCTCTTAGGTTCAGAATATGAATTCCCTGTTACAATTTATACACAAGGAATCAATGTAGAAAATATTTGGATCCCATAAAAGTGGTGGACTTCTTACAGCAATTCTTTGCAAATTGATTTTTATGGAGAACATACAGTTATGGCTAAATTCCAACTGTTTAAGTACTGTACTCATTTTTTCACAGTCTTTGCCAAATATGTTGTAAATCCTGAGAAAGTATTTCCCTGACTGCACAGCTAAGCAAGGTTATTTTCTTAGTACTTGTGCATTATTTTAGAGTGCATTAAAAAAAAAAGTTAAATAATTTCAGTAAGCATTTTCAAACTGAATTGGTCACTTAAACTTGAAGTAAAATTCAATAGGTTCATGCAATCATAGTTTAAATCATGATCTTTCTAACTAGATTAGAAAGCAGCATCAGGAGATAAAGCAGCATTTGGTTCCTCTAGGTGTTTGTCTGTGATCATTTTAAGTTGTCAGCCTTGCAAAAAGAGGAAGAATTACAAGGATAGCTTTTTATTGTTCATAGTTTCAGTATGGATTGTGAGGTTTTTCCCTCTGGAAGGAGGCCAATAAAAATGGAAAAAAGGATCCTGTTATATTTAGCAACCAGGATCCAAACCTCATTTTCCCCCAAATTACTTTCTACTTGTCTTTCCAATTTAGGCTCATAAATTGCCAGCTGCCAGCAGGGCAGAAAGGTGATTTCAGTTTGTTATCCATGGCACAGTGGCAACAGAGACCAACTTCTTTCTCTGCATCTACGTATTAAGGGAGATGTTTAAAGGTTTTAATGCTTCAACTGAAGGAAGGATGAGATGCATGTTTTGGGCAGTTGGAGGCAGCAGGTCATTAGAAGGCAAAAAACAATTCCTGCTTGACAACTGATCTAGTATTTTTTGCCACCTCATCAATTACGTGAAATATATTAATGGTCTTTACAGGCATATATTTGTCTTGTTTATGTTCAAATCTCTTAGGCTAGAGCACTATTTTCAAGGTGCTAAACAACCCTATGTCCCAGCTGCCTGGTTGTTTTTAAGGCAGCATCATTGTCACAGAAACAGCTGTGCCTCTCCTCTCTTTTCCATGTGGCACACAAATTTATTTTCTGATGTGAATTTGATTGGGGAGCTCAACAGGTTGAAACTCTCCTTGGAATTAATTTTAAATCAGATTAGTTGTTCATCCCTGTTTACCACATGCATATAAGGAAAGGGCAGGGGAAGAATGGCTGCTAGTGTGACCTGATCCACAGACAAACAGAGACAGCCCTGGAAGTAGAAGTAGTTACTCTGGAAGTTAAACTTTCCACTCAAGTCTTACAAGTAGCCTTCTTCCTAATATGATGAGGCCTAGGAAGCTGTCACATACAAAGCAACATGTTCCATCCTGATTTGTCTGCTTGCTGCATATCATATCTGATCACTTGTAGTGATCAAAAAAATTGTTCAGCCAGTGGGCCAAGCTATGTGAATAGTGAAATAGTTCTAAAAATCTGGTTTATTTGCATAGTCATCTGCTGAGACAGTGTGAGGCGAATTTTAGCAAACAAATAATTAAAAGGTAAATGGAAAATTAGATTAAATAGCTGTTTCTTCTACATTAGGAAATGTGATGTGAAAAATAGGCATTCTAGAATGTTCTTGTGGTGTCCCATGAGAAACCAAACCAGCTGGAGAAGCAGATCAGTAGGAGAGTTGCAAATAGGGTAAGGTAGTGACTAGTGAAAAATTACTAAAGGAGATTATGAAAAAGCCTGAATTTTCTCGGAATCAGTAGTGGGACTGTTTTGTTTGGTTGGTTTCCTTTCTAACAACCTGTAAAAGGAAAAAGAAGATTGCACTTCTGGTATTTGTGATGGTACAAAGTTCAGAGTTATTTCTGAGTACTGGGGAGGAAATGAAGAGATAACTGGGAGACCCTGAGGACAAGGATGAGGACTGATTCAAAACAGAAGAGATGCACTGATGGACAAATACAAACTATTCTTGTTCTAAGCTATTCACAGATCACCCAAGGAGGGGAGGGAGTGCCTGGATGTGTTCACTGTTTACAACATAACAACGTGACCAGGAATTTTTTTTTTAAATTTTGATAGACATAAAATAGACACGTATTGACTTCTTCAGGTTACTTTGAGTAAAAGGAAGAAATTGAGGATGGCAGGAGAAGATATTTCTTTTGCCTTAATAAAAAAGTTAATAGATTTTTTCTCTAGGTGTGTTTTAAATATACAAGTGCAAAGAAGAAACTGAAATCAAGATGAAATGTAAAGATAGAAGTACGTAAGGGAGCCTGAAACTGCATGAAGAATATGTTATGTCCAGGCACAACCTGTTCAGACTTGCAGGATTCATCATTTTGGAGAATCTGTGTGGACCCACTGGATGTCTTACAGCTCTCCAGAGTCCCTCCTGCTGCTAGGGCAATAGTTAATTGTAGGCTTGTGGCTAATATATTGTGCCTTTTAGTGGAATATGTTCTTACTTTCTGTATGTTCATGTCCCATAGTATACTGTTCAAAATGACCTTTTCAGGCACGTCTTCACCACAGAGCTTTTTCTGTTCTGTCATTGTCCTGCTGATGAGCACGTATAAAACTAACTTGAGTGACATTTCACTCTTACACAGCTCATTGGAGGATGTCCTCCCAAGCAAATACAGCTTTCATTCTGGCTGCTGCTTCTACCAGCACAGTCGCTTAGGGAATGAGGAAGGATATTCTGACTCTCCAAAGGTTCAGCTCTGCAAGTCATTAGAGGGGAAGCTTGACTTTCTGTGGCAGACAGTGTCCCAGAAGCTCAACAGCAGCAGTGACTTGTGTGTCATTTTGCCATCACTTACATGCATCTAAACAGGACCAAACCCAGTGAATCTGAATTAGTTCATTGCGGAGCTCTCAAGGCAGCCTGTGCTACTGCACAGTTGTGACTGTTACTTGGTGTTTCAGCGTCATCTTGGGGTTGTTCTTACTTTTTCTCTCAGCTCAGATTTCTTCTCCAGAAATCCAAACCCATGTAGAACTCAGTTTTCTTTGTTGCAAATTGCAAATACGGTTTCCACATTCAGGTACTTAAGTGACTATCTTTTGATGGCTGGTTGGGGTATTAGATAAGCTGGTTACCAAGAACCCAAAATCTCTCAGTGTGTTCCCAACATGTATACTAATATTTGGGGCTGATAAATTGATTTTATTAACTAAGGATGGGTAGAAGGCCAAGAACAAAGGAAACAGAAGTGGAGATAGCAGGCTACTGCTGCTTTCTGTACTAGAGGGGTAGATGAGGAACCAGTTTTGTATGCTGCCCCTCTCAGTGTGGAGTACCAACCTCTGACTTATATAAGTGAATTTATGTATGATTTGCTTAATTGCCTCCACATTAAAAATGCTGCCAGACATTGAGCCCTGAAGTGCTTAGTTCACATTTTTAATTAGGAAGTTCTTCATATTTGGCCTTCTTATGAGGTAATCCACTGTGTATTTATCAGACTTTGGGTTTTTCCCTCAATTGCAAAGATACCTTCAAAGCTGAGATATGCACAGCTTTATTTGCATCTGAAACAGCAAAGAGGGAACTGTCTTGTGGTAACAGAAGATTGAAATTCTGATCTTTCCTTTTGTTTCAATTGCAGTAGAATGATGATCCTTGGCTTACAATTTAATGGCAGTGTAAGACAAAATAGCAGGAAACTTGCTTGGGTTGTCATCTGTCACTTAAATTATGTGTTAGTTAAAGAAAAGGAAGACAAAAGAATGGAAAAATTTGAGTTAACCTGAATAAGGCAGATTTTTCTTTTTTAATATAATATTGTACTTTGAACTTCTTTGGCTGGATGGGTAATACCTAATAAAGTTTTACCATGATAAAAATAGTAAAACCAAAGATGGTAAAGGAGATAAGTAAGCACTACTGTCTCACATCTGAGCTAAGTTGTGCAGCTTGGTGTGTAGCCCTCCAATAAGAAAAAGCTGAGGGAGGTGTGCAGCTACAGTCTCTGTATATCACAGCAGCACCTCCTGGGTGCTCACCTTCAGCGAGGAGGATTGGAGCATGCAGAGCAGAACAGTTTGTTGTTCCAGTCTTTCACAGGCTTTTAAACACAAATGTATTTTACTGCTAACAACCTGTTTGGGTGGGGAAGCGGAAAAGACAAGAAATTGAAGTGTCAACTATGGACATATTTTTCTTCAGTCGCTGCAAGGTTCTTTTTTTTTTTTCCTTCCTCCCTCCATTGATACTGTCCTCTTCTGCAAGCCATTAATTCACTAGAAAATACCAAGCCAAAAACTCTGCAAAGAAAGCTTTTATTAGTTTTTGCTCTTTCCTGCTTTTAGCAACTGCTGAAAAAAGATAGCATTTTACCTGGGCTTTGGGGTGCCTGTGAGATCTGTTTCTCTAGGCATAGTCTGACAGTATTGAGCTCCCTGTACAAAGAATCCAAATGCAATTTGGGTACAAACATAAGGGCAGCCACAACCCCAAATGTGTATGACAGAAGTTGCTCTTAGTGGATAGGTTTTTTCCCATATTTCTATGGGTAAGGAGTATTTTAGCAATGGAAATTTTAAGGAGGAGAAGATCAGCAAAGAAAGAGAGATCAGCAAATCAAACTGTAATTTGGATTCTGGAGGAGCCTTTCAATGAGTATCTTCCTCTGTACCATCCCTCAGAATAAATTGCTGGATTTGATTAGGAAAAAAATGAAAAGGGCTGTTTTAAATGAGGCTGATAATGTATTTGTGTGGTGGGATCTTTTTAGGCAAAATGTCACCAATGAAGAATTGTACCAGCAGGCAGCACCTAGCACACCTGAGCACTCCCCTTCCTACCCTTAGCTTGGGACTGGTGAGCACTTTGATACTCAGGCTGTGTCTAGCAGGTTTTGTTGGTTTTCTTTTTTTCCTGGTTTACATGCTGTACCCCGACAAGGGGACTGGAATTAACTAACAGCTTTGTATAAATTACAAACCAGAACCAATTAGCCTTTCAAATAGTTTTGCTTTGTTTAGCTCTACAGACCAGAACACACAGTAGTAGTAGTAGTAGTTTATTTACTGAAGTTCTTTAATCTTGTTCTGAATGCAAATGAAGAGCTGCTGTGCTGAGTGACTTTGAATAGTCAGTATTGGAGCTTACTTTTACCTGTTGTCAAACATAAAGGCTCTGTTGTCTGTCTTGTTCTGTCTACGTGCACTGATAATACAGTGTGTGCTACTAACCTCATCCTTAAAGCTAAAAGGAGTTCACAAATTTGCCTTTATGGACTTTAGGAAGGTAGGTTTCACTTTGCATTATTACAGTAACCTATTTTGTGTGAGATGACTAGACATGCTTACAGGATAGTAGGATCTGAATGCCCCAGTTCCAGCAGAGTGAGAGGCAGTCCCTGTCTCAAAGACAGTCAAAAAGAATGAGAGGTATGAGGAGGTCAATACATGGTAAGGACACCAGTTTGTAAGCACACTTCTTTCTGTGAGGTTTAGCAGCTTTTAAAAATAAACAGCACAGGTTTATCATTTTTCTGTTTCATATAAAACAAAGAATTAGATAGTATCTACCTAGAAGCAAGATGACTAAGTTAAGTCAGTGAACAAGGAAGAAAAAAATACTGGGAGGCTTGTGGGCCCCTGGAGAGAAGCAAAAAGAGCAAGGCACAGCTGCTTGGAAAAAACTGCCTTTTGGCAGGAGGAAACCAGTGTTCAGAATAAAAAATACAGAAAGTAATTGAATGTCACCACTGTCTAAAAATCCTCCCTGGTGCAGTGACTTCTGCATCACTCTCAGGCATGACTGGCCACATTTTTTTCTCTTCTGTACTCTGTATGTCTTGGAGGTGGTGTTACATGGATTTAAAGTTTGTGAATAAAAAAGGAGAGTGATTTAAAGATCACAAGGCAAAAAATAAAAGATTGCTTTGACTTTTTATAAGTCAGGTGATTGCATTCAATTTCATCAAGTCTACAGTGAGTCAGGTTTTGCTCATGGGTCTTTTCAGAGTGTGCAGCCTTCCCACTATATAATTAGATTGAATCCAAATAATCTGTAATAGTTGTTTGAAATGCTTCCTGGAAAGTTTTCCCCCACAGTGATGCTCAGTGTGGGAATAGCACATAGTCTATTCAGGTGTTTGCTTTCAGGAAAACATATTAATCAAGTATCAATGAAAGAAGTATGGCTTTCAAAAGCAGTTTTAGCTGATGCTTGTACAATCCTGGGCTAAAATGCACAGAGAGAGAAGATATAATAGGGGTTAGTTGCTGTTTTTGATTTCAGCATGCTTTTCGAGTGCCATCTAGTGTTTGCTTTCCAATTCAGAACAGTGGAACATTGGTTTTAATCAAAAGACTTTTCCTGCAGTTGTTTAAAGGATATGCTTTATAGTCATACTTTTGTTTGAAACTTTAACAGAAGGCTTTCTGGAGATGAAGTTAGGAGGAATGCGATTTTTCTGAGACATAGAAATAAATAAAAAAACCAATAGAGGCTTCAAAAAATCTTTACTTCTGTAGTATTTTATGAGGTCTCTTGAATCCAACTGCTGAATTTTATCTCTTTTTCTATTTTCAGATCATGTATGGAACACTAGTTTCCATCATAGTTCTAAGATCTGTTTATATAGTATTATGGTAAGTAACCATTTCATTCAACGTTGTAAGTTACAACATAGCATTTGAGCTTTTATTTTTGGTTGGCTTAACACAAGAAATTGGCAGTGGAAGAATTTCTTTAACTAGGTGCACAGTGTTAGTTCCTGGGCTCCCCTGGGTTGAAAGGGAATGGGTCATCACCTTGCACTTCTTTGAAGCCACTGTGATAGCCTTAAACTATACTAAGATTTCTGCACTTTCAATCAGTGTTTACTGTCAGGTGTCCTGCTAGTGGCTTCACCTATTAGCCTGGGGTTTAAACAGAAATTGAGTTTGTCTGCATATTGCTGTGCTGAGTAGTGTGAAATCTGTTGCTTGTGTCCAAACTCTAATGATAATACTGGGAGAGTGGTAAGAATAAGACTGCAGAGTAGAACCATTACTTAGTAATTTCCTTTCCTCTTCCCTGCTCAAGTATTTAAAAAATAATAACAACACATTACAGTTTTTCTTACAGTTTTGATTGGATAAAATTAGCCATAATGTTATGGAAATTGAAATTAAAACTGTAAGAAACAGAAGGTATTAAAAGCGCTAGGAGATACTGAGAAGAATGAGAAATGTCAGAGCATAGACTTGTTAGGTAAAAGGGAGGAAAATGGAATTTAATCAGTATGGGAGTAAACACATACCTTTAGTTCTCAGGGGCTCGGTTGGTTGCCCATTTCTGTCTGTCCCTGTGAATATTTGGTGTTCTCATGCGTTTGGGGATTGCTTCTGAAAATTACTTATTTCTTTCTTCTGTCATCATTGTAAATGTGCTTTTTGTTAAACTCTGTTTCAAGTTCCACATGTGTCTGTTCGGGAGCACAAGGAAGAATTTAATAAAATGTGAATTTAAAGTATTATAGAATCCTCCAATATTCTGAGTTGGAAGAGACCCACAAGGATTAAGTACATTCATTGAATCACCTTCCAACTGCCATTTCAGTTCACATGGCTTGGCTTTCCCCAAGAAATTCCCACAGACCAAGTGCAAATGTTCACAGACTTTTTTGTTAAGCAAAAAGAACTTAAAACTGATACTGTGTTGCAGCTTTAGAAACAATCATCAATTTAAAGGCACTTTTCAGTCCTATGAAGTGGAAATTTTAATCCTCGTCTGGAGACCTTAAGTGATATTACATTAATTCACCTCCAAGGGGAACTAAATTTAATCAAATTGAAATAATTTTAATTTTGTGCTTGTTCAAGGATTTAGCACAATTCTGGTGTTTCAGATTAAATTTCTTTCTGTCTGTGTAGACAAACTCTTGGGCCTGCTATTTTTCTACTTCTGCAAATTCCACACAGTTATGCGTTGTCATTGTTTCTGAAGCATTTCATAGTCTTCTGTCTTTATCAATAACATCACCACCTTCCCTCCCAAAGAATCATTCATTGTTTTGCTCCAGCAAAATCTGTCTCTGAAGTTCCACCTATTTTCACTTCAGTTTTAGGGGCTTGGAATGTATATTCCTAATTAGCTTGATCACTTCATTGCAACGGGGCTCTACAAAGACTAATTTCCCCCATTGGTGTTATAATGCACCAATTAGAAAGTTGGTATGAGAGTTGGTAGAAAGTTGGGATGGGAAGAGAAGTAGGTTTAATCTACTTCCAAGTTTTAACTAAACTACTACTAATTTTAAATTAGTTCTGCTAGAGAAGCTCTGCCAACCTGAAGGTACCCTTTTTCTCTAAAATTCTTCCCCAAGCACACTTTTGGGTTTACTTTCTCTGCACTGCTAGAATGTATTCCTGTATTTCCATCAGTAGTGCTAGCACGTGGCCAAGCCTCTTCCAGCTTACATCCTGACCCTCACTTCTGCTTGTTTTTTCTTACTTCACTTCCTATCACTCATATTTCTTCATGTGGGCCTTGAAGTCACTGTGAGATTAGAATGAAAATCCCAAAAAACAGCATGTTATTCCTTCCAGGCTACTACCTCATCCTATCCTCACCAGTTGTTCCTCTTCCTGCCCGTTCCCCTGCCACTGTTCATCTCTTTCTTAGGTCTGCTTCCTTCCTGAGATTACAACTGGGCAAATACTATTCTCTGCTCACAAAGCATGTTCCCTGTTAATAAGTCATGCCCGTTGATTCCTTCACAAAATACCACTGTTTATTCCTCAACAATTCCAGATATAATTATCTAATTACCAGCATGTTTAATATACTATTTAGTGCTATGTCATGGTCATGCTTATGTCTCTGGAGCACTGAAGGGGTAATATTACTGTGTAGTCTTTGCCATGTACTGCATGGTGCTCCACACATTTATTAGACTAAACAAATAATAATTTTGCTAGTTTATATTGGCAGTCAATTCGTGAATGTGTACAGCTTGTATCCGGTTAGAGCTTCCTCCACAGGGTAAGCTACCTGTTGTGTTTTGCACATTTTGGTTCCCAGTGCTCACAGCTCTGAAATGTGCTGTAACACACACAGTGGAGGAAAAAGCAGCTCAGGAATGTGTTTTAACCCAGAATCTCAACTGTGCTTTCATAATGCCTCAAAATAACTTGAACAGTATTTCATGGCAGCCATTCAGGGTTGGATTTGGGCTTGCTTTTGGACTTGTCTTATTAGTGGGAAAGGAGCCTTCCAAGTAGAAAGTTTACAATTTCATGGTCTGTGATAGGGAAAGTAAATTTATTAATGATGCACTTTCTTGCATCTGATTCTTCTGTGTGGGTTTTCCATATATTAAAGAAGTTTTTTTTCCTGCCAAAATTAAATTCACATTTTTCTATTCCCAGTAGCATTCAACCCAAAGATAAACATAAAAGTACTGGGGTTTAATACCATTCATTTGATTAGTTGTTGGTCATGATGGTCTACCTTCACAAAAGAGTAATTTTGAAAGGCCATATTTATACAAATTCCGTAGAATAGGAATATCATCTCTTTGCAAAGACCCTCTCTTTTTGGGAGAGTCCTAGTTAGTAACAGGGCTGTTTTTTTTCTTCTTTTTTTTTTTTTTTTTTAATGAAAGAATATACATGGGACTGAAGAATCGATACCTTTTAGCCAACTTTAGTTTTCCCACTTTTTGGTTTTGCTTGGAGAATGCAGTATTTAGGAAAACAATTATAACTATAGAAGTAAAAGAACAGTCTCAGAGAATATGAGATCAGGAGAGAGGGGAAGTAAAATACAATATTTAAACAGATGAAGTTTGAAGTTGGTATTTTTTTCTTTTGGGGGAAAAACCAAATGGATAAAGAATTTTATTTACCTATAACATTTCTGTATGATACACATTTAGTGTAGTATGTGTTAGTATATTTCTGTATCTAAAGCATTCTGAACTAAACTTTGCATTATCTCTCTCTCTAGGGTATACCCATGGCTTAGAGGTCTAGGCTATACATCTTTAACTGTATTTTTAATGGGATTTTTTCTCTGGAATGTGGACAACATTTTCTGTGATAAATTGAGGTGAGTTTTTTCTCTTGTCTGGATAGCTCTTAAAAATAGCCTTTAAGAATAAAGATTGGATTATTTCTGAGGTGCATATTCAAGTCCATCTCATTGCACTTATGGTATGCTGCCTACAAAATATCCATGAGATTTTATGCAGATTACTCATGACTAGAGTCAGCACTCAACATGGGGTTTTTTTAAACTTTTTTTAACCATTTATGGATTTTTTTTTGTTATTTCTCTTTAACTTCAAATTAAATTGAGATAAATAATGTCACTGAAGTAATTTTGAGGATCTGTGTCTGACTAAAGCCTGCTATTCACACTTGATTCCTTCTGTGTTTTTATCCTGCTCATTTGGGAGTTTTTGGGTTTCTGCTTTCCCATTTCCCAGGAAAATATCAAAACCAGTAGTTCTGCATGTTAAAGACAACATGCAGAACTACTGCTACTACTACTGTTCAAGAAATACCTAGTACAATATCCATGTTACCAATAAAAAGCACTTAGTTGCAATTCATGTGTTGCTCAGCAAGCTGGAGGAGGTGGAAAGGTTAATCCCAGCATCCAGAAAAATACATTTTTGACAGTTTGAAACACTGTTATGCCACGGAGTCTGTGTTGTACAGAGTTGTCCTAGTTGGCTGGTTTGTCAGAGCCAAATAACAGTTTGCTGTAAAGAATTCTAAAGTTTTCCATCACTTCTGGCTCTTCAATCCCTGTGCTAGGTTAAGCCAACAGAAAGTTAATTCCAACAGAGTATTCTTGAAACTTTTTTAAAATTAATATAATAGAGGATCCTCAGCCCTAGGAGCACTCGATACAGATGGAATAGAGTAGTTATTTGGCAGCACAAGTGGTTGGGTTTGCAGTTACTTTGCAAATATTGTCATCAGGGTTGATTTTTGCAGCTGCCTCACATCACTGGTGAGATCATAACCCCCAGTTCACCAAACCTGCTGAGCTGCTCTGGGTCCATGGGGCTTTTGAGCTGGTTCCTAGGCCCAAAAACGACACCAGCTGCTGAGGCAGTTTTCCATCCTCATTTCATAAGGGGAAAAATGTTAGTGTCTTTCCTGTAATACTTGTTTGGTTATGGTGCTAGGAAAAAACCCCAACTTGTTTACTAGCTTTAATCAGACATCTGCAGAGCCTTGGATTTCTCCAGGAAGTGTTATAATTTGGACCTTTGGAGAAAATACATTTCAATTCCTTGAAATTCTTTATTCTCTGAAGGTCTAGCTTGTGAATCATCCACCTACATGCTCCATTTAGTTTTAAAGTTCAAAACTGAGTTTTGATTCAGGGTTTCTTGTTCCATATTCCATTAAATCTGCAGCTTACTAAAAAAAAAAAAAGAAAGAAAATAACAAAAAATCTGTATCACTCTGTTTCTCTGGATGGAAAGTTACACTTTTGAATTTGAGCTTACAAATTTCCTGCCATCCAAAGGCTTGGAAGTTGTGCCAGGCTGCCAGTCTGCATGTTCCATTGCTGGGCTGACTCAGTTGAAGCTCTGTGCTAATATTTGTGACCGAGCACTTTAATATCAAGCAGTAAGGACATATTCCAAGAGCTGCAGATTTTTCTTCCTTAACACATGTAATCATTGTTTTCCATTTTTTGTTTTGACAAGTGAAATTAAAGTGTAAAAATAATGACCAGCAGATGCAAACAGTTCCTCCACCATCAACCAAAATAGGCATTATCTGCAGAAGCCTAGTGAGCATGAGAAATAGGACCAATGTAGTCCCTTCTCTTTATTGCTTTAACTCCATCCCTTAGCCCCTTCCCAAGTTGCTCACACCCCATAACTACAAAATACAAGGCATATTGGTGGAGTATTTCAGACCCTCTACTTTAATTGCTTCCTCACTAAACACTCATTTTGTCCCTGCTTTAGAGTCCAACAGTGAAAGGCAAGTTGAGCTTTCATGGACCTGCAGAATAGGTGGTGTGATTGCCAGATTTAAAGTGATGATGTCTGATAAATCTCATTTCCTCTCTTGGATCTTGAACTCAGCATTTCATCCTATGGACAGTAGTTCACAGGGTTTTGGGGAAGAGAATGGTAGAATTCATTTGGGACTGTGGGATGACATAAATACATTCCTTGACATTTGAGTCCAGAAGTAATTAATTGATCCATCATACGAAGAAATGTCTGTTTTCTTTAAATGTACAAGGAAGTCAATTTGCTGATACCTCTCTGTACTGGCAGTGTAAGGTATAACCACTGCTCCTCATCTGCTGAAAGCCTGACTCCATGAATCCTCACCTGTCAAGCACATGCCTGAGATATGGAAGCAATAATGTGTGATCTGACAATCCAACACTGTGATTTGAGATTGCTTAGCTGGGAAAAAATATTCTATTTCCTGGTATTTCTTTCTTTCAGAGCATTACGAGAGAAGTTGCCTCCCGTGGTGGGAGCTGTGACACAGTTTCATGCATGGTGGCATATTTTCACAGGCCTTGGTTCTTACCTTCATATCCTGCTAAGGTAGGAAATGTTTTCTAAAATGGATGTTCACAGAGATCTTATGAGTTTTCGTAGTTTCAGATGTACTTCAGAATGTTTTACCATCCAGAAGAATAGGAAAATTACTTACTAAACTGGTGTGCAGTTTTCTTTCCTCTTTGTAATTGATCTGAAAACTCTCTAAAAGTAATCTATGTTCTTCAAAATGTAATCATTAGTCTTGAAATAGTCATGGTTCTTCAAGAAAACTTAATTCAGAAGTGGGAACCCCGTGGCAGTTAAACCAAAACTATTTGACAGTATATTAATTTCAGAATGTAAGCCATTAATACCTGTCTGTTCTTGAACAGCAATCCTGAAGTACTTAAACATGTTTAAATTTAGGAGCTTAGCTAATCTTTTGATAGGCACTGTCACTTCTGAAAACCAGCAGACATCCTGCTGTAGTGCAGAAGGGTGATGGCTGAAGTAGTTGTAGTGGAGCTGTTCCCAAAGGGGCAGAGTATTAGTTTGAGGAAGAGACTTAAACAGCCTGGAGCCAGCAGATTTTTTTGTCTCTTTTTTGCTCTGTACCACCATCTAGTGGAACAAGGGCAAGAATGGAATGTAAGCAGAAATCTGTGAAGAATTTCTGCAGATTAATCATCATCTAATGAAATAATATTTTACCACTTAACCAATAACAAAGGGAATGTCTGGTTTTGGTATACATCCTATGTAGTTGAGAAAACTTGATTACATACCAATTTTTCTACATCTAACATGCTATTCACCTTTTTTGTCAGATGTTAAAATACCTAATAAAAGGAAAATGCAAGGAAAATAAGTACATTTCCATTAGATTATTTGATAGCTTCCACATATACATCTATGTGTCTGTTTATGCAAGCATATTTACCTACACATGTGTAAATATATATATACATACATATATCCATTATTAAATATGTCAAGGTATATGGAAAACAGTTACTCCATTTTGGTTTGCAGGTTGTCTGCTACCCTAAAGAGGCAATATTTTAAAGAAAATTGCTTGCAGGAATCGAGCGTAGGCAAGGTTTTCCCAACATGCCACAAAGTAGCATTACCACTTAAAAAAACATGAGGTCATTCACAGGAAAAGATCTACTGAGAAGAGAAAGTGTCTAAGAACAAAAATAAGATATAGAATCAAGCTATGCTGCTTTTTCCCCTCTTTAATATCTGCTGTATTTTGTGGTACACTGATTTAATTTCATGCTTCTAAAATGACAGGCTCCAGTCCCTGTTTAATTTCTTTTTTTTTTTAACCTCTCAGTGTTTCTTTCTCCCCACCTAGGTGATAGGGTAAATTATTTTGCTAATTAGTCTGCTACAGGGGGATTTACTCAAAGTTACTGTCTCCTACATTGACTAAATCTAGGCAGAATGGGTAGCTCTGAAATCACAGAAACAAGTATTTTCTATTTGGAAAATAAGACTGAGATCAGGACGTCCTTATTTTATATGCTGTCTTATACTTGAGATTTTAAGCATGCTTTTTTCCTTTTCCTCAGTTTATATACAAGGACACTTTTCCTGAAACACAGGCCAAAGGTGAAGGTAAGCAAACAGTATTTTGTGTTTATTAATGTACATTTGGATATCTTGTGCTTTGAACTTTTGGTGGGACTCAGTAATTATGCCTGTTAGGGTACTGTCTTTGACTTCTGCTTACATCCCAAGAAATGCACTTGAAATTTTCTTAGAATCACAGAATGGTTTGGGTTGGAAGGCACCTTAATGATTATCTAGTTTCAGCCCCCCTGCTATGGGAAGGGACACCTTCCACTAGACCAGGTTACTCAGAGCCCCCATGTTATTCCAACATGGCATTGAACATTTCCAGGGGTGGAACATCCACAACATCTCTGGGCAACCTATGCCAGTACTTCACCACCCTCAAGTCAAAGAATTTCTTCTTAATATGCAATCTGAACTTATTCTTGTTCGTTTTAAAGGCATTCCCCTTTGGTCCTATCATTAGATTATGTTTAATAATGTTTTAATATTATGGTCAAGAAACATAATATTCCAAAGACTCTTTCCCCTAATCCTATTTTTCTTTTGACAGTTTGTATTTGGAATATGGCCTGTTCTTCTTGTGGAGCCACCCAAGAACCTTTGACTGAACCCTGGGCAGCCACACACGATCACCTGGCCTGGCTGAATAAAGCATTTCAACAGTTTCTCTGGCTGAAGTGTCAAAATTATGGATCAATCCCAGTACCATTGCTATTAAAGGACTTCTCTGTGCTACGAGGCCGGTCCGCTGGAGCAGAGCAAAGAGCTGGCACACTAGGGAAAACAGCACTTAGTACAGCTTTATTCTAAGTTGTTGAAACAAAGATTAAGACACAAGGGGTGTATGTATATATTGTATAGCTGATGATACTGAGGTAATATTTCGTGCTGGTCACAGAAAACTAACCATTTTTGAAGTGGATTGCATATGTTTTTTCATTCAGTTTTTTGTTCTTTCTGTGGTTGAAACTAATATTCGTAACTGAATGACAAAACCAGGCCATTGATGGCCAAGCTAAGCTATTTGTGTGACCTATAGTGAACTGAATGCTTAACCCAAACTACTTTAACCTTGCACTTTTATACAATTAATGAAATATGTAATGATTGATTTAGGCCTTTATTCTACCTTGCTTTTCCACAGCCTCCTTTGCAATTTGTATTTTAAGCAAAATGGTTGGGATACCTGTGCCATTTAGTTCATTTTGTACCAAGCTTCCATTTTCTCTTTAGTCCAACTGAGAGGTTCATAATGGAAGTTGTTCCAAAGTGTGACCAGCAGAAGACACTAAAATGGTGAAGCCTTGTAGGTGTTCCTGTTTGTGTCTGGAAACTCAGTTCATAATTTGTTTGACTGGTGATTCATCACAAAACTGTAGACTAACTGTAGAAACATAAGAAACACTCTTTTTTATTTTTTTGTAATTGTTATTTACATACCTTCCTTTTCTATCCCTTTCTTTAACTTCCCATTTCCCATTCATACTACAGATTGACAAACACCTTAGATGTGCTCTAGTTCAGGTTTGAATTTATCTTTCTCTTATTTTACAAGTCTTAAATATTGGTCTGACTTTCAGAAGCATCTTCTTATTCAGAAACTTTGAAGGAAGAGTAAAGAACAAGACTGAGGTTGAGGATATCCTCAAATACAAGTGGTAGTGCTTTGCTTGCTTTTAATCTATCACGTGCTTAGTCTGAGAGAAAGCTGACCACCTTTTAAAACCAGACTTAGGGGATTAAGGGGGGAGACAAACCCTGTTTCCTGCAATTTTTATCTACCCAGCTGGTGAAAGTTAATAATAAAATGTAAAGAAAACATTAACACAGTTTTTCAAAATATACCTCATATGAAGGCTGTGGTTTTCATGCTCTTGATTTTGGGGCAACTAACAGAGTCCTCCTCTGTGCCTACTTGCTCCCATTCTATGCAATTTTTGTCTGCTTTTGATGCTCTGAGGGATTTATCCTTCCTGCCATGAAGAAAAAAAGGAAAACGCTCCGACTGATCCAAAATCCCATTCTGTATTGATTTACAACGTGCTCACAGCAGCAAAGCATGGTAATGTAGCTGTAAAGCTGTCTCCCAGGTCTCAGAGTCCTGACTATTGAACAATCATTGCTGGCTGAAATGGTCTCCTCCCTTTGATGTCTTTTTCTCTGTTTGCAGTTTCTCTGCATCTTTCACATCCACCAGTAACTCTCCTTCTGATGTGAACCTCCAAATAAAAATGTGGCTTCTGTTATGTGACGACCCTGGACCCTTGAGATCAAATAACCCCAAACTCTTGGGCTGGAAAAGGATACTTAACCTTGAGTGAGTTCAATGAGGTTTAAGCATGTGCTGATAGCCATGCATTTCAACCTGTACACCCTTATAATGACACCTGAAGGGTAATTTTAGAACAGCTTTGGTATCAGTAGGCTCCAGTTCCAAAGACAAGGTCAGCATCTGTGTTGGGAAATAAAAGTGCTCTTCAGACTGAAAGAAGTTAACAGAACTAGCACAGAGGTAGGGAAAAGCTGTTATGGATCAGGTGTCTTTAATTATCCAGAAGGCATATTTTTTGTAAAGATATTTGAGAACTGTTTCAAAAATGTAGCTTGAAAATAAGTGCCTGCCTGTTTACCTCCAGGCTTTCTCAAGCATTTTTCTGCACACTGTATCCCATTTTCTTATTTAGTATGTTTACATGTGTTCATAATTAGGGAAGAAGTCTTGTAAGAGAAGCAGTGCAGCAGCAAAGACATAGCAACAGTCACTTTTGACATCTGCTAAGTATGATACTATTTTTATGGAAATGAAAAAAAACATTGATTTTAGTGGCCTTAGTTTTGTTACTGAAGGATCTGGGGGCTCTGTTTATTTTAGTAATTGCAAGAACCAGAGTGTCTTGAAAAGCCGCTTTCTTACTGATCAGGCATCTCTACAATGCTATCTTTTAAAGAAATTTGTTGATTCTTCTACACATTTGCAACTAGGAAGTCTATGATGGGGGGGTTCAGATCTTGTTGAATTGTCAGGATTTTAAAAAAGTTGGAAAAGCTCATAGTTTAATTTTATACTGCTGTTAGTCTTTCATTCATGTATTATTTGTCATTGATGGTTTTTTCTTTTAAAAAACATGCAAATTGGCTTCTTCCTACATTCCAAATGACCAAAAACATGCACACTTCTACCACCCTGCCAGCAGCCTTTCTTTTAACAGGTTATATTCGACCCTGAAGAATGTAATTTACCTGTGTTTCCTTCTTAGCATAAATAATCTAAAATCATGGGTGCTGGTTTGACTGCCTTACTGATCTTGTGAGTGATATTGAAAATGACAAGCCAGTTTTAAGTGTGTCACTGAAATTCAGACTGCCTTTTCTAGTGCCTGGAAAGACATACATTCTTACTCCTGTAATGTGTTAAATGTCTGTTAATTGATTTTTATTTATATCGCTTTTATGACAATGTTGGAATTTTTTTCTACAGACCTTAGAGCAGTATATCCCAAACTTTTCTTAGCAAGTCATGTGTGATCCTATTTTTTTAGTAGGATTCAGACAGCAGCTACTTTAAAGAGAATTATGGAAGTAGCAGGTGTCATTTGATATGAATTCTACAGGATGTGTTGGACAGACTTGATAGCAATGGACTTTTCTATTCCTTATATCTATGAAGAACCAGGAAATCTGCCACCATATCACCATCAATTTGACACAGGTGAGCAGCAAGTAGCTCTGCAGTCTGTGAGCTGAAAAATTCTTTCTTGGAAATAAGAGGAAAAACTTCAAAATTACTCTCACATCAAACCTGTACCTTATTCTGGGAATTTAGATTTTTTGGTTACAGCTCAAGACATGCATTTTACAGAACTGAAAATGTGAGGAGGAATCTCATCCATGTTCCAAAGGCAGTGTTGTTGGCTAGCAGTATTAGTCATCTCCAGACTTCATCGTAATGGTTTTTCTGTTAGCACAGGGCTGATGAGCTGCCCATGAGTGTTAAAATACTCCCCCTAGTCAGAGTTGGAATATGCAGTGTTACCACTTGCCTGTCTACCTCTGTCATGTATTGTACCATACCTGTGCCCTGAATTACATTTTCCCAAATGTGTGCACATCAGAGCAGCCCCTGGGAGTGTTGTATTGATTCGTGGCTGTCTCTGTTCACTCCCTGTAAACATCCTCACTTGTTTGGTGTCTGTCACTTGTGCTCAGTCTGCTGCTCATTTTTGAGTAAGTCTGGCTGCTTTAGAGAGAGGTTCGAGTAGGAGGACTTCACACAGGTGTAGCAAAATCTTTGGGGAGGGATATAGTGGGAAATACTGCTCCGTAATTAGTTTTAATTCTCTTTTAATCCAGTTCTGTGCTGTCTTGCTTGGCTAAAGCTGAATTGTATGATTTGAAATGCAGTTGATTCTTTTGGCCATCGTGGATTTGCTTTTAACACCTCGTTTCAAGCAGCTGAATGTCTTTTTCCACAAACACTTCCACGTGAATCTCAGCAACAGAAAATCCTCCCAATACCACCAGTGTTTCTCACAGTCACTATCACCTTGTTTAATCTGCATTCAAGAATTTCAGTAATACCATTTTTTAAAACCTGCTTCTCTCTGTGGATATATTATAGCATTTTAATAGCAGGTGGTGAAACAGTTCAGTACAGCACTGCTCAGCGAGAGGAGCTGGAACGGAGCAGCACTGCTGTTTTCTTCAGCAGACATCAGAATTGGGGAACACACATCCATTTTGGGGGAATGTGTGCCCCGTAATTTAGAGTAACATATTCAGGTAAAACTTTCAGTTTACTTTAACCCCATCTGCACTTTATAAGTAGGCAGTGGGAGGCTCTAACTGCGAAGTGCTGTTTGACTGTGAGACTTTATCATGAAGAGGGATAAATGATGGAGTCTTTATTACAAATGGGCAGAGCAAAGCCAGAAGGAGATTAAGAAATCTTACATGAAAAGAGAATAACAAAAGATTAAGCACAGAATCCTGTAGTATTACGTCAACCACCCTCCTGGTATCTGCACTTTAGATACTTGAATGTTTTGCTATTTATACATTTAACTTTCCATGTTGACTCTGCTCTCTTCACCACAGACATGATGTAGTTTCTGTTACATTCAGTTCATTGTAGATGACTTAGGGGCTGTTTTATGAGGTTGGACATGACATGGATTGTTTTGTATATGAATGAATGCATTTCTGACCTATCTGGAATGTCCTCTGCCAGCTTTGTTTGAGAGTCTGTAACCTAAAGACAGAGAACATCCTGTGTAACTATTAAAATTGGTTCTGGGTTTCTTTGTTCAGTTTCTCACGCACAACTGCCTACAGCTGCCAAGTGCCTGATCTCATTGTTGCAAGGCTTTTCTGAGAGCTGGGGCTATGTTTTCTTCTGAGGTCTGTAAGACAAAGTCTTTGGTAGGTGGGGGTCAAATTTCTTTAAAATTCTCCTTCTGCAGGAATCACAGCACTATTTTTAGTGGCTTTCCAGTTAGTTATCCAATACAAGTCTGTCTCTGACTCAAACTTGAGCCTGACTACCTACCTTGTTGATGCTGTTGCATCTTTCCAGGCTTTGAAAGCTGAGTGAGGGATTTAGCCGTACAGGAAGTGTTTATTTGGGGTTGTGTAATTCAGTGACAGGCAGTGTGAGGGTGCAGCAGTCAAGGAAGCACTTTATGTGGAGCCCCAGCCAAGATGCTCTAAACAGGGATGGGGATTTGTACAGTTTGAGAGGCAGGTTTGATGCCTGAACCTCTTACTTTACTGCAGAACTCTCCCATTTTACTTGTTGAAATTGTTTAGGTTTGACTAATTATATAATTGTAGATTTAAGAAGAACCAAGTTCAGAGTTCATGTGAGACCCTAAAGGAGTGCCTGCATTTTTCTGTTTTTGCACATGTATCACACAGATTGAATCTGCCTGATGCTTAAGAGCAGATTGTTAAGATTTTTTAAAATGCAAAGATAAAGGGTCTTTTGCTTATTTGTCCACAGGAATGGCTATAAGCACAATCTTAGATTCCTCCTGTCCCCAAAGCTCTGGAACATATATATTTCTCCAAAGAGAGTACTGAATAAAACGGCTCATAGCAAGTTATGTAAAAAACTGTTTCCTCATTAAAGCTGTGGAAGAACTTTGTGTATACTATTGCTACCTGGATTTTAGAAGAGAGGGTTTCAAGCAGCATACATACATACATAACAGTAGTTACTCCTTAGACTAAACAGAAACTAATATTTCTCTTAATTTTCCACATTGATGTTGACTGTTTCATGCTGATTGTTGATCTCAGCTTAATGCACAGATGATGTTACAGTCTTATCAAACACCATCTGTCCACCTGGAGTGGACATGAAATCTGTTCATTATGTGACCAAACTTTCTAACGTTGACACTGAGTTCTAACATGTGCGTTTCTCTTCCTGAAATTCAGTACATGGTTGTGGATAGGTAACAACACTGTGACAGATAAGTAGCAGTTGACTTGTAGAACACAGCTACATTGAGAAATGCTTATTAACAATTTTGATATACTGACCTGGCTCTTCCTACCAAACCAGCTAGTAACTAATATTAGGCTTATATGTATCAGCATATCTTGTTTTCCAAAGCACAGTAACGTTGAAATATTTAATATGTTTCATTTGTTACTCATGCTGCGGTCAAGCACTAATTTCTGTCTTTATAGTACAAACTATTAAAGAATTTTGTTTTAAATACAACATTTCCCAGGTGGTTCTTGGCTTATGTGTTGCACAGGGCTTGCTGCTTCATCTGGATGCATCATCAGTAGATGGGTGTAGTGTACATCTTGGCTGGAGGTGTGCAAGTATAACAGCAGCATTTGTGTGTCCTGCATGGATGGGGAAGGAGCCTCCATGGCAGTAGGGCTCCCAGTCTTTGTGCCTTGTGCTGGGGCCCTTTGAGCACTGGGCCTTGCTTGGAGGTGCAGTGTTGGCTGTAAATACTGCAGGACCATCTTCCCTTCAAAGGCCTTCCCCAGCACACACCAGTTAGGAGGGAATGCAGGTAGGTGATGTGGGTGGAAGAGGAGAAGGCAGGAGCCAGGTGAATGTGCAGGCAGCCCAGAGCCTGTGATTTTCACACCCTTTGCTTCAGCTTTTTCCTGTTCCTTTCAGTGACCCAGGGAGATAAACACTGCAGGGCAGAACCTTTCCAGCCAGGAATTGTGGACAACCAGACACTGATCCAGCAAGTGTCATCACACCCCAGCAGCCAGAGTCTGGTAATGACCATAAGCTGTTTTCCCCACTTCCGGCTGCTCTCCCAGCTGCTCAGAGACCCCATTTTCTCCTGCTTGTCTCTCTCAAAGCTGTGTCTCTGCAGGGGCAACCTGGAATTGACTATTCAGGGGCCAAGCCATAGGGCAGCAAACCTCAGAGCCAGTGGTGTAAATGGCTGGGGCAAGCTGTGCCACCTCCTGTGTCCGTTTCAGGATGACCCAAAGAACAACACAGGCACAGCAGGTCAAGGGAAAGCTTCTCTTCTTTAATTATCTGACTCCATTATTTATATATATGTTGTACAGAGGTCAAGAGATTGGCTACACAGGTTGTCACCTCTTTGACCTGGATGGTGAACATCACTGTCCATCACATTTCTCCTCCCAGAGGATAAAAATGTAAACAATAGATAAATGCTAAAAATATACATTGTTTTCTTGAGGCTGTGTGAGAACAGCACTGCAAGATTTCAAACACTTGCATTTTCAAGAGAAACTGAGGGCAACAACCTCCTCTCAGTGATACTGCATAGAGAGGCACATCTAGACTCCACAGACAAGCATTACCAAAACTCTGGGGCTGGGTGAAATCCAGCTTTGCACATTGAACTTGTGGCTGGTCTAGAACTGAGTAATACTTTGAAATTTCCCTGGGATAAAAACATTGTGGTTCTGTCAAAGCCCTCCTCCCAAACAGAAAATTGAATTTTGAGTTTGACGAGTCTCTTTCAAGACTGCCAATTTACTTGCAGCTTTATTAATTTCTCTCTTTCCCCCCACTTCAGCTCCCCCTTTGGTTTTTTGTTGGTGCTTTTTATTTTATTTAGCCTGTTTGAAGGCTGAAAGTGAAGGTCTGTACTTGCACCCCTTAAATCCCACTGACTCTACTCATAGATTTGGCTGTTCATGGTGCTGGTGTGGAGAGAGTTCTGCCAGGTAGCAGATGAACTGAGTATCCAGCCTGAATATTTGTTGCTAAGTTCATGGAGATGGATGAGACAATGGAGTCACTAATGAAGCTGTGGTGGGTCTGTCTCTTCTGTGGGTCACTTTTGAGGGCTCCTCTGATGGGTCCCCATGGGGACATGGACCATGGTTGTGCTGGCATGGGAAAGGATCAGCAGAAGCAGGACAAGGACAAATGTCCAGATTCAAACTCAGTCACCCAAGAGGAGATAATGCAAAGAGCTCAAGAAGAGGTCCTTTCTTGCGCTCTCAGCAGAAACAGAGCTGGGAGGATGTCCTCGTTCACCTTTTTTGTGTGAGGGGCACATAAAACTCTGTATTTGCTAAGACAGGACTAATGTTCTGTGAAGCACTGTGTGCAATGGATAAAACATCCCAACCTACAAGCAGAAACTTAGTGAAGTTTACTTTAGAATTTTGCAATCACCATAGTTAATTTAGCATCCTGGCTCCTAAACTCCTTTCCAAGGTGAGTCACCCCCAAGCTGGATATCTCACCTTGCTCACATGCAACACCCAAGGCTCTCAGTGCATGACACTTTCCAGCTGCTACAGCAATACAAATAGCCACTAAAAACATCCAACCTCATTAATCATCTTCACTCAGACTGACTTTATAATTAGCATGCAAGGGGCACACACCAACTTAATGAAATTAACAGTAATTAGTGGCCCTGACACACACACAGAGCCAACACAGGGACCAGCTGGAGTGTGCAGGTCCTGTGGACCTCGTCCCCACCGCACAGCACCCAGCAACACCTTGGGACATCAAGGGTGCTGACTCTGGTCTCTCATCCTGTAGATCAGGTAGGTGAATGCTAATCAACAGCAGCTTGCATGATCCCACAGAAGTGGAATTAAGGAAGTTACTCTGCTGATGTAAACTGATGTCAAACCCCTAATATTTATAGGCTGGCCAAGTATCAGAGCTGCAGTGATTTATGGGGATGTCTAACCTTAGCACTGCTTTCTCCTCATAGCTGGTGTGTTGACTCAGTGCCGAAGAGCAGAACGGAGTACATTTGTTAAAATATTGCAGTATTGTAGAAGCCTGGGGATAAATCCAAGTTTTCAGGTAGGAGAAGTGATGAACAGAACAACCAGATCCCCTCTGCAGCCAGGCAAACCTGTCCAGGCAGTTGTGAGTCATTGCTTCACAGGGTTTTATTGCTTAACAGGGTTTTGTTCATTTAGAGTCCTCTGAGGGTTGATTTGTTTGGGTTTGGTTTTTTTCTTCTATTTGTTTGGGATTTTTTCTTTAATCATCTCATTTTTAACATCCCACCTCGGCTGAAATGAAAGCAAGATTAAGTGCTAGTTACAAAATGAAAAACAACAATGAACCTGCAAGCCACAGCATGAAAACAGAGCTGCTACAGAAGGGATATTTTTAAACAGGTTATCTGAAAAGCAAACAAACTCCAGCTGCTTCCTTGCTGCTGACATTAATTAAAGCAGGAGGGCTGATTAACACTGTGGACTAGTTTCTGCTGAAAATCTCTCTGCCACATCCCCCTGGATTTGACAGTTCACTATCAATTTGCTTTGCAGCCGAGGCACACATGCACATCCCTCCAGAGTGGTTGTGGCTCTTTTGTAATGCCCAGGACATCTGATACTAAGTGGCTTTGTCCATATGCTCACATCATGTAGTGTTCATGTTCAGGATGGAGTAAAAAGCCTTTTTCCCATGCCATGAGCTGTGTTACATCCCAGCAGATCCCATCCTTTCCAGTAAGCATCACAAGGCATGTCAGCCACCCCTTGTAAGGTTTGTACAACCATGAGAGCAACAACCCCAGGTCAAACTTATGATGATTTCCTTTAGGGCAAATCAATGTTTAAACATGTTCAGGGCAGAACCCTAAATCAAAATAAAAACCTAGCCTTTCTTGTCTTAATTAGATTCAACTTTGCTAAGCACAGTGCTGGAGGCAATTAGCTCCAGCAAGGGTGGTGATTTATATCTGGAGTAGAAACATCCTCATGTGGGAAGGCTGAAGGTAAAGAACATCTCTTTACACCCTGTGATTTCAAATGAAACCTTGGTGTTAATCTTCCTGAATCCATGCCCAGCTTGGCTGTCTCTGATTAGAGAGGCATAGTTTAATTGTATATATATACACTGTCTGATAATATCACAGGTGGCAGATTGAAGCTTCAGGCTCCTAAAGCTTGAAGTTGTAAGTCAGCAAATTAGGGAGGGCAGAAGGAGTCTCATTTTATTCATTAAGGTGTGACAGTTGTTTTAAGTCTCGTACATTGGTCCTGGGAAGGAATATATATCTCTATGAGCTGTGAAGGTATGGTTCATGTCAATGTGAAGACTAAAACTCTATTGCTCTTTCATTAAAGGATATTCTTTTTTTTTCCCTTGGCTGGGCTAATGAGAAGTGTCTGATGTGATTCCTGCAATCACTTGCACTCACCCAGATATGAACTGTGGGACCTTTCCTGACAGAGACCTCAGGCTGACAGCATTAATCTGTGGGTATGGCTGGAGCAATGCCTCTTCAATTAAGGTGCTCAGAGGAGGGGACAAGCCCTGTGTCCCTGGCTGAAGTATCTCACTGGTTAACCCAGATCAAAACTGGCACACAGCCACGCTGTGGCAGTAGGAGCTGTACCAAAAGCACAGGAATGTTTGTGTCTGGGATTTATTTCAATTTCTTTTGTTTCTCCTTAAGGGATGAGATGGGCCAGTGAGGGCTGGCATGATGCTCCATCCCTACAACTGCCCTGCCCTAGCACAGCTCAGCCTCTTTGAAACCTCTGGTGACAATGATCCTACAGCCTCCCCTGCCTCCCACTCCAAAGCTAGACTTGGAAAGTATTTCCCAATAGCTCAATTAGATAAAACTTCATCCCTCCTTTGGGCTTTTTACCTTGTAAGAAGCTGAATGTGAAGGGGAATTTCATCTTCCTTTTTTCTCTAAATTATTGATGTCACTAAACTGGATTTTTTTTCCCAGTCTTCAGAATTGAAATAGAAACTTTTGAAACACTTTTTCCTCTATCTCTTTTTGTCTTCAATGCCTTCTTTCTGGCACAGACATCTAACAATGAAAAGACATTTCACTGGCTGTGTGCATCATCAGTCATTAAAATACCATATGCAAAGATGAATGCTTTGAGATGGATTTATATCCTTGGGCAATAAGATTTCCCAGCCTCATACATGGTGATTGGTCTTTCTGTGCTATATGACTACTGCTGGGTCTGTTTTTTCTCTTTTTCCCCTCTAAAATACAGAGATGTGCATGTGAGACAGTGCTGTCTCCCAGGGAAATCTTTGAGCAAGATCAAGGGCCAACACCCGGGTCAGGCATCCCAAACCCCTGCCAGCAGCCCCATGCAGCAGAAATTATCTCCTTCCACAGCCCAAACTACCTGAGGTCCACCATAAGCACTGTGGCAAGTCCTGGGCTTTTAAACACTTGCCCAGGTGAAATAAGAGGCTCCACTGAGAATTAAAGGTAAAGTTAATAACTTTGTCTTTGCTTCTCCTCACCAAACGCTTCACACTATTGTTTGCTAATTAACACAAATGGAAAATCAGTAAAATGACCTGAGTTACTGAAAAATAAGGAGGACTTCAGATTCTAAGGAGGACTGCTGGCTGCTGTCTCCAATTGCTAGCCTGTATATTAATTATTTTCCTGCTGATTCAGAGGGAAGATGGCCAAGCTGTGAATCAGCCCTACCTCTTCTTGCAACACCTATCATTTCCCTAGATCTCCTCTCCAAATCCCAGCCAGGTCTGGCAGCACTTCGTTAATGAGATCAGTAATTGCAGCACGAGCCCTACAGTTGAAGAGTCAGGAGAGAATTGGAGTAGCTCTGCTTTCTTCCACATTGCAAGGAAAATGCTAACTGTGAGCTGGATATAATTTTCTCCAGAAGATGGATTGATATTTACTTTTTTGCAGGATCAGAGGGTTCCTGATTCTTTGCCATTGTACAACACCAACTCCTTTAAAAAAAAAACCACTGAGAGTCTGAAACACAAAACAAGCCCAAATTCTCAGCTCCTGACCACTGTCCAGCAGCCAAGACATGCCTCCTTGTGTGAGTGAAAGTAGATATGACACAGATTTAATGAGGCAACTGCTTCTTGGCAGCACCACAGCTCTCCTCAGAAACCATATTGTTATTTGCTTACTTGACTAATGCAGTTGTGTTGTGCAAAAAAAATGGGAGAAAGCTACTTGGAGGGCCAAGTAAATAAGGTTTGGAGAAAAAAAACCCCATAGCTAATTCAGCAGGATTTACTGAAGGTTAGGCAGGCCTTGGACATATCATAGTTTTGGGGGTTGTGGGGAAGCATTTCTGGGAATCATCTGAAAACTTAGGGGGTCTTGTCACCATGCCCGCAATGCTTGAGGCTGCACTGGTGATACAGAGCATCTAAAATTAGAATCATGGAATGGGTTGGGTGTAAGGGACCTTCAAGATCATCTAGTTCCAACCCTGCTGCCATAGGGATACCTCCCACTGGACCAGGTTGCTCAGAGCCTCCTCCAACCTGGCCTTGAACACTTCCAGGAATGGGGCAGCTGCAGCTTCTCTGGGCAAATATTATTATCATATTTTTCTCAAGACTGAAACATTCCCCTTCTCTAAAATTTTGTAAAAGAGGGAAATCGAGGTATATAAGATGCCATTGGTTTAATTAGCATCTAGATTACTGGTGTGTGAGGGGACTGTCTGCTGGTAAGTGCCAGTCTCATCAGCTGTGCTGGATAATTGCTGCTTTTCCCAGTGCATTTTAAAAAAGCATATCCGGAGCTTTTAAAATTATGCTTGAGTTCGTTTCTCAGACTGGCAGCAATGAAAAACTACTGGTGTCAACGATCTCTGAAAAAAGTACATTTGGGAACATCTCCTTCTCCTACATAGTCTCTTTGGCTACAGTACAGTATTTTTCCCCTAAAACATAAAGCTTGGAGAGGAGGAAGCGGCAGAAGTCGGTCACCAGACACTGCAAGAAGTGAGGATGATTTCTGAGCAAACGTTGAGCACCCAAGTCGAGGCTCTTGTGAACTCCCAAGAACAGCATCTCAGTCACAGTTTGGGGCCTAGATGAGGATGTTAAAAGTGCCTTTCCCCAGGGGTTTTCACAAAGAGTTACATCACTATTGTTTTTCCCCAACAGCCTACCTTTCCAGCCTGTCTGTACTGCAGCAAATAAATCTTGACTGTGCTGATGGTTTTATGCTTGCCTTGTGTTTGATGCTCAGCCCAGATGAAGCTGAGGTGTGGAGGTGACCTCTCCAATTAATACCCAAGCAATTTCCCCTGAGCTCTGTAACCAGAGACACCTGGGAGCAGATTTTGGAGTTGGTTTCCTCACCAACTGCAGGAGTCAGCACAAGTGCTAGAGTTGGCTGCATGCTGATGTTAGGTCAAGGTTAGGTCGATAAACAATACATAGAAGGAAGTACCCTACAACCCTTCAGGACGTGTCCTAAAGATGTTCTTGGCCGAAGAAGAGAAAGTTGTAGAATGAACATATCTGCCTTGGAAGTGGTGGGGAAATTCACAGGTGCCATGGGGTGATAGTCATGAAAACATGAGGGCAAAGTTCCTGGTGCAGGGGAAAAAAGGGACTGTTGGAACACATGGCCACTGTGGCAAAGTATCCGCAGCCCCTCCAAAACATCCATTTTCTTGAAGGGCAGTGGATGTGAGTGGCCAATCCATGGGTCCTGGAGTATGTCAGAGGTAGCTCAGTAAGAAATATATTGCACAAAATGAGTAAATTCCTGGGGGAAATTGCCCTTTCAGATCCACTTGATACTCATCTTACTGTCTTGTTTTCCAGGGAATCATCTGAGTCACATTTGTCTTCTTCTGGGAGATTTGTTCTACATTAGTGGCAGCATGGACTTGGTCAAGGCGTTCCCATGAGGTCAAACATTTGCCTGCTCCTCCTCCCCAGTGGCTTCCTCGGGTATGGCCACTCCAAAAGCCAAGGGGTGCAGGTCAAAAGTAACATCTGAGGATCACTGCCTAGAAGAACAAAGCCTTCTGCCACAGGAACCAGGCAGTGCTTTGATGTATCTACACCTTATAAATGGGCAATATTGCTAGGCAACTGGGAAACAAGGGGAAACTCAAAATACAGCAGGGTTTTCCAAAACTTCCTTAGGAAAAGCTAATTCTGCCTTTTTGTGAGTCCTTCAGGAGCAAGCCACTGCTTTTGCACAGAGAGCATGTCTGGTAGGAGAGGGAAGCTTTTGTAAAGCAAAACTAGGTCTCTGTTACACCAGTATAAATCCAAAGTGATTCAAGTGATCCATGGGATGATTTAGGCTTGTCAAGCCAAGATCTTATATTACAACATGCTACTTATCTGCAAGAAGAGTTTTGTGGAAGTGCCTTGATATTCAGCTCTGCCTTGCCCAGCTCGGGAGCTTCTGGATTCAGGAGTTTCCATGTCTCTCTGCTGGGAGGTGAAGGCAGAGATGGTGGCAGAAGGGGGAAAAAACCTTTCTTTTTTTGGTTGGTTGGTTTGGGGGTTTTTTGGGCTTTTTTGGTTTTTTGTGAAGAATAGGATCAGCAGGCAAATTGCCTGAAAAATGCTTGTCAGGACTGTTTGGAGTCAGCATTAATTAGGGTGGCTTCTGACCTGTCATCAACAAAGAACAGTTGAGAGGACAGTGGTGCCATTTGCTCCTTTCATTCCTCTCCACTCCAGGGAATGTAGGATTGCTGGCAATCTGCTTGCTTTCCAAACAGTCTTGCTTCTCACTGTGGAAAATCCTGTGTAAAAATCAAGGTCACTGACTGAACGTCTATAACACTGTCTGCTCTCAGGCAGAGGTGCCCTCCTGCCAAAGAAGCTGAGCCCTGGCCCCCTCCAGGAGGGTGGTCATGGCTGAATGATGACCAAAGTCTTGAAGAGTTTGTGGCCAGGAATTGTAGAATGGTTTTCGTTGGCAGGGAACTAAATGGCCATTTAGTTCCAAACCCCCTGTCATGGGCAGAACACTTTTCACAAGACCAGGTTGCTCCAGGCCCTCATCCAGCCTGGCCTTGAACACTTCCAGGGATGGAGCAGCTACAGCTTCTCTGGGTAACCTGTGCCAGTGTCTCAACATCCTCACAGGAATGAATTTCTTGCTAATATCCCATCTAAACCTTCCCTGTCACTTTGAAGCCATTCCCCCTTGTCCTATGCCTGGTCAAAATTCTCTCTCCAGCTCTCTTGTAGCCCCTTTAGGCACTGGAATGTGCTCTAAGGTCTCCCTGGAGCCTTCTCTTCTCCAGGCTGCACAACCCTAACTGTCTCGGCCAGTCTCTGTAACAGAGGTCCTACCCATCCCTGGGTGTGTTCAAGGGCAGGTGGGATGGAGCTTGCAGCAACCTGGTCTAGCAAAAGATGTTCCTGTCCATGGCAGGGAAGCTGTTATTAGGTGATCTTCAAGATCCCTTCCAACCCAAACCATTCTGGTTCTGTGAAGCACTCACATAGGAGACAAGAGTAATGCAGAGTAGGAAAGGTATTGGAGTAAGTCCAGCTCTCTTCTGATTTTGCAGTGCTGAGTAAAAGGCTGCTCCTGTGGCCATGGGACTGGAGACCTCAGCCCTATTTCCCATGCTTGTGTCACCTGGTATCACTTCTAAGGAGAAGGATTCAAGGAGGATTCAGGATAGAAGCGTAGGTGCTTAAGCAGCCAGGCGCTGCCAGATCTTGGTTTGTGATACCTGAGTTACCTCCTACAGAAATAATCCCAGATAACCTTTCCTCTGCTGATTTACCTAGGTAGACTTTCAGGGAAAGGCCAGTCTCAGCATCTCTCAGGGCCACAGCTCCCACCCTGATCTCAGGTGCAGCATCAACCCTCTCCTACAGTACAAACCCCGATGCCGTGACTTCATTCCTCTAATCAAGGAGCTTCTCGCTGTTTGCCTTCCATGTTGCTTTACAAGCAGACAGCCCATGAGAGAGCTGCTTGATTTGTGACCGTGCAGAAGTGAGTGCTGATAAAGACAATTAATTAATGGTATGGATTTCCCAGCAGAGTTCTCAATTAGTGTGAGCTGTTTGCCAACCAGCTGCAGTGCAGATCACAAGAGTGTGTGCACCCCGAACCGTGGCCAATGTGCTCAGTGAGGCAGAGGGGGAGTTTCACCAGGCCTTATGGTTTCCACCTTGCATTGTATGCAGAAATTGGGAATAAAGGGGTCTTTTCATGATGAACAGTTACAATACAGATCTTTGGGTAGAGATGCCATTGCTCCCACTTGGCTGTCATGTTCATGCTGCTCTCCTGGGGATGATCGTGCAACAAGCTACAAAGGGAGGATTCTCAGGCTGCCAGTGACCCCAGGTTAGTCCTACCCAGTTCATGAACTGAATTTCCTACTTAAACTGGTCATGGACTTAAGTTGGGAAAGTGCTCTAAGGTCACTGAGCCCAGCTATTAACCCAGCATCACCAGTCCACCACTAAATCATGTACCTGGCAGTGCAGGGTAGAGGAGAGTGAAAAGGGAGGAGAGTCCTGACCCTAGACAGTCTTAACCTAGGAGGAAAAGGGTATTAGCACGTCTCATAATAGCAAGAAGATGCTGATGAAGTTCAAATGGGAAATGAAATACAAGTATTAGCAGAATGGATATGCAGCTTCTGAACTGTCTGCCAAGAGAGGTGGCAAAATCTCAGGCAAGGGCCTGTCTGCATGAGTGACCAAAGTTATCCCCAAGTATCTCAGGTGCCCTCTGACACCTCCCCCCTGCTAAGCACCACCCCAGCCTCTGGCAAAGGTTTTTGTGGAAGCAGCTTTGCTGAGTTCAGCCCTGAGACAGGCTTTGAAAGGGGAAAGTCCCCCACCCATGCTTCCTGGGGCTCCACAGGGTCTTGCTGAACATCAATTGGTGCCTTTCAACAGCCTCAGCTTCTCCAACATGGTCAAGGGCAGCACTTGGCTTCTCATCCAAGAGCTGCTTCTGCCAAAAATACGAGGAGCTGCTACAGTGCGCCTATTTGTTACAACTGCTGGTCCTTTGGGCATGATGACCCCCATAAATAAAAGAGACAATTAATGCCCATCTCCTCCCACCGGTGATTGACTATGACCTTGAGTGACCTTGCTTAATTTAACTTTCTCAACCAGCTATTTTTGACAGCGAATAATTTAACATCCTTGTGACCCCAGTCTTGCATCTCTCCTGCCAACTGGCTCTGCAGTTTAAATGAACAGCAATAAATAAATACATATCTGCAGAGGGACCTAAATGACTCCCATTACTGGAGCATCTGAAGGCCTGCTTAAATAAATCAAGTGAGTAGGAGATTATGCTGCAATCATGTGGAGAGGGAAAGGAGAGAATACATTACTGGTATTCCAGAGGCTACAACTCAGGGGCGGAAAACTTTGCAGAATTCAGAACAATGAGGTTTAATTCAAGTGCACATGGACAACCAGAGGCTCATTTTGTGATGTCTTTAAAGAGGAGCAGCAGATTGCAACCTGATGGGATCACCAGTGCTTAGAACTCCCACCAGGCAGCTGCTGCCTTGGGGATGGGGCTGTTGGAGGTTGCTCCCTGTATCTCCATGGGATGTATCTCCATGGGATGAAAGTGAGGATACAGGCACCAACCGCCCACCTGCAGTCATCGTCTCACTTTTCTCACCCAAACATGCCCTCAGGAGGGGAAAGCTGGCCTTGCAGGAGCAGGGATGGCAGGATTGAGCAGTTTGTCAACCCCCACTGCTTTGGGCAGGCACTCACTTCAAACCATCCCGGCATTAAATGTCACCTTGGGGGTCCCCTGAATGAGAAGGAACAACAAATATTCCTGGGAGGAAGGAAAACCTCACTAAGTTATCTGCTTTGAAATCCCAGACTGAATAATGATGCTCTATTTGTTGGAGGAATCACCAGCTGCAGCTTTCCTCTTTGCCTTTTATCTTATTCCTGCTTATTTTGGGGGTCTGGTTTTAAAGCATCGTTATTTCTTCCTTTCCCCTGCGCAGCCTTCATGTCAGCTCTGTCACAGTGGCTTCATCTGCATGACACTGAGGAGACGTGAAGTGTCGTGATAAATCCTATTTACATAACAGCCGAGGCTGAAACCGAAAATGCAACTAAGTTAATCAGGAAATCTGGGCCGGCCACGAGTGCGGGCTGAGGCTCCATGTCCCTGTGGGGCAAGAGGAATGTCTGGGGACCCACTTGCTGCTTAAATGCGCTGGAAGAGCTTTTCCCTAATGTTTTCCAGCTTCTCCCTAGTGCTTTCCAGCCTGCTAACAAAATAAAAGCCAGGCTTCTGCTGTTGATTTGTCTCAAGGGTGAGTCCATTTTCTCTTCTCGTTTTTCCTCTTTTTAATCCTTTCATCCAGGTCTGCACAGAATCACCCATCACCCCTGTGAGAGACAAACTCCACCCTGTGCCCCTCTGTTCCCAAGTCCCCAGCAGTGAGATCCTCCCAGCAGCAGCTCGGGGGTCAAATTGGTGAAACAGCTCAGCAGGAAATTACTTTTTATTAAAGCAAGCCCACATTGGCTAACTGGGCAAGAGGTACCTCTACTGGTGAGAGGCAGGATGGATGATCACATTAATTAACTTACACTGATGGAGTCTCTCTCAATTAAAACACATCACAAATCAAAAGAGACTCTATGCTCTCCTTGCCCTCCCAGGGGGCAGCAGCAGCACCATCCATCCCTGCCCTAGTCTGCCCGGCAGCTGTTTTTAAGGCTACTAAGGGGATTCTGGGGTTGGAGGCCTGTTTAGGGTCTACTCTCCCCGCTTAAAAATCTTCAGAGACTGAGGGTTTGTCTTTTATTTTGGTCTTTGCCTTTTGCTGCTGGAGTTTCCCGCCGTGGAGGGGTGATGGTTCAGCACTGCACATGGACAGGTTTGAGACCTAAATATAGCAGGGGTTAGGGTTATTGGGTGATTTTGATGAGGGGAGAGAACAGAGGTGTATGAAACACCTGGTTTTAAGCAGCCCTGAGATGTGTGGGGGAGAGGGGGAAACAAGAAAAGAGAAGGAAAATGTTAGAAAACAGCTTTTGCTGCCAAACAAAGCCTTCATGGAACTACAGATTTTTGGCTTTATATTCATTTAACTAATAAATGAATTAAAATAATTGTAGCACAAACGTTGCATGAATTGAGTAAGTAATGAAATTACAAAACTAATAAGAATATACATTAATATGAAAAGTTCAGGAGGGCTTCAGATAATGAGAAACTGGAGGAAATGGCTGGTCCTAGAGGAGGTGAATCACTCATGTGATTCATGGTGACCACGTACAGCTGCAGGTGACACCTCCATGGGAACAGAAGCCTGTGCCAGGCCAATGCTGCTCTGGGCACGGCCTCCTTTCTAATTTTATCACCAAAATTTCACTGCATTATCGCTAATGTGGCAAGCAGATGTCCCTAGGCATTCACGCTGTCGCTGGCAGGCAGCAGCTAACCCTTAGCCCTGTTTCTTTATTGTTTAGAAGAGTCTGATCACCCAAGATTTTAAATGGGAGAAGTTTATTCTTGTACCTTCCAAATGTTTTGTTTAATTGTTCTTCCCTTGCCATCTATTTTTGGCTTAAATTATGACCAACCATGAACACTACCAATAAAGCTTGTGTGGCAAGGCAGTGCATCAGATCAGAGCTGCCCCTGACAGAGGGTCTGTAAAACCTCACTGGTTCCTTCCCATCGAGGGGGATGCACTTTTGTGTGGCTCTTGTTTGGTTCTCCCCTCTTGAATGTCTTTTTGTGAGCTGGGAAAACTTTCCACCAGTCTGGACACCGTGGCCCCATCACCAGCCCCACAATGCCTGTTGCACATCAACCTCTATGGATGTGCAGGTGGGCCAAGTGCATGCCCAGCCTTTGATCCCCCCTTTCCCAGTGCCTCAGCTTCCCTCTTACAAAAGAGAAAAGGGGATTAACTTTGGTCTTGGGCTGGAAAACACATCTCCTCAACCTCTGTGATCACGGCCCATGCTATTCCTTACAGAGGATGTGCTTTTTGCACCCAAATCCTGCAACCTCTGATGACTCTTCCCTGCACCCTCCACGGGTTATGTCCCAATGCCTCCCAGCTCCCTGGTGTCCAGGTGGCCCAGCTGGTGGTGGTGCATGGTGCTCCAATTTGTCCAGTTGCCAGTGCCAGGGCAAGGTCCCAGGCAGTGACAGTGGGACCTTGTCCTATTATTTGGTGCCAGGGCAATGCTGGGCCAAGTGCCAGTGGCTGGGAGGTCCCAGGGGCTAGTGCCAGTACCCAGGTGTGCAGGTGCTGGTCCCAGTTCCAGTTCCCAGCTGGTGCTGCTGGTGTCAGGGTAGCCCCAGTTCCCCATTCCTGTTCCCTACCCAGAACGGTGCCAGCTCCTGTTCCCACTGATGGGCCCATTTTCTGGATGATCCCAGGTCTTGGTGCCCGGGCCATGTTGAACCTGGATGCCGGTTCCCAGCAGGGTTCCCAGTTCACCAGACTGGTCCCCAGCTCCTGGACCAGCGCCAGCTGGCGCCATTCCCATTTCCCACTACCGATTGGTGCCAGTCCCCATTCCCAGTAGTGACCACAGCTCCCAGCAGTGGGGACCGCCGGTTTCCGGTGCCGGTTCCCATTCCTAGTGAGAATTCCCGGTGCCGCTTCGCTGTCCAGTTTCCCATCCCGTCCCCGGTTCCCAGGGTCGGTTCCCATTCCGGGTCCCGGTGCCGGTTCCCATTCCCGGTGCCGGCCCTCGTTCCGGGTGCCATTGGCAGTACCGGCGGCGGGTTCCGTGCCGCGTCCCGGTGCCGGCTCCCTTCTCGCTGGGTCCCGGCGGCGCCGGGCGCAGGCGCGGTCCCTGCCCGCCC
>JBBMKD010000001.1:29760673-29817117 GCA_037834095.1 Argya squamiceps
CGCCCCGCCCGGGGGTCCCGCCGCGTCCTCGGGGGATGCTCGGGGGCACCTGTGGCTTTGGGAACCGGGGAGCGGCTGCATTCCGAGGTGGGAGGCAGTGCGTGTTTGTATGTGAGCGTCTGTGTGTGTGAAGGGTTTTTGGGGAAAAGAAGCCCGAAGCAGGCACCCTCCTTCTCCCCTGCGCGGAGCTCGCTGCTGCCCTTGCCTTCAACAAGCGCTGGTGTGAGCGCTGCTGTTTGGGGGTGTTGGAAGTCGGGGTATGCGGCGGGGTGCATAGGAAAGTTGCATCCCGGATGGTTAAAACCCCACAGCTACCCCCTAGTTCAGCTTGTGGAACCAGGCTGGATAGAAACTTTGAGCACCGAGGCCTCGGCGCTGGCTGGAGAGCAGGATTTCTGCTCTTAGAAAAAATCCTGAGGTTTCAGTATTGTTCTTTGTTCCGGTTTTTTGGGACAAACGCAGGGGCTTTTGGAAAGTCTCCTAGAAAGTTAAGGCGAGAGAGAGCTCCTGCTCTCAAGAAAGGCTAAACTCGCTGCTGGGGTACAGGAGACTGATGGCTTTTGGGGTTTCCAGGAAGAGATATGAATCTAGATTTCCCAAATCCCGTCCTTTTCTCCCTTCTCTGCAAAATGTTATTTTGAGCTCGAGACACCAGCTTGGTGCTTTCTAGCAGAGGGGGTGTCCTATTGGTTATGGCTCTGGTCTTCTATCCCCCACCTCCCACTCTGGTAGCTGCAGGTGAGCGTGGGCTGCTCTGCAGATCCACCCTGTGTCCTGCTTGGAAATATTACCAGTTATTTGTCAGCAGTTACCATTTCTGCCTGAATGCTGTGTTAGCTCTGAGCTTGGTGGGGAGTGCAGCCACGGCAAATGGAGCTGGAAGCAGAGCAGCGAGCTCAGTGTGTGGCGAAGAATGCTCTTAACTCCTCAGCTGCTTGTCTTTTGCATCCAGCAAGGAGCATGCTGCAGGCTTTCCCTAGGGCACCTTTTATGTCCATCCCATCTCTTATCTTCGAGGGATCCTCCTGCCAGGGTCAGCCTGGGTTCCAAGCGTCCTGTACCAGTGTTATACTGGAGGGAAGGCAACACGCGATGCCTGGAGCTGCATCTCTCACTCCTTGCTCTCTGCACATGGATAATGAGTGGCCCAAGGTGCAGGGAGCCTGGCTGGCCCTACTGCTCAGGGTAGCAGTGAATTGAGGAGGCACAGAGTTTGGGATACAGGTGAGAGCAGGTATCACCTGCTGGCAGCATCCTTGGGGCAGCAAGGACTAGGACAGGGGAAAAGCAGCAGTCAGGCATGGATGGAGGTGCAGAGCCTGATCCAAGTGCTCACCACTTAGCTCCTGCTTGGTGCAACACATGCACATCTGTCCTGGTGGGATCTATTTCCCCTGTCCTTCCCAGGAACATCAGCACCCTACTACTTGTTTAAGCAATTCTTTCATGTGAATCGCCTAGGGCTCAGCACCAACCCATGACCCAGGCAGTGGGGTTGTAAAACCCAAGAGGGACTGAGGGATGCTCTTTCAGAAACCCTGTCTCTACCCTTAGGAGTGGGATGTGAGCTCTAAACCACTCCTGCAATGGGTGTGTGTGCACAGGTGCTGCTGTGTGTGGGGGGGCTGGCTCACTCGGGGGCTGGTGCTTGCCAGCAGCCATGTGCCACAACTGGTTGGGAAAAACTTTCTTGCTGGCACCAGAATTAAGGATCAAGTCACGAGCGAAAGGAAAAGCAGGTTCTGAGGAAGCCAGCAGGGCTTGCTCTAGCAGGCCCTGCTCAGAGCAGAAATCAAGTGGCTTTGTCATGTTGTAAGGACACCATGGTGACAAGCTGGAGGAATAATGCCATCTGCAAAGCAGTGACACATGAAATGGGGCAAAGTGACATGACCAAGGCACTCAGGAAGTTTGTGGGAGACTCAAGTCCACCCTGCCATCAGCACCCTAGTCCTTGTTTGAAATTACTTAGGTGTGGCTTTGATATGGCCACAAGCCCAGGAAAATCCCTGCCCAGCTGCTGTGTCCACCACGGCATTTTCTGTCAGGGGAGCTTTCAGCTGGTGATGGACAACTACCGTGGGTATTCTCAAGCCTCTGAGGTGGAGGGAGATGAAACCCAGAAATATTACTGAAGGGACAGATCAGTACCTGTAACTGTGCTCTCATTTTTAGGGAAAGGAGATGCTCCAGGTCTCCTTTACCTGGATGTGCTAGCAGTTTACACGGTGCTTGTGGGAGTGTGTCAGTGGAGATTACTGCCGGGGGTGGGGCTGGGGGAGGTGACAAAGGGCGCTGCTGGACGGATTAAGCCCACGCAGGAGAGTTTAAATCTGCTTAAAGCCTTTAAGGGAGGATCTGAGCTCGTTCTCATTTTTCATGCCGAGATTCGCCTGCGAAATCAAGCTGAGAGGTGGATGAGGTGCTCAGCCACAGGGGAAGAGCTGACCTCGAGAAGGGGTTTCAGGCTGTGGGGATGTCCCCTAAGTTGTCTACCAGCCTGTACAGTGGGGCAGGCTATGTCTGGACTTTGTGCTATGTTTAGAGATTGAATCATTTTGGGATAGCCGAGACTGGGGGTTCAGGACTCTTTTGGTCCTGGATGCTCCCAGGAGTGTTGCAAAAAGGCGAAGGGAAACAGGCAAAGGGTGTTTGTGGGACATGGCGACGGAAGAGTTAACGTGGAAGGACCAGGCTCTTCGATCTGGTGCTTGAGAGGGATTAACTCAGCCTGGAGCAGGTGCAGGGAAAAGGGCTCTGAAGCTGCTCAGAGGGATGGAGAGCTATTATACGAGGCTGTAAAAGCCCAGCGAAACAAAGGCGGAGAGGGGATGTGCTTGCTGACTCCAAATACATCCAGGGGGTGAACTCCAGGCAGGCAGAAGAGCGATTTAAACTGGGGGCAGTGTCGGTGCTGGGGTGTGAATTCATTCAGTTCAGTTTAGGAGGCTTATCTAGAGGCTCTGCAACTGTGTCACATCAGAGGAGAGTAGGAGAGTGTGAATTAGAGCACATCACCTCTCTCACAAGGTGCTTGGCTGTGATATAAGGAGGTCTCAGCATCTGTCAGTGTGGGAGGCTGGGACTCTGTGGTCCAGACACCCTGTCCTGGTGTCTCCTTTGGGAAGGGCTGTGTTATCCAAGCAGGTCTCACCATCTTCCTGATGTGGGACCAGACCAGCCACGAAGCAGATGAAGCCCAGCTGAGATAACTTTTGTCTTTGATTATGCCTCAAAAATAGGAATCCATCCCTCCCTTTCCCGGTTGCTGTGTGGATTAATAACAAAGCATCCATGCTTTAAAGAAGGCTTTGGCTCTGATCCCAAGAGGAGATCTAGACAGCATTCGTGCTGGGGTATGATGATACAAAGAACGGGTGCATCCTCTAAATCTGCTCACGCTTGTGCATTAATTATTGGATGTTTTTGGCTGTCCAGAGATGCCAAGATTCTTCTCCTAATGCCTTCTCCAAGCAGGGCAGCATCAGGTTAATACAGAGAGGAGAAGGATGCAGATGTGCCTTGAAATCTGAGATCAGGCACACTCTTTCTTCCTCCTCACTAACCTCCAGAGGTGTCAAATCCTTTCTCTGCAGATGTCCAGAAGTGAAATCCCTTCCACAGAGAAGCCTCCTCAGCCCACACAGAGGGGTTTGTTGTCCTCTGCTTGTGCTGTGGTGGTGCAGGGCACACTTGGGCACCATTTACTCACTTATGTCTTCATGCCTTCACCTCCACCTGCTCTTCTGAGGGGCTGTGGGGCACAATGCCTTGACAGTGGACTTGTGCTGACCTGCTCCAGGCAGGATGGTGCTCCTGCATCTCCCAGCCCTGCAGGCAATGCCACGGGTGGGGAATGAGGGGTGGTGATTACTCCGGCTCTGCTCACTTCCAGTTGATTACCCAGGGAGAAAGGGCCAGGCCCTGGGCACTGCAGAAAATGGACACAGACTCAGTGGCTTCATGGAAGCTACATTTTTCACCAGTCAAGCATCTGTCTGGATGCATTAACCCTTTACCTGCTCTGAGCTCTCCCTTTCACACCATTTCATCCATATCTGCATCCATTTCACACCTTTCATCCATAGCTTGTTCCTAATAAATTGGCTTACACTGTAGGAGGCACCCCTTTGACATAGGGGTGACTTCTTGACATCATGGAGAGAAATAGGAATGGTTGCCATTGAGTTTTTCACCTTCTCTGGGAAAAAAATCCTTTCTGCTCCACACCCTGTAGCCAAGGAGACTTCAGTTTTTTGCCTTTCTGCGTGATGCATTGGATTTTCAGCCAATACTGCAGATCCTCATGCTTTGGGGATCTTCCTGGACTGGAGATGTGACAGATGATACCCCTGCAAAGCCGTGCTGGGAGCCCGCGGGGTTTGCAGCATCTAGGTCAGAGACTGGCTCCTTTGGGCCTGGTCCAGCCCTTCAGAGGGGCTGGACTGTGCTCCTCAGCCCCTGCCTGCAGCTTTTGTGTCCCAGTTCAATAACACTTTGATGCATTTTGCCTTAAAATACTCCTCTGGCAGAGAAAAGCTCTCCCCGCCCCTTGGTTTGCCCTTGTGCAGAAATGTCCAGTTTTAGTCCTTCCACCATCCATCTGAGCATCAGCTCTGTTCCCTCCTGTCCTGTGACTTTACCCATTGGGAACGAAGGTTAAAGGAGATCCTTTAACCTGGGATTTTTCACCTTCTCTGGGTTTTTTTCACAGAGAAGGTGAAAAAATCCCAATCACCTTAAGTGCTGCCCCATGATGGGAGGCTGGGAATCTTAATGTGAAGCTCTGAAATGATTTGTGGGAGAGGGTTTCTTCTCCATACCTGGCAGGGACTTTCTCAGCTTATCGTGGCCTCCAGCAGAAGACAGATGTGTTGGAAAGACACCAGAAGATGCCATGAGGATGGTCAGAGAGCTAGAGCACATCCACTATGAAAACAGGCTGAGGGAATTGGAATTATTCAGCCCAGAGAAGAGAGGGCTTCAAGGAGACCTTAGAATACCTTCCAGAACATAAGGAGGCTGCAAGAGAATTTTTTCAAGGGCATGGAGAGATAGGACAAGGGGGAATGGCTTCAAACTGACAGAGGGCAGGTTTAGATTAGATGGTAGGAAGAAATTCTTTCCTGTGAGCATGTTGAGGCACAGGTTGCCCAGAAATGCTGTGGATGCCCCATCCTCAGCAGAGTTTTAGGCCAGGTTTGATGGGGCTTTGAACAACCTGGTCTAGTGAAAGATATCTCTTGGCAGAGGAGTTGGTACTAGATCATCTGTAAAGTCTTTTCCGACCCAAACCATTCGATGGTTCTATGATTCTATGAAATTTTCTCCTTACCTGGCTGCAGCTCATCCTTACATGAGGGAGACTGCAGCCCTGGTTGATTCCTTCAGGGTTTATCCTGTAACCTGGACACAGCTATCAAACAAGGCTGCGGCAGACCAGGGCAGGGCCACGCTTTTATCATCTGGAAAGGTACACAGAATATTGCTTTCTGTGTAGCTACAGCATGGCAGGCAGCAGCAGCTCTCTCTGAGCTCTGGGTGAAAAGGGCAAAGCTCCAGCTCTGCTCCTGCATTACCTTCCCTTAAACCATGATGCACTGTGCTTTTCTGGTTGTTGCTGGAGTGTTTTTGTTACCTCTCCAAATAACCCATACGTTGATTTCTCTGGGTAACAAAGGCATCCCTCCCTTGCAGCAAGTACCCTCCATTCCAGTTTTCATCACGTTTTCACTGGTTTGAGCTCCCCTGACTCCATGGTGCAGGATGCACGTGGCTCTGGTTGATTCCATCCCTTCACAGCCCCTCCTGGGCTGTTCCACCATTTCCTCCAGTCCTGTATAGAGATGAAGGATGCACGTCTGTTTGTCTCTCAGAGTTCGGGGTTCATTTGTTTTATTTTTTCTGAGGCACACCCTGGTAATCAAAAGCTTCCTATGAAATGTTTGCAGGCTCATTGCTCCCAAATCCTTGAAGAGCTGGTCCTACCAGTTGTCTGAGCATGTGTAAATGCTGTGAAGATTGCTTAGGGGTGATTAAGGGAAGTGATTTCTCTGCTGAGCAAAGGGAAGCCTTGATTTGATAAAAGCTGCAGCTGCAAACTACTTTTTCAGAGCCAGACCACCACTGCTGCGTGAGTGCAGGATGGGAATGGTGGCCACTGGCTGCTTGCTCAGCAAGTGTTGCCTTTGGATCCTGCCAAGTCTTCATGCAGAAGCAGGAGAATGATGATTTATTGCATCTAACACAGGGCTGTGTCAGGTTCCTGTTCTATGCAGGGGAGTGAAACTCCTCCCTGTGCCACAGGGTACATCTCATACATACTCTGCGATTTGTTACTCCGGCTCAGAGCTGCTGCAACATGAGAGTGTCTAAAGAGATACAGAGCAGGGACTTGTGGCAGGGTAATGTCTGGAAGAGGAGGAGATGGCTTAATCCTGATCCTGTGCTCAGCCCACACTCTCCTGCTTGCTGCTCAGTGTGGGTTAGGAACATGCTCTGAGCCACCTCCTGAAGACAAGCCAGGCTGTGCAGAGAATCCAGACAGACTTCAGGGCAGTGTGGGCATTTTTGTTTGGGTGAGAGCAGGGTGATGGATCTGGCTGGCAGCCGTGGTAGCAGGAGCAAGCACCAGCCAGGCTGAGCTGCAGCAAAGCAATAGTTCTTCATAAGAGGAGGAATCCTCATCTGAAAAGTGAGAGGTGTACCTGTCCATGGCAGAAGGTGTTGGATTTCGTGACCATTAAGATATCTTCCACCCAAACCATTCCATTACTCTGTGATAACTGAAACACTGAGTGGAGAAAACGTGCAGTGCTCAGCATTGTGACCTGTATCCATCTCCCTGGAGGAGGAGGAAAGCTTATGTCCAGTCCCTGCTTGGAGAAAGCAGCAGCCTTTCTCCTCCAAGGGTTGTATGGCAAACTTTTACCTCTGTTTATAGAAGGGCAGCACTGCTGAAATGAAGGAATAATGGGGGGAAAAGCTGGCTGGAGGTTGGGGGACTTGCAGCATCCAAGACAGAAACAGTTTGAAGAGCTCAAATTAAGACAGTGGGAACTTACATTCAGACCTTTCATCTTGTAAGAACTGAGTGCATCCAGTAACAAGGATTTCTAATAAATCTCACAGATTTGAGATGGTCCAGCCTGTCTAAGAGAGGCCTGTTCAGAAGCACTAGCACTATCAGTTGCTGCAAGCCTTTAAATATGGCTTTTGTGCTCATGATGCTTTAGAATAATCCCAGAAAGAAAAAAAATCATTTAAGACAGTGAGGGAAAAGGAGGTAAATGAAACTTAAATTAATTTAAAACTAGCAGATCTTGCTGGGCGATCCTGAAAGTTCTACAGACAAGGAGAATGTTCTTATCAGTCAGTACCCAGGTGTTATATTTGCTGTTGTGGCTTTGGAATTTATAGGATGTGGGTTTCAGGAAGCAACTGGCAAGGGGGTTGAGGGCCTGTCAAAGAGAAAACTGAACATGGAGGACCCAAGTCAGAAGTGGACCAGAGTGCCTTGGTGCTTTTATTCAGGTTTGGGTCAGGCAAAGAGAAAATCCTAAAATGGTTTATTAGCAAAAGTTGGGAGTCATGGCAGAGGTTTGAGACCTGACTTGGGCCAGCAGCTGTAGGGCTGGGGCCAGGCCTGTAGTGTGGAGCCTGTTGTCAGAAGCAGTGGGGTGCTCCCATCAGCTGGAATTGCAGGAGATGATCCTATCCTGATTGGAGGGCAAGGGATACATTTCTGGAATGGCCAGGAGCCTCTCAAGAGGAGACCTGAAGGACCTGATTGTACCTCCAGCCTCTGTTGGGACAGTTTTGGGCTCTACCTGCAGCAAGGGATGAAGGCGATGGAGAAAGAAGAAACCAATTGCCTTAGGGATGGTGTTGTTATAGAATCACAGAATGGTTTGGGCTGGAAGGGTCTTTGAAGACCATCTCATTCCAGCACTCTGCCATGAGCAGGGACATGTCCCACCTTACCAGCTTGCTCAAAACCCCATCCATCCTCACCTTGAACACTCTAGAGGGAGATAGGGCGCGTTATGAACTGATCAGGGCTGAAGCTGCAGGAAGGATGCTCTGAATCAGCCAGAAGGACAAACATCACAGCTAGCCTGGGAGGGATGATCTTGAAGGGCCCAGCTGCCTCTCCTCACTCTCCTCCAGAGTGGCTGCAGCCCCGTTATCTCTGCTGCTCCTCCCGCGTGTCTCTGCGCGTCGCTTGGAGTTCAATTGCTTTAATCATCCCAGAGGCTGCGGAAGCTATTGAAAGCAGAGCATTTGCATGGAGACGTGCTGCATTTTATCTGCACTAATGATGAGTTTTCTGAATGAATTTTCCAGTTCCACAGTCTCTCAAATAAGCGCCTCTGTGACCCATAATGCCCAAGAAAAAGGCTCACACGGCTACGTCAAGCAGTGCCCTGTGACTCTTCTGTCCTTCCCTCTGTCTACCTCAGAAAGGTACAGGTCTGCCTTTAGACCATAATTTTTTTGCCCAGCTGGCAAGAAAACCAGTATGAGTGTATTAATGTGATGCAAGGCTTCCAGTGGAGTCAGTGTGACTGGATTTAAAAGGAGCTGGTCTAGCTGTTCAATTAGAAACACTGAATAAATAATAAAAAAACATTCTGAGTCCAATCCTGCAAAGATAGCATCCTCTCCTCTCCTCTCCTGGTGATCAAAATGGATGCTGAGGAGGGCACAGCAGCTCTGTAACCTCATGGGGTGTGTGGTTTGTGTTCAATATGATCCTCATGTCAGGTGACAGCCCTCCTGGGCTAAGTAGAAGCCATGTCGCTGGATGACCATAGGTGCAGGTGGCTCCATTCTGTATGTGTAAGCCTGCTCTTCCTTGGTTGTATTTTTCCAGTGCCTTAAAACCTGCTCTGCATGAGCAGTGTCATGTGCTGGAAAAGGTTCCTGTCTTCTCCTTCACAAAGGTGCTTTTTTGAAAGCTGCATTGGCTGCTGAGTGAGCTTGGGAGGGCTCTGGTGTTGCTGGTGCTCTGTGCTGCTCCTTACAATTATTAACCAGGGTCAGGGTGTGCTGAGGCATGAAGGGTTAGTGAAGTCGTGGCTGTCTCCAGGGACTTGGCATTGGTAAAGCCCTTTAATTCACCTTTTGTTACTTGTCCTGCAACTCCTGGTGATCTCCAAAGGTTTTTAACCCTGCTGTGGCCTCGGAAACAAGCCTAACATAAGACAACCAGGAATGCTGGCTCGGGGATCAAACAGCATGTGGCAGGTACCAAAACTTAGCTTCTACATTCTCCCCAAACCAGGAGTGCATTGGGATGAGCTGGACCCTGAGTGGTGAATATATTCAGCACATCTCTGCTTTCCCCCAGCCAAGCCTGGCTGCCTGGTGGCATGTTACTGCCTTGCTCTTTACACTGCTTTTGGGCTGTCCTTCTGCCACCACCTTTTGCTGTTCCATTCCTCTCCCTGCTATTTATGCATCCCTCCAGCCTCCTGCATTTTCTGATTCTTATTACTCCTTCCTCTGCCACGATGTCTTCAGGCTTGTGTCCTGGTCCCTTCTTATCTTAGAGTCTGTGCTGACTGTAGGGCCAGTCTGGCTGGTGCCACAAGCCCGATTTGTGTGCAAAGCCCTGGCCTGGCAGACCTCGAGCCAGCACAGGGTTATGAGAGTGCTCCCAGTGTGGGGCTGCCTTTTCTTCTGCAGCTCCAACATCTGACTGTGTTTGCAAACGGTGACTCATAGCTGCAAGGAATAAGGAACTCCCAAGTCAAAGGCCTCTGTCCCGGTGTGAGTCATCCAAGCAGAAAGGGAGCTCCTGGTCAGCACACCCAGCTGGCTCCTGAAGGAGATGGGGATTCAAGGATGCCCAGACCCTCCTGTTAACACTGGCCTTCCCAGGAAGAAAATATCCCAATCCTGCACATACATCCAGACCCACTGACTGGCTATGTATTTCCCTGTGCTGTCATCTAGCTGTTAAGCAGTAAAGGAGTGATGTTCTGGTGGAAAAAAATCCAGAGGAAATGAAGCCAGTATGATAAAAATCACTGTGCATTGCCGGAAACAGCCTCCAAGCATGACATCTTATCTCCAGCTGATTTTGTGCAGACGCTGACAGCCAGGCGTGTTTTGGTGATAGGGAGTCACTTGCAGCAGCTTTCTGCCAGGATGTGTGACCCTGCCCTTTCCCTGGCCCGGGTGCAAGTGCACTTTTTAATGAAAGATTGCTCTTGATTCATACAACCCTAGAATGGCTTGCGTTGGAAGTACCTTAAAGACCTTCTAGTCCCAACCCCCTGCCATGGGCAGGGACATCTTCCACTAAAAGAGGGTGCTCAGAGCTCCATCCAGCCTGGCCTTAAACACTTCCAGGGATTGGGCAGCCACAGCTTCTCTGGGCAGCTGTGCCAGTGCCTCACCACCTTCACAGGGAATAATTTCTTCCTGATATCAAATCAAAACCTACTCCCTTTCAGTTTAAAGCCATTCCAGATTGTCCTATCACTACATGCCCTTGTCAAAAGAACTTTTTTTTTGAGTTTATTTTCAGTAATAGCCAGCTGTTAGACAGCATCTTCCTTTGCAGATCTTGGAGTGCTTTGCAGAAGGAACCAGGATCTCTGCAGAGGGAGAGTGATGCTTTTTCTTGCTCTGGTAGAGGAGGAGGAGGATTCATCAGGGAGCATTTGCTGTACTTACATGCTTGTGAAAAGCCAGAGGGTTTACTCAGAACAAACAGCCCTTAGCCCCATCAGGGTGTTTTTTTGGGGCTAAATCCACCGCACTGCATTTCTGAGAGGGAGCAGCTAGTCCCTCTGGTTGCTCATGCAAGATTAACCCTCAGGCTGAAAGGTGCCATGTTAAGGTGTCCTGATTTGGATGCCATCTGTGCTGCAGTAAATCACTGATTAAAATCAGAGCTTGATAGAAACATAATTAAGAGTAAAAATTAATGTTTCACCTTTAGCCTAGCAGAACTTTTAGCTCTTAAATGAGAACAGAGATACGACCTGATGAAGAAAAGAGATAAAGGCCAGATTGGGACATTCAGTGCTCTGTTCTTCAACAGCTTTGTTTCAGCAAGTAACCACTGTAAATGTTCAGTAATTTGCGTTTTGGCTAAAGCAGCTGCTCTGTAAAGATGTACAACTGTGCTCAAAAACATCTGGACATGAGCTACCTGTAACTTCCCATGGGAATTAGCTTTCTTGGTTAACCACAGTCAATTTGAGAAGAAATGATGTCTTGTTTTCTAATTTCCATCAGTGTGGTTTCAGCTTCCCCTCCTTGTGGGCATTGCTAATGCAGGATGCTGCACTGTGCTTCTGGCTCTGGGCCATTTGGGGTGCAGAGCAAAGCTATGGTGCATGCACAGCTGGCAGTGGGAATGGGCTTTGGGAATGGCACAGGCACCGGTACACGTTGCCCAGAGGAGCTGCGTGAGGAGGGCTGGAACTAGAGGATCTTGAAGGTCCCTTCCAACCCAAACCCTTCTATGATTCTAAGATGACTTAAGGCTTTTTTGTTCGTGGTTGGCATAGAGTTGTTGGTCAAGAGGTGTGGAGTGCTTATCTTGTGTTCAGTGTAAACACAGTGAGTGACAATTCAACTGGAGAAGCTGTGTACAGCTCTCCTTGTATCAACAGGGTTTCCTCTGCTCAGCTGGACTTTTGCGTTGGTAGGTGAAAGGGTAACCCTGGTGTTGCCACATGTCTGTCGATAGAAACACCCAAGGAGGCTGTAAAAAATAATTTAAATAACATATTTAGTAAAAGCCTGCCTGCTGCTCTGAGCACCCAACTGCTGAGCACCATAACACTGCACCTGGCTGAGGATTGGGTAACCACATGCCTGGTTCCTGCTTCGTCTTCTCCTTGGCTGCTCCTGTTCTTTTGCAATGTGATATCGAAGTCCTCTCCTGTTTAGTGGGAATTGAGCTGAAGGGCAGCAGATCCTGTCCTTTAGAACAAAGTGTTTTATCTGACCTGGAGGCAGACAGCTGTAGGATCTACAAGCAAGGAGTCTTTGCTTCTGGCCAGGCTGCAGCCTTGAGATAACACGAGCTTGGTGAGCCCATGCCAGCCACCTGAGAAGCCTCTGCACTGGAAGGCAAGGAGAGGAAGATGTTTGGAAGGGAGGAGGGAAGAGCCTTTCAGCAGGTATTTGGTCCTGGCCACTGCAAACACTTTCAATCCTTCTCCCTGATGCAGTTCTTAGAGCCATGACTTACCAGCTGGCAGGAGCTGGAGCACCTGGATGATGTTGGAGGTGAAAAAGGGAGTCCACAACACCCCTGAGTCATAAGTCTGGCTCAGTCGTCCAACAAAGTAGTTTCTTGTTTAACTCCTTCATGGCAGGACTGAGGTGATCAGACCACTGTTTATAAAAATTCATGCTAAGAGTGGTGAGTGCAGATTCCTCTCCCCACTCACATGCGAACACATGCATATGCAAGTGTAGGGTTGTTAATTCAAATCAGGCATGAAAACACCCAGTTCTTGCTCTCCTGGAGCATCTGAGCTTGGTCCAAGAAGGCAAAGAATAATTAGACAGCCTCTGGGCATTTTAATGTAGCAGAGGTGAAGTTCAGCCTGGTAAGCATGAAATGCTGCAAATTAGAGAGAGTAATGAATTTTAACACTGCCCTAAGAACATTCCCTCTGCCCCTTCCTTTTAATTATTTTGCAAGGTGGGTTTTTTTTTTAATTTGTTTGTTTTTGTAAATGATCCTGAACAGTATCCCTTCTCCTTCTGCTTGGCATTTCCTTTGCAACTCCAATCCATCTACGTGCTGTCATGTGAGAGTAGCCCTGCAGCGAGGACAGATGGCTGGCAAGGTGACAGTCACTGTAGGGTGGAGTAGCAGGGCAAAATTCAGGCAAATTCAGGCATCAGAAAGGCTGGAACTCCTTGGCTGAGATGACCGGGGTCCTGTTCTCCTAGGGATGGACATTGCGCAGGGTGTCTTGTGAAAGCCGGTGTTGCAGGGATCATTGGAAAGCACAGCTCCAAGCTGCAGGGTGTAGCAGTAATTTTATGAATGAGTAGCCAAGTGCCAGCCCTTGGCCATGGTACAGGTGCAGGGCAGCATCCAGCATTTCCTACATCAAACCCAAAACTGCTGCCTTTAACTTGAGCGTGGCTTTTAGGAAGGCACCAGACCTCCCTCCTCCCCTCCTTTCCAGGCTTCCTTTCTAATCCTGCTGGTTCTTTCTGCACAACCTCCCCTGGAAATATCCTTTGGTGTCTCTCAGCCCAGTTCATGCACCAGCCCAAGCCATTTGTCTTGCATCTTGCATGTCAGCTAACAGCATCTCCCTCCTCTCTCAGCCTGTTGTATTCCTGCAGAAGGCAGTTGCCAACCATCGTTTCCCTGAACTGGTGCTTTCCCTGTGTCTCTTTGTAGCAATGAGTGCTATCACTGTGAAAGTCTTGGCCTGATTGTCACTCAAAAGGAGCTTATTCAGTGCCAGAATGTCCTCATGACCTCCCTGGGTATATCTCCCTTATTTTTCACCCCTTCCTCTGCTGGAGATCTGAAGGCCAGTGCCTTCCCTGGCTCTCTTAGCAGGGTGGATTGGGCTACTGGGTGCATTCCCTGACTGCTCAATGAGGCTGTCAGCCTTTCCACAAGGAGTAAATTTAGTGTATTATTTGGGGGTTTATATCAGGCCATTTATTTTTAAGGCTTTTCTGAGGGCAGGTGATACACTTGGGCCTCTTTGCAGCATCTGGGATGCTACAAAGCATCTGGTACTGATGGGAGAGACAAAAATCCCCACGAGCTGCTTTCACAACTGCTCCTCAGTAGCACAGACCTGTGGAGCAGCCAGCAAGGGGATTATTTTGGGTTCACTTAAGCTCTGAGTAATGAGCACTTGTGTTGCTAATCAAGCTGATAAATGTTGTCAATTAAAACCTGTGCTTTGCTCTTCAGCTTTCCATAAGTGAAGTGTTTTTGTCTCTCCCAGAGGAGAGAAGGCTGGCTGGGTGGGCAATGCTCCTGGAGCATCAGAATGGGCATTAGTTTAGCTCTCAGACACCTACTTTCCTTCAGCTAATCCTAGGGGCTCATTAACAAGGGATGTGACACTGCTACTTAAATTGGTGCCAACTGTAAGTGATCATATAATCCTTGGGATTTTGGATGTTTACGAATTAGCTGCTTCCAATTAGCCATTATGGCAACTTCATTATCCCACCACATGTTATGATACCACAACAAGCATATGGTTTCTATATGTCTCACTAGGGGGGATGAGAGGTCAGCTTGCTGGATGCATCCACCCACTGGATGGGGCACCCTTAGTTTTATCATGTTGGAGACTAAAGCTGGGATTATGTCACTTGGGGATGTGCTTTATTGTAGACTTGGCAATGCTGGGTTAATGAGTGGCATAGGTGATCTTAGAGGTCTTTTCTTACCTGAATGATCCATGCTTCCATGGTTATGTGGCACACACATTCCCATTTCTTCACACTAGACATTTCCAGACTGTGGTCACTAATGGTCACCTTTTGAAACAGGACATCCTGTTTTGGGGAGAGATAAAGACTGTACATGACTGTTACAAATAAATACAGAGAAACTTTAGGAAAGGAGTTTGGAAAAACATCTGTGATTAGGTAGTGGGGAACTATGCAGAGCTCCCCTTTTCCTTTTGCCTGAGCAAAGGGTTTGGTACCCAGTGACCAAAAGGCAGGGATGATGGAGCAGTGATGGAGAGGTGCTGATCTCTCTCTGGGGGGCGTTTGAGCAATGGTTTCCTGCTGTTGTCTGGATTGCTAAATTCACATCTCTGCCCTGGAAGCAAGACGCTTGTCAGGAAAAAATAATTAATCCAGAAACACGCAGTGCTCTGCCAGGAGACCTTTTCTTTAATTAAAACCCAATCTGATAAAGTCCACTGAGAAATTGGCGTCTCTGACAAAATCATGAAATGGACGGTTTTGTGAGTTGAGGCCCCGTGGTGGGGGTGCTCTGAGTAGGGCTCAGCCCCCAGAGCTGTGCACACCCATCTTGCAGGGGGTGTCTTTTCCTCCGTTGCCTCTGAGGGCTGTGCTTTTCCCGAATGAGTTACAAATTTGTTAAGAAGCAGGACACCAGTTATTACCTACTACTGTGCCTGGTTTGGTGTTGTTTGGCCAGCTTGGGGGCTAAATGGGAGTCCCAAGCCCGGGGGATCAACAAGGTACACCTGGGCTCAAGGGTGGTTGTCTTCAGCCACTATGCCTTGGTGCTGCCACTCAGATGCTGCAGAGAGGATTGAGTGTCCCTGGCCAGACTGTGCCCTGTCTCATTCCTGCTGTGCCTGTCCTGCAGAGCCGGTGGGGAAGGATGTTTTCCTCCGTGAAGCCGTACGAGAACCAGCGCTACGCCTCCCTGAAGAAGGAGTGCCAGCGGCGGAAGCAGCTCTTCGAGGACCCGCTTTTCCCCGCCAACGACGACTCCCTCTTCTACAAGTCAAGGATTCAGGGCATCCAGTGGAAGCGACCCAAAGTAAGTGCACCCATCCCCCTGCCCCTCAACACAGATGCCTTTCTACCATCTCTGCTCTCAGGCATTCCTAAAAGTGCACAGTGCACCCTTCACTGAGGCCGTCAAGCCACAGTCAACATCTCCTCTCCCGAACAGCATTTATTTACCCAGACTTGATACTGTGAGCCTCTAGGGTGCCAGGAAGACCTGCTGCACTCAGGTCCAAGCTTTTCTGCATCTAGTGAGGTCCAAGAGCAAAGGAAGCTTTTCTGTGACTCAGTATCCCCATGCATAAACAAGAGAGATGGTTTGCAGCTGGGTTGGTATTGTGTGCTCCTGTAAGGCAGAGTGGGTCCAGCAAGGCAGAGTGTTACCTCTGAATCACAGAATGGTTTGAGTTGGAAGGGACCTTAAAGATCTAGTTTCAACCCTCCTGTCAAGGGCAGGGACGCCTTCTCTACAAAAATCCGTTTGGAAAGGGAAAATAAGATAAGCTTTGGGTAGGTGAGGTGGTTTGGGGATCTTTGGGGAAGAGGGTGGTCCTACCCATCCTTCCTTTTCTGTGCAAAAACCATGTCCTCTGCCTCTCCTCCATGCTGTTGTGTCTGTCATGAAGACAGGTTGTGGGAGGCTGGGGATAACATTGGCTGTCCCCAGTGTTGCCAGTCCCTCTTCTGCTGTCCTCAGTGCCAGCCAAAGGGTACAATCACGACCTGAAGGCACTATGGGGAATTTGTATGTCCTGTTATGGCTGTCTGCTTGGAGTTGACCATGAGAGCAGTGCTCTGACTGCCATGAAGCACAAAGAGTCCCAGGTAGCAGTGATAATTGTGGTTGGAGAGTGGCAGTATCCCAGCATCTCACACACCTGGGATTCCTTCCTTCCCTGTGGGGAGCAGCAGCCCTCTCTGCCCAGCCTGTGCTTTTCCACACATGACATGGTGGCATTTGAATGTTGTAGGGTTGCCTGAGCTGCTGTCATCGTCTTCGCCCCCGCTGACAGCCCAGGAAATCAGCTGGCCTTCCACAAGACAGTGCTGTGCCTGTCTGGGTGAGGGCAGTCTGGAGGGGGGGTGAACAAAAGGCTTTATGTGAAGGGAGAGCTGGAGCTGAACTGATTCTTGTTGTGTGGCCAGAGAGGCTGAGCCCCCCAGCATCCCAGCAGGCTCCCTGTGAGAGGAGGCCTCGCTTCCCTCTGCTCTGCCTTTGTGTCTTCCACTCCACCTCTGCCCGGACACTGGATTTGTGCAAAGCCCTGTGTGTGTTTTAGTTTATTCCCCTTGTCTGCTGGAAGAAAAAGAGGCTTTGTGCACAGGTGCCTTCTGAAGACAGGGCTGACCATGGTTTGGTCTCACTGTGAGGGCCAACATGTACACACCTTGCACATCTTATTTGTACAGCACACAGGTGATAGCTGAGACTTTCTAAACAACTTTCTCTGGGGCTAAAAGGTGGGGATGTATTTGAGACCCCCTTGCTGGTTTGCAGTCAGGTCACATACATTACTTCAGCCCCATGTCTAAAGACAGAGGGTTGGATTCCTTTGTAGAGAGACACGGATTGCTTGTGCTCTGCTGAGCATCTCAGAGCTTTTCTCCATCTCCTTTTCTGGCTTTCATCTCACTTGCACCCCTTGGTGTTCAGGTAGGTATTATCCTCTTGCTGCCTTGCTCTTTAGAGCATGAGGTCTTTCTAAGAGAGCTTTCTGAACCTCACCTGCAAGATGTCATGCTCACTTAGCCCAAACCCATCCCTGCTGAAGCACAGAGTGAATTCAAACTTTCTCCTGCCCCCCAGCTCTGCAGTTTCATAAGATCATAGAGCTGCTTGGGTAGGAGGGGACCCTTAAAGCAATTAGCATAGAATGTTGAACCAGAGCTCTTTCTGGCATGAGCTCTCAGTGGGAATGGAGGCTGGAAGTGGGTCCCATGTGCCAGCCAAGGTCCTGTGGCTTGACAAGACACAGTGGTGGTCCTTGTTTTGCTGCCTCTGCACCAGATAAAGGGAACTTTGCCAGCAGTGTGGGCATCAAAAGGAATGCATGCTGAGCAGTAGCAGACTCATGATGCCACTGTCTGGTAGGATTGTTTGATCAGACCTACTCAGCTGCCTTGACCGCAAAATCACCATTAAAAAAAGAATTTGAGCTCGCACCTGCCTGGTTTGCTGCTGAAGTTTCGAGAAGCCTCTTTCTCAAAAGCATTTCTCTATGTTCTTTCTCTCAATTGAAATCTCTCATTTCAGCAAAAGTAACTAAATTTCATGGGGAGAATTGCTTTGTGCCAGCAGACAATGCAAAATGACATTTTTAGTTGCTGGACCTGATTCCACCTGAATTCATACTGTCTTTCTAAGGGAGAGAGTCCAGGAAAAATCCCAGCATCTTGTGCAAGAAAGTAATCACTATCAGCTTTTCCAAGTTAATGCAGGATTCAGTAGAGTCCAAAATGTCCATGAAGTTTAAATCAACTGTTCTGCTTGTGTGCTATTGAATGGCATTGTGCAGTTATTAAACCACAGCATCTTGTTTCTATTGCAAACAGCAAATCTTTTCTTAGGCAATCACAGGTAAATCTCTTTCAGAAAAAAGCAAGTAGTGATACTCCTAGCTTTTGGCAGATGCTGTTTTGGGGATTTCCTTACCAAGAAATGAAGTCCCCAGTCCCCAGAGATACTGTCTGCAGGGAAGGGATGGTGTGTACACACTTTTATCTCTCAGGGCCATGGCCATGGGTTGTTTTGGAGAGTTTCAGCTAAAACTGTGATAAAACGTAAGAGCTTATCATGTCTGTAGCTTTGTGAGAACAGAGTGGGTGGAGAATGGAAATAAAAGCTGCCCACTATTAAAAACAATTACTTGCTTTCTCAGAAAAGTTATCACTTGTGATCTATGGAAAGAAATCAGATGTAGGAGATAAACTGTGCCCTGAGAAGCTGGAGCTGCTCTATCCCTGGAAGTGTTGAAGGCCAGGTTGGCTGGGCTTTAAGCAACATGGTGCAGTGGAAGGTGCTCCTGGCCATAGCAGGGAGGCCAGAACTAGGTGATCTTGAAGGTCCTTCCCCACCCAAACCATTCTGTGATTTTTCAGACAAAGCACTTGCATGTCAAAAGTGAACTCACTGGGGTGCTGGGAATGTGCTTTGGCAGAGGCAAGTACTTCCATGTACTTCCATGGTGCTAGTATGGATCTAAACAGTCCATCCTCAGTGTGCATCTCTGCCTTCCCAACTATTCTTCCAGCATCCTCTCTGTTCCTCCATGCACTCCCACAGCTTGAAGCTGCTTTGGCAAAAAAAACCCAACAAAACAACAAAACCCTCAATCTCTGCAGTGCTTTCCCTTTTGCTTGAGGTTGTTCTGGGCAGAAGGGAAAAGGAGAGGCTGAGGAACAGCTCTGGTCCCTTCCCTGGTCAGGCTGTTTAGCTTCAACTTCCTCCTGCATCCAGCACTGCAGCCTTTCCTGGAACGGGCTCAGCCTTATTATTTCCAGCAAGGTGTCCTCCCTCCCTCCCTGCTTTCCTTGGCCTCCAGCCCTGCTCTGGATGCCAGATCTTTGCAGAGGGAGCAGCTGTTTGAGCCCTCTAATCGTGTTTTGGCTCCGGTGGTTGTTTGCTGGACGCCTTCGTGATGCGGCCGGGCAAAGCCAGAAAGCCAATTACTGGAGTGCTTCGGAGGGAGGGAAACCACAGCATCAGCCTGAGCAGGGAAAGGGGTCCTGGAGAGCCCTGTTCAGTGAATCCACTTAAAAACAAAGCTGGCTGCTCGTTGCCTAGCCAAAGCAGATTTTGGAGATCACTCAGGCAGCATCAGAGGCTCCTTTTGGCAGCAGGACTTGGCTATTGCATTAGAAATTAAACAGAACTCTTGAGCTTAGCCCAAATCCCAACACCTTGCTTGAGACTTCTTTCCCTTGTTCTTTGTATGCTGCTGTGCAAAGGAGAGGGAGATCTGTATCCAGGCAGTTAGTACAACTTCCAGTAGAAATCTCGGCCTGATCCTCAGGCTCTGAGTTTTGCCCTCCCATTTTGGGACAGGAATGCTGGCAGTGCACCTTGGAAGTGGGAGGTTTGGTCTGTGTATTGAGTGAGCTGGTCTGGATGTCTGGGAGGTGGGTGAATAAGAAGGGGTGGCACAAAGATGATTGAAGGGGATGGATGAGGTGCAGGATGGGTGGCAAAAATAAGGGGAGATTTGGGGCATCTGCTGTGTCTCTTGATCCCCTGTGAAAAAAACATGATGGTCTAAGGTAGAAGAGACTCATCTACTCTGTGGGAAAAGAGTTAATATCTTCTAACTGTCACTGTCCCAAGCTTTCTTCTTGGGTACAGAGTGCTTCCAGTGATGCCATGGGATTGCTACAGGCTTTGATTAGGGTCTGTCTTTAATACCTCTGGGCCTTACCCAGGGCTTGTTTTCTCTCTGCAGCAAGAGGCCCACTTGGTTCAGGTTCAGCCCACCAAGCTGACCTGCTGCTGGGACAGATCACCAGCCAGGACAAATTTGGGCATTACTGCACTTTTTGCGGGAAGTAAATGAAGCTTGGTGAGAGGCTTACATCCTGAAGGTGTGATGTTGAACTATATGGAGATGTTTTTTTCCTCCCTGTTCTGGGAGGCAGGTGGGCTGCTGTGTGCTGAGTGTATTCCTGTGTGCTGCAGGCCATTGCAGTAGCACCTCATGGTCATCCCGAAGATGCTGAGTGGCTGGGACACGAGATCCCAAAGATGCTTGGAGGGATCCAGTTGGGATCTCTGTGCTGAGCTGTCCAAAGGTATTGTAACAAGAAGCTGTGACAAACACAAGGGTTTCCAGGCCAGCTGTTGTCACAGTGACTGTGTGGCTCGAGGTGACATGTGGTTGAAGTTGGGCTGCATCTCTGCACTGTGAGTTCAAGCCTGTATGGCTGCAACCACCACAAAAACTTTTAGATGAAGTCTACAGCATCCCAGTCTTCATGGGAAGATTTTTTTCCCTCCATGCCTGTTTCTCCATATTTTTATCTCTCTCCAGTATTTACTTGCAAGTGCTGAATTATCTCTGCAGGAACTAATTGTCAGGGGAGATTGTCACTGATTAAAGAGCATAAAGGTAGATTCGTGCTAAATGGTAATATTATTTTGTCTGGATGAAGGCAATGTCATTTGGAGGGGAAAGCCTAAGAGAGTAGTTGGGGAGAGAGAAAGGCCAGGTGTTTTGGTTGTGGAAGCAGGAGATCTTAAGGCACCATGGCATTTTCAGCCCTACTGTGGCACTGGGGAGGGATGCTCTCAGTCACAGACCTGATGTTTTTTTCCAGACAAACAAGAGAAATCTTGTTTTAGAAACCAAGAAAATAGGATTTTTTCAATAGCCATTCCCTGCCTTCCTGGTATATATTTCTGTGACTTGTGTATAGGGGTTTTGTCCATTCATGGAATCATAAAATGGTTTGGGTTGGAAGGGATCCTAAAGATCCTCTAGTTCCTTGGGCAGGGACACCTTCCACCAGACCAGAGTGCTCAGAGCCCCATCTAGCCTGGCCTTCAGCACTTCCAGGAATGGGGCATCCACAGCTTCTCAGGATAACCTGGTCCAGTGTCTCACCACTCTCACAGGGGAGAATTACTTCCTAATGTCCAATCTAAATCTACCCTATTTCACCTTAAAGCCATTCTCCCTTGTCTATCATGCAAGATACATTATGTCCATTGTCTCCTGAACTGGATGCTGTTGTCTTTGGAGGAGGTGTTGCAGAATGGAAGAGCATCTCTTAGCTCCACTTTTCTTTACGTTATTAAGCACTTAGCTCTTTTGTCTTGCTGAGTGAGGATTATACAATCAATCCCCTTGCGGGTTTCCTTGGAAGGGGAAAGGAGTCAATGAACTAATTCACTAAAAGCAGGACCAGCACTTCCCTGCCCACAAGTTTCTGCATTAAAAGGTATTTTCCCCAGTGTGTAGTGCAGGCTGGGAAGCTGACAAAAATACAAGAGTGAAGATAATGGGAAAGACAGAGGTTAGGTTCTTGCAGTTCTTTGCCCTCCGAAGCTCACCAGGAGTTTAGCAGGCAGGCACTTACACTGGAAATGACAATTGGGTGCAAAAACCTTCTGGTGTCCCACTTGGAGGTGTTTCTTCCAGAAAGACTAAAATATTAACTTCTGTGCTCCAGGGGTGTCTTTACTGAGCTTTTTGCAGTGTCTTGGCCTGTCTCTCTCAGTTTTGGTCTCGCCCAAAGAATGCTTGGGGTTAGTGTTGATGCTGGGGCTCCTCTGTGCTGCTGGATTGACTGAGGGATCATCTTCTCTGAACAGTCAACAGATTCTGTCTGGGGTCCATCACAGGGGTTAAAATCCTTCCAGAACTTTGCATTTCTCAGCTTAAGAATTTATGAGCCACTCGCCTGTTAATTTATCTGCTATTTTCAGTAAAACTGGAGCTGATTGCCAATCTGGCTGCTTCTTGCCAGGAAAGGATTTGGTCATCATTTAATGCAATCTCTGAATTGACCTTGTTTTTACATTTTTAAGCCATTCATAGGCTACCCCATCCCTCAAGGATGAACAAGAGATTCATTGTTATTATTTGTACTTATTGTAAAAGGTCTGTATTCCCATTAGATGCGATGCTGACCCTGGCTGCATTCCAGCAGGTCTCGCCAGATCCTCCCAGGGCCATGGCCTCATGGTGCCAGGCAAACACACTCTCACTGTTAGCCCCAGTGAGGACTAGATTTGATAAGCTGCTTGGCACTAGTGCAGCATTTGATAAGAAATTTCCAGCAGTCTGCTCTGTCCTCAGCATCAGAAGGACATGGCCTTAAAAGCAAAAGTGACAGTAAAATCTCTGGATTAGATTCATTGTGTGCCTCTTAATGCAGCTGCATGTTGGTGACAAGAAATTATTGTATTGGTAATGAGTTAGAGCAGAACAATAGCAGAGGGTGTGGCAGAAAGGAGTCCTGGGCATCCACATCTTCTGAATTCCATGGGAGGGAATATGCAAATCCTCCCAGACTGGGCTCGAGGGGCACATTCGACCTGTGGAGCAGTTACAGAGCTGCTTATCATAGAAGCACAGAGTGGTTTGGTTTCAAGATCACCTAGTGCCAACCTCCCTGCCATGGGAGAGACACCTTCCACTAGACCTGGTTGCTCAGTGTTAAGGAAACTTCCCTGTCCATCCATCCAGGAGCCACTCTGGCAGTCACACTCCCACCACCTGAGCTGGGACCAAAACCCCTTTATAGTGGGCAGCTCCAGGGAGACAGTGGGTGCCCCACTTGACTCCCTACACTCACAGGTAGACCAGGTTTTCTTACCATGACCCCAGCTTTCCCAGAACAGAGTCTCAGACACCTGGATCATTAAAATTACTTCATCTTGGTGCAGTGATAGAAAAATGGTCCGAGCTGGTGTCTCTGAGGAGGGACCCCGAACAAAGGAAACCTTAGGTTTTCATCCTCTCACAGTCCAAGCTTGGAAAAGCCTGGAGAGTCTCTGAGTGTCCGGTCACATGGATGGGACACAGGTGCCCTTCCTTCTTTGGTCAGCAGTTCACAGCCTCTTGTCTCAGGCTTGGGCTCCCTCTCCCCAGAGCTCAGACTGCACCTGCTCACTGAGATACCTTCTACAGTTCATTCTGCACTGAATGTCTTTCTCACCCTCAAAGCCCTGTCCAACCTGTCCTGGGGATGGGGCATCCACAGCTTGTCTGGGAAACCTGTGCCAGTGCCTCACCACCCTCACAGGAAACAATTTCTTTCTATTATCTAACTTAAAGCTGATTTTATTCAGTTTAAAGCCATTCAAGCCATTCCTCCTTGTCCTGTTACTTCATGCTCTTGTCAGAAAACTCTCTCCAGCTTTCTTGGAGCTTCTTTAGGCACTTTAGGGAGCTCTAAGGTCTCCTTGGATCCTTCTTGTCTGCAGACTGCACAACCCCAGCTCTCTCAGCCTGTCTTCATAGCAGATCTGCTTCAGCCCTCCAAGCATCTTTGTGGTCTCCTCTGTACTTGCACTATGTCCTCCTTGTGGTGGGGGTCCCAGAGCTGGATGCATGCTCTGAATCAGCCAAGGCTTTTAATCTTGGTGCAAGCTGGGAGTTTCTGCACTGCTTGTGAGCTCTAATCTTTGAGGCCTCAAAGAGGATGGGATTTTGGGGTGATTTGCCTTTGTTAGGGGGGGTGTTCTTGCTGGAGCAAGTGTCTTTCACTGAAGCCCTTGAAAAGTCTTGATCAGGCATTGCGCTGCCTCTTACAGAAGGAAAATAAAACATGAAGAGTGTGTGAGAGTGTATAACTCTGTGAGTTTGTGAGTGACTGTGTGTGAGTGCAAATATAAAACAATGGTTCTTTGACATTTCTGGATCTTTGTGAAGAAACCACTGTTCAGTGACTCATTCCTCCCAGTCCCCATCCAAGAAGGAAAAGGATGAACAAGCCATCTTAATGGAGAGTGGTCATGGATGGTTAAACTTTCACTGTGGTCTGATGCAAATGCCACTGACAGAGTTACATAAGAATTAATGTCCCTTCTCCCAGTTAGCAGAAGCTCATGACTCCACATCTCTAGAGGGTGGTTTTCTCATAAAACAGGATTCTGTTTGTAAAGCTACACCCAGTGTATGAATAACCAGAATAGGCGTGGGCTGAAAGTAGTTTCTTTAAATGGCTTAAACTCACGATAACCTCATTTTTCATCATGATTGCATAGTCAGGGATTAATTTAGACTGTGGTGAGGTCAAGTCCTGTTTTTGAATGGAGGTACTATGAATGGGACACAATCACAAGCCAAAGGGTATTTCCTTGCCCTGGGACAAGGAAGGGGAGAGAGTATGGCTCAAGAGCATGTGGGAGGTATCCCCACAGAAAAGCAGTTTGGAAATTTTGATCTGAGATACGTGCAATGGAGTGTGGAGTTAGTTTCCTTTGAAGTTTCCAATTCTTCTTTTCCCATCAATAACTTGACTCATAGGTTAATTAAAAACAAACAAACATAACCAACAAAAATCCCCTGCACAATTTAGATTTCTAAATCCTGTTTTAGAAGATTGGCTTTCAGTGGGACACAGGATTTGGGATTCAGGCAGGGCAGCTGCTGAATTATGTTGTTTGGTGGCAGAGGCAGCGCAGCTGAGCTCACGGCCATATCAGCTTGCTCCAGCATTTCACATTAGCTCCGTGATGAATGGCTGGGTTTGGACCATTCCTCCTGAAATACTGTAGTTTTTCACAGTAGAACTTACTTGGATAGGCTCCTCCCTTTCCACCATCATGGCCCTACCTCTGCGTTCTCCAGGGTGGGGATCGATGGCTTAAAAGTGGTGCGAGGTGTGGAGCATCCTCAGGGCTCCTGCCTGTGGTTTGTGGTCCCTCACTTGTACCTGCATGACTGTGATCCTCCAGGTCTGGGGCTTGATGTGTATAGTTCCAAGCCAAGGCAGTTCCTCTGCTGGAGGTTAAAACCCACAACCAAAAGTGTTGGAGCAACTGAGGGCATGGTGTGCCATGTGAGAGGACAGGCTTTGGAGCATGGGTGCAATTTAATCTCACAATACTGCCAAATCAGGGTTGGTTCACCCTGCAAGTCCTTCCCGAGGGAAGCTGGTCAAAGGAGATCTGTAGGATAGCTCAAGACTTGGATATGATGGAGGATGGGGGAATTTGGGCAAAGGTGGCCAGCAGCACTGTGCTGAGTCAGAGGTGTATCTGTCAGAGGGTGTTAAACAGCCTTGGGAGCTTATTTTCTTCCTCTTCCTCCACCTCTCTGGTGTAGCTCCCTAGAGCCTGGGCCTACATGGACCAGGATTAAAAGAAGAAGATCCAGGTGGAGCCATCTCTGAGAGCTGCATTTGCTCAGTGTCCTCTCCACATCTCAATACTGTAGTTGTGTGCAGCTGTAAGCTGGCTGGCTCAGGTGATGCAGCATGAAGGGGAGCCAGGTGACATTATTTCTGTGAAGGAAGGATGGTTCCCCTGGTGACTGGGCTGTGCTGGGGCTGGAAAGCCAGAGGGACCACTTCTGCCTCTCAATGGAGTGACCTGTGGCACATCATCTCACTGCTCTGAGCATCCCATCCCCCAATTTTGTCAGTGAGCCATGTGAAGACTTTCCTGCTTTGGCAGTGACTTCTGCAGACCTCAGGGCTGTTGGCATCCAGGGAGTATTTCTTTCCTTAGTGGCTTTGCCACCAGACAAAAGCACTTGCTGTGGGAGAGATGGCCTGGGAAGGGCTGTGTCTGGATGTGTGGTGATGCTAAAAGCCAGGCTGTGCCAGCCTCTGCATCAGTCTTGGCTGGTTAGAGACTGCAGAAGTCCTGGGTGGAGTAATGGTGAGACTTCCCACGAGTGCATCCCAGGAAAGGGCATGTGGGAGGAATGAAAAATCTGGGGTTACTTGTACCATTCTCCTTCCAATCCCTCTCCACCTGCTCCTGGGGAAGTGCAGTGCTGTCACAGTCTCTTGTGTCTCTCCACCTCTCATTGCTTTTTCCTTTCTTGGGTATCCCTTTGTACTTTGGATACCCGGAAGATAAAACTGCAGAGGGACCTGTCAAGGTCCTGCAAATTGACCTTTAGATCTTGTTTACTTCTGTCTGTCCTCTTCCTGGTGCCAAAACAAACACTGCCCCTACTCCTCCAGGTGCCAGAACAAATGCCATTTTATGATGCCGTGGTACACAAACTGAGTGGTGAAATTTGTGGTGAGCGTGTTTTTTGGATGCCTCCCTTCACAAGCAAGTCCTGTTTGCTGTGGGTGGAGTGTCCAGTGCCCTCTGCATGGTGTGGGAGCTGATAACAATACAAATGTGTACACACTGAGATACTGTGAGTGGATTAACATTAGGGATGCCTGACTGAGGCAATACAAACCCCCACAAACAGTTCTGTAGGGTGTAGATATTCCCAACCAAGCCTACCCTTCCATGTGTGTGAAACTGATCTGCCAAGCATATATTTTTCAGTAGGGCCTGTAATGACAGAACAAGGGATAATGGTTTTAAACTGAAAAAGGATGGATTTAAAGTAGATATAACAACACAATTTTTTTATAGTGAGGGTGGTGAGACACTGGCACAGGTTATCCAAAGAAGGTGTGGCTGCCCCATCCCTGTAAGTGTTCAAGGCCAGGTTGGATGGGGTTTGGGCAACCTGGTCTAGTGGAAGGAGTCCCTGCCTATGGCAGGAGGATGGAGAGAGATGGTCCTTAAGGTCCCTTCCAATCCAAACCACTCCATGATTCTATGATCCTGTATTAATCCATCTGAAAGCATAGACCCCTGGTATTCTAAATTCACCCCACCTCCCTTTCCATCCTGGTGCAAATTTTATTAATTGCCCTTTTTGCAAAATCACCTCCCAGTTGCAGGTACCTGCAGCAGGGCAGCACAGGGACCTTTTTGTTTGCTGTGTCATCGTTGCTTGCCATGCTTGGGTGCCTCTTGCTCTCTTGTCTGTGTGAGTGACATTTAAGACAGGATCCTTTCGGTTCCCAGTTGCCCAGAAGGGAGGGAGGAAGTGCAGCCATGCTAATAGATTATTTTGCTGATTTTGCAAGTCTGAATGAAGGCATTGTTCTGAAACAGCCAGGCTCTGCAATGAAATTAGACTAGTCTGTTCCTTACAAAATCTTGTTAGCAAAAAATGGTCCTGGCACGCAGCAGATGTTGCATCTCCCGTGGTTATTCCTCCTCCTGCTGTAGCTTTTTCCCTCCCCACATCTGGTTTGACATGATCCAGATCCCCAGTGAATCTGAATCTCAGAAAGCTGCACTGGGAAACATTTATGGTAAAACAGTCATCAATTATAAAGCAAATTACAGAATGATTTTCTCCTTACAACCCTGTGTGGAATTGGACTGGTTGGAGAGGGTGAGGAAGATATTTTCTGCTTTAAATGCATTTGGAAGAAAATTGTGTGCATTATGGGAAAGTGTCCGAAAAGAGAGAGCAGAGTGAAAGAGGGAAAGACCATGTGCTTTTGGATGGGAAGCTAAAAAGTACAAGATAATAGTTACCCTGGTTGGGTTTTGTGTTGGTTTTGGTTTTTGTTGGGTTTTTTGGGTTTTTTGTGTTGTTTTTTGGTTTTGGGGTGGTTTTTTTTGTTGGGTTTTTTGGGTTTTTTTTTTGTTTCTTGGTTTTTGTTTTTGTTTTTTGGGTTTTTTTTGGTTCTTTGTTTGGTTTTTTTTTTCCTTAATGAACTTCAAAAACCCAAAGCCAGAGGAAGCAAACTGTCCCAACCTGGGCTCTCATAAGCCAGACCTCTGCAATCAGCCCATCAACAGGGACCTGCTCTGGCTCTGATTTCCACCTCTGTCCCACATCCAGTGGAGGAGGGAGGATATGAATCACCAGAACTTTGAATCACTATTTTAGCCCTCTTTTTGTTATCAGTCTGAATCTTTCCATAGAACCATCCAAAGAGGCTTTCTCTAAATTGTGTTTTGTTGCCTGAAGCTCAGCAGGCATTTCAGTAGACAGTTTTGGGGAGGGCAGATCATCTCAGATGGTGCTTAGGATCCTTGGAATAACCATCTCCAGAAGTGTTCAAAGAAAATGTGGGTGTGGCACTTGGGAACATGATCTAGGGGTGAACATGGACATGTAGGATTAATGGTTGGATTCGGTGACCTTAAGGGCTTTTCCAGCTTCAGTGATTCTGTGATTCTTGGGATCCTCCATGACAGGTTCTCTTTGAGGGTAAAGAGACATGGATGACTCTCTTGGCCAAGGCAGAGTTAAGAACCACACATTAAAGTCATAGCTTTGCTGCAGCCATAGCTTTTGGCCTCCTCTTCCTGTTCCTTCCTGTTCTCCATCTGTGTCCAGACTAGGAGCAACCAGGACCCAGGATCTGGCTGTGATGAAGGACAGAATGAATGAATGAAGGACAGAATTGACTTCCTGTCTGCTGAAGCCTCAAGTGGCAAGAGGCAGTTTGAGCTGGTTCTGTGGTGGCTGAAATCTGAGCCCAGAAGGTCCCAGGGGGTGTGTGAGTGTGGATGTTGGTGTGCTGCCCTCCTCTCTCAGGGTCATGGTGCTGGGAGAGTGATGTGTTTGCTGCCTGGATAAATGTTATTGTTCACCTGGATTCTCTGTTGCATGGTAGGGAGGGGAGGAAACCAAGGTCATGACCTTCTCTGACCAGGGAATCTCTTGCTTCTCTCCTCCCTTGGCACATACACATCCCAGACCCTGTAATTCCATCTGGCTTCAGCACAAGCTCCTTATCACTTCCAGCACTTTTCACAGGAAAAGAAACACTAAATGTTCCAAAGCTTTTCTTGGCTTTTTGACCTAGTTCCCACTGGTAGCTTGTTCTCACCTGTCTGTGTAATATCAAGCAACCACCTCTGCACATGGGCATGGTGCACCATGGTTCTGAGTGTGCTTTGCATCACACACCAGGGCCCCACTGTGCTCTGTGCCATCCTGGGGCATTGCAGCCTGGCTGAAACTGTGCCTTGGTCCCTGGCTCCCACCTCAGTACAGCCAGAGAATACAGGGAATGTCATCCCAGTGGGTTGAGGCCACACAGTCTAGACCAGGTACAAAACGTATGAGTGGAAACTCAGCAGCTTCATTAGAGACTAAAGAATCCAAGTAATTTAATATTGGTAAGCTCCAGTCTAAGGAATATGGAAATCTTCCCAGGGGGGTTTTGCTGATGAGACTCAACCTGATGGAGTCAATTCCACAGCATTAGAATGAGGAGGCAATGCTGCCTTCCCCTTTACAAGGATTGGATATTAAGAAAAGTTTCTTCACTGAAAGGGTGCTCAAGCATTGGAACAGTCTGTCCAGGGAAGCAGTGGAATCACCATCCCTAGAAATATTCAAGAAAAGTACAGATGTGGTGCTGAGAGAAATGGTTTTGTGGTGGACTTGGCAGTGCTGGGTTAATGGCTGGATTCCATGATCTTAGAGGGCTTCTTAATGATTCTGTGATTCTTCACTCTCGAGAAGAGAAGGCTCAGGGGAATCTTAACCATGTCCATAAATTATGGAGAGTTGGGAATGAAGGAGACAGAGCCAGACTTCTCAGTGGTGCTCAGTGACAGTACAAGAGACAGAGTGTACAAACTGAAAATCAGGAAATGCCATTTAAGCATGAGAAAAGACTTTATGCCGTTAGGGTGGTCCAAAAACTGGCAGAGGCTTCCCAGAGAGGTTGCAAAGTCTCCATTCCTGGAGATATTAAAACCTGACTGAACACAGTCCTGAGCAACCTGCTGTAGCTGACCCTGCTTTGATTAGCAGGTGTGGACTGTATGATATCCAGAAAAATCCTTATAACCACTTTGATTTGGTGATTCTGTGCTTAGGATCACTGGGAGTCCACTGGGCCAGGTTCAGTCCCAGGGCTTGGGCATGGTGTGTGACCCTTCTGCTGGGAAGCATGGTAGCCCTGCTCTGCACTTCAGGGCAGGCCTTACTGCAGCTTCTCCGTGCTTAAAAGAGGCTTATAGGAAAGATGGGGACAAACTTTTTAGCAGGGCTTGTTGGGATAGGACAAGCAGTAGTGGTTTTAAACTGAAGGAGAGTTGATTTAGACTACCTGTAAGGAAGAAGTTTTTACAGTGAGGGTGGTCAGACACTGGCACAACTTGCCCAGAGAGGTGATCGATGTCCCAGCCCCAGGAAACATTCAAGGTCAGGTTGGGCTGGGCTCTGAGCAACCTGATCCAGTTGATGATGTCCCCCACTTAGGGACTTGGACTGGATGGCTTTTAAAAGATCCCTTCCAACCCAAACCCTTTTCTGACTCTGTGTTTCTCACGATTTTGTGTTCTCACCTGTCTGTATAATATCAAGCAACTCCTTTATCGTAATCCTCAGATCCCCCCAAGGGCAGAAGGGGCAGCTGTGGTTCTCAGATGGGATGAAAAAGGTGCCTCTGCTCCCCAGAGCAGGATCACAAAGAGCTGATGTTACAGGCACCCCCACCACCAGACACATCCCCACTGCTGGGTGCTTCCCCGGTGCCATGAAACAGGAGCTGGACCCCCCTGCTCCTCTCTCATCCCTGCATGTGCTCAGCGATGCTGAGAGGCACAGGTGGCTCCTGCCTCTGCTGGTGTCGGCTTGCCTCCCCCTAGCGCTCATCCCAACATCCTGCAACACCAGCATTAGTTAGGGAATTAGTCCTTTTCCCTTGGGTCTGAGCCTGGCCAGTTTGTGTCAGGTTAATTTTGAGTTATTTAGTGCTGGCTCAGCTAGGTGGGAGTAGCAGGAGGTGCCTTTGGTTCCTTTCTCTCCCTGTGATGGCGCCATAGGCAACTTAATCTAGTGGGTGGGGTCTCTGCCTACAGTGCAGGATTTGGAAGTAGATGATCTTTAGAATCCCTTCCAACCCAAACCCTTCCATGAATCTGTGGGCAGAGGTAATACAAGTCCTCATATGCAAAGTCAGGGCAGGGGGGCATATTATTCTGGATACAAGCAGCCTTAAAAACTGGGAGGTGTGGGGGAAGAAGGATAATCTGCTTTTTCTTTTTCCTCTTCAAATTAACTGTGATTAAAAAGGGGGAAAGGTTCTTTCAGCTGTTTGACTGTCCCATCTGCTCCCAGCTTCCAGCTGGACATGAACTTACAAAGCAGATTGAGCAGGAGAAATACATTTTTAAAAAAACAGTGTGTCACTTGAAGCTTGCTCAACACTTTCTGTTATTGAAGTGCTTTCTTGGCCAGGCTCTAAGTGGGAGTGGGAAGGAGGGAGGGCAGCCTGGCAGGAGCCAGGCAGAGAAAAGCCAATGGTCTTGGTGCATGGTTGGAGGGATGAACTTACCTCCCAGCTGCTTCCTACTCAAGTTTCTCCATTCATGGTGTCTGTGCACAATCCACCATCCTGGTTTTGGTGGCAGAATGAGTATTTAATCCTACTGGCTCAGAAGGATTTAATCTTTCAGTATTTAATCTTTTGGCTCACCAAATTTTTTCATCTGCTGTGCTGGGATCTGGAAGAGCAGATCCCTCACCCTTTGTAAAAGAGTGATGGAGTGGAGGCATCTGAAAGAGGAGACTTAGAGAGGCTGTAATGGTGTGAAAGCATACTGTTATAGACAGGGATAATTATAACAAAGCTGCACTGGTGCTGGGACAGAACAGGGAGTAGGTCCTGTGATGCTGCCCATGTCCTGGTGAGAGGAGAAGGCAGGACAGGGTCCTTCTGCCACCAGTATAATGAGCAAGGCCAGCAGAAATCTGCAGGTCAAGTTTACATGGAGTCTGAGGAAGAGAAGAAGCAACTTTCCTTTGCCATGAAGCCCTGCTCCTGGTTTCCCTGTCTGCTGTCTGACCCAGTGTGTCTGTTTTTCTCCTGTCCCACAGGAAATCTGCAATGATCCACGTCTCTTTGTGGATGGGATCAGCTCCCATGACTTACACCAGGGCCAGGTGGGGAACTGCTGGTTTGTGGCTGCCTGCTCCTCCCTGGCATCCCGGGAGTCCCTGTGGCAGAAGGTAAGTGGTTCTCCGTATCATGGGAGAGCCTGTCTTCAACAGCTTGGCTTTGCCTTGTGTTTGTCCAGCTCAAAAACTGGTTCTCAGGGATGCCTCATGTCCTGAAAAGCTGATAATGTGCAAAAATCTCCCTTAAAAGACTGACCTGCAAAGGGCATTAGTCATCATGACTGCAGTCACCACACTCCAGCCAAACCCTTGGCCAGTTTCTCCTTAACCAAGTGGATCAAATCCCATCCTGTTTTTCAGATCCCAAATTTCACTCTTCAAATTCCAAAATAATCTAAAAATTAACAAGAAGAACAAAACTCAGGATGCTCAGCTGCAGCATTAGGCCCCGATACCCTCATTCCCATGGTTATCCCCTCTCTTTGGCAGTTTACTGTTTTCTTACCTCGGCAGTGAGACAGCTCATGCTGGGGCAGGTAGGTTTATTTCAGGGTGTTAGCACCTCTCCCAAGTGACTGCTTGCCCAAAACATCCATCCCTGGCATGTCCCATGGCTGGATGGCACCATGTAGCAGTGTAGGGTGCAAAGGGAATGTACTGTGGGCCAGAAAGCCACCAATGAGCTGTACCAGAGCAAGGGGCTGCAGACCTGGGAGGCAAGCAGAGTGGTACAGGGGGTAGAAGGAGCTCAGTGCCACATCCTTGGACAGTCTGTGCCCATCTCCACCATGGCTTCAGCTGTGCAAGGTGTCAGCCCTGTGAAAGCCAAGGCAGGGGGACTTCAGACTCTGGTGCAGGTGTGTGTCATCATACTGCAAGAGACCAGCAAGTCGTGAGCAACTTTTCCCAGATTTTACTGTAAAAGGCAGCCAGTGTGTGCAGGCAGCACCAGCAGCTTCACCCACAGCCTGCTACAGCCACGGGCCTGAGACAATTTCCTCCACCCCACACCTTGACATCTGCTCTGTGTGATGTGGTTCTTCCAGTCTCTGCTTCCTGCGGTGAGCAGGAGCATCAAGTTCATGGATTTCTTGCAGGATCCCCATTTCCTGTTAAAATCAAGGTTTTTCTTTATATGGGAACAGGATAGCTGTTGTTGCCTTTGTATATAAGCCATAAGGCTTCCTGCCGTGGTGGCTGTGGTGACTGCTGTGGCTCTCCTTACAAGGGCAGTGCACAGGGTTGTTTAGCTTGTTCCTCACCATCAACATCCCCAAGGGTGAGTGGGCAAGTTGTGATCCTTCCTCACCGTTCACTTCCAGCTCTGCCCTGGGAAATGCCAACCAAACAGAGGCTGGGTCCCTTTGGACACTTCATTATTTCAGTTTACTGGGCATTGCTTTTCCTCCCTTGGCAATTTGGCTGTGGGTGTTTGTGACTTCTCATTTTCCATTGCTTTAACTCTCAGAGGCTTTTTTTTCCACCTGCCCCCTCTTTTCTTTTAGAAAGGTTTGATTTATAGAATTATATAGGTTGGAAAGGACCCTAATGACCATTTAGTTCCAGCTCCCCTGCCATAGACAGGGACATCTTCCACTAGACCAGGTTGCTCAAAGCTCCATCCAACCTGACCTTTAACACTTCCAGGGATGGGGCATCCACAGATTCTCTGAGCAACTTGTGCCAGTATCTCACCACGCTCACAGTAAAAATTTTTTATTTGTTGAAGATCTCAGAGCCAGAAATAATGGGCCCCTTGGTCCTAAGTGTGGTTACACATGCAATTGTGATAACATTGCTGGACACCGAAATGTCTCTATATGAGGTCTGCCAAGAGCTGAAAGATGCTGATGCAGGCTTTAGTATCTCTGAAATATCAGCTCAGGAATCTTGGCCCAGATCACCCATGGCTATTAGAAAATGTATTTCTGGTGTACACCATGATGTAACATAGGCTCTGCATGTCCCTTGTTCCATTTCACACAGTGAAACTGTCTCTCTTAAGTGTGGGGAGGAGGAATACCTTCAAGAAAATAAGGCAGGCCAGCACATCTCTATGTATCCCAGGAGGTTATTTTATTCAAACATTTTCTTTTACCTTGCTTTCTCCACATCCCTGCTTCCCATTATGCCTGCATGATGTGAATCAACGAGTGGGAACGGGGTACTGGAATTTAGTTGAGAGCTGTTAATTCCTGCATCTGGGGTCACCCTACATGTCTCTAGGTGTGATCTAGCTCTGTAATACCATTTCTATGACCCTTCAGATGTGTCTAGCTTTCATGAAAAGAAATTGAGACATTAAAATGCGGAGCAAAACCATGCCAGGATGCTGGTGATGACTTGCTGCTGCAGGAGCAGTGTGGTGTCTGACTCCTGCCAGCTGTGCCATCCAGAAAAGGGCACAATGGTCACGTTAGTTTGCTATTCATTTACTTAGAGTCAATTTGTCCCTTGGGACCCTCATGTCCTTTTCTGGATGGCGCAGCCTGATGGAGGCCACCAAAATGGTCAGGAGAAAAGTGGGTTTTCATCCAGGAGGAGAGAAGTTAAAAGGGGAGCTTATTGATGTGTGCAGCTGCTTAACCGTAGAATCATGGAATGGTTTGGCTTGGAAGGAACCTTTAAAGGTCATCTAGTTCCATCCCTCCTGCCATGGGCAGAAACACCAGCCACTGGACCTTGTTGCTCAGAGCCCCATCCAGCCTGGATAGGGGAGTGTGGACAAGACGGAGACAGGCTCTTGCAGGGATGCACAGTCAGAGGACAAAGGACAGCAGCACAAGTGGCAGCTTCTCTTCAGCATGAGCTCAGTCAGGCACTGGAACAGGGCCCAGAGAGGCTGTGGGACCTCTGTCCATGGAGATACTCAAAGATGGACTGGATGAAGCCCAGAGAAACACGATTTAGCCCTGAAGTAAGTCCTGCTTTGAGCAGTAGGTTGGACCAGACTCCTCCAGAGTCTCATTCCAGCTCAAATTAGCCATGAACCTACACCCAGAGAAAGCCATTGCCACCCATCCCTGCCAAGGTGGCATCCCTAGCTTTGTTTTGGGATAATGAGCCATAGTTGTCAGGGAGGTTACCAGGGAGGCTGACATGAGACATCCCTTCCCTATAGATTATCGTGCACAGCAGCGCCAACAGCTCTGAATCTGCAAATGAGTCGGGAGGGCACCCAGGGGAAGCCCCAGAGGTGTTCTGCGTCACTGGCCCAGGTTGCCTAGCACTGCTGGGACCATGGAGAAGGAACACCAGCTCCAGGGGCCTGTCTGATCTTTCCCCCTGCGTGTCCTGTTTGGGAGGCACACACTGCTGAGCACGGAGCAGAGGAGCAGCCGAGGTGATGGCAGCTGAGGAGGGGGTGCTCCAGCTGCCCTTCACCCGCGATGAGCAGCTCACCCGGCGCATGCGGCTGCGCTTCCAGAGCCTGCAGCAAAAAAACCTCAGGCCCCAGGATGGGGAGAAGCTGCTGCTTCCCAACGAGCACATCTACAGGGTGGATTTCATCCAGCAGCACCAACTGCGCTTCCTCCGCTGGAATGTGCAGCTGGAGAGACCTGGGAAGGTCATGGTGACTGGCACCTCCCAGCACTGGACTCCTGATCTCACCCACCTGATGAACAGGCAGCTTCTGGAGCCGGTGGGCATCTTCTGGAAGAAGCAAGGGGCCAAGGAGGTGGAGTGCAATGAGGCAGATGCCCAGGAGTTTGGGGAGCGGATAGCAGAATTAGCCCAGATCCGCAAGGTGATGTATTTTCTCCTCACTTTCACTGGCGGCCTCGAACCAGCTCAGCTGATAGGCTCCATTGTTTTCAAAGCCTGATCCCCTCTTGCTCAGCTTTTCTCACTCCAGCTATGCTTCTTTCAGTTCAGTTCTTTGTTCCATTTTTACATCTGGGTTTTTTTAATGAGAGACAGCACTGTGGTAAAGCAGAGAACAGCTCAGTGCTTCTGGAGCCCCTCAACCCTGTGAAATATTCCCCAAATGTGCTGCCCTCTGTCTAAATGATGAGGAGAATGGGACCATGAGCTTGCTGCTGTATTTGCCTGGAGTATGAGACTGTGTGCTTGTGAATTCATCAGGGATTCACACAGGGTCTTACTGGCTTGGAAAGATGAGGCTGCCCTAAGTAATCTCACTGTAGCAACTGCACATGAAAAACCTGCTGGAAAAATAAGTAATTGCCATACCAGAAAACAGCAGGGATCTCTGGAGAGAGCCCTGCTTTCCAGTTTCCATCCTGGCTGTTAAAAAGGGAAGGCTTGTTTGTGATGGAGTTTCTCTCCTGTCAAATTGCTGAGTGCTTGCAGGCTCTGGTGACTTGTGCTGCTGCTGTGGCTGCTTGGAGTCTCTGAAGACCAGTCCCATGGAGAATCCACCTTGCTGTGAAGCTGAAGTACATGCACTTGGACTCAGTGTATTCTGCAGACTGTAAACCCTCTGGACCAATGGGGAGCTTGGACCAGCCTTTTCTGACCACTGCCACCATTTCCTGCTGGGGGGAGGATGGAATTTGTTAGTCCAAGATGGGTTGGAGCAGATGTGTGTGTGTGTGTGTGTGGGCAGAGCCAGCAGCTCAGAGCAGCCTAGGCCAGCAATGAGTCCTCTGCAGCAGAGCAAATTTGTGCTTTGTTCTGCCCTTAAAGCACCCATGAAAATATTTACTCTGAAGGGTCTGTAGAGAGCCATGAGGCTGCAGAGCACTTTGCAAGCCACAGAGCAGGAACCTGCTGCTTCTGTCCCTGGAAAGCAATGTCTCCTGCCCTCTAAAATGCGGGGAAGGGTGTCTGTGTGACCATGGGGGCAGAGGGGAGTGGTACATTTATAAGTATTGGAACGGGAGAGTGTTTTGTGCCCAGTTTGCCCCATGACTGCAACTAAACTACTTAGTTTGGATGTTTCCTTTTCCTCCACCAAAAAGTGGAGAGTACTTCACTGAAGCTTCTTGAGACATACAGATAGAAAAGTCCCTTGAAAGAGCTAGTATTATTACAGTCCTTTGCACAGATTGCTCTCAAATATGTGTGAGTACTCCTTAAGGTGTGGCCTGATATTTTCCCAAGATGAGTAAGGAGAGAGCAGTGGTGGGAAAGCAAGGGCAGGGTGACTTTGTACCTGTGGCTTTGGACTTATGCAGACCAGCCCCAAAAAGAGTTCAACCTTTTCTCCCAGACCTCCAGAGATGCAGGCCCTATGTCTCCCCCAGCCCAATAGTGTGTGAAATGATATGCACAAGTTATGCCAGGCAGAAAGCAGAAGATCAGCTACTGGCTGGAGAGATGCTGGGAGCTCTTGAGTCTTGCCCAAAACCAAAGCCCAGCGACCACCAAACCCTACAGCCATGCCATGTCTCTGGCCATTGCCAGAGAAGTTGCTGTCTTTGTTTAGATCCCAAGAAATGCTGGACTTGGTGAGTAGAGAGAAAAATGGATGCATCCCTGCTTGGCCAAACACACCTCTAGGGTCCTAGCAGACTTTCCCGTAGAAGCAATGTATCTGTATAACAGGCCATTCTGATGCACCAGCCAAACTGTTTGTGAGTAATCTTATCAAACCACCTGCAGTTTTGTTGTTAGAGCTCTCAGGAATTCATCAGGGTTACTGAGAAAACAACAGGATCAAAAATAAAAACAGAGAGCCTGAGAAACTGTCTGCAAAAAATGTAAACCCTAGATAGGGGAAGCACAATGTGATGATGGATGCTTGACCACTTAGATGTCCTGAAGGATGTGTACCTGCCTCATGAACTAGCAGTTTAGCCAACCCGGAGATGCGTGCCCATGTGGACAGTAGACCTAGAATCTACATCTGCCATGTAATGTAAACAATAAACAGCTTCTGTTGGAATCATATTAATTCAGTTACTCAGTGGCCCATTTCCCCCCTGCAAGACCCCTCCTTGTACATCCCAGAACAGAGTTGCTGACTACAAACCACTTTAGACCAAATAACAGGAGCCACTGGCAACATCCAAAGGGGTTTTTCATGCTAAGTCTCACAATATGCCATTGCTGCATTGCTAGGGTAGAGTTCTTGCTGCAGATATCTCACTGGATATTGGTGTACCACAGTAAATAAAAGCCTGGACAATGGGTTCCCCTCAAGGACTGAGGCTGTTTGTGTCTTCTTCATGCTCCTTTGGAAGCTGCCCTAATCCTGCAAGCAATAAAGCACCAAATTTCAACTCAATATTGGTATTCTTGAGCCCCTTTTGACTTCCTGTGAAATGTAAGATGAACATTTACTTTCTTCTCTCTTGGTGTGAAAGGCTTCGTGGAGTATTTTGAGCAGGTTTTTTGTGGTCAAGAGGGGGTTGAAGCTGGGCATAGGAGGGGAAATTATTCTCAGATGGATACTTGTTTCCTTCAGAATTGGAGAGGGAGGTTAGGGGACCAGTGTGATCTCTCTCTGTTGCAGGGAAGATGAGCCTCTTTTTACCAGTCACTGAAACTACCCCTACACAGTTTCATCATCCCATAAAGACTTTCAGATACACCACCCTGTCCCATCCCAGTTTGTACCACAGTTCAGCAGACTGGTACAACTGGGTGCCTCTCTCCTTATCCTGAACTGGCAAGTTCCCAGCAGAAGGCTTGGAGAACTTGGCATATACCAAATTCTTCTTCTAATCAGGGACATATTTTTCCAGGGCCACAGGTACCTTTTCTCTTAATTAATCACTCTTAAGAAAATTGAAAAAAGCCCTAAATCAGCTTAGGAAGGTGAACCTGGCATTTCTGAGCTCCCAATTTATCTGTCTCTGAACACTTTCGCTATAAATTTGTCACACTAAATGGTGTTGCAGCATCAGATTTTGTGAGCCCCTAAGGAAAAAGCAGCACAGCTGGGTGAAGGAGAAGAATGTGGTTTCCACTGCCCCAGTGTCACACAACCAAGCTGAGTCCAGGACTTGTTGAGATCCTGGGGTGGGTGGTCCATGGCATATTCTCCAGCAGGGAACACCTGTGGAGATGAGACTCCTCTCATATCCTCATGGGTCAGTGTAGAAATATGACCAGTCCTTGCTCCTGGACCCTGCTCTGGATGAAAGCTGACCATTTCTGCTGCCTTCAGTGGTGGAGGGTGCTCCCAGAGCTGTCCCCAAGTGAAGAAGTGGAGGAGGATGGTGAGGACCTGTGTGTCCTGTCACTAGTGACAGTAGGAGCAAGTCTCAGACCCAGCCAGCTGGAAACTGTCACTACCAGCTCTGGCTGACAAGCTGCCTCTAATCAATGCTGGGCTCATTTCTAAGCCCACATTAATAGCAAGTTGATTATCATGATGGTCCTCTATGACAATTCATTAGGATAAGCTCCAGTCAGGAGGGAATCAATGGGCACTGGTGGAGGGCTGGCTGACCTTTCCTGGCAGTCTCCAGAGTGGACTCTGGGACATAGCTGTTAGCACTCCTATAAAACACCAAGCCATCCAAATGTGTCTCTTTTTTATGGCTTTGTCTGCTCTGCTTCTATTGATCCAGACGACTCAAGAGTGCCTATGAGCTTGCAGGGCTGATGGCATCATTAATATTTCAGGGTAGGAGCAATAAGAGCCCTGGGCTGCATCATTGCTAGTAGCTAAGCAGTCAGGGGGCTTCTTCAGAGGGAATTCTCTCTGCACAACTCCTGCTTTGTGACAGCAGAAAAAAAAAATTAAAAAGGCAGTTCTTTTGGCTGGACAAGGGCCCAAAGCACAGTAAAGGTGGTTTCACCATGGTCTGTGACTTCTTGAAGAGGCTCTTTTCAAGCAGTGTAGTTGTGTCCTCTCCTATCCCACCCCAAGACACCCAGCTCTCCACAGGAAAGTGATTATTTGGTGTACTGGAACATAATGCATGCTTGCATGGACACCTTGGGGTTTTTTATCGCTGAGCTCATGATCCTTCAGGAGCAGGTAAGTGAAATAGCAGAGGTGTGGAGAGTCAGTCACATTACTGCTGCTGTGTAAGTCAGCACTTGTCAGCCATCAACTACAGTAACTACACATGGCCCCACAGCCTGCCCTGGCCATGCGGTAAAACCACATTGCTTCCACCTTCAACAAAAGCTAAACTGCTGTGGTCTGTTCCTTGCTGTGTGCCTCTGTGTCCTGGTTCTAAACAAGATGCAGATTCCCCTACATGTAGCATATGTGCCTGGCTGTGCTCATTTCTGTCCCAGCTGGGTGAATTTTCCATCCAAAGCAGAGCTGGTGGTGCCTGCAGCCATGATGGGCCACGGACTTTGGCAGTCACCCTTTGCTTGTGCCTGTCCTGTTGGCAGTGACACCAAACCTGTGCCCCCTCAGGCTCCTCAGCTGCTCTAGGGTTTCTTTCAGCTCAGGCCTTCTTTTCTGTCTTTCATCAAATCACCACCCTATGCTTGCCCAGGTGAGTGTGGCAGCTCTTGACAGGGAAGAATGGAGACCCTGAGGGAATGGGGATCCTGCTTTTACCACTTTTACTTAGCAGAGTCGATTCATGCAGAGTATCTGCTGCCTGTTCATTTGCACCATGAATACTACACTTGCTCTTGGGCTGGTCAAGTCACACCAGAATCACGTAAGAGAATCAAAGAAGGTGCCCTTTGTTAGTGGTACCCTACTGACACTAAAAAAACCAAAAACGTGGTCATAAAACTAACCATCCCTGGTTAGACAAAGAACTCATCTGCTGCAATAGCCTGTCTACAGAGGTAGATGGCAGCAGATGTCCAGGGTAGGGTTATAAGAAGGAGGACAAAGGTCTCTAAGTCCAGCTTCCAAGGGACAGTGAAATCTAAGCTATTCCAGTACATGTTAGTCTAGTCTGCATTGGTGGAACCAGGTCCAAAATCTGTCCTCTGCAGACTGTAAACAAGTCCATCCCCCTCATATTCTTCCTTGTCTTTGATATTGTCTGCATTAGTTCCAGGATGAGAGTCAATCCCAGGAAAAAAGGGAATAATTTGGTAATATGTGCCTCTTCCTTTACAGGTCATCCCAGACTGGAAGGAGCAGGAGTGGAACCCTGAGAAACCCGAGAGCTATGTGGGGATCTTCCACTTCCAGTTCTGGCGTTTCGGTCAGTGGCTGGATGTGGTGATCGATGACCGCCTGCCCACACTCCACAATCAGCTTATCTACTGCCACTCCAACTCCAAGAATGAGTTCTGGTGTGCCTTGGTGGAGAAAGCTTATGCCAAGTAGGTACCCAGGCAGTTGCAGAATAAAGTGGGAACTGGGCACTCTGTTTGTCCTCTCTGTTCATTCGCCAGCTGGTTTGCAGCAGTGGAAATAACATCTTTCCTGCAGAGGAGTAGTGCATAACTCAAACAGACAAACACTAAGAAAAAAACCCCTTCTCTAGCCCTAATTTACCCTCAAAGCAAAATACCCTTCAATGTTTCTTTAAGTAACATCTATTCTAGAGATTTCAATTTCTTTTTACTTTGGTCCTATGACAGCAGGAGTGCAACAAGGAATGTGAGTCCTATTTTTTCACCCTAGTTTGCTGTCCTCTCCCACTTGAAGTTCAACTGCAAATCTCCCTTTTTGAGGCTGCCCCAAGAATCCTCCCTGACCCCTTAAAATTTCAGGCCGGTGTTGTGCCATCCCTGTCCCTCTATTTTAGGTTGTCAGGCTGTTATGAGGCCCTGGATGGAGGCAACACAGCTGATGCCCTGGTGGATTTCACTGGTGGAGTCTCTGAGCCCATTGACCTGACCGAAGGGGACTACATTGCTGATGAAGCAAAGCGAAACCTCCTCTTTGAGCGTGTGCTGAAGGTGCACAACAGGGGAGGCCTCATCAGCTGCTCCATCAAAGTAAGCAACATTGTCAGTGTGGTCACGGTCCCATGGGAACAGGCATTTTAGGATGCAGTTGTCTTACACAGTCAAAAATTTCTAAATTAGATCAGATAAATTGTGGCCAAGGGTTCCGGCTTCTTGATGATGGCAAAAGGAGTCCTGAATGCCAACCCTCATTATTCCTTGTTGCTATATCCAAGAGCCCAGATTCATCCCAGCACCCTTTAAATGCTAGGAAGGGATCCACTCCATAGAAAGGTGTTTTGCATCTGGGCATCCTTACAAATGCTGATTGCCTGACCTCCCAGTGTCACCATTAGGATGAGCTTTATCAGTTTGCCAGTGTGGGAGCTCAGAAACCTCATGAAGCAGAGGAAGAAAAGGAGGGATCCAGCACAGAAAACAACATTTGAGACATGCCAGCTGGCTCTCTCCCTGGCTATTGATGCTCTTCTTTTTGGCTTAAAGAAACCTGCAGGGAACTCTGAGTTGCTTTCTTTCCCAGCCCCTGCAGAGGTGGCCGTGTCCCCTGGTCTGAGCTCTGTCTGTGTCCCCCTGCCAGGCCACATCAGCAGCTGACATGGAGGCTCGCCTGGCCTGCGGGCTGGTGAAGGGCCACGCGTACGCGGTGACGGACGTGCGGAAGGTCCGCCTGGGCCACGGCCTTCTGTCCTTCTTCAAGTCAGAGAAGCTGGACATGATCCGCATGCGCAACCCCTGGGGCGAGCGGGAGTGGAACGGCCCTTGGAGCGACACGTGAGTTGGGATGGGCAGCTTCTTTCAGTGGGAGATTCTTCCCTGTGAGGGTGGTGAGGAACTGGCACAGTCCCTCAGAGAGGCTGTGGATGCCCCATCCCTGGAAGTGTTCAAGGTGAAGTTGGATGGGGCTTTGAGTGACCTGGTCTAGTAGAAGGTTCCCCTACTCATAGCAGGGGGTTAGAATGAGATGATATTTAAGGTCCTTTCCAACCAATACCATTCTGTGATTCTATGATTCCATGTTTTTTCATACTAGTGAAGGGTGGTCACAGGTCACCTTTGTGCTCCCAGTCTTATTCCAGCAAAACGAGCATCCAACAGAATCAGCCTCTGCCACCACTGATTGCTGTGATGGCTGTGGATGAGATGAGGAACCAAGGGCTGGTGCAACCAGAGCCTTTGGCCAGAGTCAATTTTGTTATCTTTATGAATAAGGCCATGATTGTACTGGCCAAATAAAACCTTGCCAGACTGGTCAGGAAGGAAGCTGAACTTCCAAGTTGTGCTGCAATTCCCTTGTGTTTGGCAGATGATCTACCCAGAGCAGCATGGGGACTGGCTTTATACAGTCCTTGTGCCTCGAATTCTTGTGTGTCCCTTACCTCTGAGTAATGATCCTGTTCTCTTCCCACAGCTCTGAGGAGTGGCAGAAAGTGAGTAAAAGTGAGAGAGAGAAGATGGGAATGACAGTGGAAGATGATGGAGAGTTCTGGTGAGTCCCTCCTGGGGTTTATCACCACAGGCCATGCCCACAGCATCATCCCACCCCATGGACCATGTGCATCTTTTCCATGCATACAGATATCTAGAGAAAACAGGCTTCCAAGCCATAGGATCTCCAGTGAAGCCTCCTCCTTAAGCCCATGGATGTCAGCTTTTGATGACCATGACCCTGGAATTGCAGGGTGCTCTGTATCATTCAGGGGCCAAACCATTTCACCAGAGTACTGAGAACCTGTCATAAATGTGCTTAACTTCACAGCGTCACCAGGAATATTTTAGTTCAACATTTACCCTTGTGTGGAGAAAGGGCCACTCTGCTGCTTCTCACTCAAAAACACAGAGATCTGTTGTTTAAACTCAAGAAGTATTTACTGCAGGCCTAGAGAAAGGTATCTCCATCTCACTTGGAGATGTTTGATGAATAACTTTTGTTATTGATCAGCCATCAGAGACAACCCACACTCTTTAACAGGTGATCAAGAAAATCCCTGCACTGTACCTTTCCAGGGAATGAAGCAGCATAACCCAATTCTGCCCTTTCCTCACTCAGGATGACCTTTGAAGATTTCTGCAAATACTTCACGGACATCATCAAGTGCCGTCTGATCAACACCTCCTACCTGAGCATCCACAAGACCTGGGAGGAGGCAGTGCTGCATGGGGCATGGAGCAGAAGCAGTGACCCCTTGAAAAACCGCTCTGGAGGCTGCATCAACCACAAGGACACTTTTCTGCAGAACCCCCAAGTGAGTAATAGGGCAGAGGGCCTTCTGGCGCCTTCACGTGTGCTTCCAGGTATTTAACTCTCCTACAGGGACCTAGAAGGCTGAGATGGCTACCAGACCTCTGATAGATTATTTATGCTTATGGCAATTCTCTGGCACAGCATGACCAGCATCAAGGCCAACTCCAGTAACATTATCCCTCTTATCAAGGAGACTGTGTCCAAGTGCTTAGTGTAGAGCATCTTGGCACAAGGGAAAAACAAACTGTGCCACAGGGTAGCAATGTTGGCTAATTCCAGTCAAACAGGGCCAGGAGTCATTTCCAACAATCTGGACATCTGAATGACCAAATTCCAGTTTTTGTGCCCAAACTTGGATGCTATTAAATTTACCAGGACAGGTATAGCCCATAGAGCCATTTCCTTCTAGCTTGAAGTTTATCTCCTGGAACAAACTTTTCTGGAGAAAAGGAGGCTCAAGGGAACCTTATGGCTCTCTACAACTACCTGAAAGGAGATCATATACAGGTGGGAGTTGGTCTCTTCTCCCAGGTAACAAGTGGGAGGACAAAAGAAAAAAGCCTCAAGTTGTGCCAGGGGAGGTTTAGATTGAAATTAGGGAAAACTCCCTTACTGGAAGGATGAAGACATTAGGAGAGGCTGCCCAGAGCAGTGGTACAGTCACCATTTCTGGAAGCATTCAAAAGGCATGTGGATGTGGCACTTGGGGACATGGTTTAGCAGTGGACTTGACAGTACTGGGTTAAGGGTTGGACTGGATGATCTTAGAGGTCTTTTCCAACGTAAATGATTCTGCAATTGTCTAGTCCGGCTCTGAACTGGGACTCTCATGATCACAAACCAGATCCTTTTGAGTCCTTCATCTAACAAGCAGTTGAAGGATGGCCTGGTTCATTGTAGGAGTTGTCATCAAGGATGTGGGAGAGTTGTTTCCAGCTCTGTATTAGTCTTTTGAAGCCAGGCTGTCCCTGCATGGAGGTGGATTGGGAGAAGCTGATGTTAGATCTGTTAAATCCACCCCCACCCATGCCCAGGGATCCTGTATTAATAAATATCTCCCTTACTTCCCTCTCTTTGCTTCTAGTATGTGTTTGATGTGAAGAAGGCAGAAGATGAAGTGCTGATCTCCATCCAGCAGAAGCCCAAAAGGACCAGTCGCAAAGAGGGCAAAGGAGAGAACTTGGCCATAGGATTTGATATCCATAAGGTAGGCTGGGGTTCCTGCACGTTGGCCTGAATGCCACTGTAAATTTGTTTGTTGTGGAGTGGTACAACAGTCCTGCATGACCATATCATTCATTTAAGCATTCTCTGGGTGCTTTTGGGGTGCCATTAGCACAGCCTGCCCTCCTCTAGAGAGGAAGAGGGATATATCAAAGGATATAGCATGGACAACAGGTTGCCCAGAAAAGCTGTGGATGCCCCATCCCTGGAAATGTACAAGGCCAGGCTGGATGTGGCTTTGAGTAAGCTGTTCTAGTGGGAGGTTTCCCTGCCCATGACAGGGAATTGAAACCAGATATCTTGAAGGTCCAACTGGAACCATTCTATGATTCTGTGCAGTTCTTGCTAAAAAGCAATGATTAGTCCTTTCTCTCCAAATTTTGAAATCTGTTAGACTAATCCTTATATGTTGCTGGGTCCACAGTGTTAAGCTGGGATGCAAGAGATGAGTCCCTGAGTCAAAAGAGTTGGGAAAGCCACATCCACATTTGTTTCCCACCCTGCACAGTTGGGATCGTTTTGCTGGTTCTCTTAACTCCAGGTCTCCTGGCACTGCAGACTCAGTCCCTGCAGTCTTTTCCCCCCCATGGTGGATACCAGTACCTTTTCAGCCAGTGACAATCCACTGACCATCCCGCTGTGGTCTCTGCCCAGGTGGAGTTGAACAGGAACTACCGGATGCACACCCTGCAGCAGAAGGTGGCCAGCTCCATCTACATCAACTCCCGCAGCGTCTTCCTGAGGACAGACCTGAAGGAAGGCCGCTATGTCATCATCCCCACCACTTTTGACCCTGGTCAGGAAGGCGAGTTCCTCCTCAGGATTTTCACAGATGTGCCTTCAGATTGCCGGTAAGGAGCACGAGCAGGGATGGGGAGGAATTGGCTTTTTGAGACAGCCCTGTGCTTTTGATTTCTGGTTTTCCTGAAGGGTCATAGCCTTACCTGCAGCTGCTCTTTGGCTTTCTGTTAAGGGTAGTCAAGAGACAGGACAGCTTTACAGGTCTCTCCACAGACATGCAGAAAAGGTCCCACTCTGCTTCAAAGCATGATGTGGGACAGCATCTCAAACCCAGGTTGGGGAGATTGGAGTGGGGAACAGAGTCTGACAGTGGATGGTGTGTAGTCACAAAATCACAGAATATTCTGACTCGGAAGGGATGCACAAGGATCATCCATGAGTCCAACTCTTGAATGAATGGCCTGTACAGTCCTTCATCGTGCCTTTAGGATAAGAATGGGCACCTCTTAAAGGCCACGTGTTTTTCCTTGCAGAGAGCTGACACTGGATGAGCCACCACACACCTGCTGGAGTGGGATGTGTGGCTACCCACAGGTAGTATCCCAGATCCATGTCCTTGCTGCAGCTGGGCTCAAGAATCAGGACTCCCAAGGAGGTACTGGTCTTTCCCTGCCTGTTGTCTGGCCCCAGAGGAGTTGGGAGGTGGTTTATGAAGTGGGACATAGCTTGAATTTATATCCTCAGATTTTTTTTTCAGTGAACATGCTTGATTCAGACACCAGAGGAGGAGAAAGTCCATGGAGAACTAAACTCACTTCTTGCAGTGGACATGATCTGGGAACTGTTATATTTAGGCTGTTATCTGAGACGTTCCCAAAACTTCCCCAAAGCCCTTAGCAGAGGTCCTGTAACAACCCAAGCTTTCCTTCCAGGTATGAGCAGCTGTGAAAGCCAGGAATTGTATTTAAAGCCTTTTTAGTGAGAAGGACAGAGAAAGAGCCTGATATGTGGTATTCATCACTGAAACTTGAAAAATGTCTTACCAGCAGAGGGTATGCCAAATTCAGCTGACTTTGGGATGGTGTGGATCTAGATCAATGGTGACATCCATCACTTTTCCTGCATGGAAGACAGCAGCAGGATCATACCTCCCCCATGCCCTGAAGCCCTGGCAAGAGCCCCATGTTCTGTCTGCCTCTGGACCAAGAAATCCAGTGGTAGGAATGGCTTGTACAAGGAGATTGCTAAAGTTGGGATGAAAGTTCTAGAGGTTGCAATTAGAGAAGCAAATATCTTTCCACCATGGAAATAGACCAGATCCTACCCTTTCTCCCCCATTTCCTGAGTCAAGGATGTGTGGTAATTGTGGCAAGATTTAGCCAAACACTTTCAAGCTGAATTTAAAATATAAAAATTGTAAAATTAAAAAAAATCTAAATAAAACCCAATTAATACTTTAAGTGCTTTTTATTTCACCCAATAATTATTATCAGGGCTGCCTATCACTATATTCCTGAAAGTAATGAGCAGGATCTTTTCTAAGCAAGGACTAGTCAAGTGTGCTTATTTATCACATGCCACAAAAGGAGTCCTTCTACCCTACCTGGTGTTTGGGGAGGGAATTTAACCCTAGGCAGGTGGTTTTTTTCTTGTGTTATTCACAACAGTGCACCTATAGCAATGCAGGGAAATCTGTAGCCAAAGGTCTCTGAACTATTCGCAGAAACAAGGAGGTTTATCTTTCCTTCAGACAAGAAGATGTGTGGATTCTGGAGTCATAAAATATTTTTTCCACAAAAAACCCTTGGGAATTGCTTTCTTCCAGCTGTTTTCCAGCTGTTCAGCCTCCGCCACCATCAGTGTGTTTGGTGTTTTCCAATGCAGTGGCATCTCTCATGCATCCCAGGCCAGGCCTTATACACTGCTTTGGAAATAGTGATCTACAGATAGGAATTTGGCCCTGGCTGATGGAATCTGAGGATTTAATGGGACATCCCAAAAGACAAAGTAATTTGGAAAAACAGCTGTGAAATCCAGCAGCTGTGTTTCACCAGGGGAGCCAGGTCCATGCAAACAGAAAGCTAGCAAAGAGGTGGTCTGGCAATCAAAATCCCTGGCCTTCAGGATGGGGCTTGTTTGTTTTCCACATTTCCCGTGGTCAAGAAAACTCATCCAACTGGTCTATTTCCATCATAGCCACTAAAGTTCATGGTTTCAGTTCAAGAAAATGCATTCTGGCAGTTAAATTTCAATAGCAATAGCTCTTTCTCTACTAAAATTCCCAAAGCAAGCACTTGTTTGGCAAGATAAAAGTATTCACTAATGACAGACTCTTTCCTCCTCCTGGAAGCTCAGGTCCCCTCCAGCTGTGGGCTGATAGAATGCGAACTTGGTAACTTTACCCTCCATCTGGTATTTCCTTATGTGAGCCTCTTTCTCTTCTCCATGGTTTTATTTCTGCCTGCCTCTAGGAGAGAAAGTGCTGAAAGGAGGGTTGACTAGGATGGTGTCCTCCATGGAACATTTACTGCAATGGTCAGAAGGGTTTGGGGTGATGAAGGAGTGTTCCTGTAGAATATGGAGACAAGAGAGGCAGCTCTTCCATAGAATCATAGAACTGGTTCTGTTAGAAAAACTTTCTAAGATCATTGAGTCCAACCCTTAACTCAGCACTACTACTACTAAATCATGTTCCCACATCTACACATCTTTTAATTTCCTCCAGGGATGGTGACTGTACCACTGCTGTGGGCAAGTTGTTCCAGTGCTTGATAACCCTTTTGATGAATTAGTTTTTCCTAATATCCAGTCTAAACCTCCCATGGTGCAATTTGATGCCCTTTCTTCTCATCCCATTGGTTGTTTCCTGGGAGAAGAGACCAACCCCCACCTCATTACATCCTCCATTCAGGGAGTTGTAGAGAGGAATACCGTTCCCCCAAGCCTCCTTTTCTCCAGGGTAAGCTCCCCCAGCTCCTTCAGCCTGCTCCTTACCAGATTTGTGCTCCGTCCAGAGAGCTTTGTAGCTGTCCATCAGCACCTGCTGCCCAGAAGCAATGTCACCTGATAGAATTAAACCTGAGCCAAACAGCTGAGCTCCATGGACATCATCTGGGATGTGACATCTGGGGTTTGGCAGATATCCATCTCCCCTGGTGGGATATGGAGGCAAAGTACAGGCATGACTCATGACACCCCTAGAAAAGGACTCTAAGAAATTACAGAAGCCACAACAAATAAAAAAAATTCCCTTTTCTCTCCTCAGGAGCTGACCCTTATGTGATCATCAAGTGCGAAGGGCAAAAGGTTCGCTCTCCAGTGAAGAAGAACACGGTGTCACCAGAATTCGATGTCAAAGGGCTCTTCTACCGCAAGAAGCCAGGACAGCCCATCATTGTTCAGGTACCTGCCAGGCAGGCAGTGGGCTGAGGCATGTATACCCTCTCCCACTTGGACCCCTCGCCCTCTCCTCACACTGTCAGCAGCAGATCCATTCCCCAGGCTGAGCATCATTAGTTAATGCAGCTCAACCTCTCACCATCATGGTGACATTTGGTTAAGGCACATCCTTCCCCCCTCTCACTACCAGAGTGACACCCCCACACCTCACCATCTCCCTGGCTGCAGCTCAGGGCATGTCCCCAGTGACCACTTCAGTCTAGTTTATGAAGGGTGGCTGCATCCCTGAAGGAGCTGCCCTCATCCCTGTTTTGTTTCCACAGATCTGGAACCACAACTTGATAAGTGACGAGTTCTTGGGCCAGGTGGTGCTGACGGGGGATCCCAGTGACCGGCAGTCGGTGCACACGCTGCACCTCCAGGACAAGGGGAACAGGAGGTCAAACGACCTCCCTGGAACCATTGCTGTGAAGCTGCTCAGCAGTAACATCCTCACTAATGTCTGAGTACTCAAGGATGACTCTTCTGGTGCCACATATGTGAATATAAACATGCACACATACATATATATATATAGCGACACACAGAGCCTATCTACCATCTGCAAAGTGTATATGAACCATGCATGCATTCCACTCCAAGGAGCCAATCTTGTGTTTCCAGTGTTAAAAAATGGTGCCTTTTCTTGGGGAACCGCAATGATCCTTCTGCTGGCGTCCTCTGAAGCCCCCCCCCGGCTGCCAGGTGTGCTGTGGGACCGCTGTGAGCACACTGTGTGTCCTGACAGCCAGAGCACGAGGCCCTGGGGCTGTTTGTTTACACAGGCTGGCACACACTCGTGCCACCACGCACACATGTGGCCACCACGGTCCCACCAGCTGCTTCACTGCATCTTCAATGTGTCTGCTTGGGTTAAGAGTAGTGTGCATGGAGTTGTCTTCCTCGAAATTGCCATGTAACCGCTTATCTCTGGAGGCACCACAGCAAAGGAGAAGTGGAAAAATAGATCGGGGCCTGTTGGAGGATTTTTGGATATGAGTTTGCGTACTGCAGCTGCAAGGAAAATGCACCAAGGCAGCCCAAATCCACAGGGGCAACAAGACCAAAGGCTCCATGATTTTGGGGACTAGCTGTTTCCACCCAGGTCTTGTTCAACCCCATGCAACTCTGAAGCATAGAAAGGTGTCAACAGCTGTGGTGGGATAACTGTTCTCTGGGGTCAAGTTTCTGAATCGGTCTGGACCCAGCTCCTGTGGGTACCTCCTGAACTCCCATGGTGCCTGCTGTCTCCGTGTCTCCATGCTGTCCCCATACCACAAGCTCACTTCAGGAGCTGGGGTGGGTTGTCTGCTGGGGCAGTTCAGTGTTTAGGGAAGAGAAGATTTGTTCCTCTGAAGGCCAAAGTGTCAAGTTGAAGGCATGGGGAGTTTCGCTCCATGGGCTCCATCTGTACTGCTGCCTACAGTGCATCATTTCTCAGTGCCTCACTTTCTCAAATTCTTTTTAAAAATAGTGGGATTTTAGCTTGTACTAGAGGAGCACTGCTCCCAGTGCAGCCTGAAAATGCTGGGAATATTTAATTCATACCAGTGTCCATCTCTCACCTTTAATTTCCAGTCTCCTGTCATGGAGGATGAGTTGCACAGTCCTAGAGCCAGTCTCACTAGCACAATCCAAATGCATCCTTGAGGACCTGTCTAGGGCTACAGTATGCTCCTGATTTCCATGAAAACTGGGTTAATCTTCCTTATTCCACTGGGTGGCAGAATCTGGCTTCTTATAAACCATACCAGATAAACCAAACAACAACCCATTGTCTGGCCTTTCAGCAGCTGACTAGGACAAGTTTCAAACCATTTTTTTTCTCCTGTTGTTTGGTGTTTTTTTATTCATGTGCCTTTAAAGTGGTGCAAGTTAAGGGATTTTTCTGTCAGATTTTCTAAGCAAATGTTTTGCAGTCTCCTGCATGCAAGTGTAAATTATTACATATGATAAAATCTTTGAATCTTGGTAAATTTTGATCTGAGCAGAGTCCTTTTCCTGCAACAAAAGTGAACAGGAAAGCCTTCTATTGCTATAGCAAAGGGTTTCTGCTTGTCCTACTAAATACCTATGTTTGTCCTGCAAGTCTGTTTGGGGTTTTTTTAAAGTCCCTAAAGATCTGCTAAATCTGAAACATGGTAAAGTGTTCCCCAAAGTACCTGCTGGCTCAGTTCTTGGTGCAACCAGAAGCAGACAGTGCAACTGCATTGATTTTTGTGGGCTGCTTTTCCCCTTTCCTCATTTTCACAGTCCTGCAGTTATGAGTTTGCTTTTTTTACCAGATTTTCTTATGTTCTTAGGACTTGTTTTTCAGGACTTAAGGGCAAGCAGAGGTTCCCATGATGCTCTTTCCAGATCTCAATTATTCCTGGTTTGCACTGAGTATCCTCCAACTCCAGGTGCCATCACTGGGACCAAGTTTGTTTCAGTGTCTTGCAGGATTGACTTAAATGCTCCTAGTTAGGTAAAGCAACTTTTTGCTCCCAAGGTCAAAGCAAATCCTTGAACTTAGGAAGACCTATTCAAAGATATTTTGATTTTATCCTATTTTTTTATGAGACTCATAACTGAAAATAAATGGAAGTAGGATTGTGGGGTTAGAAGGTGTGATTTGGGTCTTAGGAGATCTCACAGGCTTATGTTCAGAGTGATATGTGAGAGGGATGCCCAAAGATCCCTCACTTGGCAGAGGGATAAGCTATTTGGCATTGCAGGAACGTGAGAGGAGCTTTGCACCATCATCGGCAGGTGGAGATGTCCAGCCTGCCTGCATTAGCCTTGTTTTCTCGGGAAATCAGGCTATGGATATCTTCAGCAAAGAGGAGCCATTTGTCCAGGAGTGCCCTGCCATGTGCCAAATGGCACCGTGATCCCCAAGGAGCAGTGCCAAAGCTCACCAAGGAGTTGTGGTGCCCTGGTACCCAAGGGCAACCTCCTTCCTCCCTACAGAGAATCAAGCCATAAAGAGAGGAAAGGCAGCTTTTTAATAGCTTCTTAAAGAAAAAAAAAAAAATCACTTTATATCAGGACCAAATTGTCTTAATATCAGTAATATTTGTCCTTTTTTTTAAAGAAAAAAAGAAAGTTTTCAAAAATTTAGAGCAGAAGCCTTCTTCCCCTACATTTCCAATGAAGAACAAAATTTACCTTTCTTACTCTTCTTTTTCTCTTATTTGTAGAGCAGATGAGGGAGGGGAATTATTGAAATGCCATTCCTATTGTTGATGCCTTTTCTCACTGAATGAAGTAAACAGAAATATTCAGGGGGTTTTGGGTTGGTTTTTTTTTGAGAGGAGGGCAGGTCTCAAAAGCACTTTCCAGTCCCTCATGAGTGGAGTAGGACACATGTCTGATTTATTTCACATTTCTTTTGTTAATCATTTCAATGGTTGCAAGCAGCCTGGCATTACACTCTGTGGAATCCATTTCTTTTTGACATCTGCCTGTTAAAACAGGCTGTGACTTGTCTTCATCTCCAAAGGCACTGACGTGTCGTGCTGCCCAAGATCAGAGAGTGGTCCAAACAGAAAGCCAATATTGTACAGCTGTAAACCTCCTATAAATAAATAAATTGTGTATATTTTATTCAGACTCCTTGCCTTTGAACTGTTATGTTCTTCCAGAATGCTTTTGATGGGCACAAGGTGGCTCTGCAGAGCCTTTTGAATTTGTTAGATTCAGCAAACTCCATTCAAATTATTTTCTCTGTAGATTTTGAGACTGAGGCAAGGCGATCTGCATGAGTCTTTCATACAAGGTTACATTCACATTCACTGAAAAAATCCACAGTGGGAATGGGTAACCTCCTCTGACTATAAACCTTTGCATTCTATGCTCCAGACTCACCACAGTGCAGGGAACTTGTTTTTTTCAGCCTCGCCTGACTTGGAAAAGAGCTCTGTAGATTGCTGAAAAAATAAAAGGGGGAGAGTTTATGGGAAAAGTAGAAGGAGGAAGTAGATTTTGCATGGCTTTCCCTCAGAAAACAAACCTTCCCAATGCACATGGGGAGCATTTGGAAAGCCTGGCCCTACCCATGGGAATCTCCAGTCTTTGCTGCTGTAACACAGACCCAAAGCTTTGGCACTGGAATCTTGCTTCCATCTCAGCTTCCTTCCACCAGCTGCCCGTGCTCAAAGGCTTTGCAGCATGAAGGAGCTGTGTGCTTCTACAGCCCACCCTTAGGAGCCTGGAGCAGATATCTGGAAAAAAGCCCTTTTATTGTGGGGTGGATGTATCTTCCCAGACTCTTCAGCTTGTGGGACAAAATGTGTCACCAAATACTGCACAGAGAATGAACATCCTACTCCTCTGCCTCCAGCACTGAAACAGCTTGCAAGGAGCTTTCTTAGGGGGCAAGCCTTACAAACACCTCAGTCCCCCAAACATCCTGACCCTCTCCTGGAGGATGTCCTGAGCAGTAGGCCTGGCTGGGCACCTGTGGGGCTGTGATGCTCGATGCTGAACATAGCACAGGACCTCTGGTGTAGACTAGGTGGCTTTACTAAGTCTGGCTTTGTGCATATTCTAAAAAAAAAAAGGTCTATGCAAGCCTGGATAAGCCACAGACCATCATGTAGGCATGGAGGTTGTGCTTTCCCACCAACATCCACTCCTCAGTTTTGCTGGTACTGGGGCATTGGGCTTAAAAGTGTAGGTTGCTTTGCAGCCCTGCCTGTGTCTGCTGATGGTGCACACCAGCATTGAGTTAGGGGTGCTGGAATTGGTGTGGGACCTCAGCACATCAGTGGGGAGATGTGCAGAGACTCTGCATGTTTGGAAACCAGCAGCAACTAACAGAGTAGTGCACAGCTCCAGCCAGGATCCAGCCCAGGCTCACCAAGGGTCCTGCAGCACCTCCTCATCCCTCCAGCATGGTCATTTGCCAGGCATTTCTGCTCACAAAACTAGTTTCATATAGTTTCATATTAGTTTTTATAGGGGACTTTTTTTAAGGACTTTTTGTAAGGGCATGTTTTGATAGAACAAGTGGGGAACGGCTTTAAAGTGAAAGGGGGTGAGGTTAGATGAGATATCTGGAAGAAATTCTTTACTGTGAGCCTGGTGAGGCACAGGCACAGGTTGCCCAGAGAAGCTGTGCATGTGAGGTCCCACCCCTGGAAGTGTCCAAGGCCAGGCTGGATGGAGGTCTGAGCAACTTGGCCTAGTGGAAGGTGTCCCTGTCCATGGCAGGGGGCTGGAACTAGATAATCTTTAAGGTCCCTTCCAACACAAATAATTCTGTTATTCTGTGATTCTATGATTCTACAGTTCTAGGATTCTATGATTCTATGATAAATTGGCAGTTCAGGGTCTGCCTTGGACCTGAAAGAGCATCTTCACAGAGGAACAGACATCCATCCTATGGTTGAAAGTTGGTGCTGAAGTATTTCTTCTTGTACCTGGATCCCCCATAGCCATGATCTTCCTACCTTATATACATTCCTACCATATATATCTTATACATTCCCTGCCACATGAGCCTCCTGCCACTCAAAAAGATGAGGGATTTCCAGCAGGAAGGGCTGCAGAGGTAGAAGGGCCCTGAGCAATGGGATGGGTTCATTCCCTGTCCCTCAGAACTGTTAAGGTGCTTCTTCATCCTTGGCCAATAGCCCAGGTTAATAGCCAGGGATCAGCCATTGGAGTCTGTTCTGTGCAGCTGCCTGAAGCTCCTTGCACTCTCCAAATCCCATCTCCAAACCCAGTGGTGCAGTCAGGAAGCATGTCCAACCCTGTGTTTCTGGCAGAACCTCCCTCGCTGCCTTCCCACACATGCATGGGTCCTGTTGGGCACAAGGCAAGGCTGCCCAAGCCACTCCAAGCACATTGGATGCAGTCCACAGCAAAGCCCAGACACAGCCAGAATCTGCCCTCACATCCACACCAACTATACTGACACAGTGAGGAGGGCTTGAGTGATGCTGGGCATGGCCCCAGGAGGTCACAAATCATCTGTCCTGAGCTTAAAGTCAGCTGAAACTGTTCATGGCTGAGGGCTGGGCATCAGCAGGGCATTTCTAAGGGCTGGGGAAGGGACAGGTGACTGTGCTGTGACTTCTACATTTTGAGCAAAATTCCTGGTTAGCTTTGAAGGAAGGAGGCTCCCTTTAATTGCTCCTTACTTCTGCAGTATCACCAAAAAAACACATTCAGTCGGGTCCCCAGGAGGATTTACAGCACCCTCATTCCAAAGTGGAGCTTAGAAACAACTTCTATGATAACACTGCAAATCAAAAGGTGCATTTTTCACCGTTCACTAGCTAAAATGACAAGCTTTATACCTAAGTAAGATACTTCAGTGGTGTTTTGTAGCACAATTAAGATCCAACCCCACCTTCCTCAGCAGGAAGGAAAAAAGACACTAGCCCAGATTTGGGAAGGGAGTCACCAGGTCATAGTTAAGCTTCCAGGCAAAACCTCAGCTCTGAGTTTCCTGGTCCTCAAGTGTTTTCCTGTCCCAGTTTTCACATTTACAAGTGCACAAGGCTGGTGCGTTCAGACATGGATGCCTGTCAGCTCCTGGCCTCACCCCACAGGACCTCAGTACCACCCCTTGCACAGCCTAGAGACCTCTTTGCACAGGGCAGGAGGACTTTTCCAGCCACACTTTTTCCTAGGGATCCATCAGGATTCTCACAACGAGGACTCAAAACTGCAGCTAAACTCATAGCATGGGTGCCATGAAAACATTTTACATGAGCAGATTGTGATAGGAAAAGGGAGTATGGTTTTAAACTTTAAGAAGGGAGATTTAGATTAGATATTAGGAAAAAAATTTTTACTGTGACCATGGTGAGGCACTGGAACAGATTGTTTGCCCAGAGAAGCTGTGGATGCCCATCCTTGGAAGTGTCCAAGGGCAGGCTAGATAGGGCTTTGAGCAACCTGGTCTAGTGCAAGGTGTCCCAGTCCACGGCAAAGGGCTTGAACCTAGGTGATCCTTCAGGTGCCTTCCAACCCAGGTCATTCTTTGATTTTATGATACCATGATCCGGGGCAGACTCCAGGGCTGCGGGAGGACGCATCTTTGGAGAGTGGGGATGCTGCGGGAGCGCGGCGCTGGCGGATCCCGGGATGGAGATGCCACACGCACACTCACAGACACTCACACCCCCACACCACACCCACACCCACACCAGGGGCTGGCTGTAGCCCGGCTCCTCCCCCGCTAAGAGGCTCAGCCCGGGCAGGCGCTGCCCTCGCTCGGTGCAGGAGGCAGCGCGGCTCCGCGCCGGGCA
>JBBMKD010000001.1:29820695-29859537 GCA_037834095.1 Argya squamiceps
TCATTTCCATGGGAAGTGTTCATTTCCATGGGAAATGTTCATTTGTATGGGAAATTATTATTATTATTATTATTATTATTATTATTCTGGTTGTTCATTTCCATGGGAAGTGTTCATTTGTATGGGAAGTTTTATTGATTATTGGTTGCTCATTTCCATGGGAAGTGTTCATTTCCATGGGAAATGTTCATTTGTATGGGAAATTATTATTATTATTATTATTATTCTGGTTGTTCATTTCCATGGGAAGTGTTCATTTCCATGGGGAGTTTTACTGATTATTGGTTGTTCATTTCTATGGGAAGTGTTCATTTCCTGGCCCTCAGGCAGCAGCACTACTCACACCCTTTACTTCTGAAAAAATCCTGCTTTGCTCCTCTTTTTTCTTCTGTTAATTAGGAATATCAGCTCTTGTCCAACCTAGAGAGTTTGGGAAGCTGAGCTGTGTTTTCTTGCCAGCCAAGCTTTGGGAATACCAGTGGACTTCTGTAGGTTTTTAGGAGAGGAGGGGGAAAATAAGAGGAAAACAAAAAAGCAGAGAGAATCTCCTCCCTAAGCGCAGGAAAAGGATTTGTGCAGAGGGAAGGTGAAGGTGCAGCAGTGGGTGATTACAGGAGATGGAACTGGCTGAATTTGGAGGATAATTTGTGTTTTTAAGCATGTGGGACAGGGAGAAGGAAAAGCAGGATGGGAACTGGCAGCAGAATAAATTTGAGGGGTGAGGAGGGATCCAGTGGGACACGAGGAGTTCAGGGAATAGGACAGCGCTGAGCTTTGCAAGATGAAGGGGGAAAATTCAAAAGAAATGATTTTGATGTCAGGTGTTGGAGGTGGAAATAGTGATAAATAAAATAGGGGTCAGTTTATGGTTCTGGCAGGGGTTAAACACAGGCTGGAGTGGAAGGTGCAGCCAAGGATGGAGATTTCTGGAGAAGATGAGGAAAGAGGAAAAGGGATAGGGACACCCAGGAGTGCAGTGAGGGCAGCTGAGAGAAAATAAATCTCCAACACCCAACCTGAGAGATGGCAAGGGAAGAGAAAATCAGAGTTTATTAGGAATGGGAGATTGCCCAGTTGGCTCCTGTTAAAGTAAAAACTTTGGATAAAGATCCCTAAAAAATGGAGTTTGCAATGTCCTGGAGCCATTGTCCATCAGCTGGAATAACGTGTTGTGTTTTATTTTCTTTTTGCTAGGGTTGGGATAAATGCCTAAGGTGGTATTTCTTGTTTGGATTTAGATATTTATTAATTCTTATTTGTCTTACGGCCTCACAAACTGTGAGTTCTACAGAACTTTAAATTAACAAACTAAAAATGGAGTCGCATTTTTCTCTCTACAAGGAGAAAAATACCCTTATCTTTTTAAGGATAAACTGTCTCATTAAGAAATGACATATAAATTATTTTTACTTTTAACTTTATAACTAACCACTCGTGGCTGACAATGTGGGCTTTTTAATCTAATTACCAAATATTGCTTAGCCCTGTGAAGAAGGAGGTGAAAAAGAAGAATTAGATTTTGCTTTGAAACTTTTATCTTGCTTTTTCTGTATACGTGTGTGTGTCTATATACGTGTGTATATATGTGTATATGTATGTGTATACATATATACATATGTATATAGGTGTATATATGTATATATATGTGTGTATATGTATGTATATATATGTATTATATGTATATATAATGTATATATGTATATATGTGTATATGTATGTATATATGTGTATATATGTGTGTCTATGTATGTGTATATATATGTGTGTATATGTATATATAATGTATATGTGTGTATATGTGTCTATATGTGTATGTGTGTGTATATATGTGTATATGTGTATATATAATGTATGTGTGTCTTATATCTGTGTCTATATGTGTGTCTTATATGTATATATGTGTGTGTATATGTATGTGTATACATATGTGTATATATTATATGTATATATAATGTTTATGTGTATATATGTGTATATGTATGTATATATGTGTATATATGTATATATACATATATACGCCTATATATATACACATATAAAAACATATATAATCATATTCTAAACCCTTGAACTCTATGTTTTCCACTCTATGTTATTACACCCTTTTATTTAAGCTACACCCTGCTAACCTTGGCTCTGTCACTGAATTTTGGCGGCTCTCTCGGTGACATCTCAGTGTTCTCTGGGTTTAGTGCCCGTTAGCCCAGCGGGTGTGAATGTTCATTGCTCTAACACAGATGTGTCTGTCTGTCTGTCCGCAGGGATCCCTTGGCTGCCCACCACGAGCTCTAACACAGATGTGTCTGTCTGTCTGTCCGCAGGGATCCCTTCGCTGCCCACCACGAGCTCTAACACAGATGTGTCTGTCTGTGTGTCCGCAGGGATCCCTTGGCTGCCCACCACGAGCTCTAACACAGATATGTCTGTCTGTCTGTCCGCAGGGATCCCTTCGCTGCCCACCACGAGCACATGCGGCAGATGCTGCGGAGCTTCTCGGAGCCGTTGGGGCGAGAGCCGCTGCCGAGGCTCCCGGAGGGAAGGGTGGGGTCGGCGCCGGGCAGAGCGGAGGGCGGAGCGCGGCACGACGGGCGGCTGCTCCCGCGGGACACGCGCCGGGTGAGTGTGGGCTCAGGGATTTCACCCTGCTGCCAGCTTTTACCCAGGGAAAAGTTCCTCAGGAAAGCTTTGTCTCAAAACCATCTTGGTGAAGAACTGTCTCAAAACAATCTTTGTCCAGCTGGTGGTTTGCTGTTTCTCTGGTTTAACTAATGGCATTAGAGAGGTGTCATTCCTATTCACCAACCATGTTAAGTCTGTATCAAAACAGCTTATAAAAGGTAGCAAAAATTTAGAAAATAAAGCCTTTTTTCTATGCTTTTTGCCTTCTGAAATATTTGGAATCTTTCCTGTTCTACATCCCTGAACTCCAAACCTGTCTCTGCCCTTGGAACCTCCTGGCAGCTGCTTCATCCCTCAGAAAAACATGAATGATTCCTTCATTCCTTATCTCTGCTAAACATCTGTCAGGGCTGATCAGAGTCTGGCTTTTACTGATTATTGAACAGCACTGAGCATTAGACAACATCTAATGAACAAACTGATCACTTACCCACTGCTTGCTTTCATAAATGTAACACATTAAATATTTCTGTTAGAGAGAGGCACTAAAAATGTCCCACATTCTCTGCACATGGATTTCCTTTTTGTGTTAAATTGAATAAAAAGGCTGCCTTGCCCCTGGAAGTGTCAGGTTCTTTCCAGGTCCCTTCCAACCCGTTCCATAATTCCATGATGTATTTGTGCACTTCAGTCCCTTGTGTGCAGCTATTTCAGCTGGATTTCCACAAGCCTGGCTTTCACCACCTCAGGAATATCCATCCATGGATTTTAAACCCTTTGCAGCTGGGGATAAACACTTCATGCTCTGAATTTGGGCTGATTGTTACTATTCCCTTAGCTACAAACCTGCAAGGATTAAAACTCAGGGTGAAATTTAGCATTTCTCTGTGTGTGTTACCAAGTGAAACTGATGATCTGTGTTTAATTCAAGTGTTTTTTCAGCTCTGGCCATGCAGGACAATCATATCTAGCCCTTATCTAGAGCTGTATTTATAGAGGATGAACGTTGGGAGCTGGTTCCTTTCCTCCCTGTTGCTTTAATGAATCCCCCTGGATTTTCCAAAGCCTGTTGGGAGAAAAGGCAGGTGACAGGGGCTGGTGGCAGTGTCACCTGCAGAGGGGACTGGCACATTCCTTCCCCTGCTCAGCCAGTTCCTGGCAAATATAGAAACTGCATCTGATTATGGCATCAGCTTCCCTCTGCTGAAGCCAGATCAGGTTTTTTTCCTTTAGAAAAAGGAGCTGTCAAAGCTCAGGGGTTGTGTCCCTGTTCCTGCAGGGAGGGACAAACCTTTTATCTTTCAGCCCAAGAGAAAAGTGCAGGAGCTCTGGGTTTAGTGACAAACACTAAAGAATTCCTCAGCTGCCAAATCCTTCCCAGGAGCTTTTGATGTTCCTCCTGTCCCACTGAAGGGCTGTCAGATGTCACAGCAGACTCAGCACTGCTTGCTTTGCCTTGTCAGCTCCAACTGCTGCTCCACCAAGGATTTAAACCCTTAAAATCACTTTTTTTTATGTAGGAAAAGGTGGAGCTTTGCTACCATGTCAAATAGACTTCATTCAAATTACTTACAGTGATCAGTAGTGTTCTAATTCTGTGTTTAATTAAATTGCAGCAAGCCTAAAACTGCTTTGAAAGGAACAAAATTAGTTGGGAGAACTCAATGAGTGCCAGGATCTGTAGGATTCAGCTTTAAAACTTTTCTTTTCCCCAGCAGTTTTGCAGTTCAGTTTTTAGGGAGAGAGGAATAAGCTGAAACATATTAAGAGATGCTGGTAATTGGGTTTTTGGGGTATATGATTGTCCTGTATATCGGGCAAATGTTTTTAGTGGCTTTTAATTTTATAAAACAGAGTTTTTAACCTTTGTGTGCTTAATAATCTTACTGGGGAGGACTTGATATTTGTAGTTCAGTTTTTAGGGAAGGAGGAATGAACTAGAACATATTAAGAGATGCTGTTAATTGGGGTTTTTTTGGGGGGATATCTGATTATCCTGTGTATCAGGCAAATGTTTTTTAGTGGCTTTTTACTGTTACAAAACAGAGTTTATAAGCTTTGTGGGCTTAATAATCTTACTGGGGAGGACTTGATATTTGCAGTTCAGTTTTTAGGGAAGGAGGAATGAGCTAGAACATATTAAGAGATACAATTAATTGGGGTTTTGGGGATATGTGATTATCCTGTATATCAGGCAAGTGTTGAACAGCTTTTAGTAGCTTTTTACTGTTACAAAACAGAATTTATAAACTTTGTATCCTAATAACTCTTACTGGGGAGGACTTGATATTTACAGTTCAGTTTTTAGAGAAGGAGGAGCGAGCTAAAACAATTTAAGAGATACAATTAATTGGGATTTTGGGGATATGTGATGGTCCTGTATATCAGGCAAATGTTTTTTAGTGACTTTTTACTGTTATAAAAGAGAGTTTATAAACTTTGTATCCTAATAACTCTTACTGGGGAGGACTTGATATTAAGAGAAAAAAAATATTATTATTTACTGCTCTGCCTGATCTGCCCTGACAGAAACCTGCAGAGTTCCTAAAGCTGTTCCAGAATTGTAGAATTCTCTTTTTTTTCCATTAAAATTCCTGCCCAGGGTTTGGTCCTTGTGCCACCCCTTGTGTCTGCAGGCCTTGCCTGACTCCAGTCTGGGGCTCCCCTGTGTTTCCCAGGATCTCACTGCCCTGCCACGCAGGAATACTCATTATCCCCGGGATAATTAGTTGATTAGTTGATTTTAATCAGCTTTCAGTGCTGCCTGACTGGAATATGGAGCATTGCAGGGTGGGGCCTGCAGTGTGAAATCAGCACAAAGGTTCAGATGTTTGCCAACCTCTCAGTGCTTTTCACACACACTTGTCAGTGTTTATTAGATGTGGTGGCAGTGAGCACTTTCTAATATCATCACTAGAAATACATTATTTCCAGGGATTAATTAATTAATTCATTAATTACCAAGGCCCTCCTGAGTGATTTTGATCAGCTGGGAAATGTTTCATGTAATCTGCTGCATGTGAAAGTGATTTCTGCTGTTCCTGATAATAATTCCAGATGTTGTTGCTCCTTTTCTTTTTCCAGGCCACCAGCTTCTCCCTCATGCCCTTTGCAGGGTTTGGGTTTGGGGTTAGTATCCCTGGAGTAGCTCCTGTGTAAGCTGTGTGTAACCAAAGCATGGCAGAGGCTGAGCTCTGGGCTTGCATCCTGCTTTTGGGGCTGTTTGCAGTTTGGGAATTAAAAAATCCAGGGGGAAAAATCCTTCCTGGGGCTTTAACCTCTGGATATGAATGGGATAAAACCCCTGGGGAAAGTGCTGGAAATATTTTTGTGGGGCTGCTCCCAGTAAGGCAGAGCAGCTTCTGGAGATGGGATTGCCCTGGAAAATGGGTTTGGAGTGGTTCCCAGCTGTGCTTTGTGGGGGTCTGGAATATCCTGTGAAATCTCCATCATCTCTCCATAGTTCTTACCCAGAGGATTCCAATTTCTTGCACTGGAAAAATAAATTGATGATTTTCTGTCCTTTAATTTTGCTTCATTTGGGGCTTAAATGCAGCTTGAAGTTTGCAAAACTCTGGAAATGAATTTATTTAAATTTCAGCCCTGAAGGGTCATACAGCACTTTCAGAGCAGAAGCTGCTGAGGTCAGGTTTATAAACACATTTGTGAAATAATTGGATATTTGAATATCCAATAAACATTTTTGTTAAATAATCTCATTTTGTGGCCAGTTTGACATCTGTGTGACAAATCTTCCACTTTCATTTTCCCAGTATCTCCATCTTAATCCAGCTCCCTCAATTTCCTTCTGAAAAGATGCATTTTGGCTTCTCTGTGTGTGAAGTGCAGTCTGAAAAGCTTTCTGAGTTCAAAATGCATGTGAAAAGCATGGGAGAGTTGAGATTGTTTTAACTGTAGTCTTTTTTTCCCCTTTTTTTAGCATGATGTAGATTTTGTGGATCCATTTTCTGCAATGGACAGGATGATGTCAAACATGAGGAACAGCATGCTGGAAATGCAGAGGAAATTCGTGAGTTCTTCTTAAAATCATTCTGAAATTTATTGTACTGGAGAGTGCCACTTATTTCAAATATTGCTCTGAAAATAATGCCAAGGAAAAAAGGAAGGAGATAGTAAGAGTTGAGGGGTTTTTGCCTAAATTATATTGCTTTTATAATTTTTCTTTATTCTTTGAAGATAAAACTGAAGTTTCATGTGGCACCAGGAGGGTTGATTTTGCCAAGGGATATTTTCCATAATAAAATAATAACTAATAACTTGTTAACTTATATCCCCTTCTCAATAACTGATCTTTACCTTGTCCTCAAATACCATCTCCTTCCTCTTCCCACACCATTATCCTGTATTTTAAGATCAGTCACTTTACTAAGTTAAATCAATTTCCAAGCATCCTCAGGCTTTTCATCTTTGGATCCTGGTAACTTCTAAATTCCAAACAGCAATAATCACATTCAAACAGGAATTTTTAGTATTTTTTAAGTGTATGAAACCTGAACAAATTTTTATCTTTATTTGTGAAATCTTGAGTGTAACCATGGGAAGTGACTCTTCCATCCCTTATTAGGTATTTTAACAGCACTTTAAAAGAAAACTTTGATTTTTTTTCTTTTTTTTTTTTTTTTTTTACTTCTAAAGTAGCTTCTTTCTCAACAATTAACTGTTTTGGCTTGAATTAAATAAGAGTCAGAACCAAACCACATGAAAATCCATAAGATTTTCACTGCCATTAATGAGCCTGCCTTGCTTTGCAGGATGACCTGTCCCTCCAACCCGAGTGCCACAGTTTCAGCTCCTCCTCCATGATGAGCTATTCCAGAGTGGGGGATGAACCCCCCAAAGTGTTCCAGGCCTCCAGCCAGACCCGCACGGCTCCGGGAGGGGTGAGTGGGGCTGGCCTCCAGCACGAGGAGCTGCCACTGCTCAGGCTTCAGGGTTCAGATACACCAAACCAGTTTCTGCAGCTCCTTTTAGTGCAGACAGTTCCTCCTGGGATTTACAGAATCCTGGCATCACTTGTGCCTCATCCCCTGCTTGTCACCGAGTGCCACATCCAGGAATTCCTTGGGCACTCCAGGGATGGGCACTCCAGACCTCCCTGGGACCCTTTCCCAGGGTGTGTTCCCCCTTTCCCAGGGTGTGTTCCCCCTTTCCCAGGGTGTGTTCCCCCTTTTCCCGACGTTTATTCCCCCTTTTCCCGACGTTTATTCCCCCTTTTCCCGACGTTTATTCCCCCTTTCCATGGGGAAATTCCTGCTGGTGTCCACCCTGCTCCTCCCCTGGCCCAGCCTGAGGCTGTTCCCTCTCCTCCTGTCCCTGTTCCCTGGCAGAGTCTGACTCTCCCCAGCTGCACAAAGATAATTTAGGAATTGGGGGAAAACACAGGGCTCTCAAACTCTGTATTAAAGGTTTGATTTCCTCCCTGTAATTTTGTGTTTTAAGTACAGCCCAAAATAAATTACAGACCCATCCAAGGCTGGGAAAACAGAGCACAGAGCAGCAATTTTCCACTGCCCTTCTCCTTGCTGTAACAAATCCTTTTCCTGTCCACTCAAACTGCAGGAGAGGCATTGATTTATGCAACCCCTGCCTTCACAGCACCCCTTTGGCCAGGCACTTACATAACCCTGAGCTGGAGCAGCTGTTGTGTCTAATCCTGCTGGGAATTGAAGCTGGCAGGGGCTGTGAAAGCCTAGACAGGTTCCCTAAAGGGCAGGATTTGGCTGGGAATGTGTCCCAGCTCCAGCACACCCTGTTATCACAAGGCTTCTAATAATACCCCAGGACACTGATAAGGGGCTGCCTGCTTTCCAAGCCACTCAACACCACGGCCTAAGAATTGGGAATTTTGCCATCGGCTGTTGCTCCTTCTGTTGCCAAGGAGAGCCTTGGAAACTTGGCTCTGTAATTAATACCCAGTCAAAAAAAAAACTTCAGGTGTTGTTTCATCTTTCTCTCTGGTGGCCAAAAGAAAAGAGGCTTGATTTGTGTTTTGTTGGTGTGTTTGCAGACAGGAAATGAGAGAGTTGGAAAAGCCTGGAAAAGGTGACTTTTGTAAAGGAAAGATATAAAACTCTTGGGGGAGGAAATAACCTTTTGCATGGGCCTGGAGTGGCAGGACAAGGGGGAATGGCTTCCCACTGCAGAGGGCAGGGTTGGATGGGATACTGGAAGGAAATTCTTCCCAGAGAAGCTGTGGCTGCCCCTGGATCCCTGGAAGTGTCCAAGGCCAGGCTGGACACTGGGGCTTGGAGCAGCCTGGGATGGTGGAAAGTGTCCCTTGCCCATGGCAGGGCTTTAAATCCTTCCAAACCCAAACCATCCTGGGATTCTGTGAACTCTTTCACCTCATTTTTAGTTGGAAGGACACTCAGTTCCCCTTTTTTTTTTCTTTTTTCCCAGGTCAGGGAGACAAGAAAAGCACTGAAGGATTCTGAAAGTGGCCTGGAGAAAATTGCCATCGGTCACCACATTCAGGATCGAGCTCACGTCATCAAAAAATCCAAGAATGCCAGGACTGGGGATGAGGAGATGAACCAGGAATTCATCAACCTGGATGAATGTAGGTCTCTTTAGGGCAGTTAATGGGCCTGGCACTGTTTCACACTCTGATTGGGAAGTTCCAGCTTTGAGATATCATAAAAGGCACTTTTAGACTGAAAGTCTCCAAATTTTTTTATACATCCCAAAAACATTTGCAGGCCACGTGGAGAATTGTGAACTACAAAATTTAAAATCACTGCTCAGTCCCCCCTAATATTCATTAATTTTTTTTTTTTTCCTCTCTTTATCCCCATCTGAAATAAATGTATCTGTTTTCCAGCCGAGGCTGAGAGCTTTGATCAGGAGTGGCAGAAGGAGATCATGAAGTTCAGGCCTTGCCGAGTCAGAGGAGCTGTGGAAGCTCCAAGATCCAGAAATGCCCATTACAGTCCCAGGGAAAGTGCATCAAGAAGGTAAAAACACTTCCCTGCTATCCTGCAGGATGAGGAAATTCCAGCAGCAGAAGGAAAATCCAGTTCCCAAGGGGAGCTGCAGCTTTTATTCCTCCTTTTTTCATGGAGATTGTGATGATTGATTGTTGTTTTTGCAGCGAGAGGCCACTTGGAGCCCCAGGATCCAGAATGCCCAGGGATTCCTTGGAGACCCTGAGTGTGAAAGGAACACAGGTCCCCCTGAAGAGCTCCAAGAAATAACTCCCCATTCCCTCAGGATGGAGATTCCCTGGAGCAGATGATGGTGCTCAGTGCTCGTGTCCATAAAAATACACCTGGATTTGTGACCAAGCTCTGTTCTGTGTTGTGCCTTTGCTCCTCCAGCTTCTGAATGTCCTTCAAACCTCAGCTCCTCACTGAATTCAAACCCAACAACTTTCTGCCTAAAAAAAGCACTTTATGGAACATCTCGAATCCTGGGAAAAACCAGCTTGGATTTGCAGAGTTGTTCTGCTCCAGCTGCACCAATGTCACGCTTTACTAAGCCTGGTCCTGCAGCTCCTCCTTTCCCACTCTGATTTGCACAGAAAGTAAATTTCCTTTCTTTTTGGGTTGCTGAAATAATTACTGATTTTTTAGGTTAATTAATAGAACTTGAATACACTATCAAACACTATTCTCTAAAATCATATTATAAATTGTTCCAGAACCCCCACACTCACCTGGGTGGAACATGAAGTGAGAGGAAATACTGAAATATAACAATACTTTAAATTTATCCGAGTTTTTATGTTAATAAGCTGTGCTTGCACCTCATTTCCTGTTCCTGAACTGTCAACTTTGTGTTCCTGATCCCTTTTTTGTTTTCTGTGCAGTTGGCCCATCATTTTCCCTTTTGAGGATTGTCTGTAGTGTTTAATTACTTTAATTATCCTGTAGTAGTAACAGTGTCCTGAGCTCAGCTGCAACTAGGAGTTACTCATGGGGAAAAATACCTGGGAGAAATGAGTTTAACTGGAATGATTTCACCATTTTTTGTGTTCTAAGGAGCCCTGGATACAGGAACCCCTCTCCTTTCTGTGTTCTTTGTGTTTTACTGAGGGTAGGATGACCCTAAATCTACATTTGATAGTTTAGAAGAGCCAGCAGTGTCTGAGAGCAGGAAAATCCTGGGATTCCAGGTGTTCAGTCCCTGTCCTGTTCTACCACACACAATTATCCCTGTGGTGTAGCAGAAAGAATTTCTGTAAATTAAATAACATTAAATACTACAAATTAATTTAGTAACATTAAAACATTGCATTAATTCCAGGCTCCATTATAATGTAGCCTTTAAAATTACTGTTTGTATGATAAAATAGTGTTTAAAGTTAAGAGTAATATTTGTTTGGCCAAAAAGCCTCTAAATAATATTTAATCTTCCTGCAGTTTCCCCAGCTTAATTAATTTTAATTAATGTTTATTAATGTGCAAACCCAATCAGCAGCACTTTTGTTGAGCTCTGAAAAGGGAAGGACAATTATTTGCTTGTGGTCTCTTCCTGAATTAGAGAAGTATCAGTGGCAATAAGCTGATGTGATCAATATTAATGGCAATAATTGAACCATTTAATGAGCAGTGATGGTCAAGGGGGGCTTGGACACCCCTTAAAGTCAAACCTCAACCTATTTTCCATCCAGTGGAGACAACATGAATTCTACAATTAATTTATTAATCTTCTCCGTAATTAACAGCAGCAATGTTTTCAATGTTGGAATTTGAGCAGGAATCTTGGAGATCTGCCGCTGTTAAATGGAAAATTCACCTGATAACTCAGATTTTTGTGTGAAATAAAACACACAAAATTGGGTTTTGAAATGACAATGGGAAGAGGTGAATATTCCCTCCAGATCCCTTTGCTACACCAAGACTGTTCTCCAATGTAAGGCACAAGTTGTGCTCTGTAAAAGCATCTGAAGCTGCAATTCTTTAATAAAGTTATTTATTATTTATGGGGTTTGTTGGTTTATTCTACACCGCAGAGGGACTTGTGCATTATTTCATTTGGGCTGCTTTGAAACAGTTCAGTGAAGGAAACCTGGGCTAGAGGAGGTGCCCACGAAAGGGTGGAATGGGATGAGATGCAGCAGAACCATTTTCTCTGGAAATCCCTCAGTTTCTGGAGGTGAGCATGCATTTTCCACAAAAAAATAAAGTTTGATGGAATCAGAGTATGGAGAGAGCCCTTTCCTCTCAGAGCCACTCCTGGAGCCTGTGCAGGTATGAAAGGCAGTTCCAGGGAATAATTTTATATCAAGAATATATTTAACCCTTAACAGCGTGTTCCAAACGGGTCCCTGTGCCCTACCCAGCCCTGTGTTCCCCTTTCCCTGCACTTCATCTCCCCGATCTAATTCCTCGTAGTTCCCAAAGTCCCGGGGCTGTGACCCCGCCGCCGATCCCGGGCTCCGTCCCGCTGCCTGGTTCGGGTGCAATCCGCCCTTTCCAGGCCGCACTCGGAGAATTCCGTGTCCGCACACCGGGAACCCGCACGGCTGGGGCAGCATCGCTCCCGGGAAGGGACCGGGAAGGGCTCGGTGGGAGCCTCCCTTCTCCATTCCGCCCTCGGGGCTCCGGCCCGGCTCTGCCTCTCCCTGAGGGGCCCGTGAGGGGTTGCGGGGCTCGGTGGGAGCCTCCCCTCTTCATTCCACCCTCGGGGCTCCCGCCCGGCTCTGTCGATCCCTGAGGGAACCGTGACGGGTTGGGGGCTCAGGGGGAGCCTCCCCTCTCCATTTCATCCTCGGGGCTCCTGCTCGGCTCCGCCGCTCCATGAGGAAGCCCGAGGACGGTCCGGGATGGGCTCGGTGAGAGCCTCCTTTCTCCATTCCACCCTTGGCGTTCCCGCCCGGCTCAGCCTCTCCCCGAGGGACCCATGAGGAGCCGGGGGGCTCGGTAGGAGCCTCCCCTCTCTCATTCCGCCCTTGACGTTCCCACCCGGTTCAGCCGCTCCCTGAAGGAGCCGTGAGGGGCCGGGGGAGCCGGGCGGGGGGCCGGGGATGCTCCGGGTGGGGTGCAGCGGGGCTGCCATGGGGGTGCTGCGGGATGCGGTGGGCGCGGTGAGGTGCGATGGGTGGGATGGATGCGGGTGTCCCCGCCGGGGCTGGGGGCAGCGAGGGAGATCAAACCTGGGCAAAGGGTTGGGCTCGATGGGAGGGGGGAGACGACACGACCGCAGACCTGCCGGCAGTGTCCAGCAGCCCCGAGCCAGCTCGGCTCCTGCAGCATGGATTAGCGGCTCGGTAATTTCTAGCTGCTGCTTAATTTGGCTGGGGTCACCTAGCAGTGAGCTGGAGTGAAGGGTGGAGGGCATTGCCCTCCCGTGCTGTGCTGTGCAGCCCACCACCCTTTGCTCCACAGCCCTTTCACATTCTCTGGATGTGCTTAAACGTGGGGAGAGGCTTTGGGGGATGTCCCTGCTACATAGATCCACTGGCAGTGCTACAAGACCCCAAGTGTCCTCCCAGTCCACTCCACCTTCTCCCTGCTTTCACGCAGCTCCAAACACACCGTTTAGGTGGATAAAGCACAACCTGTGCTCAGGCAGGTGCTGCTCTTCAGGGAACAGCACAAGTTTTGCCTGGCTGCAGCATAGCACAGATTGTGCCCAGGTTGGTTTTGGGGGGTGTCTCTGGGTCACACTGGTGCTGGTAAGCAGGAGCCAGGACCTTCCAGGCTATTTAAATTATTAGGACCATCCCTGGGAAGGGACTGAGCCTTGGTGTGGGATAGGCAATTCCCACAAAGCAGTTTGTCTTTTGCTGCCTGGTTTGGGAGTATGGTGTTTTGTACATGGGCTGTGCTGGACAGCTGAGCACAGCACCAAAGAAAAATCCCAGGATTTCATAGGATATTTACAATTACATTGTCCTAGGGAAAGTGGAACAGTGGAACTGACATATCTTGGTGTCTCTGGGAAGACTGGGGTGTATGGTGGAGTGCCTGTCATGTAGGCAAAATGGAGGGAGATTCTGAAAGGCAACACACTGGTGGGTCTAAGATTGCCTGGTTGCCCCTTGCTGTTAAGTCTCCCCTGCAGAAGGAAGTGGCAGAAGCTAGAGATGATTTTCTCACAGACCTGGGCTGTGGTTTTGGTGTGAGTGCTTCTCTCCAAAGTCTGGGCAAAATTATGTCCAAGAACCAATCCTGTGGGGTTAACCTGTGCATTACATATAGATGGCAAGGACATGGTTATTGCAACTGACTCCCCACCCATCCTCCACTATAGGTTGCTATGGGTCTTACCTTTCCCATGAGGCAAGGGCCTGCAAGCTCCCAACACTGGTAGGGTGAAGGTATAGAATGGATTTGCAGCTCTGACTGAGCTTTGCTAAAACTTCAGTCAAAACCTGCATCCCTGTGAGACCCTGTGAAGTCTCCTCCCTATCCTGTGCCTAAACTGTCCCAGGGGACACCAAAGAGGGACAAAAAAGGGCAAAAAAAAAAATCCAGGACAGCACTTTGCTCCTGTTCTTTGATGGTCAAAATTGTTTCCACCTGTGGCTTTGCAATCTCTGAGCCCTTACAGTTTCCAAATATGTGTATCTAAATTATGTTTAACTTTGTGGTGATGGCCTGGTGACAAACTGTCCTTCTTCTCTCCCTGACCTGTTTGAAAGCATTGCTCTTCTGTAAAACTAAGACATTTGGCCAAAGTCTCTTCTTGGGCTTTTTGGGGTGAGACTGGAGTAACTTCATGAAGCTACAGGATCTCCCCACAGACAGTGGCATTTATGAGATCTGAATCCTGGCCAGGGATGACCCTCTTTTCAAAGCAATATTATTTCTAACTCACTTCACCTCCTCAGAGCAGCCAATTTGTCCTGGTAGCTGTGAAGTTTCCCCAGGCCGAGGGCTGCTGTACAGTGTTTCTGTCTTACGCTTGCTAACTTGTGACTTCGCAATCCTTGGGTTGCCATGGAAAGGATTATGCTGTGATTAATGAAGGCATTGTCAGCTAATAGTTTCTTTCAAAGCCTTTCCTGGAGCTGCAGAGAACAGATTCCAAGCCTGGCAGAAAGGGCCTGACAGGATAGGTGGCTGGAGGCACTCAGTCCTGGGCACATTTTTGGTTGTCCACATCAAGACCATGCTGGCTCCAATCACAGTCACATCAGCTCTGCCAGTCCCTTTTGAGGGTGAGAGGAAAAACGGGGAGGTTATTTTTCTCTTGGAGCTGAGCCAGTGTTTTTTTTCTCCCAAACCAGAGTGGGACAAGTGTCACTGTACCGAGGGTTTGGCAGGATGTGGAGACAGCATGTAAGACAGCTTTGCACTGTGAAACCCTCCTCTCTGCTAGGCAATGTCCAAGAAGAACTGATATAGGATGAACCTCTGTGTTTATGACTTTCTGGTCCCACAGTCAAGTGCTAGGTTGAGCCAGAAAACTTATCAGGACAGCACTGCCCCAGCAGTGTCCATGTTCATGCTGTCTGTCCAACCCTCCCAATCCCTGCTGTGTCTGGAGCTGTGCACAGAGCCCCTGCTCTGAACTGTAGGAGCACAATGGTTGGAAAAGCCTTCTAAGATCATGAAGTCCAGCCCTCAACCCAGCACTGCCAAGTCCACCACTAAACTGTGTCCCCAAGTGCCACATCCACAAGTCTTTTAAATACCTCTAGGGATGATGACTCCACTACTTCCCTGGGCAGCATATTCCAGTGCTTGACCATCCTTTCTGCCAAGAAAGTTGTCCCCAGTATCCAATATAAAGCTCTTGTAGTCAGACACTAGTAGAGAGCAGAGTGCAGTTGTGCACAAAGGGAGTGCAAAATGTGAAAATCCAATGAAAAACAGGCATTTGAAGTAGATTGAGTACCAAATGAAAATAGAAAAGTTAGAAATCCATAGCCATAAATCTCTTGGGATCCCTTAATTTCTTGGTGTTGTTAGATAAATCCCCCCACAGACCTGTCCAGTCTGACCAGACAGGTAGCAGCTTCCACCTCAGCCCAGCTGGAATCTAAAAACTGAGTGCTTGGTCCCATTGTCAGCCTCAGAGCAGTAACAGAAATTCACTGAGCTCTTCTTAGACTGCAGTCCAGCAAATGCCTTTCCCAGGGTGTTGGTTCAGCTGTTGCCATCCCCTTTCCTGCATTTAACCTGGTGTAATGACACAGCCTTTACCCGGGGTGCAGATGACTTGAACACAGTTTCACATGCATGAAGGGAGTTAAAAGTTACACTGTAAGGTTGGCTGTAGACTGGCAGGTGCCTGGGGCGGGGAGGTTTGCACTGCTGTTGTTGCTGCACAGCCAGCCTGGTCTCCACCTTTATGAGTGTAGAGGAAGGAAGACTTGCAAGAGGATGGACCTGATGTTACATGGAGTGTTGGGAGAATGGAGCCTCTGTGAATCCTGGTTTTGTCCTCTCTCCCCACCTGACACTGGCTTGACAGTGGGAGCTGTGCTTGGAAGGGGCTTCACCCCATCAGACAAAGCCACTCTCTTCAGCTGTTCCTAACTTTGTAAATGGGAGGATAAATCTGGGATCATGGTAGCTGTTAGTGTCTCCATGTAAATGTTAAGATTTTTAGGAATATTTTAGAATCATGGAATGGTTTGGGTTGGAAGGGACTTTAAAGATTAACTCATTCCTACCCTGCCATGGGCAGGGGTGCCTTCTGTTAGACCAGGTTGCTCAAGTCCCATCCAACTTGGCCTTGATCACTGAGATTTATTCTCATAAGACTTGCAGGTTGCAGATGGGAAACACCTTCCAGCTGAGCAAGACTCATCTGCCCAAAACACCAGGGCACAGAGAAAAGGTGCTCTGGGCTGTGCTAGGTTGGGACCAGGACCCAGATATTGGTACCAAGCCCTTCTGTGTTCCTCCTCATATCTGCCATTGTCCAGAGAGCACATTCCACTCCTCTGATGATTATCTCATTTCAAGTCATTTAAAACAAAAATGGTTGCTCTGGGGAGAATTCTGAGAAAGGCAAGATGGTCAGAGCTCTGGAACACCTTCCACAGGAGGAATGATCATTTAGACAAAGGCTCCAAGCTGAGAAGAGATGGGAAGAAGGTATGTTATAGATCCTGGAAGGTCATGTTTGCATGGCAAATGCAAAAGAAAGATTTTCCTTAATTTTCCTTTGAAATACAAAAATTAGGGAGCATCAAATGAAGCTTATGGAGACCAGGGTCAAAGATAAAAAGAGTTTGCACAATCTGGCATCTGTAGTGCTCCTTATGGCAGAACGTTGTGGATTCTCAAAGTATTGGGTTAAAAAAAGCACTTGGACAAGTTTCATTTACAAAAAGCCTCTAAAAACTATAAAGCGTATATGTTAAAGGAAAAAGAAAACTACCCCTTTTTGGCTCTAGAGGTTCTTGAGCTGCAAATTATTAGTTTCTGGGGGAATATTGCAGAGTAATGCCACTACATCTTCTTTTATACTGGTCCTTAGGCATCCTCTCTCAGAGAAATATAGTAGATGGGGAGCCCACAGACTGGATCCAGTGTGGGTTATTCTATGTGGAACTCAACTCAACTAAAAAGTTGTTCATGCCCAGAGATCCTTCTTCAGAGAATTCTTCTGAGATATCAGCCTCACTGCACTTCTCTAGTTATCTTGGAGAAGATAAAGTGTGAGCACATCCTTTCAGTACAACTGCCATGTGTCATTTGGGCTGAGGGAAATACAACAAAACCTGTTCTCTTCTTTTTTCATTGAAAATATTTTTATTCCAGCTGATACAGAGAGGAGCTTAATGGGATTTCTTGCAGGTTCTGTATCAGATTTCCTGAAAGGCATTAGGGAATTGCCACAAAGATACTGATCAGCTGGATCTCTGCTAGAAAAGCTGGGGTTTATGTGTGGATTCCTGTGATTTCCAGAGCTGACCCATGCTTTTGTTGGGGTGAGGCTTGCTTTGTAAGTTAGTTTTCCATGTGCCTGGTGTGTGTTGGTGTACAAGAGTTTGAATTCATGCCAACAGGAGAGGCTGGGAGAAGAAAATGCTTTGCCTCTTGGTGGCATCAAGTTGCCAGCTAAGTCAAATCTCCTCCTGAGCTCAGAGGGCTCAAACAGCTTCACAAAACAGAGGGGCTAGAAGGGAGGGGGAGCACACACAGACCACATCACTTCTCACCACCAGAGGAAGGGTCTTCTTCCCTGGCTGAGGCTGGGGGGACAGGCAGAGCTCCTACACTGGGACAGAGGAGTCCAACGTGTGTGCTGTGGGGAGGTGGAAGGAGCCCTGCAAGCCCAGCTAGAGCACATCAGAGTGCTGCCTCCCACGTCTGAGCCTTTGGGTGTTTTCCAGCTTCAGTGGAGGTTGCTGTTATGTTGTGATACCCCAGCTATTTCTGTCCTGCTTCTTCTCGTTCTTCAGCTTGGCTGGATCAGTGCCATCAAGGCCAGGAGATTTACCCTGGGCTGAGATGAACTCCAGAAACCACACACACACTGGGTTTGTCTCTCCTACAGCCCACAGAAGGTTTTGGTCTGGAGACACAAAGGAGTGGTCATTTCATCTGTAATTTCTGTGTAAGAGCCTTCCTCATGTCAAGTCTACCAAAAGTTTACATGAGTTCTCCATGGCTGGAAAAAGATCTTACATCTTGGCCAAATGATGAAGTAAATCAGGACTGCAGTTGATTCAGATTAATTGTACCAATACAAATTAGGGTGGTGGGCAACAGAAGGTGAAAGCTGTTAGGGCAGCCTTATTGCTCTTAGAAAAAACCCTCTAGATCTCCCCCAATGCCCTTTACATCTGTTTTTCTCCCAGGGCACATTACCCTTGAGAGTAGCAAAGCAGGTCCTCTCCTCCCAGCCCTGAGCTCAGCAGTCAGGAAAGATATTAAGTAAACAGGTCTGGAACAAAAGTCAAGCTTTTCAGATGCAGCTGTGATGTTGACCTCAGCCAGGGAAATGAGACTTGTCTCCTGAAACCACTGATTTCTTCAGTGTAGCTAAGAGCAAATGACAACTATCAACAACCAGCCCTTTCTTTGTGTGGGTATCCCAAAGTACTGCAAAGAAGGGTAGGAACAGAGCTGCTTGGTAATGCTGGAATAATTTAGGAACCTGATTAAAGCTGGTTTTCTCATCTAGGCTGATTTCCATAGGCAACAAGGCTTGTGTGGCCACTCTGCCTGTCCCTTTAGATGTGTCACCTAATCACAGTAGTTTGATGATCAAGTTCACTTCAGATTTGAGCTGTAACAAGGAAACAAAATTCCTAGACACTTCCTGAGAAGGGACAGGTGAGCATGGGAGAAATCTAGTGCCCTGCAGCATGATGCCAGTGGCTGGTGGAAATCTCAGGTGGGGTGAGGAAGCTATTATGGATGCCCCAGCTGCAGGAAAGTCTTCTTAGGAGGGGCTATCCCCTACTGACCATCTAGAAATCTTATTATTTGGAATTTCATCATTGTAAATGAGGCTTTTGTTAGCACTGCTCCTCACAGAGGAAATTCTATCTCTTTCTGGCTCTGCTGTTTGCCAGGTGGGAACTTGGCATGGAGCAAAGCCACTTTACTTCCTGGAGACTGCAGTCCTTTAGTCCATCCAGGCTGTTTCAGGATGCAATGACTTTTACTATATGCCTATGCAACACCCAACATATAAAATCATAGAATGGTTTGGGTTCAAAGAGACCTTTTAGATTATCTCATTCCAACCCCCCTGCCAGGGGAACAGTACATGGACACCTTCCACTAGACCAAGTTGTTCACAGCCCCATCCAACCTGACCTTGAACATTTCCAGGGATGGGACATCCACAGCTTCTCTGGGCAACTTGTGACAGTATCTCAACCCCCTCACAGTAAAATGTTTGCTCCTAATATCTAATCTAAATCTACCTTTTTATGTACCTTAGTCTAACTCAGCTTTGACTTATAGGAGTGACTTCAGCTCAGCCAGATGATGCCCTTTAAAGCAGAATATCCCATGCACTGAATAACACCCAGCGAGGAGAGTAGTAGATCAGCAGCAAACTGACTCAGAATCCCCAGCTGAAAAATTAATATAACTTTTTGCATGTGCAGCCAATGAGTCAGGGAGTGTCTGTCCCCCTCTCATCCAGACTATTACAGGGCTGATGTCTCCCAGCACTGCCTGATACTGCCCTGGGGGATGTGATGGTGATTGCACCAAAGCCACCCTGAAAGGGCAGAGCAGAGTCTTCACTTAATTTTACAGTCCCTGTCCAAGCAAAACAACCTCAGGAGTCAGCAGGAGTCTCAGCAGAAAAAACAGGGTTGGTATCTTATGATTTGAACCCACTTAATCCTAACAGCCCTTGCATTTGGAGGCTGACCCCAGCCTCTTGAAGGGACACCCTGAATTTCTCCAGGACCATGAAAAATGAGAGGATAGTGTTAGGGCGGACAGAAGGAGGATTTCACAAAGCAACCCAGCAAAGGGATTCCTGCTGAGACAAAAACCCTCACAGGATTACAACAGCTTGCAGAAGTCCTGCTCCAGCCAGCATTAGTAGCACCAAAAGGAGAGAGCCAAGGCCCAGATCATTAGGGACCAACAAGAGTAGAGGTGGGACAACTGCTTATTATGCCAATTTAAGGATAGAGAAGAGTAGAGGAGCTGCCTTTATTAAAGACATTCTGATCTGGAGTCTTAGGCACAGACTTAAGTGCCCTGGTTGGTTCTACTGCATGACCTGGGGGAAAGTGACATCCTCCCTCCATGCCTCAGTTTCCTTCTGAGGATAGCATTAGCCCCTCCTCCATAGATAGGCTGGGATTCAAGAAGGAATAACACAGGATAATATCTTGCTAGATAACAGTGGCTGTGGTAAAGACTCCCTTTGGAGAGCATTTCTACAGGAAAAATCCCCAGAGTGGGTTAGTAATTCATTTACTAAGTTCAGTAAATTATCTCTGCCATATACTGTCTAGGTGGCAGAGGGTCATCTAGAGACTGTTGTAAAATGTAGAGCCTTTCCTTAGATTTCTGGTTCCCAAGCCTTTGCAACAGGCTGCTCAGATAAGCTGTGGATGCCCTATCCCCTGTTGGCTCTTTGAGCAGCCTGATTTAGTGGAAATGCTCCCTGTCAATAGCAGAAGGGTTGGACCAAGATAATGTTTAAGGTCCCTCACAACCCAAATCTTTCTAGGATTCTATGACCTTTACAGAGTTGTTTTCAGATAACAGACAGACAATTTGTTTTGGCTGGGCAATACGGCCAAAGGGTTACACCTGCATCTAAGCTAAGGGCTAATGTCTGTGGTTCCACTGCAGGGCTGGCAGAGCCTGGGTGGCTCAGAAGGTTCCAGCTTCCTGCACCTGGCCCAAAACAGGATGTACCACGCATGAATCTCCTCCCAAATCTGAGCATTCAGTGTAAAATGCATCAGGCTGGAGTCAATCACCACATCTGTGTGTATCATTTGCTCTATAAACAGCAGGGATTTACCAGCCCATGAAGGAGCAGGTCCATGGTCACCCCCCTGGCACTTGCTGGTCCGCTCAGTCCAGGCTAGTTGGACTTCTCTGAATCACACGTAGGCAGGTTCTGAGCTCTGGCCTTAGCACAGTGCTGTCCAGACATCCCAATTTGCTCAGGACAAGCAAGAGGGCTTACAGTGCAGCCCAGCACTGTGCTGCTCCAAGGAGGAAAATCTTGAGAGCAGGTTCATGTCTCAAATCACCCTCAGTTTCAAACAAGGGCTTTACTCCGAATTGGTTCTTGTCGTGTGATGGGCCCTGTGTATAGGGGCAAGACTTGGGGAGTTCACATACAGGTAAAGAGGAGATGAAAACAGTTGCAAGCACCATTCAGCCAACTTGCAAGTGCAGCATTTTCCCTAGCTCAGCTCAGCCTGCTGCGTCTGGATTATGCTGAAATTACACCCGACCTCCCTGCAAAAGGATACTTTATTTCATTAATTGTTGTGACGGTTGAAAAATACTCAATCGCCAGCAGAGGTTGGTGCACAAAAGGAAATTGCTCTCCTTGAGAGGCTGTGCTGAGTGCTCTGCAGAGAGCTGGGATCAGATGCCACCGTGGTCCATTGTTCTGCTTGGGCTGTGTGAAAGCTCAGTGAGGGAGAAAAGGTCAGGTCTTTTGTTCAGCTCCTCTACCTGCTGGACTTTTCGAGGAGATTGAATGCAGGGCAGATCTATTGAACTTCCTGCTGAAAGCTTAAAAAATTGATGCCTGTTTCCTGACCACTCTCAGATGAACAGAGGCTACTACATATCGATTCTCTCACTTTCCAGAGGGGGGAGTTTGCTGTGATTTCTTACTTTAATGTAACATTTTGGCGGGGATTCATTCAGTTGAGGTGTCTCTTTCCGCGGCACTACTACCAAAATCCTCCAAAGAGAGGTTTGGAAGTCCAACCCTCAGAATCAGATAAGTGGTCTTTTTTCATATTCACAGCTGCTCAGGGATGGGAGAAAGGAGGGGACATAAAAACTAAACCAGTCACCTCAGGCTTCTTCTGTAGTTTGTGGAGATAAATAATCCTGACAGATGGAATGAATTGGGCCTTGGAAGCACTAGTGTGTCCCCATCATCATGGAGGTGATCTTGGACAGTCATAGAAATGTTCAGGTTGGAAAAGATCTCTAAGGTCATCAGTCCCAACCATTAACCCAGCATTGCTACGTTCACCAAGCCATGTCCCTAAATGCTCTATCCACATGCCTTTTGAACACTTCTAGGGATGGTAATTCCACCACTGCCCTGGGCAGCCTGTTCCAATGCTTGAAAACCAAAATTTTTTTTCAATGAAAAAAAATTCCTAGTATTCAACTTAAACCTCCTCTGGCACAACTTGAGTCCATTTCCCCTTGTCCTGTTGCTTGTTACTAGGAAGAAGTGACCGACTCTGCACCTGGCTACAGCCCCCTTCCAGGGAGCTGTAGGGGGAGATAAGGTCACCCCTGAGCCTCCTGTCCTCCATGGCAAATACCTCTAACTCCCTTGGCTGCTCCTTTTCAGACTTGTGCTCCAGACCCTTCCAATCTTTGTTGACTTGATCAAATCCAGTGTCTGCATATAAACAGCTCAATGCCACTTTGGGTGTCAGGTGGGACTTGGAGCATGAAAAGAAAAGGTTGAGAACCACAAAGACACCTAAATGACAGCACTGTCACGGGAGAGGGAATGATGGATGCTGATGCGAGGCATAAAGCCACAACAGAGAGATACACTAATGGACTCCCATTCTAGGATTTGCATGCTTCTGTCTTACTCCATGATCCCCAGGCTTGTGTGGATAAACACTGTGACAGGTAATAGCTCCGAGCTCTCCTCTGATCTGTGGAATGGCCAGGAGGAGGCAAGGAAATGTTCAGGCATCGCTTTGCGCCATCCCTAGGTAGTGAGTGCATCACAAAGCAGGCTCTTGGATTTGTGGAGACTTTTACTTCTGTCTTGAGTTCTTTTAAAATCACATCCTGAGGTCCACAGTGTTTTGGGGTTCGTTTTTTGAGTTAGCTAGTTTTTCTCTTCTGGAGAAGAGAAGGTTCTTGGAAGATGTTAGAGCCCCTTCCAGTAATGAAAGGGGCTACAAAAGAGCTGGAGAGGGGCTTTGCATAAGTGTATGAAGTGATAGGATGAGGGGGAACGGCTTTAAGCTGAAGGGGAGTTTATTTAGACTAGTTAGAAGAGAGAAGTTTCTTACAATGAGGAGGATAAGGCACTGGAACAGGCTGCCCAGAGAACTGATCAGTGCCCCATTGCTGGAAGTATTCAAGGTCAAGTTGGGTGGAGCTTTTAGCAACCTTATCTAGTGGAAGGTGTCTCTGCCTGTGGCAAGGGGTTTGGACCAGATGATCTTTAAAGGTCCCTTCCAACGCAAACTATTTTATGGTTCTAGAAAAGCTCTGAGACCCTGCAGCTGGAGAATGAGTCTCCATGGTCCTTTCACTCACCAGTGCAGTGCTTTGCAAAAGCAAACAGTGTAGCACAGCCTGGAGCTGTCATCACAGCTCTCATTAGTGCTGCAGAACTTGGTAGAGGAAGGCATCACATGCCTTCCCTTTGCTGTCTTTTCAAAACTTTCACAGTCTCAGCAGAGCTCACCACCTCAGCATTTCATGGTGCCGCATTTCGCAGCTTGTGGAAATCAGCACAGTTTCAACCAAAGCCATTGTGTCTCAGTCATTTGATACTGCTGGGGATCTGGTTGTTGAGATTTTTACCTGGGTCAAAAGAAACAACACTGTTTGCATTTTTAGCTGATCCACAGTCAGCCTGACCAATGAGGAGAGCTCAGCACATGGTTTATAAGTGCTTGGTTTTCAGAGAAGCCATATTTTTCATATTGTTCATCCATACCTGAGGTCTGTTGAAGATCATACCCTATTTTTGGGTACTGAGATCCTTGGCTGGAAACACTGCACAGCCCCTGACGCTCATCTGTCACTCATGCTGTGTAGATGAAACCCTGTTTATTGGTGGCTTCAGTTACGAGCATCATTTCCCCGGGTTTCAGTTGCACTTGCAGAATGACAGACTGCAGTGTGCATTAGCACTGCACTTTCTTCCTGGAGCTACTTGCATGGAAAAAAAAAAGCCCTAATGAACAGAAATGCAAAGTATCTGTATATGTAATGCAGCAAGGCTGTTTTACTACAGAAAACCACCTTAGTACCTGTGGTCTTTTCATCCTGTAGTTATTTGGCTAATTGATTAGCAGGTGCACTGTGTTCTTTTGTGTAGGAAAGGTTATTTTTACTCCAAGTAGCGGGAATTTTATGGGTTTGAAGAGTCCAGATCTGTAGGATGGCTGGGACATCTCTTTTCGTAAATAAAACCAAAAACAAACCAGCCAAACAAAACCCCACCACAATAAAAAAAACTGCCAGGTCTTCCCTGTGAACAACATCCGCCTCCGAGAAGGAGAAGCCTGACGGGAGTACCCTCAAATCTAATTAGCACCTAATCCTGTGCCTTTCATCACTGTAAGGCTGAGTGTTGCAGGAATAGCTAGAGAAAAAGCTGCAGATCTCCCAAAAGAGCCCTTGCAGGCTGTTGTTTAGTTGCACAGTATTGCACACCAAGGAGCCCTTCTGAGGATCCAGGGCTTCCCAATGGCTCTTTACCCAGCCTGCTATCAGGCATACCTTTACATGTCAGCTTGCAGCTCTGCTTGAATTTGTCTTTTTCCCTCAGTTGTCTGGGAAGCTGGACCTGCAGCTGACAGGGAGGTAATTCTTTACACCAAAATTCACCTCTTGCTCAAGCAGCTTTTCCTTTCCTGAGACCAGCATTCACTGGAAATCTGGTAATCACTCAAGTTCTGATCCAAAAGCTGTAGGAAAGGCTATTCTTGACCTTTAGTGAATTTGGGTCAGAGCTTTTCCAGGAAGTCAGGCTCTGTGCTGATCACAGTGCAGGCAGAGCCCGCAGGCAGGCTGTGTCATGGATGCACGGCTCACATGAGCAAAGGTAATGCCAATGTTTTCTGCAGCTTATTGCTATTGTGACCTGCCTTGCTGAGGTGAGAGCTCCCTGCATTCCTCACGTCATTTGTCAGCACGACCTCAAGCTGATCCGTCTGCGCGGAGGCGGCAATTAAGGCGTAAATAAGGGAACTTTCTCAGCACCGGGCAACGTGTGGCTGGGTGGTGCTTGCCCTGTCCCCACATCCCCGCCACGACAGTCTTGTACTGTTTGCTCACTTGCAAAAGCTCAGGGAGTGCTGTGCTGTGTGTAAAAAATCCCAGTGAATACTCTGGGTGAATTCCCATTGGTATTTATTGCACTCCAGGCAATACCATTGCTTTCCATGGGAATGCATCTTTTCTCGGCATTAAAGAAGATAATGGGTAACAAAACCAGAAGGTTGGGTTTTACTTTTCTGGAGGAGTTAGAAATGACCATTTCTTCTTGCAAGGATGAAGATACTTGTGCCATGGGAAGGGAAGGTGTAAGTGAATGGCCACTACTGTAAGACTTCTGTCCAAAGCTCAGATGGGAGAAATGCAGGAGATCATAGAGTCAGGGAATGGGTTGGGTTGAAAAGGACCTTTAAAATCATCTAGTTTCAACCCCTTTGCCATGGGCAGGGGCACCTTCCACTAGACCAGGCAAAACCCTCCATGTGGGCCTGTCTCTGTGGTCAGTTGTAGCTGATAAGTTGTGACTGCCTCAGGTGAGAAGCTGAAGGCAAATACAGAGGATGAGAAGATACTTAAATAATTTTTAAAACTAAGAATTGTTTGAGCTGGAGCTAATTACCTAGAGAAGTAGTGGGTTGTCTCTATTGAGAGCTTGCTGGCTAATCAAGCTAGCAGGGAAGATTCCTGTTAGTTAAGAAGAGGATGAATGGCTGCCATATTCAGACTGATACCTTCTGACCTGAAAGCCCTGCTTCCCATTCAGGGCTCTAGGAAGAGTTCAGAAAAGCTGACAAGCTGTCACGGCTTTCCAACCATGCCAGCTTCCAGATGGACAGGGGCTAGGAGACGTAGTATGTCAGGAGTGACATTGCCTTCCTCCTTTCTGCTCACTGTCGCCCACAGTCAGTGGTTAGAGATCCCAAAGACTGGTGGGGTTTTGTCAGCTTAACCACATTCAAGAGCCATTGTTTTCCTTCCTGATTTTAATCCTGGTTTTGGTGAGGACAAAGGTTGCTTGTATCTGAGGGTGTAGGTCTGACCTTTTTATTTGCTGTTTCTCAGATAAACAGTAAAATACACTGCAAAAACCTTAATCCTTCTCAGATCCCTTGCAGGAGGGCAGGAGGTGAAAGCAGTAGTGTGCAGAGAGCACTGATGTGTTAAATCTCTTTGCTCAGCTAAGGTGACAGGTTTCTGCCAGTCAAGTGAAATGGACACAACCTGAATGAAATTCTGGGGTTTTTACAATTTAAAATGTACGAGGTGCTCTCCAAAAGACAAGTTCTACACCAAGGTGGGTACAGTTGAGGACAGGCATTGAATTTGAAGTCACACACCCCATAAATTAATTATTCTTTTTTTTCCACTGTACTTGCACTCAGGAAAATCATTTAGAGTGCAGAGGAGAAAGGAATAGATTTTACATTTAGAGTGAAATATCTGAATTTTTTCTGATCAATGCTTAATAAACATGTGGTCTGGAGGATTAGCACTGTGGAGCGATCCCCCAGGAAGTATGGCCAGTCATGTGGTAGGTCATTCTGGTCCTGAAGTGCCAACAAGGGGCACAGAAGTGCCAGTTAAAGAGATTAGAGTAGCAACCTCCCTCTTTGCAATTGCAGGATAATGGCTTTGTCCAGGTTCCTCAGACCTTCTCCCTCCAGGGCTGAACTCTGTTGGGTTCCTTTTGTATTGGGGATCTCTTCAGAACCAGGAAGGCCCTGGTGGAGATCGCTCACTGTGGTGCAGACCTCATACTGAAGCACTCCTTGGCTTCTGTTGACCACAGCTTGCAAGCGAGTGACACGTATAGTTCCATGTCACACATCACTCTGCATCCACATGTAGTTAAAGCCCCTTCAGCCTCACCCCACTGCCTCCCTCAGATGATGCTGAACCAGAAAGTGATGGCCAGAAAGCTGCAAAATGAGCCATATTTACAAAAAACACACTTTCCAGAGCGTTGTCTCTGTGCTATTGTGCTACAGTATGAGTGATGTGGGAGGGGTGCTGGGGTATGTTTTGTTTAGCCCAGCTCATTTCCCAGACCATCTGTAGAGCTTCTCACAGGATTGGGATTGAAGTGCTCCACACTCACCTGCCAGTGAGGGTCAGAGGGTCCAGATGGCTGTTCTGTTCCACCAGGGCCCTCATGAATTAGTAGGCAGCTGATCTCTCTGGTGCTCAGACAAGCCCAATCCTTCTTACTGATACCTGTGGGAAGAACAGGCAGGGGAGTCTGCTGCTTCCCCTTTGGGGTGTTTCCTGCTGAGGAAGCCATGGGGAAAGCTGGCTCTCTGCAAACCTCTGTACAACCTCTCTTGTAAAGGCATCATGAAGGGACTGACAATGCATTGAACAAGGTCAAGCCTGGTGGCTTGGACTGAGGCTAGACCTTCAGAAAATAAAAATAAATCAACCCACAAAAGATTCTGGGCACCAAAGTCCTGTTTAAAACCAGACTGGATTTGGTATGTAAATACTCTTCCAAACCTGGTGCAAGTTTTGGAAGAGTGTTCAGCATCACCACAGGCCAAGCTAAGCTGGATGTCCACACACCACCTAGTTTTAATGCTGGGAACCCAGATAACCATGGAAAATGCTTTGCTTCAGCAGCAGCAGGACAAAAACTGAAGGAGCAGTTCTGAGATGTGGACTTTTGGGTTAGCCCAACCTGTTGGAATAGATGTCCCATGCATGGTTTTTGCAATGTGGGCACCCAATGGGGCCAGCTCACCTCAGTCACTTGGCTAATTAGCATAAAATTGATGTCTGGGGTACTTAGGAACTTCCTTGTTGGACGAGATCTCTGTTTTTGAGAGAGGAAAAGGGAGGGAAGGAACTACTAGGTGACTTGTCCATAGCAGATATCCTTCAGCCAGGGAACTCCAACTGCTATCCAACTACCCACCCCAGTGTCCAGCACTGACCCCATGATCATCATGTACAGACCTCTGAAGAACCTCTCCCAGTGCCTGACCTGAGCCTGGCTAAGATTTCACTGACTATTCCCAGTGGAATAGACTCTTCAGCATCCCTAGGCAGTCTGCCTCAGGGCTCGCTACTTGGCAGGGTTAGAAAGTTATTTTCAATCCATGTGAATTAAAGAGAAGAGTAATCATTTAATGTGCTACGGAGAAGGTTCAATCTTAGAATTAGGAAAAGTGCCTGACAGCCTTTCAATTATTAAAGCATGCACGTGATTTTCCACCATTCATCTACCTTCTAGGAAAAGCAAAATGAATTCATTAAATATGGCCTGTGGCCAAAGTTTGCCTAGTGAGTATTTCCTAATGAACAGTGATGCCCTGGCTGCTCTTAGGACACCAGTTCCTTTCCTAGGCAACGCAGAGGGTTTGTGGATCATGTAGATGGTTTTAGCAGATGGATGTTTTCATTAAGGTGGTTGAAGGCACTTTGATGGCAAAAGCCTACAGATTTCACTGGGGTAGTTACCTACTTCATATACGTGGTCTGTGAAAATGTAGAGGTGGTGCAGGCAGCCTGGTGAGGAAAAGGGAATAACTGGAAATTCTGTTGAGCCTTTACAGTCTCTGCAGGAGCTAATGGAGATAAATCCTGCCTTTCTAGCTAGGATGGGAACATCTCTGTTTCCCACTGCACTTGAGAGGCTACAGAAAATTCAGCCAGCAGGATCAGCACCAAAGGTCAAGTCCCTGCCTTGCTGAATGGGATGCAAGCAGTTGCTGCTGGTGGGGAAGAGAAATCACTTTCCTTGCCATGAGGAAAGTGTGTAGGGACCCTGGCATGGAACATTATTGTACCTTTTTTTCACGAGATTGAGTTTGTCTCTTTGGGACATCCTACCTGGAGGATGGGATTGTGGGGAGGGTGGAAAGATTTCTCCCTCCCATCCCCCTGAGAGGCTTTTGCTTTTTAGTGGGGGGAGCATAATAATGAAAATTATGGCTAAAACTTGAAACACAATATTTAGGTTTTTATGATGAGTGCAGATTACTTTGCTGCTGTGAATGGAAATATCTCGTGTCCTGCAAGATTATCCTTCACCAGCCTTCAAAGTCCAGTGTCCTGTGGGAATTGTGTCTCTGAGGGCGAGAGCCTTTTCCCCCTGTTTCTTAAGGCATGAGTATTTTTACTATGCTGGAAAATGTTCCACACCATAAATACAACTATTATTGATTGCCACATAGCAAGGATGACTCAGAGATTAAAAGCTGCAGAAATTCAATTCTTTGAAAGCATTTTTCATTCATACAAACTAAACACATTTAATTTTGAGAGCCATGAAGTGGCACCAGAGCAACAGGCACAAACTCAGAAGCAGCATGGGACTTTCCCATGTAAATCCCACAAAGATACAATTTGCACAACAGCTGGAGCAGAGAGTGGAAATACTCTATCCAATCCAGGTCTTAGTTTCAGGCCATGCTAGGGCACTTGATATTTTCTTTCCTGTCTTGAAAGCAGTTTGGATAGAAAGATGAAAATCCATCCAGCCTTGTGATGTGCTAGTACTGTGTCCCTGTCTCCATGTGCTTTAGTTCATACCACAGGATCCAAAGACACATGTAATAAATCAGTATCAATGTGTTTGCTGGGTTAATCCTTGGATAACTTTCTAGGACTCAGTTTACAAAATATTACTTGCATAAGCGACCTCCAGTCCCAGTCTCATTCACCACGGTGCCAGCATTAATCTGGATGTATTTAGAGGATTGTCTCTCACTGTCTGGAATTAATATTATGAAAGCACTGGGAGTTTCAGTGCTACTACTCTCTTCCACACCTAGGGTTGTGGAAATGCTGTAGGGTTGGGACAGTCCCTGAGCTGTGTCTCTTGAGCCAGAAGGAGAGTCATTAATTGCTGACTTCTTTTGATTTAGGTCCATTCCTGGTGATTGCTGATGTGTTTATACAGGAACCATGGTCATTCTACGACAGGTAAGTGAATCATTCCTGTCTTCAGCTTCTCCAGTTTTTACTCCATCACCACAGGCACTAATAAAAATTTTTTTTTGGAGGGGAAGGGTCAAGTCAGGTTATTTTTGTCCTGTCTTATTTCCCTAAAAGGACTGTTACAAGATGCAGAGATACTCATTAGCCTTAATCCTTGATTGGCTTAGAGGAAATCATTGCTCTGTGTGTGTAGTCCAGATTAACCTCACACAATGTTCCACTTCTATTTTCTCATCTGGGATGCCCCAAAAGCTGTACGAGAATCCTGAACATGGAGAAGAATAAAACAACTTACAACTGACTTCAAATAGGATCTGGTCAAAAATTGATTTTCAATTTCCAGGAACAATTCTGCTTTGGTTGTATAAAAATGGAGTCTTTTTGCACATTTAAAAGAAGTTGAGGGATATGAAGACAAGTCTGAGAGGGTTGGATTGAGAAGAAGAGGAAGAGAAGGCTCCAGAGAGAGCTTTTATCACCTCACAGTACCTAAAGGGAGCTTGTAAAAAAGAAGGAGAGCAACTTTTACATTGGCCTGCAGTGATGGGACCTGACCAGAGAAAGGGAAGTGCTTTTAAACTAAGAGAGAATAGATTTAGATTAGATATTAGAAAGAAATTCTTTCTTGTGAGAGGGAAGAGGCACTGGCACAGGTTCCCCAGAGAAGCTGCCTCATCCCTGGAAGTGTTCAAGGCCAGGTTGGATGGGGCTTTGAGCAATCTGGTCTAGTGGAAGGCGTCCCTGCCTGTGGCAAGGGGTTTGGAACAAGAAGATCCTTGAAGTCCCTTCAGACCCAAACCATTCTATGATTCTATCAATTGAAGAATTAAGTTGCGCAGCATGTCTCATGTAGTTTCTGCAATAATTTAGGGCTTCATATTGTAGTGTTTTCCCTTTGTCTAGGTATGACATGTCTCACTCTCAGCTCCTCATTGCCATGTCTCACCTGGGGAGGACTGACAGTCCCGCCACGTGTCCTGGGTTGGGGCTGCAGAGACTCAAGTGTATTCATCAACATAGTCAAGCATTGATGCAATGGAGCAAATCTACCCAACACATTTTGATTGAATTCTGTGTCTTGCTTGGTAAATCTGCTTTTGTCCAGCAGAAAGCACTGGACCTTTGAAGGAACTCACATAGTTCCAGTTTTCAGCAATGACACAAAGAGTTGAGGATAGCTTTGAGTGGAAGGAATGCCAGGGATCTTGTGGAGAAACTGAAATGCTTTTTATAACATTTCTCCAAACTGCCAGAACCTGAGCCCAACAAAAACAGGCTGCACTTTGGTAGGGTGTGTAGGAGCTTGGTCTTCCTTCCAAAGGCTCCAAGGCGTTGGCCCTGTGCACAAACGGGCTGATGCAGTTTGTGATGCCAAGGAAAATGGGTGTGGAAATTGAAAAAAAATAGGCAAAAAGGTCAGAATAGCAGTTGAGAAATACCCTGTTAGCTCTGTCTAGGATGGTATCACTCCAGGCTGCCTGTCATGTCTCTCTCAGGGGGATTACTCCTCTGTGGTTCAGCTACTGGATCATAGTCTTCTGTATCAGTCTGAATTCACCCTTTTCAGAGCTTTAATCAAAGTGAGCACCTTGCTCATTATCTAAAAACAAAGTGTCTTGTCCAGGCAAGGCTGCAAGGTGCTTCTGAGTAATTCTGGGCACTCTCCCTGTGGGTTCGGGTGCCAAGCAGTTGCTGGCCTGTGTCAGGGAAATATGTTTGTGTTGAATTTGTTGCTTACTGCAGACATCTCTGCAGCATGGATAAGGTGAGCAAGGACCCCTCCATAATGAATTAAGGTTACCCAGTTGTTAACAGGAGCAATCCCTTTCTGAAGTCGCTTTATACCAGTTTGTCCCATCTAAAGGTCCTTTCTGAGTTACATAGGAAGCACTTTGCTCTCTATTTCCCTAAAGACTGCTGTTTATGTGATGCTTAATTGCAAATAGCAGCAATATTTGTATTTTTTCTCCTTCAGTTTTGCTGTAAGATTTTGAGAATACATCTGTGTTGTTCATGACCTGTATTACATTCCAAGGAGCTTTATCTCTGCCCTTTTTTTTTTTCCCTCATTCTTGAATGTGCACAACATGCTTACAGTCCTGCCATCCTACCCCTTTTTTCCTGAAAACTTTCTCCAACAAGGTCAAACAAAACCACAAATCATCACCCAGACAGATGAGCACAGAGCATTTGGCTCTTACAGTTTGGTTTCCAACCAGCTACAAATCCAGGATTTTTGAAGATGAGCCTGTGACATTGCTTCTCTTCCATTCTCCCATCAGAACATTTCATACCAGGGTCTCCCTTAGGGAGAACTGAGCACCGAGGCCAGCACACAGCTCCAGCAAGGAGGAGAAAGCACACAGAGCTTCCTGCCTGCCCTGTGCCTTCCACCCAGTAATCCAAAAGAAAAGCCAATATTGTTCCCCAGCAGGGGCCTGCAGGGAGCCAAACTTATCAGCTTTAGTCGCTAGCAAATTACTAATGGCAAGTCTGTTTCCAGGCACAAAGAAAGGGAAGATGGAAAAGGAGGCCTTCCTGAATTCCTGCCTTGGCAGCCTGACAAGTTTGTTTGGCTCCACATCCACAGCAGCAGCTCCTTTATGCACCTTCTGTCTGTTACTTAGAGACATTTTTGGAGCTGGAATGGAGACAGGGAGGGTGTGGTGGTCCTGCCCACAGCTGACCGCGCAGCCTGCCAGGCAGAGGGCTTTCCTGGTGGCAAATGGCAACAGACTGCTGCTTGCTGCATGGCTCTTTTTGCCAAATCCACCTTCTCACTCTTGTAGGCAGCCCTCAGATAACCCAGTCTTAAATCCAACATGCTGCAAATTTGCTCTTGCTGGGCTGATAGAAATCAAGCCCACTTATCTGCTGGGGAATAAAATGTGCTGCGAAATTTAAGTATTTCGTGGAGGACTGAGTTCTGCATCAGGAGTTGGACTAGATGATCCTTATGCATCCTTTCCAACCCAGGATATTCTGTAATCCTGCAAATCTCATCCATTAAGCTAGACTTTTCAGATTATTGTATCTATGTTACTGTAGTCGCCTGACTATGTCCAGACCACGTGAAGAGCATCGCTGCTGTTGCAGGTTTCTCCCATTCTTAGTGTCCTGTTCCTGCAGTTATAGTGAGAAAAGTGGAAATAAAAGCTAAAAGAAAGAGTGGAGACCTAATCCAAGCAGATAGAGGAAACCAAAGTTCAGCCCAGTATTAAGGTCCTGAGGGATCAAGCACAGTGGATGCCTCACACTATAAGTTCTTCTTAGCGCAACAGCAAAACAAGGAAATTGTTCCAACTACTTTGAAACTTTGCAGGAGCCAAGGCTTGGTCAGAGACTTCAGCTCTGCTCTCCTGGCTTGTCAGAGCTGCTGGAGAGGTGACTCTTGGGGGCAATGCCAAAATCTCACAGTTTCCTTGCTCCTATCCACTCTGCAATTCCTGTGACACCTCTGGCATTTCTTTGCGTGTAAAGTCTGTGCTACAGCTTCAGCTTTAAGCCCCACAAGGCCTACATGAACAAGGTGGTCCTGGATACCTTCATGTCTCTGGTTTTTGAGGATATTTGTGGCTTCCTGCTCTGGTATCAGGAATGACCTTTAGATACAATTGTCCTTTCTCCTTCTTGCCATTTCTCAGTGTTTGTATACAGAGTTATAGTTTACCTCCGTACCCTTGAAGCTGACCAAAATTCTACAAAACCTTTTTCCCCCCGGCCTTGTAAAACAAGCTCTGCAGTCCTCCTGTGATGGCAGCAGCTCTTTCTTCACTATTCCAGCTTAATTTCTTCTTGTTAAGACCAGAATTTCACATTGCAATGCAGGTGAAGGGGATCTGTGCAGTTTGTAAATGAGCAGAAGTAGATGTTGTGACAGCCAGCATTTACAGAGTCTCTGTTTGATGCTCCAGGAGATGTTTTTGTGTGCTGGGGGTAAGAATGGCAAAGACCAGGTTTTGATATCTTTCACAGACATCTTCCACTTGGGCGGTGTGAGCACTGGCTTCACCTGAAGCTGACATACACAGTTTTGAGCACACATTCAGCTTTGCCAAGTGATTCATTGTGCTGTATATTTTGCTAGCAAGGGGGAAGGGGCGGGGGAGAAAAAACAATGGTATTGTAGGTCTGCTTGGGGCTCATCTGTAATCATGTTAGTATAAAAAGCAAAGTGTAACTCTGCTGTTTGGATTCTCTTTCTCATAAACACTGAATAATTTAATTTAAGTCTTCTCCCATTTATGCCTTGTATCTGTCTGATCTATGAGTCTGAGGCTTCCCTGTATAGCTGTAATGCAGCAGTGAAAAGTCCAGCACAAGCCAACCAAAGGGCACATTTGCATATAGATTGAAACATGAATCGTTGGGAGCCATTCATTAGTTGCAGTGCTCAAGACATTTGGCATTTTAACAGCTCTTTGCATCAAATCCTTTCCATCACGTTTATGGGACAATTAAAGTGCTGGGGTTGCTGTGTGCAGAAAATGAAGCTGCAGGCAAGGGAGATGTTCTTGCAGCGCTGTGGCTGTGGAATATAAATTGTGTGATGTCAAATAAAGGTAGAGCAAGCAATCTGAGCCCTGGCCTGGAAATACCTTCTGAGAGAGCCTGTCTGAAATGCACTCATGCCTGCTTCTTGATACCTCAGGCAAACCCCCAGGATCCATCTTCCCTGAAGTGTATGCACTGAAACCTTCATCTGTTTGAATTCAAGACAGAGAAGGCTTGAAGTGAGAGTAGTTGTATGTGCAGCTGAGTTTAGTATTGCTTTTTTAAGAGGCAGTAACAAAATACCCAGCCAACAGGACATTCATTGGAGGGTATAGGATACTTCAAAGGACTCAGTAACAAATTTTACCTTGACTCAGTCTTGGGGCCACATGTTTCCCCAGGGAGCGCTCTTGGAGAACAGCTCACATATCATCTTGTCCTGCTTGATTGTAACTTCTCCATGACTGTCAGAGCCCTTAAAGATGCATTTAACTTGCTGAGACCTGTCATCTGGAGCAAAAAGAGAGGAAATCAGCTCCTCAAACTCTCTCTTAAATCCTCCAACTCATCATAGCCTCAAGTTGTGCCAGGGGAGTTGAGATTGGATGTTAGGAAAAAAATTTCTTCACCATAAGGATGGTCAGGCACTGGAATAGGCTGCCTAGGGCAGTGGTGGGGTCATCATCCCTGGAGGTATTTAAAAGATATGGCACTTGAGGACGTGGTTAAGAGTGTTAGATTAATGGTTGGAGCTGATGATCTTAAGGGTCCTGTCCAACCTAAACGATCATTCTATGATTCTATAACCTGACCCTGAAGAAGTCTCATTGTATTTACATGCTTTCTGTAAGGAAAGAATAAAGTCCTGTCATGAATCTTGAACCTCACCTGGCCACTCTGCACCAGCTGGTGAAGCTGGGGGCTGCCATCCCATCTATCAACCCCTTTTTCAGGAGTGAGCTGTGGGGAGGGAGATCAGAAATCCTTCACTCTCATCCACCTCACATCTTATCCTGCTGCTAGGGATGAACACAAGTGTTGATTTCCCTTGGTCATCCAGCTATGGAGCCTCTGATTACTGCTCATAATGGGAGGAAGCATCTTCATCCCAGCTGTGCAAGCAGCAGAGCAAAGGAGCTCCTGTCCCATCCCATCCCCATCCCCATCCCCATACCCTCATACCCACCGGCCTCTGTCTGCCCTCCACTCTGTCCCAGATGTGTGAGACAGATGTTAGCTGGACCACCTTGTCTGTAATTCCCCAAAATAATGTGATTCACATGTACTTCTAAAAATCTCTTACCTAAGTTATGATTTCTTTTTCTTTTTTCCTGTTATCTTTACTCAGGTCAGTTCTCAGGTGGGATAGATAGGGACTGATAACTGGAGGGATTTGAGTAAAAGGTAAACATTTAGACTAATATGTCTGCTGTAAGGGTGTTCATGATGTGACATCCTCAGTTTAGGACCATGTTTGCTGTCTTGTCCTTGTACAAAAGGCTGTGCAGCAGGCTGGTGTCTCTCCCTGTTTGAGGCGACATTCCTCTTCATCAAATTCCTCTTGCAAGATTGAAAAACATTTGGCAGCAAGGCATTAAAAAGGGAGCCCTCAACATTTCATGGATTTGGGGTTACAGACACTTCTGTGGAATTACTCTGATGTACACCAGTGAAAGATTTGGCTCTTATGGTGTAAAATTAATTCCCTTTTCAAGACACAGCATCCTTTGCTAGCACAGAGTGGACTTGACAGCAGTTTTCCTAAAGAAACCCACTTAGCTCTGGCTTTTGCAATCAGGTTCAAGAGGCTGAGCACATCTCCTGGGACCAGAAAAAGAAAAGCAATAGCAGACCTTTTCCAATAGCATAAATTGAAAAATGGCGTTTCTTTCTAGGGGGAAAGTTGAGATGGGGATATAGAGAATACCTATCAGGATGTACTTTCCTAGTCAATCAATAAAATAGTTCCATTGAAATGAAAAGCTGAAATTGGAGACAGAATTCCAATAAGAACATCAAAATTATACTTTCCATGTCAGACTTCAGTGAAATGCAAGTGTTTTCCCTAAAAGCTTTGTTTACATGTTTTTCTGTTGTATTACAGGTTTTGGTGAAATGGCAATCTCTAAGGAAAATTTATAGTGAGAATTTTTGAAGGATAAATCTGTTTTGAGTTGGTTCATAAACGTAGCCAAAATAGTCAGATAATTTAGATGTTTGTTTGAATTCACATAAGGAGACTTCTGAAAAAGAATTCAAAATCTATTTAAGAACCAAGAAAATTTAGTACTGGGAGTGAAATAACCTGAATAGCCCAGTGAGCCAGCTGCCACTTTAGATACTTCTACTAGAGCTTTTGACAATGGGGGGAATGAGATGAGTAAGTGCAGACTGGGGCTTGGGAATTTGTATTCTGATACTTTAGCATTTCCATTTTGCTACTCCTGGATATATTTTCAGATACTGCTCTGGTGGTCAGCAGTACTGCCCAGCTGGTGCAGGGGTTGTGCATCAATGTTGCAATGTAAAGGAATTGCCCTTTCCCTGTTGGCCACATCCACATGGCTAAGTTTTACAGATGTGGGAAGGTGATAGGATGGTGGATCATATAATGATGATATGATGGTGGATTAGTCCTCTTCTTCTCTGCTTCACAAATGAGCCCTGTCTGGGAGGTGGCACAAGGGAGGTGGCATTGGCAAAGGAAACCAACTGCCTTCTTGAACCGGGCAAAGGTCAATCTTAAAAGTTTACAAGGATTTCATCCTCCTTAAGGCCATTTTTGTGAAAGGAGAAAACTTCACCAGCTGTAAATTATAAGGACTTCTGTTCCTGAACAGAAACTGTTATAAAATTCTTAAGAGAGTTACAGTGGGCTGAAGTTGAGAATGTATATCAAATGTTCAGATTTCTTCAGACCCAGGTCTGTCCCACTTGGCATTCTGTATCCAAAATGACTGTTGCTGAGCACCAAGGGATTAGTAAGCATACACTGTTATTTCCCCAAAGTATTTTCCTATCCTTCAGCTGATTTCCTGGCCTTCACCTCTGACTTTTCAGCTTGGTTATTTCCCAAGCCTGATGTGACTTACTTAGTTAGCAGTCCCTATTGCATCTCCCTTCCAAGCACTTGTACAATGTCTTTACTTTTCATCCACCTCCACAGCTATTTTCTGAACCTACCCACCACTGAGTTTGATATCCCCTTAATTTTGGACCAAAAGGGTATTTAAAAGAAGTATTTCATCTGACCTGTCCCGCTCTGCCCTAGGCAACCTCATGGGCCACAGGAGAAAGCAAGATGCTACCTACCACAGATACCTACCACCAGTCCTTTGGTGTGCCTTAACCTTGCACACCCATTTACATGTTCTGCCTGAGGCAATCCCACTTGCATTCTGATAGTATTGCTCCCTATTCTTCTGCCAAGAAGCAGATGTCCCCCATCCTTTCCTCAGAGCCACTTTAGCAGAACCCCGGAGAAGACGAGGTTGACTGCATGATAAACAAAGAACCAAATAATGCTTGATTTTAAAGTTAGGAAAAACACCTTTCTGAGACAGTGATTTGCCCACTGTGACTCAGAAGCCTTTTGTACAGCTTGTGCAAATGCGATGTGAGCAATTTATGTGCCTCCCCTACCAACCATCCAGGCATTTTATTGCCAGCACCATTGCTGGCAGATGACTCTTAAGGTCACACATCGAATTTTCATGATCTACAAATCACTTTGTGAGAGCATTTACTGCCCCTTTGCCCCATAAAATCGCTAGATTTGGTGTGAGCCAAACAGGCAGTCTTTCCAATTACATGGATGCTGGAAATTAAACAACATTTGCATCCAGCAAAATGCAGTGTTGGCATTAACCGTATTTCCATGCTGATACTGTCAGCTAATTCCTGAAACATAGGCTTAATTAATATATCTATATGACAATATTCTTGGCAGTCTCAAAATTAAAGCCGTATGGCAATTATTGAGTTTCTCAAAGCAAGTATAAAATTGACGAGTATAGTTCGCATGAAATAATTTCCCTTCACATGATTTTAATGCCTTGGGAAGGCTGACCTGAAACAGAGACTGGACAGAGCTAGAGAATAAAGTAGGCATTTATTGAAAGGCCTTTAAGGGTACACCTTGGGCAGGACAAGAGCCTGACCAGGGCTACACCCAAAGTGGACTAAGAATGGTCACAAAAGTGGCCCACCAGTCATGAAGTCTTACACTTTTATAAGTTTTGGTCCATTTGCAT
>JBBMKD010000001.1:29859637-29895003 GCA_037834095.1 Argya squamiceps
GCCTGAGACTTGTACTCATTGTCCTTGGTCTTCAGCAGGAAAAGGATTTGTTTTGTCTACCTACTCTGTGAAGAGAGCTCACTAACACTTAATATGAGGCTCAGAACTGCACCCCTAGACAGCACAGAATCTGAAAAACATGAAAGTTAAACTTAAGGTATCAATTTGGGTTTGCATATGAGTACCCATTAGCTGCCAGTTTCTGAATAAGCCTCTATACTTGTTCAGCCTCTAGGCTCCCTGAAAACCCCCCAACCAAACTAAAATTTTGGTTCCAGGAGTAGCATTTAAGAAAACTTACTTGTAATGCAACCCTTCTCAAAATGGGTTTTGGAGGCCATATCCCCCTTGTGCAGCTTATGCAGAATGGACTGTCCATATAACGAAATATCCAGGAGGAATATAAGACATACCAAAACTACAGGAATTATTTGCTGTGCGAAAATGCCAAGCATTTATGGTTTCATTCTTCTAGCTACTGGAGTTCAGGATGCCCATGTGAAAGTTTTATCCCACTGGCAATCTTATCAGCCATTCCTTAAAAATTTCATGTAAGAAATAGGTCCAACTTCCTTTTCCAAGCTGTGACTATTGCTTTGTTTGCAGTGGCTGAGAATTATTTGGTGAGACTCAGATTTTGAAAGAGATTACTGGGTCCATGTCTGTAAAAAGGACTGATGTCTGATTCACAATCACTTTCTGAAGGCCAGGTCTCTTCCTTGTGTGCCAACAAGCTCTAAACCATTACCTGTAAAGCTGTCCTAAGCTCACAGTTTGAAGGCATCCACAGCGCCCATCTGTGTGTGTCCTGATCCAACAAGTCAACTGTCTTGGCTGGGTCTGGCATCTGCAGGTGTGATTTGAACAGTGATTGTTGTCCCAATCTCTATCATCTTGTGCCACCCTAAAACCTCCACTCCACCTCTGTTGGCACCCTCTAGGGTTTGTCTAGCTGAACTTGCCAACTGGTCCCTTCAGACCCTTATTAAGCCAGGTTGTCCTCTGTGGTCTCTACATTGTTCCAGAGTCTTCTGGAATTTCATAGGCTATTAGCATCAAAGTTTAATTGAAACCCATGGAGAAATCATCAGAAACAAGTCTCCTGATGTATTTGGTAATTCCAGAGAGTTACAGCAGATGGGGCTGGTATTGTGCTATGCAAATCTGCAGCTAGTGCACCTCCTCCCTCAGAGGGACCCACCAACCACACTTTGGTAGAGTTTTTCCAATACTGTGGCCAGGGGGATTGAAGAATCCAGGCAAGAGATTGCAATTAGCAACCTGCTCTGAGTTTCCTTTTCAAGGTGATCTTGTATCCAGAGGCAACTCTGGAATCTTCAAAACCACAAAGCAAGCAATGAAATATGGATTATTTTTCTGCATTTTGATAAGTACTCGCAGGATTCTTTTGTTTTCGATTTCATTATGAAAAAAGAACCATGTGCTTCACATTCTCAAAACTTTTTTTATAGAATCACAGTGTCATAGAATGGTTTGGCTTGGAAGGGACCCCAAAGATCATCTCATTACAATCCTCTTTAATGGGCTGGGACACCTTCCACTGGATCAAGTTGCTCAAAGCCCCACCCAAACTGGCCTTGAACACTTCTGGGTTTGGGACTGCCACACCTTCACTGGGCAACCTCTTCCAGTACCTCACCACCCTCGCTGTCAAGATTTTTTTCCTGATACCTAATCTAAACCTAATCTAAACAGAGGTTTTTTACATCTCGGAGTGTCTTTGCTCCTTTTGGAAGGATGCTACTTGCATTGCAGCATCTCTGCACCTTTGTTGCTGGCACCTAAGGAACAAAGACCAGTATTGAGATGTTTTGAATTGCATCACAAGCATCGTCAGCATGGTTTGTTTGTTTGCAGTTATGATTTCTCCTGCAATACTTTCCTCTCAGGGAATGGCTGTCAGGGGCTGGCTTTTCAAACACATCCCTGAAGTAGTCAGCTTTTCCCTTCAGCAGTCATATCACAAAATCCCTCAAGATGCTACTCTCTGAGGTGCAAATTAACCTCCCTCCAGTACCCCTCACTCTCCTAAGTAATCATCACAACCCTTGGTGGGTAAGCATAGATTGTGTGCAAAAAAGACAGATCTGCTCAGATCTGGTGTGGCAATGAAGGAAAAGTAGCATTACTCCCCTTTCATTCAATATTTACAAAGATGAGATACTTTCTTTAAGTAGTAAGGTTTGTCTACACTTTGGCTAATGCACACCCTTAGCATAGACACATTTCTGCTGGGAAAATTGCATTTACACAAGCATAGAATACTACTATCTGGGAAAATAATATATTTGCAGTACGATTAAGCACTTCTTTATATTAAGTCTACATCTTTGTTTGCGCAGGAATTGCTGTGCAGATTACAATTAGGCCCACGTCTATTTGGTACACAGAACCTAATTGCAGACTAGGTCTCAGTGAGGTGGTGAAAAGGCAGGGAGGAGCAAAGAGCCTGAAGTAAAGAAATTAAGCAGAAAGCATCTTCCCACAGCATGGAAGATAAAGCTAAGACTCTGAAAGACGTTTTGACAGTTTGTGTGTGAAAAGTAGAAAATATTCTTATCACAGATGGTGGAAAAATATTATTTATTTCCAAAGGAATAAAATCAGCCAAAACAAATTCATGTGGTTGTTTTTAGGCTTCTTTGAACAGTCTGCATGAACCAGGATTAGAAACATCCCTTCCAATTTACATTTCTATGTATCATCTTCTTTTTTTATTATTTTCCCCCTTAATCAGTACTGTACAGTGTAATTCAAACTGTCCTTTCTTGTGAATCATTGTGATCTTGAAAAGGCTGTATGCCTCAGAGGCAAAGCAACATTTTGTAGACTTACCTATTTACCTCCATCTGTTACATAGTCCTATAGCTCTCATGCTCATCAGCTGAGATTCTGCTTTCATGAATCAAATAAAACAGTTCTTTGCCTTCATCCAGGGAATAAAGCTCATCCGGGAGTGTGGCAGAGCCTCCAGCAGCTCCGCTCAGGGATGCCACAGCAGGTATCTCACAGGCAGCAGCTCCACTCCCCCAGCCATGCTCCCAGCTCTGTGTTCTTGCTGCTCTCCCTGCTCCTGCACTGGAGCTTTGCTTTTTGCCTGGGGGGTCAGTTCAGGGACTAAACCAGCAAAACGCTTTGCAGAAACACATGAAAATGTTGCTGCTGGTGATGCCTTGGGAAGGCTGACCTGAAACAGAGACTGGACAGAGCTAGAGAATAAAGTACATATTTATTGAAAGCCTTTAAGGGTACACCTTGGGCAGGACAAGAGCCTGGCCAGGGCTACACGCAAGGTGGACTAAGAATGGTCACAAAAGTGGCCCACCAGTCATGAAGTCTTACACTTTTATAAGTTTTGGTCCATTTGCATATTGGAGTTTAATTGTCCAATTACAGCTTCAGGTTGTGAGGTCTCATCCTTCTTGTTTTACGTCTTCAGTCCACTGTTGTTTATGCTTCTGGGCCTGAGACTTGTACTCATTGTCCTTGGTCTTCAGCAGGAAAAGGATTTGTTTTGTCTACCTACTCTGTGAAGAGAGCTCACTAACACTTAATATGAGGCTCAGAACTGCACCCCTAGACAGCACAGAATCTGAAAAACATGAAAGTTAAACTTACGGTGTCACTGGGTTAATGCCCTGAGCTGGTCCACTGGGGATCAAATCAAAGAAAAAATATCACAGGTTTCCTTAAGGCTGATCTGGTCCAGAGCCTTTACAATGAGCACAGTCAATTCCTACTTCAATTCACCCTTGTCATATCATTATGTGCCCTTATCAAAAGTTCCTTTCCAGCTTTCTCTTGGATCTTATTTAGGTACTGAAGAGGCTCTAAAGTCTTCTGGAACCTTCTCTTCTCCTGACTGAACACCCCAACTCTCTCAGTTTGTCTCCATAGCAGAGGTTCTCCAGCCTTCTGAGCATTGTCATGGCCTCCTCTGGTCTCACTCCAACAGGTCCATGTCCTTCTCATATTGGGGGCCCCAGAGCAGGTGGAGTCTTACCAGAATGGAGGTGAGGGGAAAGAACCCCCTCCCTTGGCCTGCTGGCCACACCTCTGGGGATGCAGCCCAGGATGCAGTTGGAATTCTGGGCTGCCAGTGCACATTGTTGGGTAAGGTCCAGTTTTTCATCCATCCTGTCCTTCTCAGTGTTGCTCTCAATCCCATTATCCCCCAGCCTGTATGGGCACTGGGGGTTACTCTGATCCAGCTGCAGGACTCTCCACTTGGCCCCTGTTGAACCTCATGAGGTTCCCATGGCTGCACTACTTGAGCTTGTCCCTGTGGTAGCATCTCATCCTTAAGGTTCTCATCCTTAGGGCTTGGTAGCATCAAAGGAATGGGAACAGATACCTGAGTGGTATTGTCCAACCTTAGGCACTTGTTGGAACCAGCATCCCTCCCAAACTATGCTTAAAGAAGGAGATGGCATTCCCTTAATACCATCTTCCTAAAACTTAACATATAAAACAACATTCATTTATAGAAGAATATCCAACGTACTTAATTCTTGATGGGTAAGGGCAAGGAGTTTCTATCCTGCCTGCTATTGCAAACTAAGGAAGATTTAGCTGTACCCTTTGTTCTCTGAGGGTATGGGGTTGACTCTTCTGGCAGATTTTGAGTGCATCTGAAAGTTTCCAGAGTGGTACATGGCAACCTCTTACTCCTAGGACCTGAAGGAATAGGTCTTGGTCAAGGAGTTCTGAATTACGTGCTCCCATCCTAAAGTGTTCCCCTTCTGATTCCTCCTGTTTTTATTTTCCCTCAATCCAGTTGTCCAGATTTGTGCTTCTTGTGATTGTTCTGTTGTCTTCATTCGGATTTCTTCCATTTGCATTTAGGACAGGACCCAGCCATGGGGCTAAAAGGCTCAGTCCTAATTTCCTGTTCCACTTCTGCATCTTAGCAGATTTTTCAATCACATCCCAAGCAGCATCCATCAGCTTTTTGTGTGAGATCTGATAGGCAGGGCTCTGGCATGGCTTTTGGGTGGGTAACACCTAAGGACAGCCTAATCTACTTGTAGCATCAACGGATTGCCGGATTCTCCACCCGTGACAGTAATGCTATAGGAGTCATGGATTACATCTTCTATCTCCGTGTTTGTCTGCATGCTTAAACTCCTCTCCTGAGCCAAGAGGTCCCAAACAGTCAACAACAAGCTCCCTGCCAAAAGCCAGGGAAGAGGTCAAGCATCACAGGGAGCTGAGCCTCATTACACTACACTAGGTTGCACCCTGGTAAATCCGACTAAATCCATCATTTTTGCTCCCAGAGCCTTTGACTATCCCTCAGCACCAAATGGGAAAATGTTGGGATGAGTGCCACATTTGTGGGAGGTTTTTTTTCACTCCTGTCAGTATCGGAGCTACAGGGTGAGTAAGCAGTGCATCAATTATTGAATTATTTAACAACTCCTCTTGTATCTCTCCCCTTGCTTCAGGGAGCCTTTGTGTGTACCTTGTTACCTTGGCTGACAGCTGGTGCCTGATGTGCTACAAGAAATTGTGAATAGAACCTACTTTGAAACAGGAAAATTATTAGTGTTACCAGCTAACAGTATGTGCACTTCTGCTCTACGTTATCATTTGTTAACAAGCAGAAATGCAAACTTTTTCTTCCTCTTCTACCTCTTCCTGATGATAGTGGCAAATGCACAACTAAAGATGAGTGCAAAGAATAGCGATGAGCAGGCCTGATTCTCCCTTGGGTTGCACAGCTGTCAATCCAGGAGGAGCTCCATTAAACTGAGCAGGGTGCACCTGTGTAATCGAGAGCTGAACTGAATCAGACAGGTGATATCTAGAGGTGATGATATGTGTTTTTAGCAGAGCATAGATATTCTACTGCCTGAAGGATTCAGGTAGCTGCTGCAAGTCCTAACTGGCATAATCAGCTGCAGTGCACCAGTATATTTGGATTTCAGTCTGCTCTCCAAATCACACAGAAATTTGGAGCTGGAGGAATACCCTATGTTTGCACTGGTGTCATGTGCACTAAGAATTTTTTTCTTCAAAGATGAGCAGGAAGGGAGTAAAGGACTCAGCTCTGGAAGCCTGAATATGTGATTGTGTATGTTTCCATAAGAAAAAAAACAGCAAACAACTGCACAAACACACAAACAGGTTGGTCTGCGTCAGTTGTCAGAGGTATGGCCCACAGATAACATTTGGCCCACGCAGTGCATCAACAGTCATTCTGCAGGGTACCATCTTCCTTATTTTAGAAAAGCAAGTTTTAGAGCTGCAGGGGGTAACTCCTGGCCTGAGTCCATAGGCAGCCTCTGCTAACCACTGATTTTTCCATATCCTTCAGCAGTTTACCTGATTATCAGCCCTTAGGGATTGTCAGTATCCATGCAATGGGTAGGAGCCACCTTAGCTAACCTTGGACACATGTACTGCAGTTTTGTAGCTCCAAACTCGTCTTCACACACTCCTTTAGCTCAGCATCATCTGACCTAGTTTAATTACTTGCTTTGGTGACCACATAAGTTCCTCTTTATTTCTCCTTGAATGTAGGATAGAGTAGGTTAGGCTAGGATATTTTGTTTGAAAGAGATGATTATCTAGCAAAGGTCTGGATGTCTTACTGAGAGGTGAACACTGGGTTAGTTGAGTTTACCTGACCTTTTGTCACTGAATAACTTAGCTTTTCAGTGCTAGCTGCAAAATAGTTGATTCAAGAACACTTCTTCAGCCCTGATAGTGTCTGTTGCATATTCTTTGGGACTGAAAAGCAGTCTGGGACAAAAAAACCCAAGCTTTCATTAAATTAGGTGTTTTACCTGCTGTGAGGGTGCTTCCTGCAGGTGGAATTTCCCTTTTTTCTCCAGAAGTAAGGTCCATGCCATTGCAATAGCACTTAATAGGAGCTCAGGCCTCAGCAGCAGTGTAAACTTATTGCCTGTGTCACATCAATTATTTAGGATAAACATTTACCCCTTTCTATGAATATGCACAAAGCGTGTCACAGCAGGACCTTGATCTCAGCTATGCCTGCTGCTGCAGAGGTGTAGTAAATCATCAGAGCAGGGTCCAGCATGGCTCTTCTGGCTCATACTTCTGTCTCTGCAGGGAAGGGTCTAATGTTACCCTGGGGAGCTGTAATCTAAACCGGATGGCATTGCTGACAGGCTGCCAGCCAGCTAAAGGTTTATTTTCCTCCACTGTGGCCCTCCCCTTATTGTACTAAGTGTGTTTATTTGTTTCCCACATAAGGCATAGCACATCCGCTCAGAAAAAGCAGGCTGACAGGAGGCTCGGTGCTGTTGTTCTGCCTCTTGATGCATAAAGAAGGGAGGCTGGTTTCCAAGCTGGGTCATCCCTTCCAAGGAATGGGGTTTCCTGTTTCCAGGAGGCAGCACACTCGAGTCATTCAGGCAGACCTCACTGCAAATGCCAGGTGTCTCTGGCTGACACAGGTGACTCTGCCTAAGTGTCCCCAGAAAATCTGCTGCTAGCAGAGCAGCAATGAAAAAAATATACTAGTAGTGTATGAAATTACAGATCTTCAGCAGCCCCAGTGCCAGGAGAAAAATAAGCACATTCATATAATGGGACTGCAGAGGCAGGATTCAGCCCTCTAGGGTCCCATCTGTCCTTTGGATCCTATTCCAAGGATAACATAGGGCAAATCATTGCAGTTCTCTGCTCCTTAGCTTACTTTCTGGCAGCACACTGGGGTAAGCAGCCTCAGAAATACGGTACAGGGTATGGCTGAGCAATGATGGTATTGTTTGCTGCAGAGGAAGGTGAGATAAATACTCCAGATGCTCTCTTGGGTCTGCTGCTCCCACACTGCTCCAGTTTCTGTGGCACAGCAGTGAGGAAAGGTGTTTTGGTGAATAAAGAGCTTCTGTAGGACCCCACTCAAATCCAAAGAGCCCATCCTGTGGGTCTCTTTATATATGTTTTATCAGTCTTTTCTTCCACATGGATCCTCTCATTGTTTTTAGCTTTGATTTGACATGTATCTTCTACTTTCTAGGGGAGCAGAACTGCAGTCATTGACAACACTGTGTGTTCAGGTCGTGCTGGAGGTAGACATCTCCCTTGGGATTGCTACATTCACTCTGTCCCCTTCTCCCTGCATTGCTGTCATGCCTCATGTACATTTTTACTTTCTTCTTTGGTGGACATCCATTCAATTAATCTTCACTCATGGCTTCTTACCCATGAGACATGATCTCTTCCTTACTTTCCCTGCACAGCTATAGGAACTATACACCTTATTGTTCCAGGGCTGTACACCTTAAACCTACAATGTCACCTGCCTTTTGGGCAAGGGTTGCCTTGCTGTTGTCACTGCTGCTCATGAATGAGCAGAACTAGCTCATTCTGAGTTTAATGTACCCATCACCTGCTGTTGTCCTTGGAGACTGTGTCCCATGAAGGGTACTCATGAAGCCCTCCTTCATCTAAAAAGCTTTCCTCCAAGCATATAAAATCACAGAATCATTAAGGTTGGAAAAAACCTCTAAGATCATTGAATCCAACCATTAACCTAACACTGCCAAGCCTAACAATGGGTTTTATTTTTATAATGCCAAAACCATGTCCCTATGCCGTGTTCTTTGTGGACAAATGGATTCAAATCCCCATGGAATCAAGGCATCAGTAGAGCTTTGCATTAAAACAGTGATAAATGAGAACATCTTAGCAGTTGCACTGTTTTATCTAGTCATGCATTGCTCTGGTCTCTATGAATGGCACTGCTTTAGATTCAAAATTTTAACGGAAGAAATTGGGGCCAAGCTATAGTGGTCTGAAATTCTCCAAATGACCAGAAAAGCCTTCCTTAGATGAAAATGAGAAGTTTCAAGTGTATCTAATATAGGACAAGAGAAAAACAAATCTGAGGTGACTTGAAAATGCCTTGTGCTCCTTTGGTTTGGCCAGTGGTCCTGATTAGTCCTTACTAGAACAGTCCTCCCTATAGAGGAGTGATTGCAGAAATGGGTCTGGGGAGCTGGCAGGTGTAGAGTCAGAGCAACCTCATTATCTCCGTGGTCCTTATATTGAGCCCATTTTCACCCACAGCACGGGCTCTTCTCTCACCTATAGGCACAGAGGCCGTACTGCACTGAACACCTTCCACTCAATTATTTAAAATTCAGTTGCTATGGATCTACTCAAGGCGATCAGTTTAAAGAAAATGCAGATGGCCTCTGGTTTTGAGTTCCCACTACGCTTTGGTTAATTTGGTATGTAAAGGTATTAGGTTAATTAAATGCCATGTGTTGCATGGGGACTGACTGCATTTGTGGATTAATAAGTATCCCAGAGCGTTCTGTGCTGAAAGTCCTCAAGCTGGCAGGCGGTTGTTTCACTAAGAAAGGAAGCTAACAGAGAGAAGTCCTGGGGGTATGAAGAGGTTTCCTATTAATGCTGCAGTTGTTTTTGCAGAACGGGTAGTTGCGGTGTCCTTCAGGTCCTTGTCCGGGTGTCAGCCCTTGCTGGAGAGACTGGAAGAATTTAAGTGAAGAGAAGCAAAGTTTGCTTTGAGATTCCAACAGGGCTGGTCGTATACAGGGAGCATGTCAGCTGGCCAGAGGAGGACCATGGCTGGTGCGTGGAAATTTTCCTGCTAGGAGAAGATCTTTACCAAGAGCCATATTGTGAATCAGGTCAGACGGTGTCCTGTGAGCAGCAGGCATGGTCACGCTGCAGGTCTAGAGCAAACCGGCCACTGTACTCGGGCATTCATGGTGGAATACATGTAGGAAGCAGAGAGAGGGACAAATACCGCTGCAGGGTTCTGGAGATGTTGAAGAAGAAGAAAGTCGTTTTTGTGCAGCCATGCCCTGAGGTGGTGGAAGATCAGGAGAGAGACCAGGGCAGATGGACGCTACTTCGCAATGTCAACCAGGTCCTGAAGCCCACGACCATGTTAGCGGTAAGATAGGGGATCCTGAGCCCTGAGCATGGCTGGAAGCTTTCAGGCTGCTTTGAAATCTCTCTTGCTGTTGATGGGATCCTTGTACTGCTTGTGTCAGCTTCTCTCACCTTCCTCTTTTGTCTCCCCTCCAAGCACTGTAGCTCCCCCGCAGTGCAACCTTCCTGCTCTTCACATTTGGAAGCTCCTCCTAAAGATCCTCTTTGTGAATTGTGTGGATCTGTGTGTGGTGTTTCCTCCTCTTTCACCACTGTTTGGTTGTCACTGCCCCCAGTTTGTGGGGACCAGAGGGTCTGCCCCAGAGCAATTTGGAAGATTTTTCTAGTTTGGGAGGGTGCTAAAACCCACTGGCTGTATTGAGGAGGAAGAGGCTGACCATGTTGATACTGTAAAGGGTCTGGTGGTATTCTAACTTCTCCAATACTCTGTCATGTGTTTTGGGAAATAAACTGCACCGGTGTAGGCTTGAGGCAGGTTATGCAACTCACAAGCCACAGCTGGTAAATGCATGAATCACCCCGATTTGCCCTGAAATCCCCAATATATCTGCTGGGTTTGGGGCTGATCCGAAGGTGATTGCTTCAGCAGAAGGAATGTAACTGGCTTCCATGGGGTTTATATGAAATTGATTAAAGTCAGAAAAGGAAATAGGTCGGCACTCTTAATAAGTGATGTTATTTTATAACCCCTCCTGACCTTCCTGAGCTTACCAGCTTAGCCCATCCCATAAGACTTTTTTCACCAGTATTAAGAACTGCACTTTAATGGGTTTAAAAAGAGCAGTTTGAGGGGACGAGCACTCTGTGCATTAGACAGACAAAGCACTAAGAAGTTGTCTTAGTGGTAGCAGAATATCAATTTACCTTGAGGAGGGCAGACTGCCTTTTATCTCAGCTGTGTGGTAATACACCATATGAAGCAGGCTGCTTTTACAGCTATTCTATATTAGGAGATTTTTAAGAAAAAAAAAAAAAACAGCATTACAATTCTTGGATTTTTGATCAAGAGCAATTTTCACAGAGCTACTAAGGTGTCTGAAAGGTTTTCTGCTGAGCAGAAACTGAGCAAGCTGGCTCGTCTTTTGCTGACACCTTGATCAGGTTACCCACTGTGTGCATGAATTTGCCCGGTGATGCAGAGAGGATAACAGTGCTGAACATTCTGAAATGCTTTCAGAGTCTTGGATCAAAGGAGCTAAAAAAAAAAAAAAAAAAAATTATATTATATTATTTATATTATATAAATAGATTTATAACATATCTGCTCCTGACACTGTCTTCATTGCTTGTGATTTTTTTGCCTTTTTTAACTGTTATGAGATGCGAGGATAAGACAGTTAATGAGAATATTAAATTAATATTATATTTTTATGAGCTGGATAAAGATACTTAGAGCTGCAGCACAACCCTCTGAGGAAATGAAAACCCAAAGTAAGGACTGAATCCTGAGCTCCATGAAAGCAGGATGACTTCGTTGATATCCTAGTGGAAACCTAGCGAGCAGCTGCCAAGGGCAGAGTCTGCCACAAACTGTTTGGGAATTCCTGGTGTGTAGTTTCTCCATGTGTGGATCCCTGAGTGTAACCTTACATCCAGGTGGTACTCACAGGTTTGTGTCTCTCAGAAGTCTTAGTGAATGGTGACTTGGATGGTGATGTTTCCCATTTCCACCGCCCAGCTCAGAGATGAACATTGTTTAGCAGCCAAACCAAATCTATAAATATGCTCTGTCCACAGAAATAGTTGATAATGGATACTCAGGAAAGGGGTTATATGAGAGCACATGCAAACTGATGCATCCTGATTCTCTCTCTCCCAGCAGTTTTTCAGGACTTCAAAAGGTAGATACTGCATTTGCATCACACTTAATAGGTACAAGTGGAACTGGTCCCCAAGAATGTGGTGTTAGGTGGGGCTGCAAGTCCACAGCATTAGTCTCAGCTGCATGAATGAAAACACACCTGACAACTAGATTGCTCCCAATTTTAATACCTTCTCACCTTGAGAATAGGGGTAGGACACAATTCTGCTTTGTTCCAGTGTGGGTCCTGCTTGGGGCTTTAGTTTGTAGCTATTTTGGAGTTTGCTTTTGTATTGAGGAAAACAGTTTCTTTAAAAGCTTTTTCGCATTTGAGTAATTTAATACCCACAGATCTGATGAGCAGATAGTCCCTGCCCAGCAGGACTGACAAAGGTGTATAGGAATCAGTAGTGACATGAAGTGAGTGGATAGAGGATAGAGGTCAACTGCTTGCTGTGCCTTTCAAAATGAAAACACAGAGGTCTGAAATGAAATAGGTAAAACATTTGAAACATGTAAAAGGACACAGCCTTTTGGGATTATGGATCCTAGAACTTTGCACAGCTTCAGGACTCAAATGAAAGTGCTCAAAGCAGATAAAATCCACTGAGAAGTATCAAATACAAACAGCCCACCTATACATTGCTGTAGCTGGAAGAATTTCTGAAGAAGAACATATATTTGCCTCTCTGTTTGTGTTCTTAACCCATCTTTAGTCATTCCCTTTTCAGCAGTCTCCAAGGAATATTTGATAATGGTTTTTGCAAGTAAGAAAGGTGCCACATATCTCCAGATAAGGCTTAGCAGAGCTCAAAACCATCTTCTCAATGTGACTTCCTAGATTTGTATGTTACACAGAGAAAAACCTCTACCTGCGTGGGCTTTTATGCCTGTATCGCTCTTCTGTAACCACTCATGAGCTGGAGAAGCAGAGAGTTAGGGCAGTGGGACAGCAGAGAGTCAGTTCCATGCGCTGTGTGGACAATGTCCTGCTTCTGGCACCTTGCAGGGGGTTTCACAGAGTGATGGAATCATTAAGGTTGGAAAAGACTTCAAAGATCTTTGAGTCCAACCATTTACCCAGCACCAGCGTGTTCACCACTAAACCACATCCCCAAGTGCCCCATGCAAAGCATTTGCTTTCCTGAGCCTCTGTGTAGGAAAAGCGGTGGTTTGAGGTTTGTGAGGGAAGTCATTTGACTTGTGCTGATGACTTGGGTACAAAACATTAACAACTTGTATCCCAAGGGATGCTGAGCTCCCTGCAGCACTGAATGTAAATATGCTGTCTTTGGTTCCAGGGGGATTATGTGTGGATGGACCTCAAAACCGGACGGGAATTCGACGTCCCCATTGGAGCGGTGGTTAAGCTGTGTGACTCTGGACAGATCCAGGTCGTGGATGATGAAGGCAATGTACGTACAAAGGCTTGTGATGTCCCTTCTTCAGATCTGTGGCCTTGCTAGGCCAGGGGTCCCAAGGCCATGATAATCAACTTTGTTATGGACTTCCTGTATGTCCTTGGGAATCGACTGTGCCATAGTTTTCTATTTGTAAAGACAAGACAACGTTGTGTCCCTGTTTTTGTGGCTGTACTGGGAGTGCAAAATTGAGAACCTTTGTTGTTATGATTCAGGACAGCTCGTGTAACAACACGTAGGACTCTGATTTCTTCAGAGGGCTTATATCAAAGTTTATTGAAAGACAGATACTTTTTATACAGTGTTTTGGTACAATGAATAGGATTGGTCCTTTAGGGCACCACCTTTTTGTAAACATCTCTACCAGTAAACAAGTTGGAAAAACACCAGGTGTCAGGAGGAGGCTATCTAAAGGGATTGTTTATAGGGATTGTTTTCACAATTTCCCAGGCTACACTGAGAGAGTTTTGTCCTTGGCTTTCCCACAGGCTTCAAGGCACTGCCTGGAGCCTAAGAGTCCATGTTCTGATCACGGTCAGTTCCCAAAAACATTCTTGAGAACGATAGCAGAAATGTCCAAAATATATTTAGGTAGTTATTTGGGCAAACCCCCCTCAACCTGAGGTTCCTCTGTTGTTATCCAGTCCTTTCTGTCCTTCCACCTCTTACCAATACCTGATGTGCCCAACACTGGTTCTCCTTCAATTTCCCACCTCTATTTTTGTGCAGTGGTGGCTATTTAGAGTAAGGTCTTTATCAAGGTGGTTCTCTGTTTTCGTTTTTTTTTTTTTCCTTCACACCCTTAAAGGGTAATAGAGATTTAGATTTGGTTTGGCAGGGTCCTTGTGGGCAATTTGTTGTGGCTTTTGAAGCCTTTAGAAGTCGTGAGTCTAAATAACACTGCCAATAAAAGTATGATTTTACCACCCCTGTCCATCCCTTTCTCCTTTTCTAAATCATCTTCTCTCTGTCAACGTTCTTTTGTGGCAAAAGGTTAATCAGTGATGTGAAAATGCATTTGTGAAGGCGAAGGCACATCTGCTATTTGCTATAAAGTCTCCTGATGTGCTGAATGACCATGTTGCCCTGGAGGAGGCTCCTGCCAGAATGGCTTGTATCTCCTGTCTCTTGTTGCTCCAATAAAACTCCAATAAAAAGATGCTTTCCTTCTTCTGTTACAAATCTTTCAAATCATCACTGTCTTGCCCCGGGAATAGAATCTGTGGCACGTGTGCTGATGTTCTTTTGTCTGGTCCTTCTCTTTGGAATGGGCTGTTTGTGTCTTTCATCCAAATGATCTCTCATTTGACTTACCTTTCTGTGCCCTTGCTCTTTTCCTAGGAGCACTGGATTTCCCCACAGAATGCCAGCCACATCAAACCCATGCACCCCACCTCCATCCATGGGGTGGAGGACATGATTCGCCTGGGGGACCTGAATGAGGCCGGGATTCTCAGGAACCTGCTGATTCGCTATCGGGAGCACCTCATCTATGTGAGTGTCCACCTCACCTCCTCCTCTGGTTCTGCACTCCACCCCCTGCTCTCCCTAGCTCTGAGGTAACCGTGGTGGGGATCCCTGATTGAACTGAGCATCTGGGTTTCTACCTTCACCTTGTCCCAGGTGGTGAAGGGTTTCTGGCTTTGGAGGACATTGCAGAGCTTCTAGATGCCCCAGTGAAAGACTCCATGAGTTAGGTGATGGGAAAAGTCCACACCACCTTGCTGTTCCACCCCTGTAGAAGTTTTGGGCATGTGCATTAGCTTTCTGCACACAGAATAACCAGTTCAGCCCAGGCCATGAGCGTGTTGTAGCCATCCTAAGGCAAAAACTTCTGTAGAGGTGCAAACTACATGTTGAATGTGACCCTTCTGTCCTCTCCCCCTGAACCATTAACTTATTTAACCCCGGGGGGTGAAGACAACCATTGCTGGAAGTGGAAGCAGTGGAGAAGGATGGAGGGGCATGCATAAAAAAAGTGGGAGCAAAGAAGTGAACAACTCCCAGAACACCACCAAAAAACCTTCCCAGTCTGTGTTCATGGCTTATTACCCCTAGGTTGCCTGGGATCCTGGCAGTTGATCTCTGAGCATGTCCTTCCTTAGGTCAGCTCAGTCATGTCATGCCCAGTGGACCCAGTGCAGCCTTGCAAAAGAGACATTCACAGGTTGAGGGGTTTACAGGGAGCCAGTCAGAACAGCCAAAAGCCCCTCCCTCCAAGCAGAACAAGAGTCAGCATTCAAGTTTCTGTGCTGGTTTTATCAGTGTTCTCTGTGCTGTGTAGTCTTCTGCACATTCTTCAGACAGAAATTCAGACTGCACATATGTTTGCTGCTAGATAATGTACTCAAACAGTCTCTGCAAATTCAGAAAATTTGCTATTACTGTTAAGTCCTACAGGTTTCAGATATTCAGATAAGTGTCTGCTGTGCCTTTGAAGGCCTTGTCAGAACCTCCTGGTCATCTAATTTCTAAAAGGCTCTAGAGACTACAAGATTTTCAGGCCAGAGGGAATTGCAAGACAGTCAGACTTCACAGATAAAGTAAGCTAACACAGTAGGGGTGGGATTTTATCTATCAATCTGTTTGTTCATCACTGCTTGATGTCCAGTACTTTTTGATAAGATGGTTTTGGATTAGGGCTGGGCAGTGATGGAGAAGACACCACTCGGCTGTACAGGCTGTTAATATGATGGACAGCTCCTCTCTGGGAGATATCCTTCTCTTCTTTCAGAGATGGAGTCCAATCCTGGAGGAAGGGGACATAAGTGCTGAAAAGGCACCCTTAAGTCCCCAAAGCTTGGAGCAGAACAGAGACTTCCAAATGAATCTCTCACTCAGACACTTTATTTGTTGTGCATGATGCCTAAGTCCCCTGTATTGTCAGTTTAGACAAAAAGAGTATAGCCAGAAAATTATTCCCACGTTAGATGAACTGAATTTCTCCCTTTATAATTAAAATTTCTTGCCATTTATAATGATAAACTAGGAAGTTAACAGCCCAAATTCATATTTGAGGTGGTGTTTCCACGGGCATCCATGGCAGTGACCAGAGCAGTCAATAGAGCCAACAGAGACAAGATTGCCTTTCAGCTATGCAAACAAAAGTGCCTCTCAGATGCTTTAGAGCTGACTGGTGCTTGGATATCACAGAGGAGTTTATGTTGGAAGATTTTAGGCTGGAGGTCTACAGTGCAACCTCCCCCAGCTCAGAGCACATCCATCTTCAAGGTTGGCTGCAGTATTCATGTGGATAACTGAATTCAAGCAACCTGAATGCCACCCAAGAAGTATAGATGGCAAATAATTTGTAGCTGATTGGCTCATTCAAGGAACTTGAATTTACCCACTGAGCATTGCCCCTTTTTCCCCTGCTTGCGGGCACCCTGCAGTGGCACAAAGTGGATTCCTGCCACTCTCTCTGAGAAAGTTTGGATTGTGTTGGATATTTTTTCAGTGGTGTCTGTGTGTCTCTTTTGGGGTACCTATGTTATCCAGCAAGTGCCTGTTGCTTCTCCTAGTGACCTGAGGTCCTCAGATACAATCCCATGTGTACAGTATCATCAGATTGCCTGTGCCTACACCAAGCTCCTTCAAAAAAGTTCTGTCTCTGAGTTCCCTTGTCAAGCTATTCACAGGCATCTGGGAAGATTAGGGACACAAACAAGCACTGGGCAAAGTGTTGTTTGGCATCATCCTAATAAGGGCCGATGCAAAGGGCAGCTTTTAGCCTGGAGGTGAGTGTGTGTGGTGATTTGGGCTGAAGTGACACAATAACCACATCAGTTTCTTTACAAGTTCTTCTGGTCCAAGGGTGACAGCAGTGTGTCCTACAGAGTTCCTGCCTAAGGGATGGCCACATCCCACAATGACATTTGCATCACAGAGGTTCCAGGTTACTGTGTCTTGATTGCTCCACACCACTAATGGCTTTAGAGTGCCAGCTCAGGAACTGGGCACAGCACATCAGTCAGTGCAATCTCAAAATCAGAATGACACTCTTAAAATGACAGAGAGTGCATAGCTTGATAGAGAGGTATACAAACCACTCCTGTCTACAGGTATGTAGTTGGAGGCTCAGGAACCCAACCTTAGATCTCAGCTGTTAAGAGTGATGGCACTAGGAGGACTGATTTGTGTCGGATGTGGTAAATATTGATGACAGTTTTTGCAAAGCCAAGGTGCCATATGGATGCCATGTATGCAGGGGACACCCAGTCCTCTGAGGTGTTTTTTTCTGTGGTATAATTAACACTGCCTTAAAGATAGTGAGACTTCACTGCTTGAAAGGATTTCTGAGTCTGCTGAGTAAATTATTACTTTTCCAATGGGACTTCAGTTCCTTTTGTTTCCTCATGCCCTTAGCTTTGTGGAGGTTGTAGTTCTGCTCTAATAAAATATAATTTCCCTTTTTCTTCTCCCTCACGTTTTATTCATTAGACAAACTGCGGCGGGAGGGTAAGTATGATGCTTGGCAATGTCATTTGCAATTGCTGTCATGCCTTCCACTGGATCACCTTTTTCTGTTTGCCATTGTGGCCTTCTCATTTACTTTGCACCACCACTGCTGCTGCTTCATAAATGCATTGGGAGCATCCATCTGCTTTGGTGCAGAGCTTGACCCACATGGTGAAGTTGTGACACCTTCCCAGAGCTGGAAAATTCCCAACCTGTGAATGTGGTTAAAGCTTTAAGTGCTTCTCAGTAATGACCTTAACTTGAGGGGAAGAAATGTCTGCAGCAACATATGAAAAACTTCAACAAGGTCTTCTTGCCCATGGTTTGGCTTGCACGCAGCAAGAGAAACTATGCTGAATAGCAGGAGAGTCTGGTGGGGAGTTTGGACTCATGAGTTAGTTAAATCTCTTTATCTGCAAATGAAACCAGTGCCTGCTGCTGCTCTCTGAGGGCTGCCAAAATGCAGTAATGTTTGGTAGAGCTTTAACCCCATAACAATCCAGATGAAGTCAGCCATGGTGTTCTGGGTAGTGAGGGAAGCAGGCTCAGAAAGGATTTGTTTGGGGCTAATTAAAATGTAGGTCATGCAGGCAGTAATGAATTTGCTGTGAGATGCGGTTCCTGTGGTCAGCTATGGCAGAGTCCCTGCTCTCAGTAAAGCTTTATTTTTCCAATAGAAAAGGGCTTTTACATCACCCAGCAATAGAAACCAGTGAGCTACTATTTCCTTGGAAGTGCCCTTTGGCCTCTCATCAACAGAGTGAACAAAGTTTTGCCTTCTCTCAGCTGTGAGAATTGGGCAAATTGCGATTATTTATCAACTAGGAATGACCTACGAAAACAAGCAATAGTACGAGAGTTCATGCTGACAAAGAGTTTTGTGGATCACAAGGGAAGGGTCAGTGAGAGCATCCAGAAGGCATTCCTAATGGTTAACACCTTTAAAAGCCTCTCTGTTTGCATTTGTGACTGGGCAGGTCGGTGTGACTGAAATGCAGGGGTTTTAGAAACCTCTAAAAGGAATTAGATTTTTTTGTTAAAAAAGAGGCTCAAAGAAGGTGAGAAATGTCTCTAAAATTAACCTGGAATAAATTGTAAAGAGGAAAAGAGTTTTCCAAATATCTCAGCCAGGGCTCAAAGGAGTTTTCATTAGGGATCTTGATGTCATAATCCCATTCCGAAATTGAGCTCCCTCCTTCTCTGAGCACTGAGATTACATGTTCTGTCGCCTTTGAAGGCTTCTCTGGGATGTCTCTGCTCCCTTATTTCAATGCCTTCTTCTTCTAAAATCCAGTCTACATGATTTCACAGCCAATTTCTACCCTTAGAAGTTGTGACAGCATTGTTCTGGAGCTCAAAGAGCTTTTTCCCCTTACTGGCACATAATCCCGCGTTACAGAGAAGAGTATTGTGTCGTTTCTCAGTTACCATTGTAAAGTCAAACCTCACATGGGACTGAACTGAGAGTTGCTGTCTTGTGTTGGCCATGAGACAGGAAGGTGAGGAACCCCTAATGGCTTTCATCATCCCTACTATGGGACACAGTTGCCACCTGCTGGCTGCCTTCAGGAAGCCGGAGCTGGTGGCAAGTTTTGCATAGATGGCAAGTTATTTCTTCTCTCTCGCAAGCATCCTTGGCTGTGGCACTTTGCTGCTTTGTGCCAAAGCCTTGCTGGATTTAGGCCATGCAGATCCATAAGAATTATATGAATGTTGAAATTACTTATTTTGTTTCCTGAAAAAAATATGTGCAGTAGTGGGGGCACTTTCACAGCTGGTTCTACCAGGAAGGTAAGGTGAGATTAGTCTTGCAACTTCAGTTGCTAAAAATTAACCTAGAGAAAGTGACTTGACTTCTTTGAAGTCACAGAGTGAAAGTAGCCTTCTTTCTGATGGCCCTTGGCTAACCCAAGGTGGAGGCCCATTGACTCAGCTGCTCTAGACACTGACTTTTAGACAGATGAAACAGGGGAAGGAGATCCTTATTGTCTGCCTTGAGCTTCGGATGTGGCCAAACCTCCTAACCTCAGTACTGCATCTGAGCAAGATAACAAAGTTCATGAGTCCTTTGATGAGAGACTTGAGAGAAACAGCTTCTGCAAGGGCAGAAATGAAAGAGCCAGATACTACAGGGAGTTTGCTACCCAAGGCCCAGGACAGCTGGACTGAAGGCCATTTACAAAATTTCAGAAATAGATGAAAAGGGATATGTCAGGACTTTTTGGGCAATATCCATCTGCACAGGACAAGGTTTAAACTGAGGTATGGAGAGATTTGGTTAGGCAGAGATGGTAGAGAAGAATGCATTGCAGAGGGAAATTCAGCAGCTGCTGTGGATTGATAAAAACAGGTTTGATACTCATCTGTCAGAATGGTTTGGATCCAGCTGGTCCTGCCTTGAGATATGGGAATGGTTGTCAGGTTTCTTTCATCTATGGTTTCTCATTGTACATGCAATGCAGTAGATGTGTATGGATATATGCTGGCTCTGGGGATATTTTTGCAAATATGAGCTTCTCTTAAGACTCTGAATCTTAACTGAGAGCATACAAAATATGTATTAAGGCTTGAAACCATGCTGTGCATGAGCAAGGCTGAATATTAACTGATTTAGGTATTTTGGTACTTCTGTTCCAATTTACTCCAGGCTCCCCCTGCAAGCATCTCTGACTTGAGCATCATCTTTCATCCAGCTTTTAAAAAGCCTTGATTTTTCTGGCCTCCATCCACATCCCATCCGAGCTCCAAAGTCTCTCAGCTGCCCCTCACTGTCCCCATAAACCTTCTTGTGCTTCTCCTCCAGACATACACTGGTTCAATACTGGTGGCAGTGAACCCCTACCAGCTCCTACCCATCTACTCACCTGAGCAGATACGCCTCTACACCAACAAAAAGATTGGTGAGATGCCACCACACATCTTTGCAATTGCTGACAACTGCTACTTCAACATGCAGCGCAACAACAAGGACCAGTGCTGTATCATAAGGTGAGTTGCTGAGTTTCCAAATGTGCCATTTCCTGAAAGCAGATGCTGAGCAGATGCAACGTGCTTGATTTGGAACAGCTTGTCAGATAGAATCACACATTGAGTGACTGATTAGGTCTTCCCTCCACATATTCCCAGTGCAGAGGTGGTCTCTGTTCGCAGTCACCCTGTTCCTAGTAAAGGTGCTTTATCAATACTTTGGTATTTACTCTTACAACCCAATAGATCTCGTATTCATTTTTAACCTCCACTTTTAAATTCAAGCTCAGTATTCCTACAGACATCAAAAATGCAAACGTGGATACTTTCTGCAAAAGGAAGGGTCAGGGACAAGCTTGGTCACTGGGCCTGTGGTGATTCACACTGCTGTGCAGTGTCTCCATGCATGGCTCTCCTCTGGACCGATCAACCTTGGGCACCAAGAAGTGCCTGGTCACAGTTATGGGTATAGTTACCTCCAGTATCTGTCCCAGATTGTGATATGAGCCAGATTTGATGTCCTCAGCTCTCCAACATGATCCTATAAATTCTGAACCCACAGTCTTTTTCATTTGAGGCACCCTTTTCCCCAAGGCATGCCTACCCTAAGTTTCATTGAATGAAAAAAACATAACTCTGGAACATCCCGTGTGCAGTCTTTCAGATACATGAGTCTGAAAAGGCCATTCAGTAAGGCTTTTTTTGCTGGTCTAAAAAAGCATCATGTGGGGCCCATAGGAGAGTCAATACAGTGTGCCAGTGGCCTGAAAAGTGTAACAATTTGCCCATGAGGACAGGGTTAGATACTCAACATCAGGAAGGTCTGTTTCTGTCAATTTTTTTGGCTACACCATGTATCAGACACACCATAGACTCACCCAAATATTTCTGCCCAGCCCCTTCACAAGATAACTGAGATTATCTTTCAGTGAAGAGAAAAGTTTGAGGAATAACTCTGGCTTCCTGCCCCATAAGGTTCTTGTCTCCCATCTTCTCCTTGTTAGAACAAGCCTAGAAGCCCTGTGGAAGTCCCTGCTGTTAAAAAGCTGTATTTCACAGTCTGCCTTATCACAGCTCAAGACTGGTGATGAAGATGTCTCATGGGAACAGCTAGACCCTGCACCACAGGGTCATGGTCTGGTGATCATACCTGGAAAAGCACTGACTGAAAGTACTTTGTTACCTTCTTAGTGCTGATTGAATGATGGCATTTGCTGGCTGTACCCAAACTCAGGCAACAGCTTGGGCCAAATGAAACACAGAGCAAATCTGGACCTTGGCTGAAAGCTGTCTGGTACCATGTTCTACCATTTGTCCCACAGCCAGTCCTTGGGGTGCTGGAAACCCATCCTTAGTGGTCTCATCCTGCCTATGCTAACAGAAGAGACACAGAGACAGAAGTTCCTTTGGAGACAGAGGGAAGGACACTGGCAGGGAAGGGATGCATCATGACTTTCACTGACCTCCACTCCTGTTGTCTTTGCAGTGGAGAATCCGGAGCAGGGAAGACAGAAAGCACAAAACTGATTCTGCAGTTCCTGGCAGCAATCAGTGGTCAGCACTCCTGGATTGAGCAGCAGGTCCTGGAGGCAAATCCCATCTTGGAAGGTGAGGCCTCAGATAATAAAAAATTCTTTTGCTGGAAAAGATAAAAAACAGATTTAGAAACCATAAAATATAACAAAATGTAAATCCCTTATGTCACATTTTGAGTTTCCGAAAAAGTGACAAAACTTTTTTTGAAGTATACGTTAGCTAAACAACACATTCAGATTCTTCCCATCTGAATTTATTTTTCACAAGACTAATATTCTCTGATTTGATCTCTCAGTGTTTCCTTTAATAGTTTTGACAACTATTGTTGAAAGCAAAGCATTTCAGCTTCGCTGAATTATTTTTACATAAAACTGTTTTGTTACTTAAAAATTTGAAAAAACCTGTGGTTTTCCACTTAAAACAGTACTTGTTTCCGAGAAAAATCCATACAAATCCCTGAATTTTACCTAATTCTGTGTGTAGTATGTAAATGTGCTGATCAATTTTTGAGTATCTGACGTTCAGTCAAAGCTCTTTTGAAAAATCTCACTACGTCTTCCAGTGCTAGATTGCATGCAGAGCATCAACATCCCATCCGTGCTGCATTCAGCTAACTAATTATTTGTATTTTTTGCCCATAGTTGCAAAAATCCCATTTCTATTCTTTGATGGTTCCATAAAACATCAGTTTAATAGGACCTCAGCTTCACAGCACCTTGTGCTGGCTGTATACAGTAGGAAACCCCACCTTTTCCTTCCAAGATCAATGAATGGCAGCAAAATGCAGAAAAAGAAATAGAGGAGTCCAAGAAAGAACCAGATAATGAGAATCAGCTTGTGGCCTAAATAGGTTCATTGGCAAGCTGTTACTGTGATCAGCCCCACTATTTTAATTGGATATCTTTAAATTAAATAGGTTATCTCACCCTCTTGACCCAACATGATGCCAGATGTACCTTTTGTGCTTACGCAGAAAAATTGCATTTTCCTTAAAGAATAACATGGGGGTTGTTCTCTAAAGATTGAGATTTCATCCGCCTGGTCTAGTGGGAAGTGTCTCTGCCCTTAGCAGAAGGGTTGTAGATGATCTTGAAGGTCCCTTCCAACCCAAACCATTCTATGATTTTTACCTCCTCTGCTTGATAAATAACCCTCTAGGAACCAACTGAAGTGTGACAAGCACACAGGGCACTATTGAATATGCACTTAGTCACTGTTGAGATTGAGGAAAGGGAGGGTCTGTAATTTAAGCTCATGTCCATCACCTGCCAGAAATCCTGGAGCAGAAATTGCAGGGTGTGCTGGCTTAGGGCACTTACCCACACCCAACAGATGATGGACACGGGTACCTTTCTCAGCACAATCTGTTTGCAGGGAGAAGTCGCCTGCTGGAAGCTGGCTTAGTTGTCTGTATTTCCCTTTTGGATGTATTTTCCCTTTTCTTTCCCTCTCAGTCATTTAATCATTCACCAGCATCTCTGCCATTTTCTGCACAGTGTTACCTTTCACACTGCAGCCACTCTTGCTCAACTCTCTTCTATTTCACCAGCTGCCACCAAGATCCTGCTGTCCTAGCCCTTCTTCCTGGATAAGGTCACCCAATTTCCAAGCTTTCTCCTCTGTGCTCCTCTCTGTATTTCCAAGGACAGTCATCTGATATACATCTTGTTTCCTCACATTGAGATGAAATTCATCCAGCCAAACTTAAGGGAAGGCTTTGGGGCTGCTTTCAACCCTCTCAGCCTCACTCTTCTGACTTTTTCCCTGCCATGAGACCAGATCCATCATCCCCCCTGCATCCAATCCTCTCTAACACACCATAATTCTTGCAGCTTTCGGGAATGCCAAGACCATCCGTAATGACAATTCCAGCCGGTTTGGGAAGTACATTGACATCCACTTCAACAAAAGGGGAGCCATAGAGGGGGCCAAGATTGAGCAGTACCTGCTGGAGAAGTCCCGGGTGTGCAGGCAGGTAAGGTGATACACACCTGCAAGGCGTGGGAGCTGGCAACCTTTGCCATGCCATTCACCTCACAGAGCTGATACTTGCTCTTCCCCTGCAGGCCCAGGATGAGAGGAATTACCACGTGTTCTACTGCATGCTGAGAGGAATGACCCTGGAGCAGAAGAAGAAGCTGGGTCTTGGAAAAGCCACGGACTACAACTACCTTGCCATGGTGAGAGAGCAGTGAAACAGAGGTCTGGTGGAGTGATGTGGTGGAAGGTTCTTAGCAAGGGAGAAGGAAAAGAGAGGTGCTTTTGCAGCCAAGAGCTGCTTTGCTGGTTATGACCTTCCTGAGCCTTAGCCACAGGGCTTGACAGATCTCTTTGTCTCACCACCACAAGGCTCACAGTCTTAGTGGAAATCCTTAATCCCTGCGTCTAGACCAGGCTATTTCCACACTTTCTGTGAAGTAGGACACAAGCTTGGATGGGATGGTGTATGGTGCCCATGCCACGTGTTTGGAAGTAACCAGGGTGTTAGGTAAGACCTGCTGCTCTTGAGGTAGTGATGGTTATAGAGGGGTGCTTGTCTGGATGGCACATTCTCAGCAGAATATGGGGCTGAGCTGTGTGTACTCCAATTGTCTGACTGAGCCAGCAATCTCCACACCCCACTCCCTGTATACCAGTGTTGATATCCAGAGGAGCTGATAGAAGCAGGTGTAATTAAGGCTAGTGCATCATCAGCAAGGCTGGGACCCAGCTTTCTAACTGCACCAGTGGGAGCCTCTAGCCCCTTATCCCCATCTCAGAGAGCTTTTTCTCTTCTGCTGATGGCAGTCAGACACAGGGTACCTGTAGACAACAGGTTAAGTGTAGGTTACAAGTCTGAACACTGAATCACAGAACATGACAAAGGGCAGAGCCAGATCTACAAGTTCAGCATCATCCCTTAAACAAAACATTGCTGGTTCTGAGGGAAGCCCAGCTTAGGGTTACACCCCAGTGCTTCCTGGCTTTGGCCCATGCAGTGTGTGCCCTGTCTGCCTCCCCAGGGTAACTGCACGACCTGTGATGGCAGAGATGATAGCAAGGAGTACGCCAACATCCGCTCTGCTATGAAGGTCCTCATGTTCACCGACACCGAGAACTGGGAGATCTCCAAGCTGCTGGCTGCCATCCTGCACATGGGCAACCTGCAGTATGAAGGTAAAAGGACAAAATACAGGGGCATGGTCCAGTGCACTGCTGCTCTTTATTCTGCATGCTGACAGGGAGCCAAGCTTAGGGATGGAGGGCTGTATTCAGAACGCCTGCCATGGTCCCATGCCAGGGACTCAGGTGTTTGTTGTGGCATTCAAGGACAAGGAAGAAGGAGTAATTCCACCTGCCCACACCAGGGCTGCTAGGCTGCAGTGTGCTCAATGACATCCACATTTTCTGAATGTCGTGAGGTTGAATATGGCCACAGTCCATTCAGTAGACTCAGGTTTTACAAAATGAGACTAATGGAGTGTTTGACAGGTGCCTGTGTGATTGGTTATGCCTTTGTAAATGTACCAAACAGCTCTGCCTTCAGAAATGACACAGTGATTTAAAAAGCCTCTTCAGAAGACAGAAGCCTAAAGCACTTAGATGCTAGAAGCATTACTATATTCTTTACCATCTGGTCTGGCAGAGCAGAGTACAGGTCCTTTGCAGCCAGCAGCAGGACTTCGGCAGATGCATGAACTTTTCTCTCCCTTCTGATGGCCAGATTTTGCCAGGACATCACACAGAGGCAGTGGAGAAAGACCCTTTCCCTCACCCCATCCACTTTCTGTAGAGACACGTCCCTTGCTGATGGCTTTCCCTCTGCCTTTCTTTCCCCAGCTCGGACCTATGACAACCTGGATGCCTGCGAGGTTGTTCAGTCAGCATCGCTCATCACTGCGGCAACATTGCTAGAGGTCAGTGGCCCTGCAGTGCTGCTGTTCCCCCCTTTCTGATCTGATCCCAGGTTTTTAGAATTGTGGCAAAGCTTTGTCTGAGCCAGCTTCTCCTTGCAGTACCAGCTCTAGGAGGCTGAAGAGGCCCAAATATGCCATATTGTGTCCTGCATTGACAGCAGGAAAGTGAAAGTCTCCATCTGGGCTGTGTAGCCAGAGGAGGCTTCAAAGGTGCTCAGAGGGCTGAAGCACCTCTTCTATGGAGACAGGCTGAGGGATTTGGAGTGTTTCAGCCTGGAGAAGGCTCTGGGGACAGCTTCGAGCCCCTTTCAGTACCTAGAGGGGCTGCAAGAGAGCTGGAGGAGGGACTTTTGACAAGGGCGTGGAATGATAGGACAAGGGGAGTGGCTTCATATTGAAAGAGAGCAGATTTAAATTAGATATTAAGAAATTCTTCACTGAGGGTGGTGAGGCACTGGAACATGTTGCCCAGGGATTTTGTGGCTGCTCCACTTGTGGGAATGTTCAAGGCCAGGTGTGATGGGACTTTGAGCAACCTGGTCTAGCAGAAACTGTTCCTGTTGGGGCATTGGAACCAGATGATCTTTAAAGGTCCTTCCAACCCAAACTATCCTATGATTCCATGATCTGATTAACTGAGCTTCCCTTCATACCACAGCTAGAAACAGACCCTCTGGTGGCACATCATCCTAGAAAAGGCACCTGAAATACCTCAGTCCCTAAAGTAGGGTGTTTCCCTCACTGATATAAAGAAAGTTCATAATGGTACTTGAGACAGATGTCATATATACTCTGTGTATCTGAAGTGAGGTAAGATGACCCTCACTGAAACCAAACATGCAGTGACTGGAGCATTCTTCAGTGGCCTTCCCAAGAGCTAACAGGGATCCCTCAGAGACAGCATCTCATCTCCATAGGCGCTGCTGATCCCAGAGTGTGATCCACAGCTCTCTGTCCACTTAGGCAGTGGACATTTCCCTGAAGAGAAGGTGATGCAAAGCTTTAACCCATGCTAGTAACATACAGCTTTGCAGGCTTTGCTTTGTTTTCTCATCCTGTCTCCCCACACCTCATTAACATCTCATGCTAAGTCACAAGATTAAAATATGGTTAATAATAATGTTACTTTTTCTCTCTGAAAATGCCTGTGTCTTCATTTGAGGCACCTGCCCTGTACAGCAGCTGTGTTTGGTGTTGTCTCTGCCAGGTTGAGCCTCAGGATGTGATGAACTGCCTCACCAGCCGGACTATAATCACAAGGGGTGAAACTGTCTCCACTCCTCTCAGCATGGAGCAAGCACTGGATGTGAGGGATGCTTTTGTAAAGGTAAGTCTTAGGGCATTTCCTTATGCCTTCTGTTGATAAGCTGAAGAAATCTGCCCCTTCTGAGACTGGAGCATCCACTGCACAGGAAAAGGGTCTCGCTTGGTACCTGTGTGGGCTGAGATCAGCAAATGCCCTTGGAACCATGTTCCAGTTGGGAGGTACAAAGAGTTGAGATGGAAGGAGTCTCGGTAGCCTGCTCTGCAAGGGATTTGCAATCTGGACTGGAGATTGTCTGTACTCGAAGGGGACCTGCAGAAGGACCTAGCATTCTGAAATGACTTTACCTCAGCTTCAGGAAAGATTCTCAGCTGCTGTAAATCAGATCAGCTCTACCAACACCTCTTGCACTCACACCTGAATTTCAGGATTTGGGAACATAAGCAACAGTAAATACAGCTGAATAGCACAGGGCCAGGGATAGAGCAGTCCAGAAGCCATCAGAGCACTTAAAACATCTTGAGGCATTGGAGTGATGAAGGTTGATGGGGTGGGTGTGCATCACTGCTATGCTGTTTGCAGCCCCATGTAAAATTGCAAGACAAGCATTATTTGCATGCTTTGGCCAACTTGGACCCTCATTTTATCTGTGGGAAGTTGGTAGATCAAGCTGGTTTGATAGCTAACTAGCCTGCGAATCCTGGCAGTGCCTTCTCTAGTGGTGACAGGCCTTTGAATTGGGCTCCCCTCTTGGTTGCACTGCTGTAGCTTATAAAATAAAAATTAATAATGGTTTAAAACATGAAGTTCTGGAATTACTGAAGCAGCAATATCAGTCTCATTAGATCATCAGACTGTTCAGCCAGTGCTGCAATGTTTCAGTGAGCACCTTGTTCAAGTGAGCAAGATGTTCTTGCAGCATAACATGGCTCTGCTCTGCTGATCTGTAGAAACCAAGGAAAGGACTGTCTGGCTTCACAGCAAGCCCACAGATCCAAAGTTTAGCACTATCCAAATTTGGGAGTTTGCTCTCAATTGTCTTTTAGCTAGACTTTCAGGTCTGTTTTCCTTGATCTACCTAATGGTTCTTGAAGCTTTGAACTGTGTCAAGAGTCTGCCACAAATGTTGGTGAGCACATACTCAGGGACTGTCTGGTTGTTGGCCATGCTTTGGGAGAAACTGTGTCGTCAAGGGTGAAGTGGTGACACAGACTAGTGGGACAAACTGCTGAACTGTCTCAGTGAGCTCCAACTTTGGGATGTTGCAGGGAATTTATGGGCGACTTTTTGTGTGGATTGTGGAGAAGATCAACGCTGCAATTTACAGACCTCCTTCCCAGGAACTCAAAAGTATCAGGAGATCCATCGGCCTTCTTGACATATTTGGCTTTGAGAACTTCACTGTGAACAGGTATGGAGCCTGCAAAAGTAGAACCAGGTCTTAATCCTCCTTCACAAACCCAAGCTCAAGGTCTTTGCAGTCCTTTCACCTCTCCTGAAGTGAACTGTACTGGGTTGGACCAAGCCTTTTTCTATATGAGAAATTGTCAGAGCTAATCAATTGCAGCAGACAGTGGAGTTCCTAAACTGATTTAGACCACACACATAACATGGTTTTGGGAGAAAGACTGATTGTCTGAACCAATAAAGAAATTCTAAGCCAACAGCAGCCTTATTGAGTGGTTGACAAGGTCTGAGAGTATTGCTTCAAGTGTGGAGAGAGATGTAGAAAAATTAACCAGGATGGATCTAAAGTGGCCTTTTCTTGACCTTCCCTCCACAGTTTTGAACAGCTTTGCATTAACTTTGCAAATGAAAACCTGCAACAGTTCTTTGTGCGCCACGTCTTCAAACTAGAGCAGGAGGAGTACAACCTGGAGAACATCAACTGGCAGCACATCGAGTTCACTGATAACCAGGATGCCTTGGACATGATTGCCATCAAGCCTATGAACATCATCTCACTCATTGACGAGGAGAGCAAGTTCCCCAAGGTGTGTTTTGGGCTCAGCCTTGCTGCCAGTGACTCTCCTGATTTTATCCCCTTTGCACTTGCATGCTGGCACCCTGTGAGAGATCTGCTGAGCCCCAAACACACATTCACTAGTGGCCTGCCTACTTATAGTTTTTATTGCTCTCTTAAATTTTCTTCTGTCAGTGTCACAGCCATGCTAAAACAAGTGTTTCTGATGAGAAAATATGCCTGCAAGATGCTCAAAAACATCTATTGGTAAAGTTTAAGAGAAAATAATGTTTAATATACTCCTTTTGGAGCTTTATTTTGAATACAGCACTACATACCAGTGATACTTAATCAGCTTCTGTAATTTCTGCACTTGACATATCTTCTCCAGTGTATCACTTCTCAACATAAATGCACATCGTCACCAGGACAAGAAAGAAATGTACTATTGACTGGAAAATTATTTCAGTGGGAATAGCCTTGGTTAAATATCAGATCTTTTCCTGCATGTACAGGGTACAGATGCCACCATGTTACACAAGCTGAACTCCCAGCATAAGCTTAACACCAACTATATTCCTCCGAAGAATAACTACGAAACTCAGTTTGGCATTAACCATTTTGCTGGAATTGTTTACTACGAAACAAAAGGTATGTTGCAGCTCCTAGGGCACTGCAGGGGTGAAGGGATGTTCATGGGCAGACAAGCTGCTGCTGTGTTGGAGCAGGGCAGGGTGGTAGTCCACAGTAGTGTCAATGTATTCCTTTTCTGGCTGCAGTGACTTGACCCTTCAGCTGTGCCCATGAGCTGCAGAGTTCGGTGCTGTTCCATCTGTGTGTGCCTGTGACAGAATGGCAGTGCTTTGCACCACTGCATCTTCAATCCAGTGTGAAGATGCACCTCTGTCTTCCTTGTCATGGTCCCTCTCTCTCTGCCCGCTCATTACTCCCATTACCTCACCAAGAACATCCAGTAATCCAAAAACCCAGAAGCTGCTTGCAGCTCACATGCTGACCATGTTGCACTGTGTCATCTATGTGTTGTCCCATTATTTCTCTAGGTTTCTTGGAGAAAAACAGGGACACGCTGCATGGAGACATCATTCAGCTGGTGCATTCCTCAAAAAACAAGTTCATCAAGCAGATCTTCCAAGCAGATGTGGCAATGGTAATGCAGGCAGGAGAAGATCTTTATTCATGAGGAGGGGTGTTCCTGGAAGGGGTGGAAGATTTGCAGTCATATTTCTCTGATGCTCTTTGGGGTGTTTCAAACCTGTTAGTGAGAGTCAACCATCAGGAAGTGTTAATGCAGTGTCACGGGTGCATCCACACTCACGCCCCCAGTTCACTGCATTTGGTTCATGAAATTTTTTTTTTTGCTGTGATTGCTCCTCTGAATTTTATAGGGATTGGAACAATTAGGTTTGTGATTGTAGAAATCTGAGAGAAAAGTAACTGTGCCTTTCAGTTAGGTCATTCAGATTGTGTATAATAGAGTGAGAAGTAAACTAACAGAGGGCAGATTTAGATTAGGTGTTAGGAAGTCGTTCTTACTTGTGAGGGTGGTGAGGTCCTGGCACAGATTGCCCAGAGAAGCTGTGGATGCCCCATCCCTGCAAGTGTTCAAGTGTTCAGGCCATCTGGTCTAGTGGAAGGTGCCCCTGCCTATGGCAGGAGGATTGGAACTACGTGACCTTGAAGGTCCCTTCAAACCCAAACCTTTCTATGAGTCCAAGTAAAAGCCAAAAACTTTTTGACCAGAGTATAACAAAAGGACAATCTTGCTGGTCCTTGAGTGCTGCAACAGGACTTGCTGGGAACAGTTGTGTTTTACTGTCACAACAGCAGACAGAGGGAACACCAGTTATGAAAGCTGAACTTCAAAGCTCCTCTTTCCACATCCCAGGCTTCCAGTAGGTTATGTGCTTACTGTGAGAGAAGACTGTGTGCCTTGAAGTTTCAGAGAAAGGCAGAGTTATTATTTTAACCCTTTCCACCTCATTTCAGCATTTGTTACTGGGATACTAGTTTAAATGCTGAGATTAGTGACCATTTCACCTTTAGTAACACAATTGTGTGATATTCTCTTCAGGAAGTTGAACATCTAAATCTCTCTACTCAGCCCTGCTCCCAAAATTAAAGTAGAAAGTGCACCAAAAATATCAGTCTTGCAGAATCTGAAAGTCCATACAGATCAGTCACTATGGCCAAATCCCCCAGTCTTTCCCAAGGCAAAACCCATGGAACTGCAGAGGGTGTGGGGTTAACATTTTTTAAAGCAAACAAATTTTTTGGCAGTCAGAGTTCCATTTCCAAATGCCAGCCAATGCCACTGATGAACCAAGGGACTTAGGGACTTTCAGGAGTGCCAAGTTGTAAGTGCTGAATTCCTTTACTTGCCAAGGGAAAGATATATTTACATTCCCAAGACATTTCTTTGAATGTGCTGTTTTGCAAACCTTGTTCATAACCTTTAGCCGTTCAGTTTTCCTCCTGCTGAAATTAATGGTCATTATTCTTTCGGCTTCATTAAGAATAAGAGAACATTTATCAATCACTAATCAAGCTACCAATTGGCATGACACTCCTCTTGGGTTCAGAGCCATCCTCAGAAGTGGATACTCCTGTTGAAGTAGACACTAACTCCCTTAACATCAGTGCTGCTGCTTACTTTGCTTTTTATTGCTTATTACTCGCTGCTTTTTATTTTTGGTGTAAGCTTTGCAGTTGACCTTGGAAGTGATTTCTGTCTTCTTTGGGCAGAGCAGAGATGCACTCTGGGGCATTAATGAAAGGGTTTACACAGTCACACAAGCTTTCTCACAAGGATTCCTACCAAAGCATCTTTAAAAGATGCTGGAAGTATATATAATAGCAAAGTTGAGATGTCTGCCTGGATGTTGTCTAGGATCTGACAACTGAACCATTTGAAGGCATCAGAACCCCTTTTTTTTTTAGCATAAACCGTTTGGGCTTTTTTTTTATAGTTCCACTAGACATCTTCAGAATCTGTCCCAAGTGGTGCTCTCTGTGCTTTGATACTTTAATGATGTCTGGTTTTCTTTTTGGAATGAGAAATTTTTAGCCTGACATCATGGAACTGGAAGGAGAACCAACACAGTGTACCAGCTCCCCTAGTCATGCACAGTGTCACTATGAACCTGGAGAGCACTAATTACCTGAACACCACCACACAAAAATTCTCGGACAAGCAGGATCCAACATGGGGCTGAGATGCTTTTGCCATTGCTTTCCACCAACATTCAGTAATGTTTGCAGCCCTTCTTAGGACATGTGCCCCAAAAGAAGGAGCAAGTGAGCCTGGGTTACAGAAATTGACTGCATGTAGCAAAGATCTGTGGTGAAGTGTCCTTGGAATGTTTTGGAACTGTGCATGCCTTCCCTGAGCTTCAGTGAGGCAATCTGTGGAGGAGCTTCCCAGAGACACTCAGGATTGGTCAATCAAATATAACATCTTCTCTTAAAAAGAGATAAGTGGCTGCTCTGCTAAGGGCTAAATCAATTCATGAGGCATTTTGCTCAACATCTTCCAAACTTTGATCCTCAGGATCTTATTGATGAGTTTGTAGGATTTTGTGAATCAGTTGCAAGTAAGTCCACATATGCTTTACATTCAGACTTTCAAATGAGGTCCTTATATTCCAGAAACTTGAGAAAGCCACAGATCAGAGAAATTTGAAAACTGGTTGAAACTGTATATCTGAACATTGTAGTAACTGTTTTGTCCCTGAAAGATGTAATATTTTAACACAATGAAACCTGTGTGGTGAACTGGGTATTTCTGGAGCACATGGGGCTGTAGAGTCTCAGTTATTCATGGTCATCACAGAGAAGGCTTATCTGCATGTGTTTGCTGAACAGGAACATTGCTTTGAGTGGTGCAAGGTGAAATTATGGATTGAGTGGGAATTGCACACTGTTGCTCTGAGAAATCAGGTGATATGGTCTGGCAGGACTGCTTGCTCAAGGAACAGGTAGAATGAGCAGTGAAGGATTTCACTGTAAAGTGAAAAAAAAATGGGAAACTGGGGGCGTGGGCTTTCCCCTTGGCAAAAGTTTAATTTCTATCAAAGATACCTGATTTTTGGGATAAAAATTAGGGAAAAGGGAGGGATTTTTTTAGAATTTTTGTGTTTTGTTCCTTCCCAACCTTCCCAACCACTGTATATTGAGAGCAGAGATGTGTGAGGAGATAGAGTGGGAATGGCTGAAATTGGATGGATAAAGAGTGTGGTTAAAAAATGTACAAAATTTGTCTCCAAGAAGTGAGAGCTGAACACTGGCGATTCCCTCAGATTCAGAGAAGTAAACAGCAAGACAAAGGAGAAAAGCAAGGAGAGGGTTAGACAAAAATCTAAGAATTAATGCATTTTGTTCATGAGATATATAACAGCTGGACTTCCAAGACTAAAAATGTCAGGCTCCCATTTCAGTTATTCCTTCTTTTCACTATTTGCTCTTCTCTGTCTCTGTTTTGTGTTTTGTTTTGTTTTTTTTACCTGTGCTTCGTGTAGTTTCTCTGTGGCTATGCATCCAGCACATTTGGCCAGTCGCCCACACCCACACCAAAGGTAAACTGAATACATGAGTTCCTCTGTTTTATATTCACCTCTCCTTGGAAGGGATTGTGCTTTACTCCTGTTGGTTTATTCCTCTTCCTGCCCTATATATAGAGGATCCATTTCAAGTGACCAATGTGTTGGAGAGCACTTTTACAGCTTGTTGAATAGGTACGGGTGTATGACTGTGTCACTTAATTCTAGGATTCAACTCAGAAGAACTTTGTAATGATGGAAATTTGGTTTGGATGAAATCAGAACCAGGCTCAGCCAAAGATTTGAGGATTTTTTTCCCTGATACTTGAAACATTTTCAATAATTTCAGATGGATCATCTGAGATTTGGCTGTTGTTTATTCATGGTGCCACCATTGGCTTCAGTGGGAAATTATTCCTCCAAACAACTGCAAATCTGACCCTGTTTTGCACTTTTTGAGGCAAGACAGCTCATGCAAAGGGAGACCCCTGGATTGCATTTCTGGGTTGTTTAGAAATGGTGTCATTTTTGGAGGTGGAGGGTTGGTTCTTGTTCAGGGGGGACCTCAGATCCAAACCTTCAGAGACAAGATAATACGAAATTTTGTCATGATCATCAAAACAGGGTTTTGGCACCTTTTTTAGGTCTTTTCTTCTGCATCTCATCTGCTGACTGGTTCTGATAACTTCCCAAACCTTGCTTGCTAGTTATTTGGCCATAAGGTAGCATATTGTCTGCTAAAGATATTTATGATACAAGCTTTGTGACTCTGCTCACATTTCCACAACCTCTTGATAACCAGAGGATTAGCCTGCTTTTCAAAATTCAGCTCTTTGCATGGGGCTGAATTTCATCCCTTTTTAATTCTGCAGTATCTTGGATGTTTGGATTTGGAATTCCAATGAGGAGGATCTGACTCAAAATAACTGAAAGCCATTAATTCCAGAGGTCTCCTTCCCCTTGTATCATGGTTAAAACTGTTTCAGTTTGAACATATCAATGGGCCTTGCTCTAGAGTTGTACCAAAAATAATAGTGTTTCCTGAGTAAGGATACAAGAGAGATGGAGAGGGATTTTTGACAAGAGCCTTGAGTGATAGGACAAGGAGAATGGCTTTAAACTGAAAGATAAAATATTTTATTGAGGTATTAGGAAGAAATTCTTTCCTGTGAGGGTGCTGAGGCACTGGCACACGTTTCCCAGAGAAGCTGTGGATGCCCCATCCCTGGAAGTGTTTGAAGCCAGGTTGGATGGGGCTCTGAACAACCTGGTCTAGTGGATGATGTCCCTGCCCATGGCAGCAGGGATGGAACTAAATGAACTTTAAGATTCCTTCCAACCCAAACCATTAATAATTCTGTGATTCTATGGTGGGATTAAATCCAGGAGACAAACATGCAAAATCTGTCAGAAATGTTCAGACCAGTTTTTTCCTCTGAAGATGTCAACAGGTAGTACAAGGAGATGGGAGTTTTGTTGTTGTAGTTGATCTTACAACTAAACTTCATGTTTTGTAGGTTTTCTAATGCATAATAATTGTTCATATTTGTTAGACACTGAGGTAAAGGTGGAACAGCCAAGAT
>JBBMKD010000001.1:29895045-29993714 GCA_037834095.1 Argya squamiceps
ATATGTCAATAAGCTTGTAGTTCAAAATAGGGATACTTGGCAGTGTTATGTAGCCCATGTCAACTCTGCATTGGAAGGCGCTTTCCAGACTGCACAGCCTTTAGGAGAAAGACTCTCTTCACTATATGACACTGCAGAATGAGGTGGCCTCAGCTTTCAGTAATCACCTGAAGGCCACCCCAGTGACATTTCATACTAAAATATATCAAAGAGAAAGCATCATTTTGCCAAAAAAACCACATGTCATATTGGCATGGCTCAATTTAGTGACCTTATAATCCTAACGAGATGGGAGGATGGTCCTTTGTCCAGAACCTTTCCCCAGGGTATTCCTGGTGTCACATGCTTTGCCCTCCTTCCCTAGCTCTCCTCCAGTATTTTCTCCTCCAATCTTTCTGCATTTCCACTGAAGCAGGCTGCCATCTCCTGGTGGTGTTTCTGGTGCACCAGCAGCCTTGTCCTTCAAGGAGGGAAAGGTGCAGAGGGACAGAAGGAATAACCTCTACATTTCTGACTCAGTGACATTTCTCCTTGAAGATGCCATTCTCCTTGCCCTTTGTCTTGGTGTTTCTGCAAACAGTCATGTATGTGTTTGCACTTCCAAAGTTCAGACTGGCTTGAGATTGCAGAAGGAAGTGGAATTGAAGCATGTCCGGATGTCATGCTGGTCTGCACATCATTCTAAACTCTCTTCTGCATGCTCCCTCTCTGTAAATCATCTAATTCTCTTCTTTTTCTTGTTTTTCTCTTCTGTTTTTGAGTCTTTTTTCTCCTCTGATGTTGAGTACAGGCTGAGTGCTCCAGTCTGGGATACAGTACCTGTGAATCTTGCTCATCCCTCCCCATGTTACACAAGTCTCATCCTCCCTTCTACTGGGCTTTTATGGATACAAGTGAAGAGAAAGTCTGAGTCCCAAAGGTGTTACAATCTCAGAGTTCAAAAGCTAGGAAGTATCTGGACAGGGAAAAGTAGAATGTACCAGCCCTTTCTCCATCAGGGTATGGGGACTGGGTCTGGTTTTAGCTTAAAAATGCTTCTCCTCTGCAGTAAATCCTGTATTTTCAGTGCCTTGCTAGGCTGTGTTGAGAGGCCTCTCCTCTCCTTTTTTGGGGTTGTTTTGTTGAAGTAAGGAAGAGGTGTGATTCTCTCCAAGCTGGTGTTGAGGTGAGGCAGAAGGAACCACAATTACTTGAGTGGTGTCGCCCATCCCTGAAGGATGAAACTGATGACCATGATGCAAAACACTTGTCAGAGTATTTATTGTGTATCTGAGAGCCCAAAAAGTGCTCATAGGGGTGGTGCCCACCACTGAGAGGGGTCTGTGCACAGATGTCAGGCCCTGAAATGTCCTGAATGAGATGATGTGGTCTTTGACAGGGGGAGCCCAGACTGCTCTGACTATTTTGACAGGAAGACAAGCTGCTCTCTGGTCACTGTCCCTTCCTTCCAACCCCTCCCAGCAAAAAGCTCTCAGATGTAAGGATGGAGATGGCACTACTGCTTTTTGCCAGATCTGGATGCATGCAGGAAAGAAATGCAAGGCACCAGCAAGCTGGAGAGGCATTTCTTGCTGTCTGGGAGCAAACTACTCGTGCATTCCCTTGTAGACCCTTGTACAAAGTTTTGCTCCATTCCTAACACCATGGATTAAAAATGATCTCTCCCAGCCAAGCCCAAACTGACTGAAATTCAGCTAATATGCAATTGTTTCTGACTGCCAGCCCTGCTCCTGCATCTGTTGCTGCTTCTAACCGCTGTGGCTATCCTTTCACATCTCACAGAGGTGACCTTGTGTGCATAATTAGCAATGTGATAAGAAAACATTCATCAAAACCTTTCAAACCAGGATTCTTGCTAAAACAGCCTTTTCCTCAGAAAATCTGTGACCAAATGTGAGCATCAGACTCTACAGTGCTCTGCAGGTAGCAGCTGTATCCATTAATTACCCTAGATTTGTTAGCAGTTTGTCCTTCCAGGGAGGATTTTGCTGGGAGAGATCGCTGGTAGCCCCCCATGCTCCTCTTGACAAGCAGGCCAGGGTTTTGTGGTGTTTGCATGAGCTGGGTTTTCTCTTGTTGGAATTCCATGATGACTTTGTGTTTGTCTTGATTGGGTTTGTCGCAACATCACGTCCAACCTGAGATGTGTAAACTCCCTGTTCGTGGCAAAGGGGTTTGACTAGAGGGAATTTGTCATCCCTTCCAATCCAAACTATGCCGTGACTCTATGGAATTCCTCAGTCTTGAGGAGTGGGAATGTTAAAGGTTACTAGTGCTATGTGATAAAGCATATGTAAAGATTTTAACAAAAGTAAAAAAAACATGGCAACAAAAATGTGCAAATAAACACCGCAAAACATGGCAGCTAGGCCAGTGCAGATGAGGATTTTGTGACTCCACATGTGGCTTGACCACCTGCAAATAAGAGGTTGCTTGGAGGAAAAATGCATTAAAATCCTACTGGAATTCTCCCTTTGGGAATTCTCTGGCCATCAGGTCATGTTTCACGTTCACCCTGTTTTTAATACAGAGATGGTTGCCTCCTGGTGCCCAACTCTTCCTCCAACCCTCCAGCAGTACCTGCTGCCCCACAAAGGCTCCCTGAACACCAGACCCCACTAGACACACAGCACCACTGTGACTGATGTGTAATGAACTTAGGTAATAGTGGCTGGCACATGAGTTAGAGACTTCATCTGAAGGTGGTTTAACAAGTTTTTCCCAGAGCAGGGAGAAGGGACTATTATGGGAAACATACACATTCTCATTTAGAAACGCTTGGCCCAAAACAGAGATTGAGTTAATAATTTGATCAAGGGAGCTAAACCAAGAAAAATACAGCAAATCATATTGATTCCCCTTAAATTCTCACCTCTTTTAGTCTATTTAATGTTCTTTTCCAAAAGCAACTCAAATCTGTGGTAGTACAGGCTGAGCAATCTCAGCAGAAGTTTCTGAAACTGTTGCAGGAATGCATTCTCCTGGATTATTTTTTTTCCCCAAGTAAGTCTCTGGTTCTTGTCCCAGGGAGCAGGAGGAGCTCTGCCTGACACAAGGAACCATGACAGAGGGTTTGGCATGCCCATGCTGCAATGCATGTGGACAGGGAAGCCCACACTGCTCCTGGGAGCATCCCTGGGCAGGTGTATTGCCTCAGGATGTAATACAGAGAATTTTGATGGCCCAGAAGAGGCTGTTTGCTCTTATGGGCAGATCTTCCTCATGGGTCAGCGTAGGGAAGATGGGTTTTACAGTCACACAGGGAGGTTCAAGCAGGAGAAATTAAATCGTGGCACTTTTCCTGCCTGAACAGAGCCATGTGGAGTAGGCTGCCAGAGCCCGGCCATTGCAAGTTCACAGGCTCTGCCCTTCCCCTCTCCTGCCACAACTTTCAGCCACCTCTGGCCCCACTCCCTGCTCCAGCCCCTGCTGTTGCAGGAGGTTCCTGGGGACGCAGCCAGAGGGGAAAGGCAGTGTTATCCTTTCATTTCCTGAGTGCACTGCTCTGCGGTTTTACAGGGAGCAGAGACGAGGAAGCGCTCGCCGACGCTCAGCAGCCAGTTCAAGCGCTCCCTGGAGCTGTTGATGAGGACTCTCAGCGTGTGCCAGCCCTTTTTTGTCCGCTGCATCAAGCCCAATGAGTACAAGAAGCCCATGGTAAGCCCTGCTTTTCTCTCCTGGTTGCTTTATGTACGGGACTGCCCGTGGGGTCATTCTGCCCTGGAGCTACCGGCAAAATTCCTTTGGGCGTCAGTGGAGTCAGGATTAACCCTGCACGCCTGCTGTGCAAGCAGCAGAGTCACAGAAGGGTTGGCAAAATCAGGCACTTGTTTTGCAGTCCAACAGCACCCCAAAAATTTTTGCAGGGGGTAGCTCCTGACCCTGCCTTTCTTCCCAAGGACGATCTCAAGGAATTCACCGTGCAGTCCTTTATCCTATAGGAAATACCTCTCCGTTTCCATAGGGGATAGCCTCCTTCCTGCCAGAGACTTCAGCTGAGCCATGGGTTTAGTTCTGTGGCAGAGTTCAGTGCTTTCTAAAAATCATCTTCCCGTGGGTGTTTTCCTGAAAATCTTTGTTCCCAATGGATCTCCCTCATTTTAAAACATGTTTGATCCTTTCCACTGCCTTTTTTTTTTTTTTTTCACCAATTACAAAAGCATGGCTCTAAAAGCAGAGATAAAAAGAGGCAAAATAGCAGAGAGGAAATGTGAGAGGAGTTATCTTGCTCCAGTTCACAGTGATTTGCTTCAAAAGCAATGAACATTATGGGGGCAAACTTTTAGGAGCAAATGAAAAGGAAGGAGAGGGGTCTCAGTCCCCCTGACCACAAACTGCTCATGGAAGGGACTCCAAGTTTTGCAGCAGAAGGCAGGTGATAAGGTGGATGCTGCACACCCTGATCCCACTCCGCACACCTTGCAGGATCAGACACTGATGCTGTGAGCACTCACTGTTCCCTGCTCACCACACTTAATATGATACTGCTTGGATAGGAAGAGCTTTATTTAATTAATAATCTAGCCAGGCCTGGAGCTTTATCTAAAGTCAGTGTCTGTTAGCAAAGCTCAGCTGAGTGCAAAAATCATAAAATACTGAATTTCAGAGCTGTTATGTACTAGCAGTGTTTGTTTAGAAATTATTTTTGCTGTTCACTGAACCTAATATGATGCAGAGCAAAAGGTTTGCAGGTCTCTCAGATCGTTTTACTGTGCTCTCATCCTGGTTTTGGTGAGAGCAAAAAGGCACCTATTAGTCTGTTAATGGAATATATTGGGTAAATATTTAACAGTATGTCTGATCTGTGATTATCATCTGAGCAGAGATTAGAACAAGACCTTCTTTTTGAACATAGGTGATGTTGAGAAATAGGTGTACATCCTGAACTGACATTAGCAAATTATTCTAAATGCTCTGACTCTGAGCTGGTGCTACACCTGGAAAGTCTGGAATTCAGTCTGGGGTTTTGTGTCCTGCATGGGAAGTCTGTATTTCATCAGGTCTTACAAGTGCTAAGCCAGAAGTCTCTGTTCAACCCATTTGTCTACAAAACTTTCAGTAGTACAGGAAAACAATTTCAAGTTTGAAAGAATTAGACAAAGAGAAATTAATCTCCCCAATAAAGAAATGAGTGGGTGAGCTAACACTGAATCAGAGACTGCAGTGTGATATGGAATGTGATTTCTTGCTGTGTTTAATTTTGGCCTTGGTTTAATAATACATAGGAAAAGAAATCCCAGATAAAGGCACACAGTGCTGTGCAGGGTGACTGCAAAAGAGCGCGTTGTCTGAGAGATCATTTTCTGTCCCTGCCTTTGAAGGAAAACATACTGATAGTGATAGGAAATGGGATAGCGGAAGTGAAAGGCCAGTGGAAACTCCTGACTGTTTGTTACTTTTTGTTATTCTAAAACTTTTACTTCCTTCTGAAATGTGCTTTAGGGGGGAAAAAATTGTTTGTATCAGGATGCTGCCTGGCGTTCTCTGGGTCTGTACATCATGCAATGCTGCTGCTTCTGAGTGTGGTTTGGTTAGTCCAAGAGAAAGGCGTGGGATGAATTAGATAACAAAACCAAGCAAAGAAAATCAAAACTGTCTCCAGCAGTCTGTGCCTCATCAGGCCCATGTGGAGGAGCACACAGTTGCCCATAAGTACAATGAACTAGCCCAAAAAGATTTGCAATCCAACCCCCGTGTCCTGTAACCTCCCCAGCTGTTTGACCGGGAGCTGTGCGTCCGTCAGCTGAGGTACTCGGGGATGATGGAGACCATCCGCATCCGCCGGGCCGGGTACCCTATCCGCTACACCTTCGTGGAGTTCGTGGACCGCTACCGCGTGCTCATGCCCGGGGTGAAGCCAGCCTACAAGCAGGTGAGAACCCTCTGACACAGGTAATGAGTGCTCTCTGCTGGGCAGTCTCCAGAGATATTTACGGGGTGTGCCTCCTCTCCAAAAACAGCGTTGCGACATTTGATCCCCAGGCGTCCCTCTGGTCTTTCCAAGGGAAGGAAAAATGGTGACAGGGCTGGCAGGGGCAGGTAGCCATATTCAGCCTCACTTGTCATGTCTGTCTCACTCATCTTAAACAAAGTGAGAGTAAAGCCTTAAGAACCTCATTAGCAGAAAACTGCAGGATTTGGGACCAGAAAAGGTTTAGACTGGGCTTGGGAGGAGCGATGGGTGAGTCTGGTCCTGGTGAATCCCACCCCCTTTTCTGTCAGGGTGACCTGCGTGGGACATGTCAGCGCATCGCTGAAGCGGTGCTGGGGAAGGATGATGACTGGCAGATTGGCAAGACAAAGATATTTCTAAAGGTGGGTGGTTCTCCACATTCCCCTTGCCATCCTGAATCCTCGCCTCTGGAGGTGTGTCCTACCATTTCCTTCCAATCACAAGACATGACTCTTTTCCATAGTCTCTGGGCTGGCATGTCAGTGGGTAGAACCTGACTTAAGGCAGAACATTTGGAGTTGGTTTAGGAGCAGCAGGTAGGAGGAAGGCCTGACACAGTGCCAGCACTGATGCATTCACAAATCCATACTGACACAAAAGTGTTCACATCCAGTGCACAGCCTGGGCTGAGTGGTTCAGCTTCCTCTCCTGCCTTCACCCAAAAGGCACAGCAGTAGGAGGGATGCCCATGCAGAGCCCTGCAGAGAGAGGGACATGAGCACAACAAGCTCGTTTTGCTTTCTGCACATCCTTGCGCAAGCCAAGATGTGCCTACAGGCTCCTTTTCTGCATCAGTCCAGCTGACACGGAGCAGTCCAACACTGCAGGTCCTCTGCATCCCCATACACACTCATCTTTCCTTACAAACCTATTCCCATGCTGTTCTGGTAAGGTGAGGCTTCTCTTGAGCAAAAATCAGCAACCCTGACTGCTTACACCCTAAATTCACCCCCAAATCCCACTGCCAGCACAAACACCCCCATCTCTTCCCCAGAACTTATTCCCTCTAGTTGCTCTTTCCAGAGCCTGTTATCAAGATTTCACAGCTGTCAGGACAGGAAACAGAGAAATCAGGAGGCCCTGAGGGGCTGCAGGAGGTCAAGCAAAGCAGGAAACGTGTGGAACAGCCTCTGCTGCACCCAGTGCGGCATGGCTCAGCTTGCCATGACTGGGAAAGAAGGCTGAATCACACACAGCACAGGAGGAATCAAAATAAAGCTTAGATTGGTGCATCCGAAAGCCTTAGGGCAAAGAAAATTCAGTGTTTTGAGGAGCTTTTTTTTTTTCCTTAAGTTAGGGAGGCACTGCAGTCTTGGCTGGAAGAAGTGATGGGACGCAGGCAGCCTGGAGCTTGTTTACAAACCTCTCCAGTGCTCCCAGGAGCTGCTCCCATGGCTGAGAGCACTAGGAAGGAGCTCTGCAGGGCAGGACAATGTAATTTGGTTGTCTTCAGACTGTGAAATATTGCATTTGCAGCTTCTGGATGATCTGGTTCATTCGGGAATTAAGACTGCAGATCACTAGGGTTTATGTTAGGACCTCCCCAGTGAGCAGATGAGGTAATACTTGGGATGTAAAATGACCCAAGAGTTTATTTTGAATTACTTTCTTGGAGAAGGGTCTTGTACCACCCACTCTGGCCACATATCAGGCAGAGGCAGAGCTTGAGACGTTGGTGCTGTGTTGCTTCCTCCCACAGGACCACCATGACATGCTGCTGGAGATTGAGAGAGACAAGGCCATCACAGACAAAGTCATCCTCATCCAGAAGGTGGTCCGTGGGTACAAGGACAGGTAGGTATGAACCCCACAGCCAAATGGGAGGTGGGCTGTGTGGGACGCTTCGTCCAGCAAGTGGCTGCTGGAGGCTGCGTCACTCCTTTGGTGGTCAGATGACCAGAGGAGACCCCTGATGTGTTGGCACTCGGGTGCAGCAAGTACTGGAGGAAAACAGTTTAGGAAAAAAGAGGATACCTGTGTTATCTGTCTCAAACCTGGACAGAATATGACCTTCTGTCCCTGTTCAGTGTCATCTTCAGGGGGTGTGGTGTTTGCTATGACAGTGCAGCAGTGGACTCTGAGCCAGCTGAAGGCAATGCTGAGACTCCAATCTATGGAGACCCCCACAAGACTGCAGAGGGAACACTGGGTCACCTACTGCTATTAAAGTCGCTCTTCCCAAGGGAGTTCAGAACTTGTCCCTTTGCAGCCCAGTTTCCTGACAGGGGAAGAGAACAGGTAGCTCATGGCACCACTGTGGATGAAGAGGGGGAGCCACAGCCAAGGACAAGCTTCATGTACAGAGGAGGGACAGTTCTTGGGGTTTTATGCTCTTAGATTGTCCAAGCCATGCCTGTGACTCAGGTACTTTGCAGAAAGGGCACATGCTAAATGACTCATCAATCTTTCACACACTGATTGTAGCCAGACCTCCCAAGGCCTCCCAACACAATTGTCTCCGTGTTGTCTGCAGGTAGAATCAGATCAGTCTGAGAAGGACTAGAGGAGCAGATAGGGATAGCAGTGTGGTGTTGGTGAGGTTTGCTCTCCATCATTTGGGTGGGATTCAATCCATTTTCAGGTGCTAAAATGAAATGGGAAGGACACACAGGGAAGAGATTTTAGGTGTAAGAAGGGGATGCAGGGCTGGTGGAAGGAGGGAACCATTCCTAGCATCTCCTGTTCTTCTCATTGCCATAATGTGGCATAACAGTCCTGCAGAGACCTCTCAGATAGAGTGCCTACAGATGTTTTAATGAAAGCAAGGACAGCTGGGGAACAAGATATTTTCAAGCCAAAAATGCAATGTTTATTCCACCTGGACACTCAGGTTCAAATCTCCAAGAAATGAGGCCCAGGAGATGATGATAACTAGTGGCCAATCCACAGATGCGAATGATTGAAATGCTTTTGCAGGTCCAATTTCCTGAAAGTGAGAAATTCAGTCCTGATGATTCAGAGATACTGGCGTGGACATAACTGCAGGAAGAACTACGGTGCTGTAAGTACAGGGGTGCTTCCTCACACCTCTGCTTTCCTTCCTCTTTTACCTGGGACATACATAAGGGTTTCCTGGTTCAAAATGTCCCATTGAATGTCAGAAGTGGTGAGGTTGGCTTTTATCAGTTGGAGCAATGAATGGAAGTTTACTCTTGCTTTGTCTTCTCATTGAGACCACCTCCAAGCTGTTCTTTCCCTTGTGACTTACATGTCAGTTGCACCAATTGGTCATTTGGGGTTTTGTAAGTCTTCCCCTAGTTTCCCGATGACTGAAAACTCAAGAGCAGCTTCCTCTAAAAAATTGATTCCATCTCTGTGTGGGACCATATTTGTCTTTGTCACCATCCCAGTCCATAGTCCTCTTCTCTCCCTATTTCAGCTAGTTTTGACCCAACAGCAGGGTCTTTTGGAAAGTGTGCTAAGGTCTAAAGTATCTCAATATAATCTTTCAAGCCTGCAACTTTATAGAAATAGCCAGTTCCAGGCTGGCTGGGATGCTGCCTCCTGCCATCAAACAGCACCTTGACTGTCATGCAGGAGTTTTGCAGCTGCTGGATCTCTGTAGGAACAACCCTTATGGCTTGTGGCTACCTTGGGATGGTCAGATGATCACGTCTGGGATGGCCAGACAGACATCCTGAGGCCTCTTAAAGGCTCAGTGGGGAAGAAACCATGTTTGTTCTTCCTGGGCTTTGAATCAATGCAGCAGCCAGAGAGCTTCATTTCTCCACCCTCTTGGAGAACCTCCCTCCAGAAGGTTTGCTGTCGTGGGGGCTGATTCCAGTGGCTCTTGTTGACAGCCATGCAAGCAGGAGATTAGCAATGGAAATCTGCTTAGGGTGGGTGAGGCCTTGGCTGGCGGGGCGGTTTCATCGTGCTCCCCCTTGCAGATGCGGATTGGCTTCCTGAGGCTGCAGGCCCTGTACCGATCCCGCAAGCTCCACAAGCAGTACCACATGGCCCGCCGGCGGATCATCGAGTTCCAGGCACGATGCCGGGGCTACCTGGTCCGCAGGGCCTTCCGCCACCGCCTCTGGGCCGTCCTCACCGTCCAGGCCTACGCCCGCGGCATGATCGCCCGGAGGCTCTACAAGCGCCTCCGTGGGGAAGTAAGTACTGTGGAGGAGAAACAGAGATGAGGAGAGGGGAGAAATGCATGCTTCTGCATCCCCTGCTCTTGGGATCCATTTTTAAAGGAAAAAAAAAAATCCAAACATAATCGGATGCCTGTTCAGAAAAGCTCTTGTGTTTATTCCCACAGTATTATCGACGCCTGGAAGCGGAGAAACTTCGGCTGGCAGAAGAGGAGCGACTTCGAAAGGAGATGAGTGCCAAGAAAGCCAAAGAAGAAGCAGAAAAGAAACACCAAGTACATGGGGACTGATCTCTTTCTGGGGTTTTGTTTGTTCTCCGGGAACTAGTTTTGCTCCTTTGAGGGGCAATGGCAAAAATATCTAAGGGATTTCTGCCCTGCTTGAGTGGTTTGTATTTAATTCTCTAAAGTACTCTGTGCTCTATTAGTTTGAATCTGCTCCAGAATTTCTGATTTGCTGCACAGGAATGCCAGAGATTATAGTTATTATTCACTTTTGCTATTGTATAAAGGGGGAACTGGGACACTCTGTGTGTGTGTGTGTGGACATGCAGGGCTGTTGTATAAAAGAAGAAAATTAGGTCAGTGAGAGTTTCTGTGCATGGACCAACACCCCTAAACAGGCACTAAGGAATGGGGAAAATGTATTGCTTTGTCCTTCTGCAGTTGGGAAACTGAGACATGGATATGTCACTGATTTGCTCTGAGTTATGACATGGGTATAGTTCCCTAAGCACCAGGCAGCCTGCCTTCCTAAAGCCAGACCCTGCAGAATTTACTGCAATCTCTTTGGAAGGAGCAGTTCAGTCATTGCACTTCTTCTTTTGCAGGTACGCCTGGCCCAGCTGGCACGGGAAGATGCAGAGAGAGAAGTAAAGGAGAAAGAGGAAGCACGTCGGAAGAAAGAGCTCTTAGAAAAAATGGAGAGAGCTCGCAATGAGCCAGTGAATGACTCCGAAATGGTGGACAAGATGTTCGGATTCCTGGGGACAACCTCCTCCCTTCCTGGCCAGGAGGGACAGGCACCCAATGGCTTCGAGGTACTGGAGATGTACAGGAGCCTGGCTATGACATGACAGGCATCAGCAAAACATTAATAGATCAAGAAAGAGTACAATAATAAAAAAGTGTGTCTCTGAAGGCTTCCTTCAAGGCCAGGCTCTCCTCTGTGGTCCCAGAGGGTTACTGTGCTGTGGCTAGAGATGGGCAGACAGCCTGGCAGCTTTTCCTGCTACTACCAAGTGGAAGAGAGCAGTGTCACTGTAAAGTCATCAAGGACTTGTGGCCTTTGAGATCTTTCCTTTTAGGTTCAACAGCTCATGGCATTTAACTCTTAGACATCCTTTCCCCATGCTGTGAGTGGGGCCATGCTCATTGCTTCTTCTACTGCTCTGGGGACATTCCTGGGCACGGGCATGTCCTTCGGAGCTTGGGCTTTGCATGGGCTCGAGAGCTATATTCCATGTTTTTTCTCCAGCTGACTTTTCCTTTTGGGATGGAAATCTGACTGGCAGAAAAGTCAGGCCCAAAGGGAAATGGTAGTTTGATATCCAAAGCCATGCTGAGTGTCTGACATGTCCTTCCACAACAGGATCTTGAGCAAGTCCAAAAGGAGCTGGAGGAAGAGGACCTGGATGCAGCATTGCCTCTCCCTGAGGAGGAAGAAGAAGACCTCTCAGAGTACAAATTTGCCAAGTTTGCTGCCACGTATTTCCAGGGCACAACAACACACACGTATATCCGCCGGCCTCTCAAGCAGCCTCTCTTGTACCATGAAGATGAAGGAGACCAGTTGGTGAGGCAGGGGATGAAAAACCTTGAGCAGGGCTGGGTGGGTTGGGGCAAGCCTGAGTAACCCTCCAGCCAGAGGGCACCAGGAGTTTCCATTTTGGGATACACTCATCTGCTGCACAAGTGTCCTTGGCCACTGTCCCACCAGTATGCTTTGAGGGCTGGTAAGACAGTGGCTATTAGAGGGAGGGAGCATTAGAGAAGAGGGTCCATCTCTGTACCTTGGTATTTGTGTTGAGACACAGAGGTGCTCTGGACTCAGGGCAGGGGCAATGGAAATTGTTGCTCCAGTACCACTTGCAAAACTTCTAGGGAGCTGGAAAAGTTGCTTCTTACCTTATCATACACACCAGTGCAGAGCTAGAAGAGAAGAACTGCCAGCAGTACAAGAGCAGAAATGAATTGAACCTGCATGGCTACAATGCATATTGCATTATCCATGAACTTGCCTCCACTGTGGTTCTTCTCCCCCTTCTGCAGTGGGTTAGGAGTTGCCAGTCCCTGCCCCTTGATAAGGTTGGCATCTCCTGTCAAGAAGGAAACCCCTTGTAGGGTTCACAAACACATTCATGGTGTCATGAACACAGAGGCTGAATGTGTGGTCCCAACCAGCAGCCTGCCCAGCATTCACAGAGCATGTGTGGTGCAGACAAAATTGTTACCTGTGGAACAAAGTATTTTATCTCCTGCAGATATACAGAGAGTCCACAGTGGGGATCCTGATGAATTCAGCATGGCTCGACCAACCCCTCTCCTGCCCTCGTGTGAGCTAACGGGGTGTAACTTTCCTTTCAAATAGGCAGCACTTGCTGTATGGATCACAATCCTGCGTTTCATGGGAGACCTCCCTGAGCCAAAATATCACACAGCCATGAGTGATGGTGGTGAGAAGATACCAGTAATGACCAAAATCTATGAGACTCTTGGGAAGAAGACCTATAAGAAAGAACTGCAGGCTCTGCAGGGAGAAGGAGAGGTAACTGCTGCAGCTGTAAAAGAGATGTTGTTATTATGAGGTGTTGGGTATTGAAATGTGTTGGAAAGCAACAACTTGCAGGGTTTGCTGAAGGCAATCAGTTTGTTGATTTTATTTGCACCTATGCTACAAAGGGAGAATTGCCTGAGATCCTGTCCCTTCCTCACAGGGAGAACTGAATGTCCGCCAGCTGAATGTTCCCCAGTGAAGGAAGTGCCCTGATATCTCTCATGGGACTTTGATCTCTCTCTTCCACCCTTCAGGGCTAAAGTACTGGGGGGGAATGCAGTGTCCTGTGTTTCTTATTTGGGGATTTCCTTTTGATCTGCCCTGAGTCAGAAGAGACTAAATTAAAAATGTGCCCTTAATCTTGAAGCAGGAAGTAATTAGTTACCAGGAGATTAAGCTGTGGAAATAAAAATTTTAAAAAAATAAATCCCTATTGCATCCTGAGTGCCTTCTGGATGTCACTGGAGGACTTCATCTTCATACCTTTCCCAGACAAAACATTATTCTGGATAAATCAATGTCCACAGTGCTGGTACATTTTCATCTTTGGCAATTGCTTTGTTCAATAGGACAAGATATAATCTGCTATTGGCATCTTCTGGATGCCACTGTTTAATTTCCAAGTTTTCTTGACAAATCTCTGCAGTATTTGCAGAGGTAAATTAACAAATCTCCTTGTTCTTACAAATGACAATACCATTCAACACTTCTAGTGAATTACCTGACAAGAGTAGCCTCAGGATCATAATTCTGTAAAAATATACACCAAGAATCACCTTTCCTTCCTTCTACCTATAATTTCTTGCTTGTTTATTACAAAAAGGCATATTTTGCCCAATTGAGATCTCAGGTAGTACAGAAGAGAAGGAAATTTAAGCTGTCCTTTTTCTCTGTGGTTACGTCATCTCTTCACAGTACAAAAAGATGCCTGAGCGAAATGATATCCAAATCCAGGTTAACATCACCAACTCACGTTTATAATGAATATAAACCATCACAGCCACAGGACTCAAAATGTTGATTGGGTGTGAAATCATGGTCTTTTCAAAGCTGTTTAAATAGAGGTTAGGGTAGAGGTTAACTGGGTCCAAAAGTTTGCTATAAAAATAGAAAGCCGGCAAGCAATTTGATGATATATAGTCAGTGCCTGGAGCTGTCCCACATCAAAGGTGTTCTTTTGGGAAACCTGACAGAGCACAGGACTGGTTAAAAGTTATGAAACCACAGTGGGTAACTACCTGTCCATGAAACCCTGGCTAGATGACTTCCAGCTAAAAGCCTGCTGTGCAAATGGCTTGTCTCAGAGAGTGGTCTTGTCATCACATTTCCATTGTCATACAGCAGAACTGGGTGGACCTGGGTTAAGCACAAATCAGCTTAACTTAAAACTTATGTGTTCAACATAAGTTTTTTCATATGCTCCCAATATATAATTTTCATCTGAGGGACGTTTACTGATTAGAGAGTATCTACAAAATTCAGAGCCAGCCCTAGGTTATGAAGGGGCCCAGGAATATAGGTCCAGACTTCTGGTTTCCACTAGAAACATCTCACTCTCTGCTCAGGATTAATGGTCTTTTTCAGGAGCCTGGGGGAGGCAGAGAGAGCATTTGTTCAGCACTTGAGTCTCACCACTCTGCATCCACCCCTCTTGCTTTGCAGAGTACTCACATTGATGGGCACAAGAAGAACAGTGTGCGGCACAAACTGGTCTCCCTAACACTCAAGAAGAAATCCAAACTGACGGAGGAGGTGAGGGGAGACGCTTGGCCGCCTGGCAGCACAAGTGCCGTTGGATTGTCTGCAGCCCTCTCTGACTCTCTTCTGCTTTTCCCTAGACAACATAGAACCAGCCCTCCTCTGGGTTTGGCGCTACCTGTCTCTCTGCCTGAAAGATTTAAGGAGTGTTTAAGGGGAAAGGTTGGCTTCCCGTGTCTCCTTGAGTCATTCTGCACCTCGTGCCGGCCTCCCCTCGGCTCCTGTTCTCCATCCATCCAGCACCTTCCCTCCCCTCTTTCACAGCCCTCCATCCAGCTGCCGATATCTCTCACCACTCTGTGATGGTCTGATTGTTATCCCTGCTTTTAGTTTCCTGCCCTCTACCATAGATAGCAGAGATAGAGATAGCTGTCTCCAACAGCACTCACCCATCCTCTGCTCCACTCCAGTGCCAGGGGCAAAACTCCCCATGGGAGTAGTTACACCAAGCTGAGAGCTTTTGAGAAATGCCATCTCTAAAGAGTGAGGAATGATAAATCTTTCAGATGAGGGTGATGGAAATGATTGATAGACTGCACATTTCCAGAGTGGGCATGATCTCACCTGGCCATAGCTGCCTGAGAGCATGAAGATTGCTCTGTGAGATATTCCCTTAGGGGTCAGTGGGGAGAAATAGGACCCAATCCAGCTCACCCTAATTGGCTCTGAAAATGCCCTAGAAACGTCCATCTCTCTGAATGGAGATGGGGTTGACTAGCTGAGACAATGGGTTGCTAGGCAGACAAATGCCATCCTTGTTTTCATAAACAGCACCATGCTTGTGCATTTTCAGCTGCATCATTAGCATGGAGAATTTTGCCAGTGAAAACACTGATGATTATTTTAATACTACTAAGTTAAAGGAACAGGTCCTCCTTGTCATTTAGATAGTTCATTCCAAAGACCCTTGGTGGCCCTCTCCCAGCAGCAGGACCAGATCAGAGCTGGGATGCAGAGGGAGTGCCATTGTAGAAACCCTGGGAAAGGACCAAGCAGGTGGAAGTGTGACTAGACAGGACCATTTTTAATTTCACCCATACATGATTGAAGCCAACACAGTCAAACCCTCCCATTGCTGTTAAATTCCCAGATCAAAGAACTTCTGAGAGCCCTCCTGGCTGGTGGAGAGGTCCTCCTGGGGGAGCACCACACACTTGGGATGGGGGTGGGGGGGCACAGAGTAACTGGCTGTACTGAAAGAGACCAATATATCTGGTTGGCAGGTGACAAAGAGACTTCACGATGGTGAGTCTACACTGCAGGGTAATAGCATGCTCGAAGACCGACCCACTTCCAACCTGGAGAAGCTCCATTTCATTATTGGTAATGGCATCCTCAGGCCAGCCTTAAGGTTAGAAATCAAAACACAGGCATGAACATGCCGTCCTTCTTCCTTGTGCTTTTCTTGAGCTATTCAAACAAGCTTGATATTATCTGCAGCTTTACAAAGCTCTCGTTTTATAATTTTTGTGGTTATGTTGTATAATGCAGGCTGGGATGGATCATGTTCCTTACTGTCTATATCAGGCCCAGTGGAAAGACCGTGCAAAGTGATTCAAAAATTTCTGAAAGTCCTAATAACACTAAATGCCCACTCTGTTCCTCACTACTCTGTTTTCCATTTAACCGTTGTATCTCTTTTGTTTGTGTGAATATTTTTAATGGTCTGCTAACAAAAAACTCAAACTCATTTCAGCTGCCAAATGAAGCTTTCAAAAATTGGAAAGTGTCAAATGAAGGCCACTTGCACATCTCTGGTTTTGCCAATTTATGTGTTTATGTTTATTAATAGAAATTAATGATCAATAATTCCTCTCTTTTTTATTATTTAACTTTTAAATTTTTTTTATTCCTATTGTAGGGATGAAATCTACTGTCAAATCTGCAAGCAGCTGACTCAGAACCCATCCAAAAGCAGCCATGCTAGGGGTTGGATCCTGATGTCCCTTTGTGTAGGATGTTTTGCTCCTTCTGAGAAGTTTGTGAAGGTAAACTGTAGAAGACATTTGTCTAATGTATCTACCAATACGTTTTCTTTTCCATTCATGGGACTAGCTTTTCTCTTGGGTTTCACAGTAGAGGGAATCCCAGTCTTTGCCAGAAATGAAGATGACAGAGTTCCTAGGAAAATCGTTCATGATATCAAGTTCAAAGTCTAATGCCAATCAGATGAGTCACTCCTGAGAAGTGACTGTCTCTTTCCTGTGACTCTAAAGGTAATGTAGGCAACCAAATTAGATGATGTCTCCTGCGTGTTGATGTGTGAAGATGTGATTAAGTGACTTCTGGTAAGAAATTTGTCTGTGGGAGGCTGCAACTGGAGTTTACACAACCAGAATAGCCCACATTTCTCCTGTTCCTTATATGCAAAGGTCTGTGCATTCAGCATCTACTGGCTTTGACAGTATGACCTCAGGCATCTACTCTACGAAAACCAGCAAGGAATAGAACACAGCCAATTACAAATATAAATTTGTACTAAAAAAAATGCACATAGAAAGGAAAGGACTTCATTTACGTGGAAGTACATTTGTACTGTTTCTGAATGATGCTGTGTTCCCCATCATGTGTCATATTGAAAACATCTGATTCCAAACAGCCACATGAGATGACCTGTAACCCATCTTCAGCAGCACTGTGGATCAGCAGGACTGAAGTCAATGGGAGCCAAGTGGCTGACACTTTTGAAAATCAGGTTGCTCTTAAGAATTTTCTTTTTCTCTTTTCTGGGCAAAGTTCTGTTGCCTAGATTTGAACAGTGCTTTCCAAATGAGATATAGAGTCATGGAATTGTTTGGGTTGGAAAAGATGTCTAAGATCAAGTCCAACTACTGCCAACCCCACCACTAAAGCATGTCCACAGGTGCCATATCTGCTTTTTTTTTTTTTTAACACTTCCAGGGATAGTGCTTCCACCACTTCCCTGGACAATTTGTTCCAGTGCCTGACTGGAAATAAAGATGTTCCATTAATTTCTGTAGATATCAGATTAGGTACTGGATGTTCAGCACTGAAAGAGCTGAAGCCAAGAATAGAAATGCCTCCTTCATCCCCAGGCCTTGTCAGTGTGAAATCTAATAAAGAAGATCAAGCACTGGCAAAGTCACAGAAAATTAAATTATGTGTGGAAATGAGATCTGAGAAGTATGGCACAGGAAGCTGTGTTGGTTTAAATCTTTAATAACAGAAAATTACTTTAGGATAGTGAAGCAGTTGTCAGAAATAATTTATATGTAGTTCTGGAGACTCAGACATAGAATCATACAATCACAGGATCATAGAATCACAGAGGCATAGAATAGTTTGGGCTGGAAGGGATCTTTATAAGTCATCTAGTTCAACCCTGCTGCGAGGAGGGCATTCCTTCCACTAGACCAGATTGCTCAGAGTCCCATTCAGCCTGGCCTTGAATGTTCCCAGGCATGAAGCAGACACAATTTTTCTGGGGAACCTGTTCCAGTGCCTTACCCCACCCTCATAGGAAAGAATTTCTTCCTTATGCCCAATGTAAACCTGCTCTCTTTTGGTTTAAAGCAACATCCCCTTGTCCTGTCATTCCATGCCCTAATCAAAAGTCCCTCTCCAGCTGTCTTGTAGCCCTCTAAGTTCTGAAAGGTGCTCTAAAGCTTCCCTGGAGCCTTCTCTTCTCCATATTGACCAACCCCAACTCTCTCAACCTGTCTCTATAGCAGAGATGGTCCAACCCTCTGAGCATCTCTGTGGCCTCCTCTGGACTTGCTCTGACAGCTCAACATCTTTGTTGTGTTGGTGGCCCCAGAGCTGGATACAGCACTCCAGGTGGGATCTGGTTTAGGGCAGAGCAGGGGGGCAGAATCTCCTCCCTTGCCCTGCTGCCCACGCTGCTGGTGATGCAGCCCAGGACACGTTCGGCTTTCTGGGCTGTGAGTGCACACTGATGGGTCCTGTTGATATTCTTGTCCATGAACACCCTCAAATCCTTCTCCCCAGGATTAGTCTCACTCAGTTCTCTTCCCAACCTGTGTTTGTGTTTGGGATTACCCCAGCCCAGGTGCAGGAAATGGCTCTTGTCCTTGTTACACTTCATGTGGTTCACACAGGTCCAGCTCTTAAGCATGTCCAGGTCCCTCTGGACGGTATCTGTTTCCTTCTATGATTCTGTCATTCAAAATATTTTGAGAAGGATTTCACTGGTAATGAGGCAAATGTTCAATATATATTCCAGCTCCCAAATATTCAAGTTATACTTTGGATCCCATTAGACACCTTTATTGCATCATGTGTTAAACATGGGCCAAGACACATTTGCACTTCTGTTCTTTGCACCTTTCTTTCAACCAACAGTGGGCTCAAGTGGGAAGGTTCATCACAAGGAAGTAGGAATGTGAAAAAATATGTAATTGCATAGTTCATTATTAGCAATAGCCTAATTAAAACTACACTTTTACATTGCATCGACTGCTTACAATCATTTGCAGCAGATCTCATCCGTATAACATGGCTGTATTACTTAGGTACTTCATAGTGTCTCTGTAGGTTATGATTGACAGAGATATCTGTCTCTCTAGTCATGTTATTTATGGCTGCCAGTGTTATAAAGCAGTCTGTGCTTCTGAAGGAATAGCTGTGTGTTATCATTCAGAGAACTATATAAAAGTGTCTCAGAAAAATTTGATTTACAGATTTATTTGTCTTAGCTAACATTTTGGCCAAGATGTTTGTGTAATATTTTTAAGTGTGTTATCTTTCATATTGTGGAAATCACTGGATTTAATTTTCTCTACAATAATGTGGTTGTATTTTTAACCTACACTGAAGTGCTTCAAATTCTGGTTTAGGCCAAAATGCAATTTAAAATCTAAGGACTTATCTGTTTAATGTCACTGTGAAAGATGTTTTGTGCTGTCAGTTAAATGTTCTGAGTGGCATTCACTTACAATTCCCCTGAATCATTACTTACACATCTCTGTCATTCAATCCCATCTTTTTGGCCAACACTCAATAACATTTTATAACACATCTTTAAAATACAAAGATAGAAATCACTGGCAGCAATAGCAGGAACAGAAAAGCTGCTGCTCTGGCTTCAATCAAAGGTCTGTCTAGTCTGGTATCTTACCTCCTCTGAGGTCAGAAATGCACAGTAGAGGAACAAGGCAGGAGTGCAGACTGTCCTACTCTCTTCCAGCTTCCAGTGAGGTGATGTAGAATAAAACATTACTTTTTGCAAATGCTTGGCCCCTTAAGCCAAAATTCTAAACAATATGTTCAATGCTGCCAACAGTATTTAAGGAACTTTATCAACGGAGGCCCCCCAGGTTATGCTCCCTATTGTGAAGAGAGACTGAGGCGGACGTTTGCCAATGGGACAAGGACACAGCCACCCAGCTGGCTGGAGCTGCAGGTATGAGCCCCTCCATGTCCTCCCCAGGCTCATGGTTTAAGCCTTTCACTGTCACAAAAACCATGTCTCTGTCAGGACAGAATGTGGGACAACAAAATGCCTATTTCTGTCAAGAACTTTCCTGCAATTCCAACATATTGCATTCCCCATACATGCTGGGTTTGCTCCAGAGTATGCTGAAGATCAATCCTTTTGGCTGCATCAGTATTTGTAAATTAAATGTGTGCTGTTGGCATTGAGGCCAGCTGGCACAGAGCAAGCCCCTGTGTGTTCAAAGAAACTGTCTTCCAGATGAAGGTGCCTGCAGACAAACTGCCTCCTGTGAGTGGTCCCTGGGACTTGCTTGGGGATAAGTATAGGCGGAACAGGCAGTTTGTGCAAAAATGCAAAAATTGCTCATTTTCTAAACTGATTTGCAAGCATACACAGTTGTGCCCCAGTGTCGATGAGCATTCCCAAGCATGCCTGTATTTACTGGATTAGGCACCTTGATGACTGAGTGTATTAAACAAAATATCTGTGACTTCCAAGTGCTTCCAGTGGCTGACTGTATATCATGCTGCTGATAAATATGGTGGTGTAGCACTAAAAAGCAGCCAGTCAATGGGATCAGGAATTAGTAAATGGTTACCAGAGTGGGGTGAAGAGTATGCAGGTAAATAGTATTGAAATACACGTAACATCATAAAGTATGGCTTAATCCTTTAGGCGACCAAGTCCAAGAAACCAATCATGCTGCCTGTCACATTTATGGATGGGACAACAAAGACACTGTTGACAGACTCTGCAACAACTGCTAAAGAGCTCTGTAATTCTTTGGCTGACAAAATCAGCCTGAAGGACCGATTCGGCTTTTCGCTCTACATTGCACTTTTTGACAAGGTATATCTTAAATTCTGTTCCTGAACAATTCTGGGAAGGAGAGGGAGGTTCTCCTTGCTGTCACATAACTTCCAGAAAGCAGAGGGATTATTTCTACAGTACAAGTGTCAGCATGATTTTCACAAAAAGAGTAGCTGCAAACTCTGCAGCTGTGTTGTAGGAAAATCTCTCTCCTTGAAGATATTCAGAATTTAACAGGAAAATACACAGAGAAACCCATTCAAAGATGCAGCTGTTCTGACCAGTGTGGCGGACCAGAAACCTTCAGAAATTCCTTTCCTCCTACATACTTATGTGATGCTATTCTTCTACTCTCAGTTAAGCTTATTAGAGATGAATTTCCAGTAAAACATCCTACATGGATGGATTTTTATGTAAGAGAGCCAATTAAATTTAATTGGAAAGCTAACAGTTGAAATTAAGCTTCCGAAATGAGCTAAAATCCAAACTGCCGTACCTGCATTGGCTTTTAACCTGATTTATTTAAACTAAAAACATTAGCTTTTCAGGAATTCTGTTAAAATAAATATGAGCATAAATGAGAGGCTTAAAGTTTCATCAGGTGAGACAACAGCTGCAAATCAATGAAACTCAGGTATTCCAAGAGCTGCTGTATAAGAGAATGAAGTATATTCTCTGCCAGGGATGTGGCCACCTCTGCCTCTAGGTGGAGAAGAAAATGGTTTATACTCTGTCTTCTTCATTTTGAGGAGACATTCAGCAAGGGATGCTAAGTCTGAGGAGATGTAGTGCTTTGGGGGCTTCATGGCAGACCCCAATGAGAAGGGGTAAATTTCTGTAATAGGACAGCCTTTTTTATTCTGGGTTTTTCTGATGCTTAGCTAGGTTGGATCCAAGCCCATGACTTTGAAACAATGCGTTTCAAAGCACAGTATGAATCAACAATAGTTTAAAATGGGACCATTGACTTTGCTGATTCATATTGATGCTCTCCTTTCAGTCTGGATGGGAAACTGGAGGTCAAAATGGAATGGCTCACCCAGGCATGCTGCAGAACTTGGCTGGCTAGATGATATAGAAACACTGATTATTTAGATTATTTGGATTATTTTGATTATAAGGTAGTCTGAGTGACTCAAAAATAGATCTCTCTACCTAAAAAGGCCTGCATTTGGTCAGGTGAATGCCCCATTTCTCTCTGCCCTGCCCAGGTGTCCTCGCTGGGGAGTGGCAATGACCACGTGATGGACGCCGTGTCGCAGTGTGAGCAGTACGCCAAGGAGCAGGGAGCGCAGGAGAGGAACGCGCCGTGGCGGCTCTTCTTCAGGAAGGAGATCTTCACTCCCTGGCACAACCCCAGCGAGGACAACGTGGCCACCAATCTCATCTACCAACAGATCGTGCGAGGGGTGAAGTTTGGGGAGTACCGGTGTGACAAGGTGTGTGACCTCAGCCGCTCCCAGTCTGGTCCAACAAGTATCTTTGAGATGGTGAAATAGGTTACAGCAAAGGGGAGGATAAATATTCCTCCCTGGATACCCATTAGCTTGGGCATTGTGGTATTCATGTGGAAAACAGAAGCTACAGCAATCAGATCCAATTGACTGGGTTTGGATGCTTACATGTGCTGCATGAGCACTCTTAAGGATGAACGTATTAAGGTTTAATCATAACCTTTAGTGATCAATGTCCTGAATTTTAGATGTGCAAAAAGCTGCCAAAGGTGATGTCCTGCCAAAAGGAAGCATCCCCATGTAATTCTGTAGTATACCCAGCCTCCACAAGAGGCTCCTTGAGTGGTGGAGGGTGGATGTAGTGATGACTCTTTGACAGTATTAACTTGGTTTGTTTGGCTCCCACAGGAGGAAGATCTGGCAGAACTGGCTTCCCAGCAGTACTATGTGGACTATGGGTCAGAGATGGTACTGGAAAGGCTGCTAAATCTAATTCCATCCTACATTCCGGACAGAGAGATCACAGCTTCAAAAACAGTGGAAAAATGGGCTCAGCTCATTATAGCTGCACATAAAAAGGTGGGGACAATAGATCACCTGTCAAGCATCACATCATCCTTCAAAAGCTTCATGTGCCTTTTAAACATATGTCAGACATCATTGCTCAGCCCTTAGCCTGGCCTGAAGCTAAAGCAATGAGAAAGGGCAGGGCTTGTACTAACCATATTCAGCTTTACCATTGGTTGTTATGCAAGATCTGACAGAAGACATCCTGCCAAGATTTACTGTGAGATGCAAAATCCCATAGCTGTGGTGCCATTCCTGTTATACAAGGTTGTGGTGTTCCTGATTGTATTACAGAGGTGGTTCATGTCTCTGGGTAATGTCAGGACAATGTTTATTGTGCCAAGCATTGTATAAAACCTCCCTGACTTCAAATAGAACAGTTGTGACACTCCCACACAGAAACACTTGCCATAACTCATTACCCAGTACTCATGACCACTCATGAGGGGTGATGTTCCTGGCATGAGGACTGGCATTCATTTAACATCAGGAGCCAGCTTCAGATTAGGATCCCTGCTATGTAAACATCTCCATCTGCATTAGGAGTCTCACCTCAACTTGTCAGTGGAGACACAGGGATTCACTTGAGTCTTGCACATCCTCCCTCAGCCTGTCAGCTTTGTACAGAAGTGTCAGGTGTCTAAGGATGCCCTAAATAAGGGAGCTAAGGGCTGATGAGTGTCCGCTTCCAGCTGAAGGAATGTCAAGCTGAAAAGTGAACACTTACTTTAGGGAAACCCACAGTCAGCTGAGGCGAACCTCACTGAGCCTGGTCACTCCAGATGCTTGTCCAGCCTTCTCCAAGTCAAATTATTCCATAAAGTGGGAACTGAAGGCCAGGATTTTGCCCAAACTGTCACTTTTTCCTGTAGTAGTTTGGCCCTTAGCAACACTGAGATGTCCATTAATATTTGTTCCATAATCTTCAGGTTACATGGATTGATTTTCCTTGCTCTCTTCCTGGTTATAACTGTATTTTACTTCATATTGTTTGGGGTTTGCTTTTTCTGTAGGGAATTTATACTCAGAAGAGGGCAGACCCAAAAAAGGTCAAGGAAGAAGTAGTGGATTTTGCACGTTTCAAGTGGCCTTTGCTGTTTTCTCGGTTTTATGAAGCCTTCAAATTCTCAGGTGAGTCGGTAGAGCACATGCCCAGAGCACGAGATTCTCTAAAGCAAAAGGAAGGAGAGATGGGGATTCCACAGACAAGAAGGTCTAGCTGGTCTAGCTGGTCATTTTTGGACTCATTTTTTGTTGCATCCTAATTAGCAATGGCTCAGGCTATAGGTCTGCCACTATTTCTCTCCCTTAAAAAAGCACAGAGCTTTTTGATCATTGCATCCTCCTTTGAAACATTTTCTGTATCCTAAGACCCTTCATGAGCTGATCGAATGTCTTGTCTTCAATCCAGGGCCAAGCCTCCCTAAAAATGATGTGATTGTAGCTGTCAACTGGACAGGGGTGTACTTTGTGGATGAACAGGAGCAGGTTCTTTTGGAGCTCTCTTTCCCAGAGATCACAGCTGTGTCAAGCAGCAGGTAAGGAGGAATAGACTTGGCTGGCTATCTCACCACAGATCAGTCTGTTTTCCAGGCTTTGCTTCTGAATGTCATTATGTTTCATGTTTATGTCTCCTATAAAAATATATCCCAGAGGAGGAAAGCTGCAAGGGCAGAGTTTCACCCTGGCCACCATTAAAGGTGATGAATACACTTTCACCTCCAACAATGCAGAGGATATCCGGGACCTGGTGGTGACCTTCCTTGAAGGACTAAGGAAACGATCCAAGTATGTGGTCACTCTCCAAGACAACCCAAATCCAGGCAAGTAAATAGCTCACCTCAGTGGTAAACATATAGATAGATTTAATATTCCTGAGGAATTCGGAAAAAAAAAAATCAAACCAATGGGGTTTTTTTTTTGCAGTGGGAGAAGAATCTGGGTTCCTCAGCTTCCTTAAAGGAGACCTGATAGTTCTGGACCAGGACACAGGAGAACAAGTGATGAACTCAGGGTGGGCTAATGGGTTCAATGAACGGACCAAGCAGAGAGGGGATTTCCCAACTGATTGTGTCTATGTCTTGCCTACCGTCACCATGCCTCCACTGGAGATCGTGGTAAGCAGTCTTACGGAATTACACAACTTGGTACCATGTCCAGGGAGGTCAAAGCCTTCATGAAGTGCTTAGATCTGGCCACAGTCTCCCTGAACATAAGGCAGAAACCAAAGTGGATGAGAGAGGTGACAAGCTGTCCAAGGCAAAAGGGATCTCAGCCTTTCTTCTGATCTTGGCACTCAGGATACACAAACTTGTGACTTGGAATATCCATGTATTGTGCTAAATCCTTCCAGCTTGCCTGATTGCTTAAAGGTGTATTTGATGTTGGAGAGAACTGCTACATTCACATATGGAGGTGTAAGTTCCAGAGCACATTATCTTTCATAGGAAATGACCCCCACTATGGATATATTTGTTTTTCCTTGCATTAGTGACTGAGAATGGCACAGAGAAATGACAACTGCACAGTTCTCACTGACTGTTAGCAGGAATTGATGGATTATTCTCATTTTCACTGTTCTTGTTTTGTATCTGCTTCCTCTCTTTGAATACATCAGGTATATTTTATTTCAAATATACCAGGTAACAGAGAGCATTTCATCCCACAGGCCCTGGTCACAATGACCCCTGACCAACGACAAGATGTTATCAGAACCTCTCAGATGGCAGTTTCAGACAGTGAAGAAAGAGTAAAGCCATACACCTTGGAGGAATTTTCCTATGATTATTTTAGGTAATTTTCTTAAACCATTCTCAAAAATTACAGTAATCCACCTCCAGGTAGCTTGGGAATCAGGAAAATTTTGCTACTGCAAAAGACTCCGAATATGCCATTGTATGACTTTGTACAACTGCAACCTCTGGTTTGGGTCATGGCATTTGAACTGCAGGTTTTCCACAGATAAGGTTTTATAAAGAATTTCTCCTCAGCAGAGGTGTAGCAATTTAAAATTTAATATGTGGGAGGACATGCTTAGACTATATAGGCATTTTTATCTCAGCTCCAAAAATTTAAATGTGCACCACTACAGAATGCACCTGACCAAAGCTCCCACTTCTGTTTGGATGGACTGGCAATCCAAACAGGTGGATCAGATCCTCTGGGATGTCTTCCCCTTGTTAGACTAAAACTGCTATGTGATATTCTTTCAGTGTGGCTGCCCTGACCATTCATTGCCATCCTTCCTGTGGTTAGAAGTTTTTTGGAATAGGGTTGGTGATTGTGGTGTCATTACTAGGGTAGTGTCTATAAGAGATTCTTTTGAGCCATAGGAAAGTACAAGTGGTTATCTTTGAGCAGAACTGGAGCTGGATACTTGCTGAATTCCCATTTAGTGTAGGAGTTCATTAGCCAGGTGCTGTGAGCAACCGTCCTAGGCGAAACATTGGCCATGAGCTGTTCCTATTATCCCTGTAATCTCTCCACCTCTTGCTTTGCATTTGCCACCAGACCACCTCCGAAGCACACCCTCAGCCGGGTCATGATCACCAAGAGTCGTGGAAAAGACAAGCTGTGGTGTTACACCCGCGAGCCCATCAAACAGCCACTGCTGAAAAAGATCCTGGGCAGCGAGGAGCTGTCCCAAGAAGCCTGTATGGCCTTTATTGATATCCTTCCTCTGCTTGGGAGTGCCCTTGGGCAACAGGTCTGACAGGCAAAGGGCTGAACAGGCTCTTTAGGGCCCCAAACAAAGCCCAAAGAAAGGTTTGTGGTCCCTCTTAAGGGCTGTGGGAACATGTTCCAGGCTTGGAGATGGGTCTGCACCACAAATCTGTACTTAAGCATCCTTGAAATCTGAGGTGTGCCTACTTCCTAATCTGTGAGGATTTGGGGACCAGTTATTGAGTCCTGCTGGTCCACACTCACTGGTGCGTTCTGTCTTGGTTCAGCTGACTCTCTGCCAAGTGCCCCTGCTGTGGATGGCCACAGCCCTAATCATTGTGGATGCAGACCAGTCCACACGGCCTTGGGGACAGAGTCTGATGCCTGAATATCCCTTTGCAGCCACTTCTACAGTCATGTGTAGGACATCTTTTACAACATCATCAACTGAGGGGCTTCACCAAATATCCCAGTTAGCTCATCCTTGACTCCTTCTTCCCACCTGTGCTGAAATATATGGGTGACTACCCATCCAAAAGGACCCGCTCAGTCAATGAGCTGACAGACCAAATATTTGAAGGTGCCTTGAAAGCCGAACCCCTAAAGGATGAAATCTACTGCCAGACCCTCAAGCAGCTCACAGACAACCACATCAAGTAAGAGCTGTTTGTTCCCCTTAGTCCAAATGCATTAGACTGTGTTGGGCAAAGCATATCTGAAGTGCCTGTGCCGTGGGTGATTTTTTTCCTCCTGGGTCTCTTTCTGTGCAGATACAGTGAAGAGAAAGGCTGGGAGCTGTTGTGGTTGTGTACAGGCCTTTTCCCTCCGAGTAACATCCTCCTGCCCCACGTCCAGAGGTTCCTGCAATCCCGGAAACATCACCCCTTGGCAGCAGACTGCATCCAGAGACTCCAGAAGGCCTTGAGGTATGGCACTGAAAGACCTCCTAGTCCTGACTGTAGCACAACATCTAAATATGTTGGAAAAAATACAACTGGGAGATATTTTTGTGACACAAAAACATGTGAAAGCTCATGGGACACAGTGAAAGCTCACAGTCTCTCTATTCCAAACTGATTGAAAGGGACATTGGGTTGCTGATAAGCAGTGCAGAAAAATAGAAATTAATCAACTTCATCTAGATCCATTTAAGTCACTTTATTCTTTTTAGGAGAAAAAAAAATATTAATATTAAGAAAGTAGCTGAAGTTACTCAAAAAGAATATGCATTAAAACAAAGTATTCTTGCTATGATGATGCTGTGACACTTGCCACCTCCTGTTTTGCAGGAATGGATCCAGAAAATACCCACCCCATCTGGTAGAAGTGGAAGCCATTCAACACAAAACGACCCAAATTTTCCACAAGGTTTACTTCCCTGATGACACTGATGAGGTAAATGGGGGAGAAGGAAATTCTTTTCTGTCAGTATGGCTGTCAATTTTCTTACCAAAATCTCAGAAGAGGCTAATATTAGTTCTGATTCAGAAAAGCTCAGCCTTTCCAGAAACCTCTGGGCCAAAGCGTTAAAAGGAAAATCCATCCTTGTCTACTCAGATTTGTTGCAAATTGGGTTTTTCAAGATATGGGTGCTTTGCTGTTGTTCACTGGAGCTTTAGAGTATGACTGCAGAAAGAGGGAAAGTGGATGGGTTCATCCCTTCACTCACAGTAGCTCACAGGCCTTGGCTCTCAGTTTTTTGCAGCCTAAACCAACAGATATTGTCCATCCCATGATACCCAGAGGGGTATCATGATGGGAACTGGGCAGACTACTGCAGCACTGGCAAGTAAGTTACTGAAATTACCCCTTCTGACCTGAGATGACACCAAAATCATACCTGCACTCAGGAAGCTCTCACTAAGCACCTTACATGCTGATAAGGCAGCTAGTCATATTGATGCCAGAGCAGATAGGCATGTCCTTGCAGATACTGCTGTCTCATCTACTGATTAGTCTTCCTATGAGGCTCCCATCTCTCTCTTCCCTCATACCCTTGGGTACAACTAAATTTCTGTATTTCCAAGTGGGTTTATTTGTAAAACAGTCCACACCCACAGAAGGAAAAAGATGATTCCTCTACAGCAGCTGTGAGTGCCCTTGTTTATCTGTAATGGAGAGTTGAGAGAACTCTTGGAGTTTTTCATCACTTTGAGTATTTTTCCTACATGACCAACAATGACTATGACACTACTTCATACACATGCATCTGTGTAAGAGCCAGTAGAAGGAGGCAGTGGGGACTTCTGCACTTGGATGGGTTTGCTGTGACCCGTTTGGCCATGGAAGTCACCAGGTGGACTGGCAGAGTAGCATCATTCCAGTACAACGTGCATCTGCACTGAAGTGCTGCTTTGCATTAGCAGCACTGAACCCCAGATCAGACTCTCTTGGGATGTGGAACTTGGGTCCTGGTAATTTGGTGGTTCAGTTGTGCATGTGCTGCTCAGAAGCTTAAGTTCCTTAAACTGCTATGAGCTGAATCTCATTAAATCGACAGAGCTAAACAGAGGCAATGTAAATGCTGAGCACAGCTCAAAAGGCAAAACCAGAATTGGGATGTGCATACAAATGGGACAGACCTTTAAACATCCCATCCTTCAGATATCCATAAAACAGGAATCATTTTCCCTCTATTCAGCTATCTAGAATCCAGGCATCTGGCTTAGACCTGGTCTAAGCCAGGCATCTGACTTCCTTAACATCACTGGAGAGACAGATGGGACAAATCAGCCTGGAGGTCTGTCACTCTGTCTTTCCCATCCCTCTTCCCTCAAACAAATAGTTCTGACTCTTCACTGTTATATCAGAAAAATCTCTTGCATTGCTTGGTGAGCTCTGGATAAGCCAGCACAGGATATAGATACAGAATCACAAAGCACAATGGACAAAGCAGTAGCATGACAGAGCTTCTGCAGACATCCCTTCCAATGCCAAGAGCCCCAGTCCTCAATGTCACTGATGGTGGGCATCTAAACCCCTCTGTGCATGTGCATGTGGAGCTCCTCAAAGACAGCGAAAAGGGGAAATTAACCCTTAGATAGCAGTGATATTCATCTCTTTGTAGGCATTTGAGGTGGAATCCAGCACGAAAGCCAAGGACTTCTGCCAGAACATCTCCAACAGGCTGCTCCTGAAGTCCTCTGAGGGCTTCAGCCTCTTTGTCAAAATCTCTGACAAGGTGAGTGACCCACCCAGAGGCTGAGGTAGCCCTGAGGTACCTGGGACAAACTGCTTGCCATTGGGTACACATAGTGGAGCCAGAGCCCGTGTGAAAGCATTTCTCTAAAAGAGGAATTGGTAAGTCAGATCTGACCTGATACAGGTGTGGTTTGCAGTCCCATAGCCCTGATTTACAGCAGTCACCCCAAAGGACTTAAAGCACAGACAGGCAAAGCTCTCCTAGCCTGTTGCTGAGTTGGATTTATAAGAAAGGACTAAGTAAGAAAAATGTGCAGCTTAGAGCTGCCTCTGGCAACTGAGAGAAATCTGTGGAGATAGTCATCAGGAAGAGAAAGGAAGTGTTGTGGTGAAACAAGTTGCAATAAGGAGTAATGGGTGAAATTAGAGACAGAGCCTGTAGCAAGGTGCTGGCATTGGCTTTGTCACATCAGCAGTTTATAACATGTCAGTGTAAGGAGTGCAAAGCAGTGAGCAACAGCTACAAGAGATGGGCTGGGCAGTGGCCAACCCTGCCTGTGGAGTCTTGCCACTTGTTTGGGATGCCACAATATAAGAAGGAAACAAAGCTGTTAGAAAGGGCTATGACAATCGTGAAGGTCCTTAAGGGGAAGCTACGTGAGGAGCACCTGAGGTCACTTGGCTTCTTCAGCCTGGAGAAGAGAAGACTGAGAGGAGTCCTCATTGTAGTCTGCAATTTCCTCATGAGGGGAAGAGGAGGGGAAGACACTGGTCTCTTCTTTTGAGTGACCAGTGATGGGACTCAAGGGAATGGCATGAAGGTGTCAGGGGACATGTAGGTTGGATACTAGGAAAAGGTTCTTCACACAAGGGGTGGTTTGGCACCTGACCAGGGTCCCCAAGGAGGTGGTCATGGCACCAAACCTGACAGAGTTTGTGCAATGCTGTCAGGCACATGGTGTGATTCTTAAAGATACCCTATGCAGGGCCAGAAGATGGACTTTGAGGATCTTTCTGGGTCCCTTCCAACTCAGGATATTCTGTGATCTGTATGATTCACTTGCTCAGCCTTCATGACTATGTGCTGTGTCGCCCCCCAGGTCATCAGTGTGCCAGAGGGAGATTTTTTCTTTGACTTTGTGAGACACCTGACAGACTGGATAAAGAAAGCAAGACCAGCAAAAGATGGTAATTATGACTTTTTTTCCAATATGGGTCAACACAGCCTTCCTACAGCCCTCCAGCCCTTTCAAACAAGATTGACCACATAGTCTGCCACAAGCATTGGAACAGACTGTTCATGGAAGTGGTGGAATCACTGTCCTCTAGTGTTCAGAAAAATGTAGAGGTGGTGCAGTTTAGTGGTGCTCCTGGCAGTGTTAGGTTAATGGTTGGAGTCAGAGGTCTTTTTCAGCCTCAGTGATTCTGTGATCAGTTGGGCCACACTGACTGGGGGTGTTGCTCTGGGCACCATCTCTGGGGACATCACCTGGGAGGTGGTCCATGCAGGAGTAGCAAAACCTCTGTTCCACGGCTAGTCCTGGCCCCTGTGAGAAGCACCTGCTGGAGACCATCTCCCCAGGAAGTGCCTGCAGGAAAGCTTCAGTGATGGGATTCATCTCACCTCACTGATCACATCCAAAGTGAAACTGTCTGCAGCTCTGCTGAATTTACCAGTGGCTGCAAGACACAGATGCCTCCAGAGTACAACTCTTCTGTCCTGTGTTAGGTACTGCATACTGTCAATGAAGTACAGTCATATAAGTGACTCCAGACACTTTTTCCACCTTATTAAAGCTTTGCATGGCAGTGATGTGGTTTGTTCTGCAAAGTAGAGCCCAGTTGGCCTTGTGAATGCCCCTGTCCCTGCAGGTTGTGATGGCATATGGGCACTGCTGGATGCAGACACCGATTGCCACTTGATACTCACACCATCACTCTTATATTTGCTTCACTTGCACAGGTATAGTGCCTTCCCTCACCTACCAAGTGTTCTTCATGAAAAAACTGTGGACCAACACAACTCCTGGAAAGGACTCGATGGCAGACTCAATCTTCCACTATTACCAGGTGTGCCGCGACTGCAATAGCAGTGGAGACTTGGGAGGGATTAGGAGTAGGTTGCAAAGACTTGTCCATCTGCAGATGTTCCCAGCCTCTTAGCCAGGGGCTGGATTCCTCCACAAACTCCATTTAACATCAGAAGGGGAAGGTCCACGGACATCCTCTCTATCTTTCTGTTGTTCTTTCCTCCATGCAGGAGTTACCAAAGTACCTGCGTGGCTACCACAAGTGCTCACGGGAAGAGGTCCTGCAGCTGGCGGCTCTCATCTACCGAGTCAAGTTTGAGGATGACAAGTCCTATTTCCCCAGCATCCCCAAACTCCTGAAAGAGCTGGTGCCTCAGGACCTCATCCGGCAGCTCTCTCCAGATGACTGGAAAAGGGTAAACTTTGATTCATATGCCAGGCCTGGGTGGGAGAAGACCAGTTTCTTGGGTGACTTGTCTGGCATTCAGTGTTGAAGTTGGACTGCTAGAATCAGTGAGACCTGGTCCTTCTTGAGCCTTGCCAGAGTTCAGCTTCCCTGGCACCACTAAGAGGAGAAATTGTACATGAATGTTTGCATACATATGCCTTGCTTGCCCCAGGTTTTCTTTGTCCTGAGACTGTGGCTGTAGTGGTGGATGCAAAGCCAGATGGAAACATGCTAAGAGGTGGTCTGTCATTTAATGCAGACTACTGAGTAAAGGGGTAATTCTTCCTGCTTTATACAGGGAGAGCTGTGGCACAGGTGCAAACAGGGCTAGCCTTAAAATATTAGAGGTGTCTCACTGTCAAGAAATAGTCTGATAAGTCCTTTCTGTTTCCTGCCTGATATCAGCATCTCTGGGTTGAAGGCCTCTCAGTCTCCTCTGCTGCATAAATTGGATAATCAAAATTTATAATCTCTTTAATGGAGTCACCAGCTCAGCTTATCTAAGAAGGACCTGCCAGGCTCTGCTCTGGTGACCAGCCACCACTTTTTTGAAGTGCTAGAACCAAACATCAAGGTCAGGTTGGACAGGACCCAGAGCAACCTGCTCTAGTGGAAGGCAGCCCTTTCCACTGCAGGAGAGTTGGACTAGATGACTTTTCAAAGGTCCCTTCCAACCTAAACTCTTCTATGAGTCTGTCATTGGGGAACTGATGCTCCTTCCCTGCAAACATCCCTGGTGCCAGGTACTGCAAACCCTCCATCTCTGCTGTGTTCTCTGTTGCAGTCCATCGTGGCATACTACAACAAACACGCAGGCAAAACAAGAGAAGAAGCCAAGCTTGCCTTTCTAAAGATTATCTTCAAGTGGCCTACATTTGGATCAGCGTTCTTTGAAGTGAAGGTACCTACCTTGGGGGTTCTCTGGCAGCTTTTAGCCAAGATCAGGGAGCCCTGTACCACAGAGGGGTTCCAGATCTGAACCAGCCTGGGACAATCCTGATGGAACAGGGAAAAATGTGCTACTCTTCATTGGTAAAGGACAAATACATTCGTTCATTGCTGCTCTGCCTCTTTACACAGACAGAAACATTGTAGAGCTTCAGCATATCTCAGTCATTGGGGCTGTTCCCACATCTGTGCTGCTGAACACACAGGAGCTCTTTTCTGTTCTGCCAAGGCAAAGGGGAACCTGTGGTTTTCCAAGGGATGTATCTGTTCCCACCACAAACCAAATCCAGACCATCCACCATGGCACTAGAGTTCCATCAAGGACAGTAGAAGCGAGTGCTGTCAAAGAGAAGACAGGGAGAGAGGAAATAGGAAGGAGTCTGGTTTTGCTTGACACATCCCCTAACCAGTTCATCTTATTTCCAACAGCAAACTACAGAGCCAAATTATCCAGAAATTCTTCTAATTGCCATCAATAAGCATGGAGTCAGCCTCATTGATCCCAAAACCAAGGTAAGCAAAACTTGGCTATTCACCAGATGCTCCTGAGCACAGTCCCCAAGCCCTCAGAGAAGATATCCCAAAGAGTGTGTTGTTCAGAATTTAGTGACTTCTCTTTAAGCCAGGTTAGAAAGGTTGGATAGAGAGAAAAATTTCTGGAGGCAGAAATTCACTGTTGCACAGAGCCGGCCCAGACTTTTTTGAGAAAATATGATTTGAGAGCATCAACTATTAGGGCCCTGTACCTGGAGAATGTACAGGTTTAAGGATTCAGTCCTTGCTTAATCCTTTCACAGGCAATAGGACAGGAGTTGGACTAAATGAGATCCTACTAGTTACTTCCACCACCTACATGGTCATTCTAGTGTAGCAGTCCTTCACGAGCTCTGGAGGATCTGGAGTCTTGATCTCACTGCCATTCGCATGAGTCTCATCACAGTAGAGATCCTTGGCCTGCTGTGATGGAAAGGGAACAGGGATATGAGAAGTGTCCACAGCCCTTCATGGAAGTTGAGGATCTCTTGTGTGTTGAATGTCAGTTTTGTATTCCCACCAGGATATTCTCATCACTCACCCCTTCACCAAGATCTCCAACTGGAGCAGTGGCAACACCTATTTCCACATAACCATTGGCAACTTGGTGAGAGGAAGCAAGCTGCTTTGTGAGACCTCCCTGGTAAGAAGCATTAAAGATTAGACCAAATCCTGACTTCAGCAGCAAATTGTCTCAGGGATTCTCTGGGCTGAAAGGAGTCTCTCAGAAGAGCTGCTGATACAGTTTTTTCCTTCTGAATTTCCCAAGGCTCTGCTCAATGAATTAGGGCTCTCCCTTGGTCCATCATCCAGCGAACAAGCAAGCCTAAGGTTCTTGGGATGTTGCTGTGTCAGGAGCATGGGGAACTGCTCCCTATCACTGGCCAGAAAAACACATTAAAGCTGATACAGGCTCAAGGGGTATTCTTGAGCCCTTTAACCAATGTCATTTACCCAGCTTGACCCTAGTAACAGTCACAGCAATAAACCTCCTTCTACACTATCTTAAACCCAAAGCCCAAAGAATAAAAATTCCTTCTGGAGTAATTGGTACTATCTGAGGCATTCAGTATTTTGTTGGCCATTTGAAAATTTATGTCCTATTCAAAGCTCCCTATGTCCTTAGCCTCAGCAGCATCCTGGGACAGGGAGTTCCTCCATCTCAACATTGCAGATTATGTTTGGACAGTGTTCCTTGTGGTGGTGACATTTCACCCAAGGAGAATGGTGGAATAAGTCAAAATGTACCTGAAAATTTTAAAGTTAAGAACTGGTAGCCTATCTGTTCAGGAGGCACAAGCCAGAGACTCTAAGCTGTGCTCTAGAGGCTGGTAACATCTTCCCTCTCCTCCTCAGGGGTACAAGATGGATGATCTTCTGACCTCCTACATCAGCCAGATGCTAACAGCCATGAGCAAACAGAGGAGTGCAAAGGGTAGCAAGTGAACTGCAAGAAGCCACTGGCATGCGGTCATGGGGCTAATTCAGCAGCTGAGGGCTGTGGGATACCCGTGCAGCTGGGCAAGAACCTTTGCCTCCCAGATGTGGAAGATGAGCCGAACACCATCAGGGAGTTCACTGGACTCTGACCTTGAGGGCTCCAATCCCACCTCCCCTTCCAGCGAAGATGACTATCTCTGACTTCCTACTCACCTTCCTCACCTTGCATCCCAACTCAATCCTACACCTCAAAGATTTCCAGGGGACACCACTGCTCTCAGAGAGTGACCAAGGCAAAGACACTCCAGCAAGAGGTTTGCCTGAACCCATTGGTTGGCATCACAAAGGCTCTTGGAAGAGGATTTGTGTGTGTATGTGTGTGTGTGCGTGTGGCTTGCTTTGTTTTCATTTGTTAGTTTTTTTTCTTAAATATGAGAGCTATTAGGATGCTAACAGGTTTTTGGTGAAGTCCTGGGAATTTCAGGTTTGAAGAGGAATAAGTGAGCCCTGACCCATGCTGGAAAGATGTCCAATGAACACTGCAGGACTTGTTTTTCTGTCATTACAAAAGAATACTCTGTGTTCTTAAGATGTACAGAAAGAAAAAGCAGGCTGGGAAGAGCACATTTTAACTAGGAATCAGAATAAACAAACTACTGATTGAACAGGCTAGAGTACTAAAGTGCTATCCGTGCAATGCTGGAAATATTTAAAGAACAAATTTTGAAGTTTTGTTTCTTCTTCTATTTATTTTTTAAAATATTAAAAAGGAAAAAAAAATCCTGTATTTCATGCCGGTATCTGGATACTGACTCGGGGCTGAGGGCAACCTTCAGAACAATCCCTTGCCCAGAGATTCCCCAAGAGCCATGACTGCCAGAGGCTGGGTAATGCATATCTTTCCCAAACTAAGGCCTCAGCTGGAAGCGAAGCTTGGAAAATGAATTATCTCCTTTTGCTCCCTGTGTCCAGAAAAATTAACCTTGGGAAGACTTTTACAGCAAATTTCAATGTGGATATAGAGGTTTTGAATACCCCATGCTTGGAAGACTAAAGCCGAGCCTATCTTGGGCTGTAATTCAAACATGAACTTGGCCATCGGGTTTGTACCAGCGGATGATTTTATTGTGCTGTGTGTGTGTGTGTTTCTCTATAAAGCAACTCTTCATGAGTCCTGGCTGGACTTGAACCACTCACAGCAAAGGCAGACCCTTGATTTTGGTGGGCTTTTCTCTACCTTTGATTGGCTGTACTCATCTGCAGGCTGTTTGTCTCATCTGCCACCCAATGCCGCACAGTGCGGACCAGCCTACTTTGGAGCAGAGGTGGGACCTGCTGGCAGAGAGGAGGCTGAAACCACATTGTGTCTGAGAGGATGCAGGGAGATAAGCCTGGGGGGGGTGCCTTTCCAAAATCCAGCCTTCAAAGGAACACATGGCTGAGTGTGGGATATCAAGAGAGGGGAAAATTGTCCACCAATATCTGGTGTTGGCGTAACTAACACTGCGAGGATCTCAGTAGATGTTGAGGCCTCTCTTGGTCCTGTGCATTGGGCTGGGTTTGAGTGCTTTTGTAGAAGTCCATATTGTGGGGTGTCACGTGCTGCTCTGTTAAGTTCAGCTGGGCTCAGGTCTCCAACACCATGGTGTTTCAGGCAGACTTGGCAGTGCTGCCTACCAGACCTCCAGCCTGTGATGTTCAAGTGGGACGCAGCAGTGACTTACGACTTTGGTTGCTCCATCAAAGCGAATGAGATGCTGCACAGAGACATCCACCAGCCAGACAGGGCTGCTAGGAGATCCCTTTCCTCCATCACCCCCTACCCAAAGTGCTCTGGTGATGGGAGCATGGTTACACCAACCAAGGCTACATTGGGAGCCCAGCCTTGGTGAGCCTTCTCACCATCCATCTCTGACATTTCTCTCCTTTCCCCAGCTGCCATGATCCAGCTGTCCCAGGGATCCCCACCTATCCTTAGACACATGCCTATCATCACCACACCATCACTGCTTTTTCTGTGTCTCCAGCCATCCCTGCCACCCATTGTATACTCAGCAGACGATGCAGCACGACATTGTTTTCCAGAGCTGTCCTGGGTCATCTTTCCCCTGCCACCATGCTCATCCCTCCACTTACAGCTCTGTTGGCATCCCATGCACCCCGCAATTTTGGGCAGAACTGGGACTCTGTGTGTGTACTGTGTGTCTTATGTATTAGCATCTTCTGGCCTCTTTGTATTCACACCAAGCAATGATGTAACATGAAAAAACATATGTCCAAGTGAAATACTCCAATTAAAAAGCATCAAGTGACTTGTGGGAGGCTGTTCTGCACTGTGCAGTTGTGGTGACATCTCCAGGGAGAAGGGTGAGATCAGGGCTCCCGGGTTCTTGTTGTGGACAAGACTTCTCCTTGCACGGTGCAATTCCTGATGAGAGCATCCAGCAAGGGGGAACAAACCATCAGTGTACTTTGACTGGAAATTAATTGAAATCTTTCCTTTTGGGGTAAAAAACACTGGACTCTGGGAGTCTCCGTTGCTTGTTCTCTATGACAAGGGCTGAATCTTCTGTCAGTTTTGAGCTTAATTACTGCATGTTGGAAGTGTTGTGTGAAAAGTTTGTGTGTGGGAGGCAGCCAGCCAGCCATGTGCTTAACAAGGTTGCCAGACCTTGCTAGCTGTGAAGCAACAAAAATAGCAGCTGAGATGCGACAGAGTGTAAGGCATTAAAGGAAATCACAGGTCTAACTGGGCAGGCTCTCCCTAGGCAAGGCTTCTGAGGATGAGGAGGGTGAGTACAGGGAGTTACCAGAGCACACTGGCCCAGCAGCAGCTAGGTACATGGATCAAAGAGAATTGAGGTGGCTTTTCCCAATGCATATTAAAGGCAGAGGTTGGGGAACCACAGCCGAGTCCCTCACTTGAACACCAAGGCACAGGCTGAGGAGCCCATGGTGCACGCCATGCTTAACCCACATGCTCCCCACCTCCTACTTTTGCTGCTCACATACTCTACATGAGGGTACCCATCAAAAGTTATCCTATGTATGCAAGGCATGGGGAGGGAGATTTAACACCATCCACTCGTCATATTTCATAGATCTCGAGCTGCATTACAATGATTCATCAGTCCTTTAGCCTTTTTCCAAAGGAGGATCTTCATTTTTTGCATTTCTGGCCTCCAAAATACTCCAAATTTGCAACTTTGAAAGATTTGGGTGCTTCTCAGCACAGATAATTCTGAAACTTAATGCTGCCCTCTCACTTGTGATCACTTCATTTAACAAAAGGCTCATGTATAAGAAATGTCTGTAGTCTGGATCAGGTAAAGAATACTGTATTCTTTCCCTTTCCCAGTTTGCTGAAATAAGAACAAAACAGGATAGGAGAGATAAAATGTATTTAAAACATCACTTGCAATTTACAAAAAACATATTCTTATTATCTCTTCAAGTAGAAAGATATGGCTTAAACCTGAGAGATGTTTACATCTCCCTTACAGAGCATATGCCCCCTCCCCACTGTGTGCCAGCAGCCACTGGGACAAAATGAAAATTGGAATAAATCCTAGGCTGCAGTACAGGTGTACAGACCTTCCCAAGGGAAAAGCAAACACTTGGTGGGACCAATTCACACACAGCTCCATCCTTCTGAAGAAAAGTGGTTGTTACTGGTCATAGTCCCAGTAGATGGCCAAGACACTAAAAAGTTCTTCAACCCCCATGGGAATGGCATGCCCTCACCCACAGACAAGGGGAGGAGATTGTCCTGTTAGGCTATGGCAGGGCAAGAGTAGGGAAAAGGAAAACCAAAGTTGCCCCTGCCTCTGTTACAGAAAGATACTGATTGTAATGACCCAGTCAGCAGCACCTGACCATCGTGGTGGGGATAGTGTGCCCTTGGGGATGGAGGACACCCGCAAGGGGGGAGGACAGGAGGTAGTGTGTGGTGAAGAGGCTGGTCTGATAGAAGTCTGGGCACCTGAGAATGAGGAGGACTGGAGGATGCTCAGATGTTTGCAGCATGTGTGGAAACAGGGCTTATGCAGAGCAGGAATGATTGCCCTCGGTGGGATGCCAGTGGTCTCAGGTAAATGGTGGCTCCCCATGTGGTTGCTGCATCTCACCATAAATGCACAGTTTCTTCATGGCTGCAGCTCCATCTGCGCTCTCCTACACCCCAAGGATCCCTGACAGGCATGGGAATGTGAGAAAAGCTGTAGGAGAGGAAGGTTGGTGCTCATCTCCAGCAGGGCCACGAAGGCAAATGGCTCCTCCTCACCAGGTAGATCTGAGCCCCCACCAGCTGGTCTCCCCAGCCTCATCGAGATGGCAGGTCCATGTCCCCTCTTTGCCCATGTCAGGCCAGGACGGCAGGCATGTCACTGAGCTCTGGAAAAGGAGACACACGGTGAGGTACCAAACATCTGCATCTATTCTGACAGACACTGTGAACAAACAGAACCTGTTTGAAAATGCATGCAGCCCAGGTTGGGTCATTTTGTCTGGATGATAGCTCCATGGGTGCAGAAATGTGGTGCATGGGGGTGTCTGCAGCCAATCCTACCCTGCCTGGCAGACAGTGCCTCCAGAGTCTCTTTTCACAGAATTTCAGAGTAATGAGTATTGGACGGGACATCTGGAGGTGTCTGCCCCAGCCTCTGCTTGAAGCAGGGCCAGTTGGATTAAGTTGCTACGGGGTCTGGGGCTGAGATAACCCAGACTGTATCCTTCCTCATAACCTTCCTTGTAAGTGTGGACACCCATCACCAACCCATCCATCAGGATCTTGGTGCTCCCACAGAGACCACCCTGAGCAGGATGCAGCTGCTCTCCTTGCCCTGCTCACCTGTCTTGAATTTGTTGTAGGTGCCACTCTCTACCACCGGGTTACTGTCCTGGGCACAGCAGGAGGAACTCTTCTCTCGCCACCTGCATGGAGCAAAGCACCTGGGTCAGGCCACTGCCTCATGTGATGTTCCTCACAGCCCCCTGCTGCCTTGGACAGCTTTTTCCTACTTTGTGAGGGCAGGTATTTTGGGATTTTCTCAGGTCCTTACCAAGAAAGGACTCAAGTGCATGGCTGATGTCTAAGCATCCCCACTTCATATGTGCAACAGCATTTTGAAGGTAACTTTCTGACTAAGCCCTGTTTTCTAGGCTTTTAAGATTTAAGAGCTCCAATGCCCTCAAAATGTTTACAGACACTGGTTCTAAAGCAGACAGAGAAATTTAAAAATTATGATTTTGGTGGGTTCAAAAACCTGACAAGACCACACAGGGTACTGAGGGACTGCTAATGGCCCTTTGGTCCCAGGGGGGCTGGGGATGCCCTTGCTCCAAGGCCAGCCCAGAGGAGTCTGTTGTTTGGTTGGACCAGAAGCATCCACAGGACCCTGGGAAATGCACAGAACAGGAACATAATCCTGGAGGAGTTGGGCATGGCAAGGTCTGATGGTACTGGTGATGCTTTACAGGGGTGATTATGTACCACCCTGAAACCTGCAGCCTCAAAAGCAAGGGGAAAGCAGGACCTGACGAGAGCAGAGCAGGGTAAGAGGGGAAGGAAGGGAAGGAAATACCATTCCTTGGGAAAATCCCAAGGAATGTATAGGCAAAAATGCCTATACGGCTGCTAGTTCATCACTGTCAAACTGCTAGTAATTAATTTTATCACCATCCCAGAGCAATATTAGCACTCCAACCTTTTCCTATGCCAAGGCAAGTCACAGTTAACAACAGCCTAGAGTGCTCACCCCCAGGGACTTCCCAAACTTTCTTCTTGCTGCCACCAGCAGCACCATTGTACTGCCAGCACCCTGCAAAAATACTCCCCTGGGCTGGCTGCTCTGATCCTCCCCCGCCACCCACAGGCAGCCAGCTGAAGAGCTGAGCCCAGCACATCCTGCTTTCCTTGGGCACTACTCGGATGAGAGCATAGGAGCGTTCCTCATACAACCATGGCAGAGCAGAACACCCAGCAGACAAACATGACCAGCTGGGGTGAGCCTGTTTCATGAACCCCAGATTTCCCAATAATCTTTGACAGAGTGGAAGGAAACAAAATGTTGTGTCTGTGACACAATCAGACATTTTTGTATGGGAAGATGGATTTCCTGTGGGGCTCTGGCATGTACACATAGACATGGGATGCTCAAATATTAACATTGAGAGCTTTCCTAACAAATCAGTCCAATGAAACATTGTCAAATACTAGAAAAAATCAGTTCCTTTCTCAGCCCACCAGCTTTGATAATTGGTTTATATTGCTACTATAAATCTACCAATTCTCCACTGATTCCTGATGGCAGACAATGCCTAAGCTGCCAAAATGGAAAGGGAAAATGAGAGAAAGCAGGAGAAACAGAGAGGTTCTGGGGAGACTTTTGGGGCTTTCTTCCCTTTCCAGAAGGGAAAGCTAATGTTCTCAAGTGTAGTTTTAACCCTTCAGGTCACCTGAAAGCATTCCTCCTTCCCTCTACCTGGAGTAAAAGATCAGGTTAGGATGGCCATTAACAACTGGGTAGTTACCAGTGCAGAGCAAAGATGAGTGAGATGAGGAATGCAGAGGTCAGATCTGTCAGGATCCACATGATGTTGTACTGCTGTGGAGTCTGGAAGAAAACAACAGAGGTTGTGTCCACCACCAAGGACCACAAGATTTGCAAAAATAAGTTACTCAAGCTCTTTCTTTCTGATTGAAAATGACTGTTCAGCCGCCTGGTTTGCATCTGCAGTAACATCCCCTGGGTGTTAAAAGCATCTGGTGGCATTTCAAAGTGGCCACTCACTCCTGGGTGTTGGTGCCAAATCATTCTCCTTCATAAAAGCACGTCTGTGGTGTAGCCAAGAAGATTTTACAGTATCACAGTGAATGCCACAGAGACCTCTTGTTTGTACAGGCAGGCCTTGCAATTCTCTGCTTCATCCCAATAACAACATCAGCTGGTGGCATCTCATTTTCTCTGGCAAAACTGCCCTTTACTGAACACCACAGAGAGCCTGGGGTGGGCTCCCACTTTAAGTCTAAGAGCATTTGAAGATTCATCCTTAGACTGGACCTCCACCAAATTTAGAATTGACTGAAACACTGCAGTTCTCTGGAGGGGAGCATTGTAAAATCTAATTCAAGACTGTGAAGCCAACTATTTAAAGTCCTTACAGAGACTTTGGTGGAACCAATGCCCCAGGTACTTCTTGGCCCTACAGGTTGTCCGAGGAAGAATAACAAATAGAGAAATTATGTGAAAATTCCTCCCAGAAGGAAAGCTTATTTCTGTGGTTGTTTCCCTTGGACTTGTGGAACAAGACCAAGTTTGACAAGGGCAGTGGGACACTCTGGGAAAAGAGAAACTTCTGACATCAGTAAGGTGCTTCAAAAGCTTAGAAATGGAAATCCTCATGTATCAGCTTGTGTCCCCAAAGGCCCTTCCTTTCTTTCTGCACAAGTCTCAATATGACTTCTTTTCCCTTATCTCAAGGCCTAAGGTGATAATCCAAACAAGTAGGGTGCTTCATCCTGAGCCAGGAGAAGAGAGAAGGGTATGGTAATAACTGTAGTGGCTTTGAAGTTCCAGGTAAGTCAGGTTTCAACTCAGGTCCTTCTTATGCAAAGGATTCTTAAAGGATCCTTTATCCATGTGTGAACTGGCCCATCATCTCCAAAGGTAATCATGAATATCCCAACCCTATTTCCCACTCCTGAGACAGAGAAGACTTCTACTTACCATGAGGAAGAGTGGCTGGCTGAGATCCTTCAGCAAGTGGACGGCATTGGTGGTCACAGAGTGTGCCCCAGAGCACCATGCCAGGGAATAGAGCCATGGCTCGTTGACCACATAGAAGTTGGTGGTGATGTTTGCCTCGGCATATTTCCTTTAAAAGACCAAAAGGCAACAACCTTCATTGAGCAAGGAGATTAGTACTTCCTTCAGGCTTACTCAAGGAGATTCGGGAAGATCATGGGAAATGGTTGTTATCTTCTGTAGGAAGTGCTTACTTTAGGACCTAGATAAGGAACATAAAGGAAAGCCAACCAGCCAATAATTAATAATTAACAATTGGTCAATACAGAATAACTGAACAGCTGGAAACAAATGCAGATAAAATGCCCAAAAGGTCAAAACCTTTCTAATCCTTCTGCCATATGAATCAATGTAGCAATCTGTTTGTAAAGGAGGGTGTGGCCAGGTGGGGGACAGTCTCTTCTTTCAAGTAACAAGCAATAGGACAAGAAGAAATGGCCTCAAGCTTCACCAGGGAAGGTCTAGATTGGATTAGGAAAAAAATCTTAATGGAAAGGGTTATCAAGCTTTGGAATTGGCTGCCCAGGGAAGTGCTGAAATCATCATCTCTGGAGGTATTTAAAACATGTGGAGGTAGCATGTGGGGACATGGTTTAGTGGTGGATTTGGCAGTGCTGGGATCATGGTTGGTCTTGATGATCTTAGAGATTTTTTTAAATCTAAATCATTCATGTCATTCTATAATCTTCCTACAGTGTGCTCCAAATCACCACAGAATCACAGAATAGCCAGAGTTGGGAGGGACACAGAACACCATAGAGTCCAGCTCTTCAGTTAATGGCTCATGCAGGGATTTAACCCACAGTGTTGGTGCTGGTTAGAGCACCTGAGTTGGTTAGACCAGCTGAGCTAATCTTCAAAGCTGGCCACCCAAGTTTGTTATGGTCGCTCCATAAACACATTGTTTCTCAAGTTATTACAAGCTATTGAAACTTAATATGAAGTAAGTTCATTCTTTGTATAAAGGTAAAGTAATATATCATCAATATCAGCATTTATAAATCTACCTAGGACCTATCCAAGGTTTACCCAAATATGATTATACCCAAAAATGTCTATGATTTTTTACAGCCTTTCAGCCTGACTAAAGAAGACTCTCGGAGACCTTAGAGCACCTTCCAGTACTGAGATGGGCAACAAGAGATCTGGAGAGGGATTTTTACAAAAGCATTGAGTGACAGGACAAGGGGGAATGGCCTTAAACTAAAGGAAGGTTGGTTTAGATCAGACATTAGGAAAAAATTCTTAATTGTGAGGGCAGTTGAGACACTGGTACAGATTGCCCAGAGAGGTTGTGGATTCCCAATTCCTGGAGGTGTTCAAGGCCAGGCTATGGGGCTCTGTGAAACCAGGTCCAGTGGGAGCTCCCCTGCCTGTGGCAGAGATGTTTTAATTAGATGGTTCTGAAAGTCCCTTACAACCCAAACCATTCTATGATTCTATGATTTTACATCCTGTGACAATTATAATTGAGAAAACACGAACATTACTCTTGTCCAAAGGATTAAAGTTTTTTCCTTTCTTTTTCATTTCAACTAGACTTCAATGGTTTTGTGCTTTGGAAAGAGCAAAAAAATCTTATTTACCAAAGGAGAGCTGGACAGGTAAAGCTGAGGTTTTTAGTGGTTTGTTGGGTTATTTTGCCATGAGAGAGTAGCATTTTGAGAACTCCTGCAATGAATGTGGAGCCTTTCATCATAGAAATGACATTTTCAGTGTGTCACATGGAACTGGTAGTAACAAACAAGAAATGATGTCTCCAAAACACTGGCTACAAGAGGGTGATGGTCTCTCACCACAGCATTATGCACTCCCACTGGTGTTTGTGGAAGAGCATGGGAGGTTAAGCAGTTGTTCACTCTCCCTGATTCGGTCTTGGTGGGATGGCACAAATAAAAACACAAGATATCAGGATACAGCTGTGTTGTTCTTACCAGAAGATCCTCAGATCCTGGTCAATATGGAATCGAGGACAGCTGGATTTAATTACATGTGCCACCTCTTAACAGTAGGAATGAACTGCAGTCTGTCACCCCTAAAATACATCAGGGAGGGCTACTTGATTGGAACAACCTGTTCCCAAAATATTATAGTCTCTGGAACTGGTCACTGGAGGGAGACATTGCCCCACACATGAGGCAAACACAGTCCACTGCACCCCAAAGATTGTACTTGGGTCTGAAACCTACCGGATATCTTCACTGGACATGTCAGTGTAGACCAGATTGAGTTTGACAATATTGTGCTTTAACAGGTCTTCTATTGGTGCCTTTTTGCCCATCGTGTGCTGGAACCCAGGAGCCACAGACTGAACAAAGGACCTCACACCGTTATGCAGCCACAAGACCTGCAGGCAGCAGGAGGAACCAGTGAATTCTCAGCAGAAGAATTCATGCCCCTAATATGCCCAGCTGTTCACACAAGCCTAGTAAAGTTAACATCTTGAGAGACTTAACCCAGCCTGTCAAATGGCATTTCTCCCAATGATCAAAAAACATTCAGATGCAGGGTTAAAACTTGCAAATAACTTTTGTCAAGAAATAAGTATCTACTGTTCCTTGCTTATCCACTGGAAATCAGTGAGTACGTTTCACACAGCCCAACAAAAGATGCAGTGTTGAAAATGAATGAAAAGACAGCTTTGGTTTATGGAAAAGGCAACCAAAAATACTCTGTTCTACCATTCTTCCAGCATGGAAGAAAAGATCTTCAGCAAATACAGATCAGCATAACTTCCCAGACATCAGTGGGTACATAACCTGACTTCCATGAGTTTAGCATTCATCCACTGCCAGGGGAGGAAGGCAATAAAGACTCACAACTTATTTTAATTTAAACCAGGAATTTTTATGCAATGTATAAAACAAGCATGGGTACCAGGGAATAGACTGGCAATTATTACACTTATTAAGGGGTGCTGTTTAGAAGCTAAGTCATCAGCTGGTATATACACTGTCTTTTTTCCTGTGCTGCTGAAGGATCACACTATTGTGAACCTTCTGAGGGACTAACATTAGGAATGTACTCCAAATGATGCCTTTTAATTCAAGTGAAATGCAATGGGCCAATTTTATGGAGGTCAAATCATGCAGAGTAGGCCCCAAAGTCCCAATGAGAAGAGCAAGAAAAGGGGATATGGAGTGAGGCCACCCTACCAGATGGCGTTTAATCTTCGCCTCCTTGAGGATGACGTCCAGGATTTTGCGGATCCACAAGTTCCTGTAAGGATGTTTCTCTGGAGGGCGGTAGAGATCAAATATCACAAGTTTATTGTGACTGTCTGCGAGGCGCAAAAAACTACTTAGCGTGTAAATGGACTGATTCATTGCCTGGTTCTGATCTGCCTTTGACAGCGAGCCCATCCCTACAAATGGTTTGTTCTAGAAATAAACAGATATAAAAAAAAGGAAATCAATCAGTTTGCTCTGGGAGTCAGCTGTATCTCTAAGAGGGAAAAATATCCCCTCAAGAGGTGGGGATATTTTATTTTGCTTATTTCTTCTACATAAGAAATGGGGGAAGTTAACCCAGGCTGTGAGGACATTGCTTCTGGGACCTAAATTGCATAGTTCAAAGCTAGGTCTGCTATGCTTCTCTGTCCCACCTTATCAGCTCTGAGTATTATAAACAGCAAAGAAAAGTAGCTCTTTTCTTCCTCTCCCCACCCATGAGCTCTGCTACTCCCATGATACGGTGACACAAGAACACCCACAAGCCAATTGTTACAGGTCTCCTTAGCCTGAAGGCAAACTGGACAAAGCAAAGAGACCCAAACTGAAGGATTTACACTGACTTATTTGAGTTTTGACTCAACTAGCAGTTCCTCCTCTAGCACTGATGCTGTTAAGTAATAGACAGCTGGTTGGTGACAGTTGGTGATAGTCATAAAATTATGTAAAAGTTTGGATTGGAAGAGACCTTTAAAGCTCATCTAATGCAAGCCCCCTGCAATAAACAGGGATGTGTCCAACTGGATCAGGTTGCCTAGAGTCCAATCCAACTGACCTGGAATGATTCTAGCCCTTTATGATGCTTACCTTAAGGAACCATGTTCCAGCGTTCAATTTCTGCAGGGCATCCCAGGAGAAAAACGAAGCAGCTTTACCAGTGTCATTAGGGTAGACCTCTTGGATGTTAGTTGTCCTTCTCAAGGTGTCATCATGCATGAGGAAAGGAACCCCATCATAGCTGCCAAAGAGCAAGAGTTCAGGTCACCTGGAGATCGGGTTCATACACAGCATGAGCAGACTCAAGCCAGGTCAAAAGAATATGTGGGCCACTGTGAAGGCAGCAGAACACCCTTCCTTAGTGCAGAGAGCGCAATCTGGAGGAATGCTGAGGCTCAAGACACCAGGCTATTTCCAGCTTAAATACTTCTAGGAGCTCTCACAGAAGTCACGCTTGTCTGTGCCTCATTTTCTCTAGGGGCAACGTGAAGGAGGTGACCTTTTTGCCTGCCAACTCCCCCAAAAATCGTTAGTAACTTCTGGTTAAAATCTCTTTTTGCTGACATCAAAGTGTTTCTGTTGGTTTTTAGAGGGGTGAATTTTGAATGGACAGTGACGGACGTGCAAAATTTTATTCTAAAGAAGGGTCTAGTTTAGTAGAACATCTAAATGTTAGTGTTTTTTTCATTCAGTGCCTGGAAACAGATCATCCTGCACAGAATATTAGCATTCACAGAATATTAGCATTTCACGGCAATGGGTTCACTAAAGGCAATTAAATATATAATTAGGGCAATGCTGTCACAAATCTGGACACAATTTTCTGTTGGTTTGTAGACCTGATATAACCCTCACTGTGACCTGCAAGTCAAACTAGAGCAGAGACTTGTTTTTATACTCTGCCAAGCATTTAAAACACACTGTAGAAATAACGATTGTTAAATCAATAGGCTGCAGCTCATTGACTTGTCTGAGAACAACAATGCCCTACAGCCCCTGTCATCACATGACAGCTGAGGGACCCTGTCCCAGCCATCAGTAAAACCCAGTTGCCTGGAGCTGCATGTCTCCAAAGACAGCCCTTGGAAGAAGCAGCATATATTCTGTGAGTGGTTTGCCCTCACCTTATGGTGACATCTGTTTCAAGACCATCCCCACCATGCTCAATCGTCTTCAGAAATGACATCTCAGTGTTTTCTGGTGCCAGCTGAAAAAAAAGGCATGTGAGCAGATAATTTTCAAACACACTGGAGGGCTCTGCAAATACTTTCTGCCCCTTTGAAAAATCTCTGTTTTTTCTTAAGGGAGCATCATTATATTGTTAAGGCTACTTTAGTCAAACCCATTGCGTAGAACAATAATAAAATCATAGAATGGTTCGGGTTGGAAGGGACCTTGAGGTTCATTTTATTCCAATCCCCCTGTCAGGCCAGAGACACCTTCCACTAGTCCAGGTTGCTCAGGGCCCCCTTCAACCTCATCTTGTCCCTCAGGAACAGTGTCTTCCTTGTAAGCAAACCCAAGCAGTGATGCCTTTGGCATGCAGTCCCAATGAACAGAAATGTCTCCCACCCTCCACAGATTTCATGGGGGGAAAACAAAAACCAACAAAGAAACAACAGAAGAGCATAATGTTGATGAAAGTAGCAAGACACAGGATGAAGAAATGACCTGAAATAATTTATTCAGACCTACCATTGGTGCTCCACGGTGTCCAATGAGGGCTGGCTTTGGTCCAAGTGTTCCCATCTCTCTGATGCAAGGAGAGTACATCCCCAGAGGTATCAAGAAAAGAAAGAGAAGGATAGCCAGGTATGGACCAACAATTATCACCTGAGTAACTGAAAGAATTTGAAGGAGGAAGGCTAGAGTTAATCCACATAATAATGTACAACTCTGCCTTGCCACTTAACTTTTAATACAGTCCTCCAGCTAAGTAGCTTTCAGGCTTTGTCCCATCCTTTCATCCTTTCCTTTTTCCCCTATTTTTCACTTTCTTTCCAAACAATGCAACCCAGGAAAACAAATTGGTCAAAGCAAGGATGCAGGCTGTCTAAGTTAGGACTACAGGTTTTATGCTTTAATTACATCTCACTATGCCTGACAGCAAGATACAACTTTGTTTCTTTTTTTCTTTAGACTTGCTGCACTGAAATCTCCTCCATATGTAGAAAAACAATCCTCAACAGAAGGATGCTATTTTTTTTCTTACTTAGATGAGAACAAGCACCATTTTCAAGTTTCATTTACAATGAAGAAGAGTAGGTACCTCTCCTTCAACTATGTTGCATCTCCTTACTTTGAATACTTCCCTGGCTCATCCAGATGGTTCCTAGTGACCTTCTGTGTGTGACCTACAGACCCTGAGAGCATGGATACCTCAGAAACTTGCCAACTCACTATCTATGGTCTTCTCTGGAGTCTGTTGACACATTGCCCAAGAGCCCCAAGAGTCCTTCTCCTCAGGGACCAAAACAGTTCTGAGAAATGAGCACCCATGCACCAACACCTCTTTCTTGAATGGGTACCAACATCCCTCTGTGCCAGTGGCTCTGAAGGAATTTGGGCTTATGCTAAGATGATGCTGTACTAAGGTAGGAGTACCTCAGGCATGTTGGTATATAATGTCTAGGGTCCCTGTGTATTCTCCCCCAACCTCCCCAGCTCCAGTTCAAGAAGAAAAGCCTTGGACAGGAAAAAAAAATTCTTTCACCAGTCCGTTCTGTCTGTCATTTTTATTGCAAACCACTATCTGAAGATGGGTGTCAGGTAGATAATTTTGGCTATATGGAGAGACAAGAAGAGAAAAACAGACACTCCCAGTCAGGTTTTTCTGCAGTTGTTCCTGGCATCTGGCTTTTTTCCTTACAACACTTGTTCATTCTTCCTAGAGGTGGGCAGAAACTTCCCATGAGATAACACCAGGAACAGATCAAAAAGCTCTTTTCTCCTATCTCAGCTGGCTTCTCCTGGGACATGCTAGTCTGAAGTGGTTTGTCTAAATGGACTGGAGATCACTTCAGTACACAGCCAAGGGAGCTGCCACTGACTGCTTTCTTCTGCACAGGGCTAACCAAATTTTCACTCATGACTCAGAACATGGGTGCTTCTGCTTGTCTCCTCCATCTCAAAGCAGACCACTGCTGCAGTATAGGGCAAAACAGTGCAAGGTAACATTCAAACCAGTAACTTACTGGGGCAGCAACAGGGCAGTGCATAGCCCAAGCCCCAGCCCTACTAATTTCCCTGTGAGATTCAGAATTTGAAAGTCTCCTCCAGCTGGAGTGGTGGAGGGAAGGGCTCCTGCATGCCTCTTTTCCCATGCTCTTATGTATCTTTTATCATACAGGAAGCAGGAAGCAGAGCTGCCATACCTTTCTTATCTGCTCTGATGGCATGAAGAGCCACAGGCCAGGCAAGAAGGACCATGATGGCAATTGCCCCTATGTGGAGATAAGGAGCTGTGACCTGGCAAGGAGAAGAAAAGGATTTTAGTCAAAAGGTGAAAACCATCCCCATCAGAGCTACAGCCCTTACACCTGGATGGGCTCCTGCTGCAGATAGCAGCAGTTAACCACTCTGCCTCACCTTTGTTGGATCCACCAAACACCTCAGGACACATGTACCTCTGGCCAGGCCAGAGAGGAGTGTGCCCAACCTAAGGAGTGCTCCTCACTGCTTTCTCCTAAATCAGCTGAAGGGGACACAACTACCCTCCTCCATGAGGATATGATTCCCACTAGTGATATGCCATAATCCATGAGCATCTTCCAGTTTAACCCAGTATAAACAACTCCAATCCAATCCCATCCAGGCAATAACTATCTCCACACAACACCACACCACACTGCAGTTAAATCCTTAAACTGATGTCAACAAACCTGAGTGATAAAATGTGGTATTTACTAGCTGTGATATGAAACCAACTACTGTGGTATAATAGAAGCAGATATATTAGACAATATTGCTGGACAGATAATAATTAATAGATTTGATTTCTTTAATCCTAAAGATTAAACAAGAAGATCATAAAACATGAATCACTTCTATGCTTAGCATGAACGCATGAATAGAGTTGGAAACCAAGCAGAAATACAGAATCTGAATGGTTGTTGGTTTAACACATTTTTCCTAAAACTAGGCAAATCTGAGCTAGAAATCAGTCCATCATCTTCCCATGCTCATCAGAGCCCTGTGGTGAATATTCCAGATAGAACTGACAGTTATTAAGGTATGTGGTAGGAAAAAACCCAACTCTCCAGCTGCAAGCCCTTCCTATTTCTCAGTCCTGATGCTCAATTCTCTAAGCTGGAAGGATTGAAGAAAGCAGCAGTCACTGGGAGATGTTACTGCATCTGACACTGTCTGCCCCAGACACTTGATACCAACATCTCCTGCCCAGAAGCAGGATTCAGTTGTGCAAGCAGAGGTGCCATCTGAGATGTCCAAAATACCTGAGATAGATTTGCAGGGTTAATGGACATGACACAGTATCTACAAGACATACAAGTCCTTTGGGAACAGCAATGGGAGGCCATCTCAGAGGGCATGGACACCTGAAATAAACAGCACCTATGGGGAATCCAAAGGTTCTTTTATCTCCTTCCCCTCATCCATACCCCCTGGTGTCTGTCAGGGGGAGGAGAAGGTGATGGTTTCCCATTACCTTTGCTAGTGCATAACCCAGAGATCAGCAAACTGTAGAACAGGAATTCCTCTGCCAGTCCACCTGCATTGCTCTCCCAGTCTTCACAAGCACTAAGCCACATAGGGGAGAGGTAATGGACCCAAACAGCATAGAATCATAGAACTGTAGAGCGGTTTGGACCCTGCAAAGCAGCTGTGTAGTCAAAGGCTACAAGCTTCTTCCTTCCCGATACAAGTGGGGACCTGGATGCCCAGACACTGAACAGCACTGGACAGCTCTTGCCTCCACCTTCACATCTGGCAAGAGCTAAGGAGGCCAGCAACCATGAACTCTGACCTCCTGCATCCAGCATTTTGTCCCACCTGACACCAGCATTCTCCACCTGCTCCCCAAAAACCCAGTGCACTTGTGCCCTCAGGAGATTAAGCTCTTCTGAGTCACAGAAGACCGAAACTGTGCTGCACCAGCAGATTGGGATGAGGGAGAAAGTTCTTACTTCAGCAAACCAACCAGCCTAAGCAGCCTGATTTTCCTGCCCTGGACAGCTGAAATTTAACAGTACACCTACATTTTTGGGGAGGGAACAAAAAAAGGGCTGTAACTTTCTATATCTTTCCAAACTGAGATGTGTCACATCACATAGCTTGAAACTCAACCTCAGGCCTTGGCTTCCTTTCCCCCAACAGGAAACATTAAGTCATAATAGAAGTTTACTCGGAACATACTCTGCTAACAAAAACCACATAAAAAACATCCACCATACTGAATATCTTCTGCCAATTGTCACAAAATACTTCTATAAACAAACTGCTCTTTCAGAGAGACCTCCTAACCCCTCTTACCTGGAATGACAGGCGGACAGTTTTCCGGTGATCTCGCCAGAGTATAGATAATGCAAACAGTGATGAGATAGAGAAGCCCAGGACAAGAAAAGTACCAATCTGGGGACACAAAGAAGACATAAATCAGATTCAGCATTTCTGTATAAGGTATGCCATCCATCTTAAGTCTCAGCTAATTTAAGCAGCTTGAAAATTTGTTTTGGATGCATGAGATTGACTCTGCCAGTTCAGACACAGGGAGATCCAATGGGACTAAAACCAAATCCACAATGCTATCAGTATGGCAGGTCTGATTTCAGGAGTTGGGTACTCAACTAAGTCAGCTCTCAGGGTTATCTCTGTAATCAGTGGAGAAAGAGGAATTTTGGAAGTGATCCATTCCTGCTTGCATTATGATGGAATGTATGCCTCTCTCTCTATTGATATAGATGGAGCCTAGGTGATCAGTTTACATTAAATCCCTAACCTGCAGATGGAATTCATCACTTCTAAATTCAGAAGCAACAAATTTCACCCAAAAGTGACAACAGCACAACTTCCTTGTTGTATGAGCTGCTTTGTAACAGGCTTCAGCGATAGCAAACCCTGCCATAATTAAGAGATGAGAGTTCACTTTTTAACCAAAAAGGTGAGGCAGTGTCTCAGTCAATTCTTCAGCTTCTTGTTCAGTTTGGTACCAGCACTCCAGCACTGTGGTAATGGCAGACACTTCTTGGTATATCATCTTTCTGCTGACAACTAAAGGCAATTGCACCAAGGCCCAAACCATTCTTCAGAGAGTCTTCTATAGATCAATACTTCAATAATCTATCCCTAATCCCCTGAACCCGAGAATGCCTCTTTTTCATTTTTTTTTTTTTTTTCATTTTTTGTTTGGTTGGTTTTAATAAATTGTTCTACAACTTTTTGGTTCTTCTGGAACCCATTTTTCAATAGTAAAGATCACTCAGTTTCCATTGCTTAAATAAGAAAAGCAGGATCAAGCACTAGTATGTTCAGCTATTCCCTCCCACTGCAGAGTTTGCAATCACATTGCATCTTACCCTAAACTGCATGGATAGAGGAGCATTTTTAAATGCCTCACATAGTCTCAAAAATTACTTAAGGAAGATGATTCTAACCTATAATTTTACAGCAACAAGTCCCTGATAATTTGATTCTGTGTCTTCAAAACTCCAAAAGGCATTTCCCAAATCCATTCTATTCTATTTCCCAAATTCTATTCTTACAATAGAATTAAAAACTATAGAACAGTTTGAGTTGAAAGGGACTTTAAAGATTATCTAAAGATTATCTAGTCCCATGGGCAGGGATGCCATACACTAGATTTCTCAGGGCCCCATCCAGCCTGGCCTTGAACACTCCCAGGGAACCATCCAAAGACCAAAAGGTATAAAGCATTAGGATGTCTTGGAAAAGCCACCTTTCTCTCCTGTGGAGAGAGCAGACACTTTTTTTCACTGTTGCTGGGGCCTGATCCAGAAAATCATGCTGTGCTTCTTATGAAAACTTTGCTCTTGACTTCATGTTACCATATGTAGATGTGCCAAATATAGACATCTTCACCTGAATGAGTCACTGCAGGCACCTTTTGGAGTCAGTGGTTCTGGAAAAATGGTTCTTTGGGTGTGATTCATCTCATCTTAATTTAGAGACCTATGACCAGCTGGATGAATTGCATGCTCAGAAGGATTCATATCCCTCCACTGAGTGCAAAAAGAGTTTTAGTTATCAGCTCAGGTGGAGATATTATTTTCATGGGTATCTCAATCTTGTAAGATTAACCTCTTCCCTCTCTTCCTTCTCTCCCACAGTCTAAGAGGTTTTCTGTGCAAAGAAACACCACAGACTCAATTAAAAGCATAGATTAGAGTTACCAGAAAGCCCTGACTCTCCCCACCTTGTGACTCCAGTGTAGGTACAGCTGCTGACCTTCTGCAAGCAAACACATCGCGAGGACCTGGGAAATCAAGAAGAGATTGTATGCATCCTGGGGGAAGGTGGTGACGTGAGGCACTTCTGGAATTATTTTTGCATTGAGAAGTTACCTTACACTAGGTCTTCCTGCTCAATGTCAATGTTGGCAGGACAGGTGTATGGAGAGAAAAGTTTAGTGCTACAGCACAAATGCCTCTGAAATGGCCAAGCACATATTAAGACTGCCCTTCAGGATCAAAGACATTTTCCTGGGTAACAGATAATTGGGCACTTTGGGGTACTCACTTAAAATGACTTTTTGTGAGGAGAGACTCTGAAAGAGGAATGATGGCCAGGGTCAATTATTATTGTATAAACCAACACAGCACTAACCTCGACTGTTTTCTACATATTTATTGTGATTAGAGGCACATCAACCACAGGAGAGAAGTCAGGGAATAAAAAATGCCCCAAAGCAGCACAAAAGTACAGTGCAAACAGCAAAAAAGGCAATTTTTCCACATTAACCACAGGGAATCTAAGAGACAGGCACATCGCAGACCTGTCTCAGAGAAAAGTGTCTTGGGGATTAAATTACTCCAGTTTTTGATGGTTGGCACGTTCTTTCCACCTGATGGCAAGTTGGACCCCCGGGGAGGGTTCTTGTGAAGCATGCTACAAACCCCAGCCAGGACAGAGGACAACCCAAGATGCCTTGAACACCAACAAGCCAAAAATGAGGGGAGTCAGTCCACAGTTCTCAAAAAGAGCTTCTTCACAGAGTTCCATACCTAAGTAACCAGTGAGTCTGGAGGTGAATTTCACCCTAAGAAGCACTTTGTTGGTGTGAAAATGCGCAGGTCTATGCTCAGGAGTCTAAATGCCCGGGGAAACTTCCCAGCCACTGTAAATGATCATTTTGTAAAGGATTCATTGGGACCAGTATCACCAGGTATCAGGGCTTAGAGAAAAGTATCTGTTAGTAGATGTCAGTGCTCCTCTGAGGAGGATCATTTATGATGCAAGTCCCTCCAGACTGTAGGATAATGGGATTATATGAAAACAAGATGTATAGATTTGGGGGAAGAGGGTCTTCTCTCCTGAAACTCAACTGCAAGTGAATGTAAGTTGTATCCTATCCATCCACAAGCACACTCTCTTTCCAGGATCATGCTGATTTGAAGAAAGATATAAGGCCAGGTAGGATGGGGCTTTGAGCAACATGTTCTACTAGTAGATGTTCCTGTCCATGACAGGGGGTTGGGAATTAGATAACCTTGAAGGTCCCTTCCAACAAAAACCATTTTACAATTCTATGATAAACTCAGCTTCTTGACATGTTGGCTTTCTTTAATAGAATAAATGTACCCAATACATTATGAGTAACATGGGAGGAGTTGAGAGAGAACTGAAATACTGCGAAAGATCTTAAATCAGCCCCATTTAAATAAGCTATTTCAGGGTGAAAAAATGAGAGTAAAAAGCCACTCTGCTCCTTTGCTGCAGGTGGTGTTACACAAAGACCCCGTCCTTGCATACAGTAAAGCCAAACACTTAGAACATTCTGAGCCAGAAGGGACCCACAATGATCATCAAAGTCCATTTTCTGGCCCTGCACAAAATCACACCAGGAATCACATCATGTTCCTGAGACTGTAGTCCAAATTCTTCTTGAACCCAGACAGCCTTGGACCCATGACTACTTCCCTGGGGAGCCTGTTCCAGTGCCCAACAACCCTCTGGGTGAAACACCTCCTCCTAATTTTTAACCTAAACCTCCACTGATACAGTTTTATGATATTCCCTCATGTCCTCTCACTGGTCTGTCTACTCCAAATTGCTCCCACACACTTTCTGAGATTGTTTAATATAAGTACAGAGGCATGAGGGCTTAGGTGACCAGTATGTTTCTGACTAATACTGCCAAGGTTAGAGTCAAGGTCCCTCTTGCCAATCCCATCATCTCCCAGAATCTTACAGCCTCCAACTCTTGCATTCATGTCTTCCTTAAAATGAGGTGTGGGAATGTCTCTCCTCCACCATCTACCTGCAAAGTGGTGATTAAGCGATGCTTCCCAGTGACAAGAGAAATGGATTCACGGCAAGGAGAATTTAATTTCTGTCTCCCTCTTTCTGAATGGCTGCATTGACCACATGGTTAATGCAGCAAAGGGTGGACAGCAGATGGGTAACTCCACTCTACTTCAGCATGGGAACAACCTTGTAATCATCTCAATATTTCTGGTGAGGTGTGGGCAGGCTCTGAACCTACACTACAAGGACATGCAGGCAGGCACTTGGACACTCAGCTCACCTGAAACACCTGCTCACTTAGGTGTTCACAGCAGCTGGATTCAGGTCCTTATATTCATTCACTTTATGGCAAAATACTTAGAACTTGTCTGGTACTCCACTCTCTTAGGGATGGAGTTTTGAGGTCACATTTTGGATTTCAGTGTCAATGTACTATTTTGAGTCCTTTCCATCTATGAATGAAGAGGCTACAATGCATCTGAACCTCTTTACTTTCTACAGTCACAAGTCACCTCCCCACAACCCTTAGAAAAAACATGGTTGAACTGCAGAGAGGCAAATGTTATTTGTTGGGATTTGAAAGACTAAACAAGACAAGATTTTTCTTCTCCACTGAGCATAAACAGTTCTGCAGTTAGACCCCTCGGTTTAACCTTTTAGCCCTAACAGGGATGGGAAAATTGTCAATTGAACAATTGAATTAATTGAAATTGATTGTGTGAAAAAAAATTACAATGATGCATGTGGGTAGAGAGCATCTTTGTCCAGACAGCTAATGCTTTCTTGTGCAGCATTTTCTTCAGCTACTTGTGGCTGGTGGGCAGAAGTCTGTATGCTTCAGCCAGTCACAATAAGGTCATGGAAGCAGGCTTGAAGGTTCCAGCTGGGTGCCATCATTAAGAAAAAGGGTGTGGTGTTCACAAGCGAAACCAGACCAGCCAGTGATTGATATAAAATCTTTCTTCTCCAACAAGGGCATCAGGGTGTTCGGTTTTCTGATGTGATGGGCTGTTCATGCAAAACATCCCCAGAAAACATCATCGAGGTGAAGGTACTCCCCATCCAACACTGTTCAACCAGAACTTGGAATGTAATTCATCATGGAAGAACCTCTCTGGCCATTAGTTGTCTGAAATGTATTAGAGCAACCCACCCATCGTATAGTACCCACAGTGAATGACTTATTTAGACATAGAAGGGCTGAGTTAACTTTTACCAGCCCTTGAGGCTCCCAGTGTTTTGTTGGATGGTCCATCAAAGCCTTCAGTGAAAAGGAAGCTCTGCAAACAGTGGTGGAGGGGTGGATTCCTGGTAGAGTCCTTCTCTGAAAGAGCCCTGCTAGGATGAGCTTTGCCCATTTTGAAGGTTGTAACAACTTTTGAAGGTTGTTACAATACCTTCATGTTTTGAGATAGCAGGAGCATAAGTGGTGGCAGTGCTAACTTTCCTTGCTCCTCTTTCCCTCAAGACCTAATAATATTTAAGTAGCAGCCTCACACCCCCAGAAACCACTGCTCGGCACGGATGCATGCAGCAGTCTTGGTACAAAGGACATGATGGCATGGTGATGCAATCAAGCAGGACAAGTGTCATCAGAAATACCCAACAGCTTTGGCTGAGTCACTTAACAGCTTCATAAAATCAAGAAGCAAATGGACTTTCACTGGAGAGGCTGTTCCTAGAGCAGAGGAACCTCCGAAGTGTTTCTCCTGTTGTCTGATACCATCCAGACTACTGGCATCCTTTCAGGTTTATCCATGGTCACCCTTCTGAGGAAGGCAAATGCTGTTAGCCTCATTAGACAGAACTGAGAGGCTTCAGAGGAAAATGTAGCTACATATTAAAGAGTGAGACCAGGACTGAACTAAACAGTGTAGGACACCGATTTCACCTCATACCTTCCACCTTCCTTTCTGGCTTTACTTTGCCCATCACCTGCCCTGATAGCTTGCAGTCATCACATTCATGGTGACAAAAACCTGAAAATGCTCTAAGAAAGTCCACTCCTTGAACACTGGCTGACATCTGGATCCAGACGGAGCATGACCAAGCTGGCACATCAGCCCCAGGGGTCTTCAGGCTCCTTAAGCCCAGGAAATCCTGTAAAGCTGGTTTCTAGCATGGGCTGTGTTGAGTTACTCTGATCCTGAGGTTGACTCCAAATCCTCAGCCTGCTGAGGCACCATCTCAGATGTATCCATGTCATATGGGCATCTCTGGCAAAGCTCTGAGTTGCCCCAAGTAGTATTGTAGCCACCAAACTACCCACACTACTCCATGGCCCCTGAGAAAGCCAGCTAGGCTTTGCTGAATAATAGTCCATGAGCCCTAGAGCGAGCCACCATGGTGTTACAAAATCCTTGTAATTAATTATCATTTGTCCCTTTCAGAGCTCACTCAGTCCACATCTCATGATGCTCTTGATCGCTGTGGGCATGAACAAGCACCTCTCCTATTTATCACTTTGGGGGTTTTATTTCTAGCACAAGAATAAAAGTACTATTTATTTGTACTTCATCAGGAAGAAAGGACTCCAGAAACCAATTGTGTTAGGTACTGAACAGACAAAGCCAAGACAGGTTCCCTGTCATGAGCAATTTACAGACTGACTGTGTGATGACACATCAGGGAACGGGTAAGAACAGCAGGAATGGATGATAAAAGCTGGTTGTCTTGGTCACAGAGGTGAGACAAAGCCATAACCTCACCTTCAGCACCTGGCATTTCCAATTGAAAGTCAGAGGAGGCATGGGACTGATATAGACTCCAGTGCCTGGAGTCAAAGTGAATTCTTGGTCTATAGCTCTGGATGAGGAAGGTGGAAAAACAGGTACAAATCTGTATTTGAGAGCTTTCTTATGATGGAAAGAACAGAGGAAAAAGGATGAGTAAGTAGAAGTTTTAGGAAAATTTTGGGGTTGGTATGCTTCCTTAACCAAAGGAGACATCATATTAGAGAATTCCACAGGATTTGTAAAAGTGAAGATTTCAGGAACCTCTTTCAGCATAAACTTCAGCACCATTTTGTGATCACATCTATAGCCTCTACCTGGAGAAAATCCTCCAGCAAAGGAGAGTGAGTCAAGTGATAAAAGTTCTGCTCTCCTTCCCCTAGTAAAACTTTGTATCCAGGATTAGAAGAATAACTCAGCTGTGATGACGTATCACCACGGCTACATGACACAGAGCCTCGTATTTCCCTGCTGCCAAAGCAACAATTTTTAGTTCCCCCTAGATCTAAATCCAGCCACTGCTGGGTCAGCTTTCCTTGGGTTCAAGGAGAAATTGTACACATTTATCAAAGGGAAATCATTGAAAGAAATCACAGAAACGACATCTGGCTCAGAGACCCCCGAGCTGAAACCGGACATTGGCAGGTGGATATGGGGAGAAAGCACTGTAAACATTCATTGTGTTCCAGATCATCTCCCAACTTTCACTGTCTAAGGATCATATGGAGGACTAGACTGAGCTTTGGTCTGACACATTAAAGCCACCCCTGTGTTTATCTTTCAGGACTACAAATCAGGGTCAGTTTACAAGGAACATTCCTTACCAGTAACAGTGAGACATATGTGAACAAGACTGCAGCCACAATCAGGATAACAAGAGACCACAGAAACCAGAAGCCCAGGTTCCCATAGTTATACCTAAAAACAAACCAATAAAATGCTGTAAGAATGTTTTTGGTTAGCACATGGACTAGAGAGGACCAACAGCCTTGTTCCTTGAAATTCTGAAATGTTCTAAGCAATAAGACAAAGAAGGGCAGAGGAATAGCCTATGCTGTAACATGCAAAAGTGATTAAGAGCCTCCTTCCCAAAATCCCTGATTGCATTAACCATCACACTAAAACACATTATTATATTTTTCCTTCCCATAATATTTGAGCAGCTTTATTTTAATTTCAGGGGGCAAATTTGCATAGCTGTTGCCTACATACTACAGAAGGAAAAGATGTGCATAAATCCCTGATGGTTATTTCTTACTTTTGAATCTGAGAACATGGAATTCTCTTTCAGTGAGATAGCTGCTGCAATGCCTCGGATTCCAGCCACTACACTTCTTCACATGGAATGGGGGAGAAAGGGAAGGGGGAAAAGAATGACTCAGAGATGGAAAAAGTTATTTAGTCCTTTCCATTCACAGTTTTTGTGACGATGATTCTCCCCTTTCTCTGAAATTCACACTTACACCTAAAAATTGTACCCAAGCAAAGGCAGAGTCTCAGCAACACCAGAGTCACTGGATGTTCAATTTGGATGCTGTAACCAAGAGTTTAAGGTGCCAAATCTTTGCTTCATCACTAAAGTGCTGTGTTGCACCACAGCTGCTCTGGAGGGTGCGCATCCCTTCCCAGTCACCCTAGTGACCTGCTAAAGGGGTGGGAGAGGAGGAAAAGACATTACTTACCAGTCAAAGCCGTTGTAGTCATTTTTACCTTCACCCCACGTGTACAGAAAGACCAAAGAAAAGCAGAAAGCTGCAACGAGCAATGGGAAAAACATGCATTCCCGCTGGAGAGGGAGAGGAGGGACAAGCAGTCAGTGCTATGGTCAGCCCAGAGCAATCAAAGCAAATGGCAGGTATTTTTAGGCTGTCCCTAAAAATACGTAGCTTGGTGTTGGAATTCTAACTGAAGTAAATATAGAGAGAAATTTCCATCCTGTCCCTTGTAACGAGGAAAATGTCCTCAAAAGCATACTCTGCACTACGTGTTCTCAGTGACTTTCCAAATGAATGGGATTTTAACCACCTCACATGAGAGGAAATTGCACTGTAGAGCAACCTTCTTTGCAGTTCTTAGGGTCCACCCAACCTTAATGTTGCTTCTACCATTTAATTCTATGGCTTTGAGATGTTTCACTGGCCAGGAGAGGTTGGTGCAAAGTCCACATTTATTAGCAGTGTGGTGGCACAGACAAATTGAGCCTGCCCCAGAAGCAGCAATTCATCAAGCATTTAGAGCAAAATCTAACGGCCTAACAGATCCCAGTGGGCTCCAAATGATATTGGGCTGGGATTCCATGACATCAACCCCTTGTCCACTTAGACTGCCCTGCCCCAGCACAGAAATCCAAATCTGTGCTGATTTTGAGCTCCTTTACCATGCTGCAGCAGCATTTCCCAGGCTCAGTCCTTTCACGCTGGTACCGCTTCCACCGGCAGCTGTAGAATCCAGCCAGGCAGGAGATGAAGGGCTGGTGCTCGTACCTCTGCAGCAGCCTCCGGCGGACCACCTTCAGCTTCCCAAACTTCAGCCTCTTCAGGCTGGTGGGACTGGCCTCCATCTGAGTGGTTTTATCTCATCTTCCTCCTGAAACAACAACACAAGTTTTACGGGGAGACTGTTAGGTAAGCTTTCCGTATTTGAAAAAGGAGAGCAAGTTTTCCCAAGCAGATGCTGAGACCAGCAGGAAGTGATGCTGAGGACATCCCACCTAATTTTTATATACCAAAATGAGATGGCTAGCTGAGAAGGATGATCACTGCAAATCCTCTTAGCAGTCAGTGGTGCTCCTGGTTGTAACTTAGGCACTCTGAACCACCTTTGATGCTACTTCTGCCTCCTTTCGGCTATAACAGGGAGTTCTGGGAAATTAATTCATTAACTTAAGCACATTTCAAATTATGTCGTATGAACTTGAATCTAGGATTAGCTATGGGAATTATTCAGCATCGCTGTGACCTGTTTGAAACATGCTATCAGTTTAACTAGCTCGTGTAGAAAAGGCACTAAACCCCGCCAGGTACACAGCTCTCTTATCCGGGAAAAACTGTAGCACTGCAGAGACTGATCCCTTAAGAAATAATTATTACCTGGCTGAAACAACTTTACTTGGAACAGATTTTCAAGTGTAGAAAGACCAGCTGCAAAGATGTATATGTGGGAGATCTATTCATAATCATAATTTAAAACTAAGAGCTTGGTGGTAAATTGCAACCAGTGTAGTTACAGTGAAGCAAATAGCACAGGGACTAGTGTTAGTTGAAGAGGGGTTTACCCAGCAGGGCACTACCAAGACTTCAAGGAAAGATATAGGAAAACAGTTTTGTGTGGGCATCTAAAGAAGCCCCATTATACAGCTCTTCTTTGGAATTGAGTTAGTCAGAAATGTTTTTCTGTTGCATTAAAAGTGCCATCACATCCTTGAGTCCACATCAACCATGTTCAAATCCTGGAATATCTGCTGCAAAATCCCAAGATTTCCCTGATTTTTCAGATGTAATAACAATAATTTAAGAGGAAGAATAAACAGTTTACTGCACTATACACATGGATGAAACACACATACAAAGGGTTTGTGTTTGGAAATAACTTAGATCCCAGTGTGACTTTGGAGAAATCAGTGCATAAATCATTGCAGACAGACACATCCAAATAACTGACCAGTCTGCAGAAAGCACAAATAAATCAGAGACATGAAACACAAGTTAAAACAGAAAAGACACTCCCCTCAGACCCCTTCCAAATGCCCCAGCCTATTGGCAGCTGGAGGACAAGGAAAGAGGATGGAAAAGAAACAAAAAGGGGGTTCGCTTTGGACCAGTACTAACTATGCAATGCTAAGAATGTCGTGCCCTGAATGCCTTTCCGAGACAGATGTGTCTGTCCATCAGGACATCATAGGGAATCACACACACTTGGATGTGTTAGGGTCAAGCCATCCCTAGAAGCTCAGCAGTACCAGATCCTGGCACCACAGGTCACCCTTAGTAAAAAATTGATGCCAATCTCATGTGGCAAAATGGTGATCCTGCTCTAGAATTCCCAGAGCACAGCTGGGGGGTTGTGGTGCAGATGACAGCTGATCCGGCTGGTTTCATCAGCTGGCCTAAAGTACACCTGGCATAAACCCAGCAATTACTGAGTTACAACAGCCACAGCTTCTGAATATATTGAACTTTCGGAGCTCTTACCAGAAAGTTGTCACATGCTATGGGATTGCAGTATTTGTTACCTCCTACATGGATCCCCAAAATATGAGTTCCCATATCACCAAAGCACAGGGTCCATTCTTGCTCAGCCCTTCTCCTTCAGCAGTAGGAATTCAGGACACCAGACCAAACCCATTAGCTTTGCTGTCGAAGGCCATGAGATTTGTTACTCACATTCCCAGGTGTGGGCACAAGGCTCACACATCAATATTTGCCCATGAGCACACAGGATTTGACAGAAAAACAGATTATGGAGATCCTGAAACACTGCCCATCATCTGTCTGGCTACAGCAGCATGCCAGGTGTCAAACCTAGGTATTAGTTTATCCCTCATGAAATTGTCAGTGATGGAGTTCCCACCATCTCTTAAGACAGGCTGGACAAGACCTAACTCACCTTATAATTAAAAGTGGGGTTTTTTTCCCCAGTGTCTTATCCTCTGCATTACACTTAAGGACATTACTTCATGCCTTGTTTATTGTAGATATAGTGAACAGCTTAAACTCTTCCTCTGTTAGGTATTACATGTATTCACATATAGATGTCTCCTCTTAAACCTTCTCTAGCCTCAAGTATCCCAGCTTTTCTTTGTAGTTCATGTTTCATCCTCCTCCTTCTCAGAGTATCCTTGTATGGAGTGCACAGTCACCTGCTATTTGGGATTTCTGTGGCATTTCCCATGGGGTTTGGCACACAGTAGCCACAGTCTGTCCAGGTTACAACTGTTTACCCATAGCACAGGCTACTCGATACCCACAGCATCCAGTTTCTCTCATGTATCAAACATCATCTGGCCTTGAGCTTCTGAATGCCTAAATAATGCACCCTGGGCTCACCCCCAGCAGAAAGGGAAAAGTGTTTTCAGCTTCATCACACAATGACAGAATTCTTTGGATTGGAAGGAATCTTAAAGAACATTTCACTAGACCAGGTTGCTCAGAGCCCCATTCAATCTGGCCTTCAACACTTCCAGGGATGTGACCTCCAAAACTTCTCCAGGCAATATCAGAGCTTCATCTATGCATCAGAGTACTTATGACACCACTGGAATTAAGAATTCCCTGACCTCCTGCCTTAGTCTTTCCAATACCTCTCCAAGCCCAGGGGTTATTGGGAAAGGGACACTTCATTGCAGAGGAGGCTGGGGAACGAGGGACAACCTACTGTTCACAACCCCCTCCACCAGCCTCCGGTTCTCCCAAGAACGTCAGGCTGGCCAAAGAAGAGCAAAATGCCTTTCTCTCTGGCATGCCCTGAATCCCCATTGGCCCTGTATTCCAAGCAGTATCACTATGGCAATAATACCTTTCAGCATCAAGAGACTCAAAAAACACAACTTATCCCTTGCTTTGGGCTCTAGCTTCTGTTGGCATCCACCTGTCCCTCTTTTCCTATCCTCTCCCTTTTTTCTTCCCAGAGACCTTTTCCCTCCTCTCCCAGGCACCAACAGACAGAGCTATCTGACTCAGCTGCTCCTTTGAAAAGCCTGCAAAGGGCAAAAGAATCCTACAAAAGCAATAAACTCAGACTGAAATTTTATCTTGTCAAGTACAGAGGACAGATGTTCTCTAGCATATCTCCACTCAAGTAAATGGAGAAATAAAGGGAGACCCTATTCCACCTTCCAGCACCTAAAGGGGTTACTATTGAGTGGGAGAGGGACTTTTGACACGGGCATGGAGTAACAGGACAAGAGGGAATGGCTTAAGACTGAGAAGAGGTAGGTTGAGATTAGATCTTAGGAAGAAATATCAGTGAGCTCTTGTTCAAAGCAGAAACCATCCTGTCAATCTCCAGACCATGATTCGATCCAAGGCTTCTGCTCCCTCTGGGCATGCAGGGCTCACCTAGCAAATGGGAGCCTTTGAGCAGCTCTGCCCCATGGCTTCAGGGACTGCTGAGGCACTGGACAAAAGGTGATGCTTGAGTGGAGACGCAAAGGAAAGAATTGACAGGGAGAGGGAAGACCAAGGACAACCCACCAAATTTGAGTCTGCTTCACTGTTAAGGCAGTGGCTCCTAAGAAGAGCCCATCTCCCTCTTCAGTTCTGCAAGGTTCATGTATTGCAATGCATTTACACTGTGCTGTTGCTGCTATCAGCAAACAGTCCAGTGGCAACTTCTAGGACAAGTCCAGGAGAAATCCCTCTTAGATGTGGCAGGTCCCACATGAGAATGTGGAAAACAAAGACAGACACAAGGACAATCAGAAGGATGCTTCTCAGTTAAAATGGACTCATATCTCCAGGAACTCCATTGTTCTCTTTATATGTATCCTTCCAAACAGGCATCACTCCTCCTCTTTTACCTCTGCATATTTTCCCCAGTTTCTGCCCTCAGGTTCATCTCCATGTTCTCAAGTAATTGTGTTCCATTTAACACAAGCTCCCTCCTTACCACTCAGCCACCCTTCAGGTTCTCCATGACCCTCTGTCCCATGGTTTCATCCTTTGTGATTTCATCCCTGGCAGCAATTGCCAGCTGTCACAGCTGCCACAGCTGGGACAAGCAATTAGAAGCTGTAAAAACATTGTAACTCCCAAGGTCTGACTGAATCTGCAGGGCCTCAGACCACATCAAACACTGATACATTTGAATTCACAAGCATCTGATGCTAACAAAGATAATATCCCAGTAACTGGGCCCAACAACCTAAGGGGCAAACAACACTGAAACAAATGACAGATGCAGAAGCCAAAAAACCAGTTCAGTCCTTGGCAGGACTTAGCAAGAGGCTTCACAGTCCTTGCATCTAGATTTGAAGCACAGTTCTCTTAAAATTCAAGAGACTGTCTGCAATGCCTGCCCATCTTTACCAGACAAAGTTAAATGGATGGAGAAGGGAAACAGAAAACTTCCATCCTTTCACTGGGAAAGCAAGCAGGTAAACATGCATCAATAGGATGGGAAAAGTTTGGGACTCCTTAACAAGCGAGGCATGAAAGCAGTAACATATGTTTCTCTGCTCCATAAACCCCTGGGACTTAAGGTTTTTCCATGCCAAACAGAGACTTTGCTCATAGATAAGAGTCCCCATAATCGCAGGCAGTCAGACAGGGCTGCTGCTTTCCCACTGCTTGGCAGAAAGTGAAGAAAAGCATGGGAAATAGCCCGGGGGGATGAGAGTGGAAAGAGAAGGAGAGAAAAATCAGGAAATATATTCAGCCACACAGCCTGAATGCTGAAAGCACTGAAAAGAGGAACATGCTTGAGAGGCCAGTGCATAAGCAAGGATTAAAAACCTGTGTCTTTTTGGGTGCCGGGGGTGGAGCGTTCATCTCCCAAGGGGCAAAGGTACAGCAAGCCAAATCTAGCATTGCCCTATAGCTTTTTCCCTTGGGGCCTCTTCAACATTTCTTCCCTTTCCCCTGCACCGGGCTATCTCCCACATCGTACCTAACAACGCAGGGGGTTGTAAGGCACGACGGGCGAGGCGGCAGCAGCGGCGGCCGAGGCACGGCCTGGGGGTGAGGGTCAGGTCAGGCTGTCCAAGGGGAAACACCCGAGCGACAGCAGCGGCAGCAGAGCCTCCGCAGCACCGGGCAGCTCACAGCGGCGCAGCGGGCGAGGAGCGGGCGGAGCCGGGAGCACCGCGGCGGTTTCAAACCGGCCCGGGCACCGCGAGCGGCGGGGCCGGACAACGGGGATGGCTCGGGGATTGAGCGGGCATGGCTCGGGGATGGAGCGAGGACGGCTCGGGGATTCCGCGGGGATGGCTCGGGGATGGCTCGGGGATTGCGCGGGGATTGCCCGCGGTTCTCTCGCAGGCAGCGGCTGGCGCGGGCAGCTGTTCGCACATGCAGCGGCTGTCCCAGCGGATGTCCCAGCGGATGTCGCAGCGGATGTCCCTGGGGTTGCCGCCCCAGCCCAGGCAGCAGAGTCAGTTGCCACAAATACCTCGAGGTGAGCGGCCCTCACCTCTTAAGTGTCTGCGGGGAGGGTGACAAGAGGATGGAGGCAGGCTCTTCTCGGTGGTGCCGACCACAAAGACAAGAAACTGATGCGCAGGAAGCTCCACCCTAAACTTGAGGAAGAACTTTACTGTGCAGGTGGCCAAGCACTTGAACAGGTTGCCCGGAGAGGTTGTGGTGTCCCCATTGGAGACAGTGGAGAACCACTCAGTCCTGTACAATGTGCTCTAGGGTGACCCTGCTTGAACCATGAAGTTGGACCAGATGACCCACTGGGGTCCCTTCCAGCCTGACCTGTTTTGATTCCATGATTCTGTGGTTTAGGGCTTTTTCCAGATCTTACAAGTACATTTCCCAGTTCGCTGCAAGAAGAGAGCTGGGGGGAAAAAAATTACATGGGCAACAGGAGTCACATGAGAGACATGGAGATGGTCATTTCTCAGCCCCTGAGCATGGCCAGCTTTGCCTAAAAATCTTGATGGTGTAGAAAGACAGTAGAAAGGAGTGACGTCCACTCTTCCCATTCCACTGTTTCCAAGGGGTTTGGAGAGAAAGTGAACCCAATGCCAAGACTAAGATATCTCTTGAAACTGAGCTGAGCCTCTCCAGCATCTGCAGCTCTTTAGCCTGGAGATTTTTGCCACCACTCTTCAGGGCATCACTTCCTGGCCATTCTCCTGGGATTCTTTCACAGCATCACACCAAGAGAGGCAAAAGAATAAAACCTCCTGGCAAGCTGGTGGTTGATCACTTTCATCATGAGCTGCACACAGATCTTGCCACTAGACAGGAGAGGTCAAAGCAAAGAACATCCCTTAAACCTGCATTTCTACCCTACAGTCTGCCCAAGGCTCTTGATCACAGTCTAGGATCCCTTTTATCTGACTGTCATCTACCTTCAGTTTCTTTTCAGGAAATTAATGAGGCGTAACCCAGGAAATGAAAAACCCAGGAAATGAAAAAAAGATCAAATAAAATAAAGATAGATGTAACCACCCTATGATAAAGAACATAATCTATATCCTCTCCCTGGCAGATGATAATTATAATTTATCAGTACAACCTTCAGCAGTTTCTTGATAAGCCCTGCTCTAGGATCTCAGGGGGTGGTACAGCCTGGGACAAACACGTGCAGGGCGTCTCGTGCATTGCTTATCTGTTGGCTCCTGAGGTGGAAGAACACAGCCATTAGCAGAAAGAAACAACAGGGCTTAACATGGGAAACAACCAGCAGATGAAGATGTAGAAGGGGTTAACACGGAATTACAGCTCCTGGGACTGCAGGGACAATGCTTCTCTATTCCATTTGTTGTAGTTCACCCCTAAGTGGCTGTGGTTTCCAAAGACATGGAGAGATTTCCACCAAGGTTCATGTCCTACCTTTTGGAACATCCCACAACATTTTGAACAGACAAAAATAAACAAGCCCATTTCAAACAAATACTGCCAAAATCCTGTATCTATTACACAGGGATTTACCCCATCACAGAGGACACCCTGCAGGAGTTGTGCTGGGAATGGGTGGTGTGCCCTGCTCAGCCACAGGTGCCTCAGCTGTGGGTACATGCTTTAAGGCAAGATCTTCTCAGGCAACCAATCCATTTTGTGGGGTCAATTTGAGAAGTCCTTGAGGAGCCCCAAGGCTAAGAATGAGTGACATGGGTTTGGAAACACTGCTGCAGCCCCAAATTTCTAAACATACCTCTACATGGTGAAGCAAGCCTCACTCCAAGGTGAGATCTATTCACCTTGAAACAAAACCTGACATCAGCCATGAGAATTTAGTGTACAAAAGGCATCTTAATCCCTGGCTTTATTCCAGAGCAATCACCATAGGAAATAAAGCTGTAAACTTGAAACACATTTTTGCACAAGTCACATGTTTCCTCTCCCAAAACCCTCCCCCAGGACTGTTTATAGTCTTTATTTCTTCAAGGTACCCCTCTTAAGAGTCTCACACGATCAGAGGACTGCAGCACTTCTCCTGTGAAGACAAGCTGAGAGAGTTGGGGCAGTTACTGACTTTAAACTGAAAGAGGTTAGGTTTAGATTAGATATGAGAAAGAAATTCTTCACTGTTAGGGTGGTAAGGCACTGATTTCTCAGAGAAGTTGTGGCTGCTCCATCCCTGGAAATGCTCAAGGCCAGGTTGGATGGGGCCCTGAGCAACTGGGTTAGTGGAAGGTGTCCCTGTCCATAGCAGGCAGTTTGGAATGCGATAACCTTAAGTTTCCTTTCAACCCAAACCATTTTATAATTCTATGTTTGGAGCATGTTTGTCCCCAGTGTCCAGTCCCCAGGGATGGCTCATTATTCACAACCACTTGCAGAAACCTTGTTTAATCACACTTACCATCATTTGAAATTACAGCTGTTTTTCTTCATTTTCAAAGCTCTTTGCAGGCTACATTAACAAATGTGTGCCCAGAAAATTACTGGCCAAGTCTCAGAGCATTTACAATGGGTTTTATACAAATGCTTTTAGCTTCACGTGGAAACAGGCAAGGGGAAATCATCATGTTTGTAAAAGGGTCTCAAAGAGCTACAATAGATTTTCCCTCTCGCCTGCTAGGAGCAAAATGAGTGTTTTGAATAAAGCTGAACAGTTGCTTAAAAAAAAAAAAAAAAGAAAAAGAAAGAAAGAAAAAAAAAGAAGAGGTGGAGAAAGATTTTTTACAAATGCCATGTCTTTGGCTGGACTCAGGCATAATCTGATCCAAGTGTTCTTGGGTACATGGGCACTTTTCCAGCATTGCAGAAATGAGCATGACAGACAGGTATCTTGGGCTCTGTTGGTGCCAGACCCCTCAGCAGAGTCTTTCCTCTGCTTTTGACCCCGACCAGTGTTCATATACCTCATATATAACCCATTATCTTGGGTTATACAGCACAGGTTATCTCAGTCCTGGGTTCCCACCCCAAAAGGACAGAGCCCTTTTGGGGAGCTGGCACCCTGTCCCTTGGCAATACAGGTAAGCAGAGGCAGAAATTAGCCCCAAAAGGGATTAGGAACAGCTACCTTCCATCTGAGATCACACAGAGACCTTCCATCCCCCAGCAAGTTGCTGGTCCCAGATGGCAGCAGTGAGATGTCCACGTCTGGGTGTCACTTTGCCACCCAAAGAGGGAATCAGGAGCATTGCTGAGGTTATACCTCCCCAGGTCAAGCCTGAAAACATGACCAGTTTGGGGTGAGATGATGTTCCCCACACTTCAGCGTGGTCAAAAGCAGAAGGGAAGAGTTTTGTTCTCACTGTGCCTGTGGTCATGCAGTGTCACCAGCAGCAATGTGTGCAGTCCTTCTCAGCTAAGCCCTGTGCAGCACGTGGTCACAGCCCAGGGCTCTGCCCCTGGGTGGCCCACAGCTTTCTAAGAAGTCACTCTCCCACCATTGATAAGCCACTGTGGGGAGGCAAAAAGTGCTTCCATGCCTCAAAGCCTGCCTGGGCGGGAGCAGGAGGAGGAATAAATCCCTTGGAAAAAAACTAAAAGAGAGCTCAGAAAGGAGGGAAATATTTCTTTGAAGATATAAATCCTACTTTGTGCATTTCAGCATGCCCTGGCTTGGGTCCCTCTCTGCTCCTGGGAATGCCTAAGTGGGTCTTTGTGCCCTGCTGTTCAGGGGAGAGAGGAGATTGGGATGCAGTGTGGGGGACCCTCTCCGGCCCCACAGCCGCACCGAGGGCTGTGCATCGCCCCAAGCATCATCTCCAGGGGAAGAGTTTGTCCCTGAGCCAAGAGGGGAGAAGAAAAGAGGTTTCCAGATTACATACTGCTGCTCAGCAGCTCTGCAGAGCTCTATTCAGCCTGGACAAAGGACAGGGTTCTTGGACAGCCACTGCGCTGAGGACCCCAGCACTGGCCCTCCCCCAGGCTGTGGGTGTTAAAGTTCAAGCCTTGGAGCAAAACACTCTGCAAGGAGGGGAGGAAAAGGGTGGAAAGGGTGCTTTCCATGTCACCAGACAAAAGTTTACTGTAAATTTAGTTATTTACAGTATCCAAATGCATGGGGGCTAGCCAGATTTTGCACCATAAAAATGTGGTGTTGCTGTTCTCAGAGAAAAACCCTTTTCTGATAATTAAACACTACCACAATTCTGCATGAGCCAACTCAGAAAATTCTGAACTCACTTCAGAGCAACAGGATATTCTGACACACAAATCCCCTGACCTAACCTCCAGCTACAGATGCAGTGGAGCCGTCACCCAGAGCCTCAGTTTCCCAGTTCAAGGTTGTGCCAACCGTGCCACAAGATCAGCAGGTGAGGATTGTATGGCTCATTTGATTTTCATCCATCTGCTAGTGTGGGACATGCAGTTCTCTTAGCAAAACAAGAAGATTAGCATGGATAACCCATGGGCAGAGCCTTGATGGACCTTCTCAGGGCCAAGGACACACAGAGCAGTCAGATCTGCTGGATCAGCACCCAGCAGCACTCACATCCCAGCATCCTGGAGGAAACAAGTGATTTCTTTAGCTGAAAGCACAGGATGGGTGTTTTCCTTCTTCCCTTGGTCTTGCTGGAGGACTGGTTAGACTCGTAGAATCATTAGGATTGAAAAGCCCTCTTTCCACATCAAGTCCAACCATTAACCTAGCACTGCCAAGCCTACCAACTAAATCATGTCCCCAAATGCCACATATGCATTGTTTTTTCCAGGTGACTCCACCACTTTCCTGGCCAAACTCTTCCTATGCTTGAGCACCTTTTCAGTGAAGAAATTTTATCTTGTATCTAATCTAAACCTCCCATAGTGCAACTTGAGGCCATTTTCTCTCATCTTGTTACCTAGGAGAAGAGACAGACACCCACCTGGCTACAGCCTCCTTTCAGGTGGTTGTAGAGGGTATTAAGGTGCCCCCTCAGCCGCCTTTCCTTGAGGCTAAACATTCCCAGCTCCCTCAGCTGCTCCTCATCAGACTTGTGCTCCATCTCTGTGTTTGAGTGGTCACCCTGATTGCCCAAAACAGCCAGCAAACAGAAATGGACACAACTCAGCTCATGCGAGGGCAGATGTCTAAACAGGCCAGATGAATGGCCTCACACACATCCAGAGTGCCAGGGCACGAGCCCAGCCCAAAACGAAAGGCCATTCATCGCTTAAAGCCAGCAAGTTCTGCCAGTTCACCTTCAAGGAACTTCTGCATCCTGGCACAGAGAGGACAAGGCCACAGTTGCCAGAGGGTTGTCATCCTGTTGCCATACAAAGGGACAGCCACAGAAATTCTGCATGTGGGGTGACATGAAGCAGTCACAGGGACCACAGGTGGGCCCATGGGTAGGACCACATGTAAGGTACCAACAGGCTGACTGAGGGCAGTAGTACTTAACCCTACAATGCTTCATTCTTACCAGAGAAGGGCCAAAAACTCACCCCCCGTGCCCCCAAACAGCATTCACCATGAATTGCAAAGGAATATAGAACAGGCCCAGCCTCGTAGCAGGTTGCCAACTGGCAGCAGGAAGGGAAGGAAGAGGTCACAGCAGCAAAGCACTAAGGTGAAGGCTGGAAAATCTGAGGGATGGAGAAGATAAAAGGGTTGGCGTCATTCACCTGCATTTCTTGCAAGGATTGGGTTGTGCTCAATGAAAAACTTCTTAAAAGCTTTACAGGGAAAGAGAGCACTTAGGACAGAGGCACCATGACCTCACAGAACCTTTCTGACAGCTTTGAGGCATGAATCAATTAAAGCATTCACAGAGCAAAGGTTAATCAGTAGCAAGTACATCTTAAGAAATAAGTAGTCTTTTAAAGAGCAACTGCTTTTGCCAATTCCCCCCTTCCCATTTTCTAAAGTGTCCTTTATTTCTCCAGCTCTGGAGGCCTTCCAAAGTAAGGTCAGTGATTAAGAGCAGCTGTCGAAAGGACCAGACTGGGTTGGTGGCGGCAGCCGGGGCTGCCAGCGCAGAGAGGACCAGACCCATCATTGTCACTGGGGCTCAGAGCTGTAAAAGTGTCCCAGGGATTGAAAACCTTCCAGGGCCTTCCAGCCTAATTGGAGCAGATGGAAGCTGGAGAAACAAGGAATTGCTCACAGTTGGAGAACAGAGGAAATTAAACAGGAGAGTAAGGCAGGGACTGACTCTTAAAGTATTTCTGCACAAGCAGTGAGACTCCAGCCTGAGACTCCAGCAGGCCTGTTGCAATGCTTTGAGCTGCTCCTGGCCTATGCCCTGCTTGCAGATATGTGCTTCTTTCTTCTTGCACCCAACACTGGAGCTGACACCCAAACAGCCTCATTCACACGTGTACTCATTCCCCCAGCCCTGCCCTCCTTCCCTGCCTGCTGCTATTCTTGTGCTCCCTGCTGTTATTACAGCACACCACCATCACAGCTAACCTCTTACCCTGTCACCTCTCCTTGCAAGTGTTGATGAAAGAAAAGAGCTGGCACACTGTTGTGGCCCCAAGAGCTTCCCTTGACACCAGATCTTCCGAGGATGAGTCCCAGGACAGGGTTTCTCATCTCTCTCTTGCCACAGCATCATATGCACTCACATAGACTACAACTGCTCAGCCACCTGAAAAGACTTGGGCCAGGAGCATGGAGAGTCCATCCTGACCCTGACAGTAGATTTTCAATGTGCTTAACACAACATCTTCCCTGGAGACACCTCGAAGACTGGCAAGGCAAACAATGACAGGAGAATAGGATCAATATGAGACCAGGACACAGGCATGTTCATAAAATCAGTGTATCACAGAATGGCTTGGGTTCGAAAGGGACCTTCAAGATCATCTGGTTCCAACCCTCTGCCATTAGCAGGGACATCTTACTGTTCAAGCCTCTGAAATATCACTGTTTCTACTTCCCTCCTTCTTCCTGGAGAGAGCAAGAAATGTAGCAAATGCCAATGTCCTGCAGGTGGGGCGAATAACAGGGAACATGATCAAAGATACCCTCTCTTTACTGGGCTTTTATAAAATGCCAAGCCCTCAGCCACCACAAAGCAGCCAGCTGTGCATCCTGGGATGCTGCTGGGACAGCAGTGTCCAGCACATGAAGAACAGGATGAGGACAAGATGTTGAAGAGAGGAGCACCTGCAGGCTGGTTGCTCAGTTCTCTCACGCCATGTGTCTGTAGCTGGAGCAGAGGGTGCAATGTGGAGCCGAGCCTGTGCACCCTCAGGACCCATCCTGCCATGAAGGATGCATGGTCCAGGGTGCATCACAGCTCGTGTGTCCAAGCTGCTCTACCCACAACTGCTCTTTTCTTTCCTTCCAGTAAGATCTGTAACACAAAGGATCCTCTCCCAACTTTTTATGCTAACTGCTCACCTAAAAGCGAGCCCAAGACCCTTGTTTGCTGCACACTACAGAGGTCTCTGGGGCAGCTCTACAGGCCAACACATACCAGGTCACTTCAGGATGAGGTACAGATCTCTTCCTGCAAAATATCCTGAGACATTGAGTCAGGTTTGGACCAAAGCCAGGCTGTTGCTGCACATGGACATGGTGTTGCAGTCTACAGGGAATGACCACTGCAGAGCTCCCTGCAGCCTGTCCCCCATGCAAAGCCACCAATGGGCAGGATCTGTTCCATACTGGGGCACCTGTGTCTCAGCTGGTACGTGGTAGCTTCTGAAAGTGTTTACACACAACCAGAAAGGTTTGCCTGAAGGAGAGCCTCTGGCTTCGCAAAGAAAAGAAGGTCATATTGTCAAAGGGCCACAAACTTCTAGAGAAAAAAAAAAACAAACCCAAACCAACTTTCTCTTTTATTTTAGCTGATACTTTATCACACTAAGTGGAACTGTATGGTAACAACTTGCACAGAGGTACATTGTGAGCTGCAGGCATTCTCACAACAAAGCTGACATAACTAAATTTAAAGAAGTGTGTTTCCATCACCAGAAATGATACATAAAGACACCATTTGCTCACCTCCTTGGTCCAATGTCATGGCATAAGGTAGTCCCAGGACTCATCATGAGAACAAGGTTTGTGCTTGCATACTCTGCAAGGATTTCAGATTGCCCTGAAAATCTTGCACATCTTTTAGACATTTGAATAGTAAAGTTATAAAAGTAGTGACAGCTTTGTCTCCCTTCACATTCAGAACAATTTTCAATTAAAATCCAGCTGGTCTCATGGTACATTATGCCTTTTCCTGTTGTTAAATGCAGCTTAAAATCTTTAAGCACCTGTAGGAAATTATTTGTGTCCTTTCTTGTCCTTCCACCTGGTATCATCTCTCAGAACTTATCAGGGGAGATGCTACATTGTGAGGTTGGGATTCCCAGAGAAAGCGTAGAAGTAAAGAGAAGGTGATGGAAGGTCCATGGGCTGGACCTCCAGCTAATCAAATTTTGCACTTTGCAACTTAAACTTGTCCCAGTGCCAGTCCCCAGGTTCACATCTGCTGAGTGCTTGCGACTGAATTAAAGTTCACTCTTTCCTAGAAGCGAAAATTCCCCTATTTCATTGCTTATTGTGGTTACGCCTAAATAATGTGGAAGCATTCGGACAACAACAGCAGCCTAAAGCCAGGGTCAAATCCTGTTTCAGTTGCAAACCGAGCTGCTTTCCAAAGTTGCCCATCACAGCTCCCAGGGTGACTGACTGCAGCATCAGGGCAGATGGTGGATTGTAGTGTTGCTTCCAGCCTTTCTAACCAAGTCGTGATTATTTACAGCTGTTCCCAGATGTTACCCTTTCACGAGCTATTTGTTCCTGAGTCAACCTCCCCGTTCACACGCTAGGCAAGCTCAGGGGAAGAAAGAGAGAGGTTCCTTTCTCCCTTTTACTATGGAAACAGCCCTTTATCCCAAGGACCGCGAATGCTCAGCCGCCGTTTCCCTCCCACCACTGCCCCAGCTACAGCGACCCCATGAGCTCATCCCGGCTCCCGGTTATCCGCTCAACAGGTCACAGCCAACTTATCCGGCACGGACCCCGGGTGAAGCAGGACTGCTGAGCACCTTCTCCTCCCCAGCAAACTACCAGAGAGCCCCCTGCTCACAAATCACCCCCTTCCCTCCCCTTTTGTTACGGTTTCTCCCAATTCCCCGGCTCTCTGGGCTTCGTTTCTCTCTTCAGCCCGGGCGGGAGCCGGGTCAATCGCCCGCTGTCGCATCCCAACCAACACACTCAAAAAAATCCAAAGATAACAAAGGAAAAGTGAAAAAAAAATCTCGCCACCTCGGTGCTAACTTTCAAGGCAAGCAGGGAAGAGCAGGTGGGGGTGAAGTTCAGCAGGCAGGAGCATCTCCGAGAGTTAGGAGGGAGGAGGAAACTCACCGCGCCGTGACGCACATGGAGGGGTTGTTTTTGCTTTCCGCTGCACTTGGGTTGCTGTGTCCCCTGCCTGTGACACTCCGGGACGCGAATGGTGGCACCGCTGTGTGACACCCGGTATTAGAGCGGCTGCTGGAGCCGGCCCTCCCACGGGAGGAGGGGCCATGAGAGGCTTAATAAATTCAGTCCCCAAGGCTAGAAAAATTAAAATCTCATCATGGGACGCAGACAGCTGCTAATGGCATGGCTCTGGGAGACACCCGGGACTTGGGGACAAACCTGGGATTGATTCATTTATCCCTTGCCCACCCAGAACAGGAGAGGTTGGTGTTCACTTCCCACCTTGGCAGAATTAAATGTCCGAAAGATGGGGTTTGAGGAAATATCCCAAAGGAGATTTGGGAAAGATGTGTCATCGTTGACCCTCAGAATTAAAACTCCTAAACCTTCTCCATGAAAATATTTTCCACGGCTGTAAAATCCAGCAGGAATCCACTGCACCAGATTTCTGAGCAACCCTGGATACAAAACTGCTTATTTTACTTGGGGTTTTGCATTGCTTTGGGCTTTAATATCTAAATCCTATTAGAGTTATAACTCCCTTAGAAGGGGGAGAGGGGACAGGTCTGTACAACAAAAGCAGGTTGGATTTTGTAACCTCCTATGCACCCTGGGCTTTCAGAGAGGCAAAATCCCATAATAAAGTTTCTCAGGATAGGAAGCTGCACAACCTTATGCAGCTCCTCCTGCTCCATAAAAGCTCTTCACTGCATTAGAAGCTAAACAAACATCCCCTCCAGCCCTGGAGGGCTTTCTGAAACACCACTGCTGCAGGTTTTCCATCCCTGTAGTTTCTCACATTGGGATTTCTCTTGTTAGATGTAAAGACAGATCAGGAGGTCCCTCAAAAGCACCATGGAAACAGAGAGGACAAGAACAGGCAGAAAGGATGTTCCAGCAGTTTTTGTACAGTTCACATTACAAAGAGAAACTTTTAATTAGGTGAGCTATAGAGGTGGCAGCCTGCTTCACTTCAAAACTTAACGATGAGCAGAAGGCATAGAAGAGTCCCACTTTAAAGCAGCCTTGCTAATCCTTACTTAGCACTTGGTCCTAAAATAACATCACTCCTCCTGTGGAATTGGGAGAATTGGAATTAAATAAATGCAGGAACCACAAGACGTGAAGGTAGAAGCAGCTGGTTCTATTGCTGCTGGCTCTCCAGCTAACACTTAGCTGTCTGGAGAAAAAATCCATGGGACTGTGTGTGAGCCTCTAGAAAAATTAGTTGCTTTATGGTCTAATTCCTGGAAATCTGATAAATAGGGCAGGAAAGGGTGAGATTAAGAAAACTGGTGGCACTAATGAGATTTAGGAAGGAGCAGCTTTTCCAGGTACCCTGCAGTTTTAATCTCCTGAGTTGATCCACTGGATTTTTCTCCTTATGTATTTGGGCCATGTTGAGCCCAGCTTTGTCACGGGGCCACACTGAGGTCCTGAAGGTCCATGGCCAGGGGAAGCATGGCATGGGGGTGGCTTGGAAGGCTTAAGGAGTAGTGGAGAGCACAGAGAGCCAGAGCACTTTGCTCTGCCCTTGAAGACAGTAGGGTCAGCAGCTCCCCAGAATAAGTTCTGAAGGGCTTTCACCATCATCTCTATTCAGGCTGACATCTTTCCAGCTGCTGCATCCTCATGGTGTGGATGAACCCCAAGGGTTACATGAAGATAAAGGGACAAGGAAGGCTGAGCAACATCATCAGCCCAAAAAAAGCTCCTTCAATGGAGGTAAGAGCCTGAAAAATGAAAAAGCTTATTAAAGCTTATTAAGACTACACAGTCTGGCTTCCTAACAAGCAAAGAAAACCCCAAGTACTTCTGTTCTCTGCCCTAAAATATCACTGTGGTTTTGCTTTCTTCTGGGTATAGAGATGCAAAGCATTCAGCATCAGTTTGTTCTCCAAACACCTGGCAGAGGACTGATCAGCTGGGCAGGCACTGCTCCAGCATCTTGAGCTCAGAGTTCACCAGCCTGTCTCAAGCACAAAATCCTCACCCAGTGTTCTAGTCCATGTGCTAGACCTCCCAAAAACTGGGAATAAAGGCAAGCAAGGATCTGGTGGAGCCCTGCCACCAGCAAGTCCAGCCTTGGAGTTTATGAGTCCATAAAGGAAATGCCTGCAAGGGACTGGTGCTGTACAAACCCTCTCCAAGGGGAGAGCAGGGCAGGTCAGCCTTGAACCCAGTGAGTTTTGCCTCTGTTTGTGTCAGGAGAAGACAAACCCAGGGCAAAAATGGCACAAACAGGGAGTGGGGATGGTGCCCCTGCCCAGCTGCCAGCCACATCATGGAGCATTGTGCTGGGAAAGACATGTGTTCACACCCTCCTACCCTAAGTCCTCTCCACCTTGGGGCATGTGCCCTCTCACAACACACTGCCTTGGCAGCATGAGGGGCCAGGATGTGTCCCCATCATGACCCCATCCCACACAGCATGCTTGCCCAAGGAACAGCAGAAACAGCTTTCAGAGCAGGGACTCATGCAGGTAATGATGTCCCCATGAGCTTTATGATAGAAATGGCACAGTTCATGGCAGTTGCAGGAATGATAAGGGAGGTGGGGGGAGAAGGAAGTGACCTGAACTGATCCAAGCTTCAGACCCACAGCCAGGGGAGAGAGGCATCTGATTTTTTCAACAAGTAGTATGCCACCAAAAAGCAGAAATGTCAGTCCCTGGAGGCACACAGGATGGGCTGAGGGGAAAGAAAGGGACCCTGGGTAGCTCCACACCCCATCACAATAGAGCAGAGGCTCCCTCAGACCCTCAATGCACAGCATATCCAAGAACAAAGACGTTCACAGTCAGTTTCACATCAAGCCCCAGAGGATGAGGCTGCAGGGGAAGGGACAGGCTGGGAGGTCCTCTTGCCATCTCCCAGCCTGAATGCTTTGACACACAGCTCTGACACACAAGAAACAGGGAGAGCATCAGCTCCCCGCAAAGTCTTGGTGTGGGGAGACTCAGGGTAAAGTAGAGGCACAGAGAAAATGAGGAGCAGTGGGCTTTGCAGCATGCTGCAAAGGGCCTGGCCCTGCTCCTGCATCCTAGGACATGTCCTTCACTAACACTTCAGGCTGCTTGGGACGATCAGAGTTGTTTTTAAAGAACTTGCTCCCAAGAAATGCTGCTGTCCCTTCCCAAGGATGGCAGTGGCTGTGGATAATGGTGCAAAATCCAACCAGTTGAGCCCAAGAATGGCAGTATCTTCTGGAGTGAGCAACCCACCAGATACAAAATTTACACTAAGAGTCAAAATATAAACTCAGGAAATCACCTCATGCAGGTCGAATTGCCAGACAAGTCCTCCCGAGTCCTGAGCATCGTTTCTGGGAAAGTCGCACCCCTTGGGCAGGCAGGAAGGGACACCAGGGAGATACATCAAGAGCCTGACTGTGGGGAACCAACCCCCCAACAAAAATACAGGCTGTGTTGAGTGGATGGAGAGAGCTTTTACATCGTCCTCAAAGAAGCTGGAGGGGACAAACTGCCTCTCACAACTGTTGCTGCAGCAGCTCTGCTGCTGCTGGTACAGCCTTGTCTAAAGGGAGAAAGGGACAGGACAGTCCTCACTCTTATTCTGTAGTTTGTGGCTGTCCTTTAAGAAATGGCATCATTTTGTCCATTCCTGGCAGAAATCAGGGGATTGCAGCACACCCAGGAGGATAGAGCTTGAGGTACCCTGAGAGGCCAAGGGACTTCCAGAGGGGAAAAATCACTCAAGGACCAGTGAGGAAGATGAGGGTGTGATGAAACATCCCTTGGTCAAATTTTTTTATGTCCAAGAAAAGTAATGTGGCAAACGGTGAGGGAGGACTGTGACAGAGCTCAGGAGTGAAGCACTTCAGAGTTTTGTTTCTTGAGCACACAGACAGCTGTTCTGTGCTGTCTCCTCCTCCTCTTTGGTCAGTGAACCTGGAAGTCTGCGTTAGCCCCTGCCCTGATGGTTCCTCCCTCCTCTGCTGCCCCTCAGTGGGGATGTTATAGCAAGATGCCCCACTATCCCAGGGCAATAAACCATCCTTCAGGGAACTGAGCAGCCAAAGAGTTTTGTGGGGACCCAGAGCTGCTGTCCTATTTTGGACTAGCAAAGGTGGTTCCCACCACCTGGGCTCTTAAAACTGTGCTGTGCCTCGTGTCTCCCAGCCTGGGCCATGGTGCTTGTGCTGCAGCTTTGTCACCAAGGAGCCTCCAGGTGACACTTGTCATCACCAGGGTAAGTCCAGAGAATTAATTGGGTGCTTCTTACCCTTCACATGGTGGATGGCACGGGCAAGGAGACACGTGCTGGCCACCATCAGTGAGACCTCCCTTCCCCAGCACAACAGCGCTGGTGGTAACATTGCCTAAAGATCCTGCACCCACTCAGGAGCACCCAACCCACTCTCCCTGTGCAAGGGGAGACCTGAACTGGCTGATGCCTGCTTTGGGGACACCACCATCCTTCTGTGCCCCAGCATTACCACTCATCTCATGCTGCTCCTTCCTGGGTTGGGACCTACATGGTGGATTTTTCATGGTGCAAATGAAATGGGAGAATTTACAGTGTCCCTGGGTTGGACTGTTCCCAAAGCCTGGGGGGCTTCAGAGTGACTACAAAACACAAAGGCCTTGAGTGAGAGTGGGGTTAGAGGCTGATGTGGTTAGAAAATGTGAGGAACAGAAGAAAGCAGTGGATGCTTCCCATCTGCGGACTCACTATTCATGCAGCCATGAGGCTGGGCAATGAAAAGTAGTGGGACTGAGGGAGCAGTTTGCCCCCCAGTTCACTGCCCCCCCATGCCAGTTGAGACTCACTCCCCTGTCCACCTTTGAGCATTTTAACTCTCTACTGGTGAGAAAAGAGAGGACTCTTACCTGTCTGCTGCCCTCCAGGGCATGATCCAGGCACATCTGGGCCCTGGACACCATTACAGCTGCACATGTGGACAGCACAACCATGACCTTGACTGCCAGAAGAGCTGTTGGCCCCAAATTTAAGCAGGTTAGTGGTTCTAGGGCCCAAGGTGTGGGATGAGGGCTGAGCCGGGGCTCACTTCACCCCCGACTGCCTGGACAGGGGAGGAGCCTCCCAGCAGCCTCTCTCAGCCCTGCCTGCCATTGAGGCACAGTGCCCCTTCTCTTTTATCAGGCTTACCCACTCTGTCAGAGCAGACCTGGCCCAGGAGAAAGTCCCACCACACCTGGGAGAAGCACAAGGGTGTCCCTGAGCATGCGGGACCCAGGTTGGGACGGGAGCAGAGGGTTCACACATTTGCCTTTCCCGGCTGTTGCAACTTAAAAATGTGGAGGGAGCAAAGCTGGAGGTGGGGTGGTCACAACGGAACAGACATAGCGGGACACCAGATTCCCATCAGGATGATCTCCCGGCTGCCTTCAGCGTGCATCCTCCAAAAGAAACACAAAAAGTTCCTTTTCACGTTGCTCATAGAAAACGAACATGAAAGGAAAGGACTCTTTGGTGCAGCTGCCGGGAGAGGGCATCACAGCCCCAGGAATGAGGAAGGATCAGGCAAGCCTAGCCGGCTCCCTGCTGATCGTGCTCAAACTACAGATCCTCAAAGATGAGCTTGAGGACCAAAACTTGGAAGTCTTCTGGGTGCTGCTAGAAAATGAGAGACCCAGTCAAAGCATGCTCTGCACGGGAAACTGCAGTGTTCCTGCAGCACGGGATAAAGAACATCCCCTCTCTGTTGCACCTGCCAGTGTATCGCTTCTCCTACCAGCTATTCCCCCATTGCATTCCTAAATAAACTAATGCCATGCAGTTACACAGAGAATAACTGCTCCTGCTAGGATTAGCTGCCATTTTTCTGTGTCTGGCTCAGACCCGAAGCTGTGTTTTTGCTGCCTTTCCTCCCCTGCTACCGCTCCGTAGATCAGCTGATGTAACACAAGGCATCGTCACCTTGTGTCAATCTCCAGGATTATTTGACTCCCCAACTACTAAGCTATGAAATAAGCCTTCAATAGTTATCTGCTTTTAAATTTGATTATGAATTTACCTTCAAGGAAAGCTGCCTTGGGCTCTGAAGATTCTTCAGAAAAGTTATCCTTCACTGAAATCAACATTTCTTAAAGCCTTGCCATCATTCATTGTCCAACATCTTCCATCCCCCATCCACTGCTGGGCAACTCAACCAAGTTCATCTCAAGAGAAGAAGCCTCCAAGACAGAAAGTTCTCCCCAGAAATCATGGATATCTAGTTAGAATGGTAGCTAGTAGAATACATTATGCCCCCTCCATGGGGCAGGGGGTAGAGCTGCCAGACACCAATACAGTAGTATTTTTAGGGGCACTTTTGTGGACATTACCACAAGCAAAGTTTGTCTGTCCCCTGCTTTGTGAAGCTTTGGAGGAAGAGGGGTTGCTCAGCCTGGAGAAGACTCTGTGGAGACCTTACAGCACCTTCTGGTACCTAAAGGGGCTATAAGAGAGCCATAAAGGGACTTTGATCAAGGGCATGGAATGACAGGACAATGGGAAATGTCTTCAAAATGAGAGAGAGTTTTACTTTGGAAATTAGGAAGAAATTCTTCCCTGTGAGGGTGGTGAGACACTGGCACAGGTTGTCCAGTGAAGCTGTAAATGCCCCATCCCTGGAAGTGTTCAAGTCCAGGTTGGATGGGGCTTTGAGTAACCTGGGTCTAGTGGAAGATGTCCCTGCCCATGGCACGAGGTTGGAACTAGATGACCTTTAAGGTCATTCCAACCCAAACCATCCTATGATTCTATGAAGGGGAGGTAGTGTTGGCACAGATTTCTTTTCTTTAATGGGACAAGGACAGCAAACACAGGATGCTACCACATCATGACAAAAAAGATCACCCCAAATCCCTGCCAGTTCAGCTGCAACATTCCTCTTGCTCAAATGATGGGGGCCCCACCTTTGTAAAACAAAACTTGATGGCTATCTCCTCTGGCCTTCCTGAAAAAGAGCTGATGGAAAGCAATCTTCAGCTCCACCATCTGTTCCAGGCAGAGGGGATTTTATGGAGTCACATTGATTTCCTTATTCTAGTTGGTCAAGTCCCCCATTCAAAGTGTTCTGTTTTCTCTCTGTGACTTCTCTAAAACCTGGCTCAGCACCCAGCTGACTCATGGGAGCTTGTCAGAGCTTCTCACTGCTCCTCACCCCTGTATTCCACAGGTGCTGGCCCCAGAAAGTCCTCTCAACACCAGTTGGGCTTCTCAGACTTCAGGGTAAAACATCCAGGTCAGATGATACTCAGCCAGTATGATGGACTCCTGTTCTTGTCATCAGCCTTATCATACCAATTCTGAAAGAAAATATGATGGTGGGAAGGTGGGTGCACATACTCACCTCAAACCCACCCCTGATTTCCTCCTCCATACCAGGAGCCTCAGACACCAAACTTTATCTGCATAGAAAACAACCATCTGAGCTTTCTTCTCTTCTTCTTCAAGCTGTGGTCTAGATCCTGCTTCCAAGCCTGCTTTCCAGAACATTAACTATGTCCAAACAAGTTAAAATAAATGGTGAAAGTCACACTTGCTGCAACAGCTTTTAGTGTAGTCACTTTGCTCAATCAAATAAGACCTGATTAATCTAAAATAGGTCAGAGAAACACAACCCCTCCTTAAGCACCCCCATTCGTTTCTACTATCACTGCAAGGATCATTGAAACAGCAAGTCAAGCAGAACCAAATAATTAATCAAGGTTTTATTTAAGGTTTCAATTTTTATTTTTAAAATGGCTAGGCTGACCTGGCACATTAAACAAACCCAGCAGTACAGTACAGGAGTTATGCCAAGGCAGCATGGGGAGAAGTACATTATCCAGCAGATTTTAAAACTGCAACAGCCTCTGTATTTCCAGGTGGGACACGACACAAAGACATCTACCAACAGCAGAGAGCTGCAGTCAGAAATCAGTATGTGCAGAGCAAAAAGCCTTCTTTACAAACACAAGACCAAAGTTGGGAGGCTGCTAACATGGCCCCAAAGCAGAGCTGATCTCAAAAAGACAAGACACTGATGCTGCAAGGCAGGAGGGAACAAGCTGCTTGTCATCCACAGAAGCCTGTGTTAAATTTGTTTCTGCTGTTTCACACATTCAGGAAATCTGGCCTCTCTTCAGTTCCTTGGCACATCAAGGCCATCTCCTCCATTTCTAACTCCACTTTTCCTTTTCAGCTGAATTTTGTCATTTTTTGTGAACCTCCTGGATTAGCTCCAGCTCTTAGCACAGGCTGTGACTCAGAGCCATATCGCTACTCCACTCTCCACTTTCAGCACCTTTTCCCTTCCCAGGATCCTTTCTGCTCTCCTCCTTCAGAGGTCCTGCTGCCTTGACATGCAGCAGGCTACTGTGGCACTCCCTGAATTTCCTCAACAACTATGTAATTGAAGTTTTAAGCTTTGCTTCATCCTACCCTTCGGACCAACTCTTGTCTCTTTACCTCCACTCGCTGTAGGTTCCATTCTGGCAGCAAGTTTCTGTCCAGCTCTCATGCATTGCAGTTTTGTTGCTGTTGGCCATTCCCTGTCAAAGTTGGCAGCTGCTTCTCCAAAATCCCAACTTTGCCACCGTGAATTGTCATTAGCAACAAACTCTGAGATCCTACAGCATTCGTTATACATATGCTCCATCCAGTTGGGCTTATGGCCCCAAAATACATTTACAGGCTCTATTACAGCTGAAGTGAGAAGCCATTAAAAAAACTTACCATTTTATGGGGGAAAAGTGAGCAGATAATGGGCTCACCTTTACCAGTTTTAATACTGAAGATGTTGTCATTCACCAGACAAATGGACTATGCTCTTAATTAGGAGCAGGTTCTGAACAAGTATTTTTCTTGGAAACTGGTCAGAACCAATTTTACTGTCAGCCAAGAAGGGTGGGTTCCAAGAAAGCAAACACCTACTACAGACCATTGCAATCCTTTCTTGCACAGTACTCTGCTGCAAACGTGCCCTACTTACACCGACCTGCAGCATTTTGAGACAGACAGATTAGTATACTAACAGAGATCTCAGCTAAAAAGAGCCAGACTTCTATACACCTCACAATCCTGACCAGGCAACATTCTCAGCACTTTTTCAAAATCAATCCCCTGTAAAGGGGCATCAAGTTGGCAACAAGACAGTGCAGCAACTCCAGCTGCTTTGCAAAACGGTAGCTTTTGTGTCGATGTGGTGTCTACCCACCAAACCCCTTCTCAAGCCTTAGCCAGATCGTTTAAATCAAGTAAGTGTCTCCATGGAAACCTCCTTTCTCAAGGAGCCTCCTTTGCTGGAGAGATCCCTGCACCCCTTTTATTTAAAAGGGGAAGGCAGTTTGGTAAGAGCATAATGCCTGCCTAGAGAAATGCCTGTAGCAACCAATCAGTCAGATTTATGCTCTTTAAAAACACATCCATTCAATGAAGACATTTCAGGGCTGGCTAAAGGTGTGCTACTGCAACCAGCCAGTTCTGCTCTGCCATCCATCCCTGTCGTGGCTCTTCACTCTCAGCCTTGCAGAATCACAGAATATCCTGAGTTGGAAGGGATCCACAAAGATCAGAGTCCAACTCCTGGCCCTGAACAGGACAACTTCAAGAATCACACCATGTGCCTGACAGTGTTGTCCAAATAACCTGTCTTCTTCCCACATGGTCTCCATAGCCCTCTCACACACAGACTCTTGGACCCAAGTCAAATTGTTTGTTTAAAAAACCTCTAAGCCCTAAAAAACCCTAATAGCTAAAGTAATACAAATCAATGCCCACTCTTGAAACATAGGAAAAGTCTTATTGAAGATACCAACTGATACTTAATTAAGACAATCTCTGTGTTTAAGAAAAGAAGATATGCTTTCTCCCTCCACCAAGCCCTTTGTAAACTGTAGGATATGAAATTATTTCTAGTATAAGACTGCTTGACATCTCTCAAAAAGAAATCAATTTTCTGAAAGGACAGTCAAAACAATTGAATATTTAATGCTCTAATATGAAAGAGAGAACTTTAATATTAGCAGACAAATTAATAATTAAGGGCTGTGATTAAAAATGGTTTCAACTCAGGCAAATCAGTTAGTAAGAGAAAGTTAGGGAGGGAAAAAGGCACAAAAGAAGGTGTCCAGTTGGAGTCACTTTCAAGTAACAGCAGGGACAAGATATTCTCAGAAAAATAAGCCCTGGAGATTATTTTATAAGTCAAAAAGTTGCTATTTAAGAGCCCTCTGTAGACAGGAGTGTACTGTAGACAGGAAGGGTTCTTCAAAAGCTAACAGAGGTGCTGGTGTCAGGCAACTCACACACAAAAGGAGAGGGGAGAAAAGGATGCGTTTCAGGACAACAAGAACAAAATTAACCCCTCCTCCTAAGATTAGGCTAATTACAATTTTAAAAAAGATTTTCTGAGAACATAAAAACATGATGTGTCTTGTAACTAGAAACTAGGTCCAAGCACACTGTAGCAATGGCCTCCTTTTCCCACCCACCCATCACGAGTGGAGACAAAACAGCCTGGGACAAGATGACACACAAGCATGGGCACAGTCTTGCAGCTTTTCCCAGCAGAACTAAAGGCTTTTGGCAACACCCCTCTCCAGCAGCCAAAAGAAACCAGGCAGGACCGAGTCCATGTGGAAGCCCATGAGACAGAAGCACATTGTAAGAGGAGGGATAAACAGTCACTGTTGATCCCTTTTCATTATGCAATAGAGGATCCAAAAGAGCAACTTAAAACTCACAAAAATAACCTTTTCTATCTTGTTTGGGCAAGTTAAGCAGAAATCTTGCTGCAGGAAAATAAAATCCCACACATGCTCACAGATAGGACACATCTGCATTAAGGTTCTCATCTCAGTGAGATGCAGAGAAGGGAGTGGGGAAGGGAATCAAAGGGAAGTCAGAGACATTAAACACATTGTGGATCAAACTGAACCCTGTGCTGTCTGAAAAACAGTCAACTGCCAAATCTGCCAGTCAAATGAGATTTTAGGTCAAGAGAGATCTAGCCACTAATTATATTCCTCCCACATATGTCATCCTGAGTCTTCCAGAGGGAATACGAAGTCCTTTTCAAAGGGAATTATTCAAGCATAGTGGCCTTCCATTCCACAATTTCCATCTACGCTCCAAGCAGATGAGCTCATCAATAGATCATGTCCTTTTCCAGGTTGGCAGCTCTACTGTTTTGCCCAAGGAATTCATCCTTGGATACAAGCTTTGTGAGACGAAACTTAACAATACTGGGAGATGAAATATACATACACAACGCGAGAGAGGCTGCAAATTTGGGCAAGACTTCACCTCCCAGGCTAGTGTCAAACAGTGACCACCCTGGAGCACAAAGAATGGGAGAAGACCCCCCCAGAAGCAAAAGAACTCACAAAGTACCTACACCCAGTAAAGCTGATGTAATAGCTGTTATGGACTGTGGAGCCAATCAGAAAAATATATTTCATTAAAGCCCAGGTCCAGGGAGGAAAGGGCTGAGCCAGCAGCAGGTCCCAGCACGAAGGAATTAATTTCTGTCCAACAGAAAGACGAGAGGTTACTCCGGAGCAGGTTTAAACTCACCCCATATGTGACCAAAGCAGTACATAGAAAACAGCTCCCACAGTTACAATACACAATTTTTGTATCGATTTTCTCTCTGTGTAAAGTTACACCCTTGGGAGCTACTGGCTATCCCGAAGGACTGCAGAAGAAGGGGTAAGAAGCAAGGTTAAATTACTTCATCCAACACATTCAAGAACCTGTTGACCACATGAGCAATGACAGAGTTGGCTGGTGACAGTGAATTCTCCAGTTCTTCTCTAGACCCAAGTTAAGAAACGCAGCAGTCACTTTATTTAAAATCAGTACAGTTGAACATAAGCCCAGTGTTTACAACCAATCCCTCTTCTAGTAGTTCCAGGTTTCCTGGTGTTTTACAGGCTATTGGCAACCCAAGGAATCAGTAGCATAAAGAAACCAAATTTCAAAAAATTTGTGTCCCCACATCTCCACAGAGAAAGCAGCATCCGTTATCAGTTTGTTTTCCATTGTACTTGCACTAAGAAACAAGAGTTGACAAAATATTTTGCAGGCAAATCTCATCTTTACAATAGCAATTGCTCTGTTTGTTAATCACACAGGGCAGCATCTCTAAAAAGCCTCACAGCGCTGATAAAATAACCCTAAAAGAGCTCTCTGTCATTTTCTTTCCCGTGACTTATTTCCTAGAACAACAAAAAAATATTTGAGATTTGTTTAACTAGTAGAGTTGCCACTAAAGGGGGAAGGGGGGGAGTAGGGGGCAGTTCACACCATTTGGCAAAGAGATCATCCATGAATTAAGTTCTTCAATGGCTGCAGGAAGCACGCAGAGGCTTTGTCCATGCTTCCTCAAAGCATCCAGCAGTGCTGCAGGAGGGATGCACCTTCACCCCGACGTTCCCCTCTCAGCTGAGAGCTGTTCACATTGCTGCTGCCTGCTTCCTTCCCTCCTCGGGTCATCCAAAGCACAGAGCAGCCTCCATGGTGTAGTAGCAGCTTGGCAGAAGCAGGCAAAGTGCAGCCAGCAAAAGATTTAATTTATTAAGATAAACATGGTCTAAGGCTCCACATTATTTTTAAAAATAAACACCATAAGAAAGATGAGAACAAACTGGCTTCGCTACTTGTAGGTCGGGTTCAGATGCTCTCAGACAGATCTTCTCACCCACACAAAATGTTCTTCCCCTCTCACCCCCATCACGAGGATGGAAGGACAGTTCACCATGCAAGATCAGCCATGCCCCTGTTGTGTGCCCTTCCACATACAGTGGACAATGCCTCTGCCACTCTTCAGGGCAAATCAAAGTTTTAAGAACACCCCTGTGAAGAAGGAGCACAAGGGGAGATGGGCAAGTAATTCAGTCTCTGAAATGGACATCTAAGTCTTGACATGATGACTGTGTTGACTTCACCCCTTTAATGGTTGTTCTTGGCTGCCTCTTTAGCTGCAATAATCAGAGGAGTGAGACTGGAGAGAGGCTTTGCAATTTTCAAGAACTGGTGCTAGAACAAAACAAAAGGAAAAATGGTTAGATTTTTCAGAACATGCCCCAGAAGTGGCTATTCTAAGCCTTTTCACCTAAATCCATATGAAATCTAAGAACCTACTTTAGTCTCTGAACACGTGAACCCAGAAGCTCTGTTACTAGCACAAAATTTTGGGGATTGCCTGAAGTGATGAAGAGATTTGCACCCAACACATGCTAAATTATCCAATGTTTACACATGTTCAAGATCAAGCAAAACTCAGCCAATTCCCCTGGGGAATTATAAAGTTGCAAAATCTATGGTGAAATTCAGTGTGAAAGGTGTACTAAAACCAACCTGTGTGATTCAGGCACAAGGCACAGGGCTCCATGCAGGAATCACCTCTCATTTCCCTGTTCCCCGTTGTCACAGGTCTGGAGAAAGCATTGCCTTGGCTTTCTGCCAGATATCATAAATTTGCAAAGCAGCTGAAATTTAGGAGAGCAGCACAGAGCTTGCAACACAGCACCATTCAGTCTCCTATATAGGTGCTCTTCTTTAAATAAAACAATATTGATTTATCAAAACAGCTCTCAGGTGAGAGTGAAGGGCAAGTCCCCAAGCCGTTCTGAAAACAAAGAGCAACGATAATCTGCAAGACTTCTGTGTGACAATTTCAGGGCACCCGAGGAACGAGGCAGACGCAGCAGGTCAAGGGAAGGCTTCTGGTTCTTTATTCTAATTATCTGACTCCATTCTTTATATACATTTGTACAGAGGCCAAGAGATTGGCTACACAGGTTGCCACCTCTTCAAGCTGGATGGTGAACATCCCCGTCCATCACATTTCTCCACCCATAGCAGAAAAATGTAAACAATAGATAAATGCTAAAAATACATATTGTTTTTGTGAAGCTGCGTGAGAAACTCCAGTTCAAGAGTAAAAACAACAAAAGGGCTTTTGCATCAGGGCAACACTTCTGAGCGTCAAAAGGTATCAGTCACCCAAGGCAACATGCTTCAGAGACAGAAAAAAATAAAAAGTAAAAATTCAGAAGCCACAAGGTAGTTAAGAACAGGCTGAAGTGTTACAGTCAGAATACTCTCCTGCTCCAAGGAACAGAACATAACTTCTTTCTGATATTTTAGGAATGAAAAATGATCTTCTTTAGGAAGAAAAAATGATCTTTCAACTAGTAGCATACTGTCAGACATTTATGTTTCATTATAGTCTCAGAAGGCAGCAACACATCCAAATCTGAGCCCACTACACAAATTAGTGGAGAAAAAGGAAAACAAAAAACGGAAACTGTCTGATAAGTAAGGTCTGAATGTTCCTGATCCCAGATCTACTTTACAAAGCCTTACGTGTTCCACCCCCATGGCAAATTTGACAGAAAGAACACACAAACCACTCCTCTCATCCATGTTGGTAAAAATCCTGGCAGCTTGGTCCTCAACTTTCACTGTGAGTTCAGACTAAGACACCAGGTTTTCAGTGAAATATCTGGTTATAGAGTGGTGAGGCTGCCCAGAGAAGCTGTGGATAACCCATCCCTGCAATTGTTCACGACCAGGTTGGATGGGCTTTGAGCAGCCTGGTCTAGTGCAAGGTGTTCCTGTCCATGGCAGGGGAAGTGGAACCAGAGGATCTTTGAGGTCCCTTCCAATCCAAGCCATTCTATAATTAAGATATCTCACAAGCTGCGTTCCATCATCTCTTAAGGAGTAGTATTAGGCAAAATGTGGTAAAAGTGAAATTGAACCCATGTTAACTTGAAACCATGAGCATTTCAAAGACCTTTGTGATCCCTCTTCCCAAAAGGAGACAGCCAGAATATCTGACAGCTAGAAGCCTTCCTGCTGTCCAGAATGGAACAAGCATGACAAGACTGTGACAACACACACAGATGTCATGGCCAGCCATGTGAAGAAACCAGGGGGCTCAGCATCTGGCAGGCCTGTGACACAGCTATTATTTGAGGTTGGACACAGAACACGCTGCACAGCTGCTGCCAGTAGCCAGTACTGGAAAGGGAGCAGTCTGTTATCACTTTATTACAGATTATGTTTGAGGGCCGTGGTTTTCAGTTGCTTTTTTCCCCCCTGAGAGGTTACCTTAGCTGTGCTTGTGCTTTCAGCTGATGCAGTATTTAAGACCTTAAACAAGATCTCACCCCTAAGCCTGGCCTCACTCAGGATTGTATGATTGCATTGTTTCCAGTCTTGTTCCCCATCACCCACCTGTAGCAGCTCTTTTGCAGAACCCCTCTTTTCCACGTCCATTTCAAGACAGCGGTTTAAGAAGTCTCGGAATATGGGTGAAAGCTTCTCTGGATTCTGCAGTTCTGGAGTCCCGTTGGTAGCAATGAGATACAGGGCCTGAGACAAAAACAAGCACCCAGGAAACAGAAGGTTATGAAGATTAGATTCCATCTCTGGATTAGAGACACTCATTCCTCCTCTCCCTCCCCACATTTCAATGGGGAGGAAAAAACCCCACCTTATCAGGATCACTAATCAATGCCTACATTTCAGCACACAGAATAGCTGCCAGCCCTATTTTTTTGTGGAGGAGATCCAAACCTTTATTGTTTTACCCTCGTAATCTGGGTTTGGATCCTGTAGCCCTCTCAATGGATTACAAGGACAAAAACAACATTCCAGACCCTGTTTACATAGGGAAGTTAACTGGCACGACTCTACCGTTACTCCTGTAATGATTATATCCTCATGGGAAGGTCACCCTGACTAAATAGATTTTTTTTCTATTGGTACTCTGCCTAAGTGCACAAGGCCTAAAACATCAACATGTTAAAGATACAGCTGGCTCCTTACAAAAGATGTCCAGCAGACCCTTGAGCATCTTTTAAAATCCTGCAGAAAAAAGCAGTTTTGCTACTGCTTGGGGATAAAGCATTCACACACATCCTCCTCAGAGAATCAGGAGACTTAAAATTCATCCATTTCAGGATTTCATGTGAGAAACTTCCTGGATGAATTTTCAAAAGAAACAGAAATCTGTCAGAGGCTTGTTAATATACAGGCCTTTTGAGCACATCATTCAGCACATCCCCACGGGAGCAGTCTGATAGCCTGGGATTGGCATAAATTGAGTTAAATGAGGCCAAAGTATTGTTACTTTAACTCAACAATGTTTTATTCCTTATAGTCTTCTTGGCTGCTGCACTTCTGTCCCAAAAATCACTTCCATTGCAAGAGGTGAAAAAAAAAAAAGTTAAACAGATTTTTTCTAGATCCCTTCAACCCATGTAACTGGGGGAAAAGCCATAAACCTAGCTTATATTAAGAGTAGTAACATCCCTACATGCTGACAGCATATCTCCTTTTATTAATAATTAAACAAAGGAAAGACATCTGGAGGCTTAAGCCCTGTCTAAAGGCTTATTACACTTCTAATTTTACTTGGAGCGTGCAAGGAGGAACAATTTGCCCTTAGGAAAAAGCTCCTACTAGAATAGAATTGAATAGAATCACAGAAACATAGAATACTTTGGGTTGAAAAGGACCTTAAAGATCACCTAGTTCCAACACCCCTGCCATGGGCAGGGAACCTTCCATTACACCAGGCTGCTCAGAGGAGAATTCTCTCATTCACAGTGTAGAAAGTTTCAAGACCTGACACAGCTTTGTTGCCTTAAGGTAGAACTTCTGCTTCTCTTAGCATCCCAGAAAGTGGGAAATTATGAGAGTGCATGACTAACTCATAGTCTAACTCATAGAGCAACTCACACCTCTGGTACCCAGAGCAAACCATGGCTTTTAACTAAGACTGTCTCACTACGACATCTAAGGAGACCACAGAATCGCTTGAATTAGATGGGGTTGGAGGTGATGAACTCACACCGGAGGATTCACACGAGCTCAGTTTCAGCAGCAGCTCAGTGAAGACCTGAGGAGAAAAGCACTTGCTTACTCTCAGAGGGTTCTCATTGAGGTAGGGGGGCTCTCCTTCGATCATCTCAATGGCCATGATCCCCAGAGACCAGATATCCACCTTGGGCCCGTAAGCTTTCCGTGTCACCACCTCAGGGGCCATCCAGTACGGGGTGCCCACCATGGTGCTGCGCTTGCTCTGCTCAGGAGTGATCTGGGCACAGAAGCCAAAGTCAGCTGGAAAATTAAAATAGGGTGGAGGGAAAAGACATAGGAATCAGCAAGTTTCTCCAAAAACAGCCCTTACTGACACCAGAACTACAGTACACTTTACCCTGCTGCAGCTGTGACAGGAGGAGTGGTTTTGTGGCTAACACAGAGGATGGTGTTTAGAGCTAAGTTTCTAAATCTGACTCTCTGAGGCCATGAGCATTCTAGAGCTGCTGACTTGAAAGATGGGGATCAGGAAATAACCACACACAGAAGTTAAGACACTCAGCTGTGTTGCAGCATTACACTGATGCTACTATGTAATATATGGTCTAAAGACAATTCCTGGGTATGTGGAAACAGGAACTAATGCAAGTCTGATCTAGATACACCCCCCAGACCACACGCTGTACTGTCTGGTGATACTTTCTGTCCAAGGGGTATTACTTCCCCTGTAGACATATCATCCCTCAAACAGCATTTATTTTATAGAGCAAAGAGTATTCAGAATAAATTTGAAGTACCTAAATTTATATTGATTATTTTCTTTGAACAGAGAGAAAGATGGAGGGCCTTCACACAAAGATTGCTGTGCCCTATGTCTTATTTGTATTTGGCTCATGAAAAGAAACCTAAATCTGTTCTTGTGAGCCCAGCAGAATCAACACAGCAAGATGCACCGCCCATCCTGACCCCCTATGGCATCACAGGTCTAATTTTACACAGAATGATGAAAATTAAACTGATTCCTAGCTGAGTTTTCATCAAGGGTAAATACCAGGAAAGGACATATGGTTCACAAACAGGGCAAATTTCCAGCAGAGCCAACGAGCAGCTCAGATCCAGAAGGTTACTGCATCATGTCCACAGGGATTTCTCTAACTTTAAACTACAGCCCAGTACCAGCACACTGTGCTCAAAGAAGTTATTCCGCAAGGACAGAGCAGTTTGGCCCCCATCAGTTATTCACTGCTAACACTCCTGAGATCTGACTCTACCAAAGTGCAGCTTTAGTTTAAAAAGCAATTATGTGAAAAAAAAACCCCACCTTCTTACTCAGCATATCTGCACTCTGAATTTTGAGTCGTATCTGCTGTCGCTGCTGACAAAAATAGATTTATTTATGCCTGTTGGGTGCTAGCCAGCAGAACTGAGAGGAAGAAAAAGGGAGCACCATTCTGTTAAAGTTATAGGTGGAAGATAATAATTCACTGGTTTCCAGGCTTATCTCTGCATGGACAGTGACAAGAACAACAGCTACCTTAGCACCTGAGGGGCAGAACAGTCTCAAGATTTTCATTACTAGTGATACCACAAGGAGGAAACAACATTAAGGATCCCATCTGGGTTGGCATTTTAAGATTAAATGATTTCTAGTTACAAAGTTTTCAATTCTCCCTCCACTTCCCTGCCCCTTGAGTACCTGCAGTATTTTCTAGACTGAAGAGGTTGTCCATAAATGAAGACCTCTAGCCTTACACCTTCCAACCCAGCTTTCTAGACTGGAGTAGCATTAAAACACTGTTATTTTAGTTCACATAAACAGATGGCCCAAAGCTAAACGAAGCCCAAGCCTCACTTCAAGTCTGGTATCAGCTCACGAGGATTTGTGTTTGCCAATCTCCATTAAAACAAATGCCACAGAAATATCTACAGTAGCATTTCTACAGCCTGTTCATCATGACAGCATCAAGCACCTCAAACACCCATCTCCCTAAAATGCCTGGCCCAGAACAGATAACTGGCACAGGTTGATAAGTCATAAGCAGTAATGTTCCCTGCATACTTAGTTTGACAGAGCCATCCATTCCCAGCAGGATGTTGTCACTCTTGATGTCCCTGTGAATAACTTGGTTTGAATGGAGGAATTCCAGGGCTTGGAGACACTGAAAAATAATTGAGATATTCTTACTGTGCATGAAATGATTCACCAGTCACAATTAGTCAACTAAAGGACTCAAACAGACTGTTCATTTTTGGTAGTAAGGGCACAGTGTGTGAGGACCTTTCTGTATATTCAGTATGCGCAGGGCCACAGAGACATGTCACACTGGGATCAGCAGGTCCTAGGAGGAAATGTTAGCCCCAAATTCTAGAAGAATGGACAAAACCAAGAGGATCCCACACCCATTTTCCACTCTAGTTCCTCTTTCTGGGGTGAAACATGAGGCTTGCATTAGAATTGTATGGTGCAACCTCACAGGCAAAATCCATCCCCTGAAAGAATGACTGTCACACATTACAGAAGCTGGAAACATTCCCATGGAGTCAGGGACAGGTTGTGGAAATCCCATGTCCCACTCCCAACCAGAGCTCCCCTGCAGTGTGAGTGGTGCCTTACCTCCCGGCACACAGCAGCGATCTGTCCCTCGTCCATGCAGGTCTCTGTCACCACATCAGTCAGGGAGCCTCCTGCCAGGTACTCCATCACCACCCAGAGCTCCTCTCCTACAAGGTAACTGCAGAGCCCAAGCCAGATTTTAAAATCAGAATGCACAGGGTTTTAATTGCACTTCTTTTTTGCACTTTTTATTGCACTTCTTACAAGTGCAATAAAGACAAGAGCTGCATTTAACAGTGCTGGGGAACAACATACTCCTGGTATTTTCTGGGCATGGGAGCACCCAATCACAACCTGAATGACCAAAGAGAAGGGTGAGCGCAGAAAAGTTGAGGAGAGATGTGGTGGGAGAGCTGGCTACAAGTTTCCTGTCCATAAAAGCAAGGCTGAATTTTTCTGCCATGGAAAGGAGGCAGACTAAGATGGAGACCTGACCTTACAACTGCTCCTGCTGCTGGGAGAGAAGACAAAGAAATACTACTCAAGGATGGAGTGCAAGCATGCAACCCAAACATTTGGCACACAGCAATGGCTTCTGAGGGCTCTTGCACTGGAAGAGGTGGCTGGGGGCTGTTCCATTACTCCTGGAAACCTGCTGTCCTAAGCAACTGACTGCTTTGCCTCAGCCCAGGGACATGAAAGATGGCTACCCACAATCAATCATGAAAGAGTACTTCTTTTTTAAGCATCATGCATTTGAAAATCACCTCAATCTTTTCCACATTATCAAACTAGTCTGTGATTTGGTCTGAAAATTTCAGAACCACTCATAAAGGCAAAAGAATGCACCTTACTGGATGAAACAGCAATTCTAAAGACTTAAAAAAGGAAACCCCCAAAAGGCAGGTCTTTTCTAAAAAAGGGCCACAGGAAAATGGGGAGGAGATAGCTGAGATGAGAGTGGCTTTTCTCAGTCATTCGGGATATTCTTCTCTGCTGAGTGTGTGTGTGTACTCATGCCGAAAAGCGGAAGACAGGAGATGAAGACTTCAGCAATAACTCATTAAAAAGAAACAAAAAAATTTTAAAAAAAGCAAAAACCAACCCAAAAATTTAAAAAAAAAACCCCACAGCCAACAAACAAAAACCAACAACAATTTCTGCCCCTTTTTGGACCCATCAACACAAACTTCCATGGCAGATACATCAGGATGACACACTCCCGAAGGAAGGAATGATGAGTTTGTAAACCCACTTTTTCAGTCTGTCCTCTCATTTTTCAAGTGAGTGGACAGATGAGTCAAAAGTGAGAGGGCAGAGAATCTAATCAAAAGCTTCATCTGGCATTAGAGTTCATCAAGGATACATGTGCTTTGCTATGAAACATTGATCCCACTAAGGAATGAATTTGCCAGGAGCCAAATGCAGAAGCTGGGATAGGTACTAAGGACCAATTAACCAGAAAAAAATAGTAAAGGAGAAAGAAGCCACTAAACTTGGCATGGAAAGTAGACAGAGATGAGTGAGACACCACAGGAGTGAGCAAGGTGTGGTACTTGCCCCCAAAGGACGCACTGAGAACACTAAAGCTGATGAAAAAAATCCCCCTAAATAGTAATAATGGTCTGAGCTACACCTGGATGACAGCAGTGTTACAGTTGTGGACAGCTTTCAATTCCAGAGACAAAGTGGGTGTCTTGGTTTGCTGATGCCGAAGACTGTGTAGGGAGGTGCCATCTGCAGATTCTTCCAGGATACAAAACCCAAGGGCACAGGGCTGTGCTCCTGCAGCAGAGAGGTCTCAAACTCCACTATGGAACAGAAGCTGATGCACTGTCATTTTGTTTTCCCAGCATCACAGACCCCAGCAAAAGCAGTACCACCTGCAGAGCAGCCCCTCTGAGTGAGAGAGGAGCAGCAAGACTGCTTTCAGAAGCACTCCTGCTAACTCTGCAGGTCATTTACCTTCTGTTGGGCTATGAAAGCCCAGCTCCATCCACTCTTCCTTCCTACCCCTATGCCATAGCTACTTCTTCACTTCTGCCAAATCAGGCTCTCTGCCTGCAGATTTTATCAGCACCCTCTCAACAAACAACCCACCATGGACATGGCAAGGTTTCCCTTCATTGCCAGTAGCACTCTCTGCAGCCCAAATGCACTTGGCTGTAAGAATGAGGGCAGAATGGGCTCTTTGCATGACAGTCCAGGTTCCACATGCTGGGAAGCAAGCTGGTATCTCTCTGCAGCCAAAACAGATGGAGCGAGCCAAGAACCACATTGTGAAACCAAAGCTGAGCCATGAGCAGCCACAAACATGTGCCAAGACCTGGCAACTTAATAATTGATAGATTTGACATAACACACAGGGAGGTGAAATTAACAGTGGCTCCCTGCCAGCTGCCACCAAAGGAATGTCATTTCAGGGGGATCTTTCCACTCTTTTGCCAGTTTCAGTCACTGAGCTGCCCACTGTAGGCAGGACTCAAAGCCACTCTCTCAGCCGTTCTAGAGATACCACCAGGAAGTCCATACACCTACACACTGCTCTGATGTGACATCAGGCACAGTGTGGTGTCACATATTGTCACCCACAGTCACCTTCCAAAACAAGCTGGCAGTAAGATAAACCTGATGAAAATCTTTGAAGAAGGAGGAGATGGTCTACACCTTTCCCTTCATCCATCTGCAAGAGCAGGGAATGTCTGATCCTGTAAAGTGTTCCTCAGCCTCCACTTAGATACCTTAGGGACTTGTTCACCAAGCTATCTCTATCACAAATACACATTCTTTTACTGATAAAATGGATGGAATTTGGAGTTTCCCAGAAGTGCATGACCATTCATTACAAGATTTTGCACCAGTAACATGCCTTCTACATGCAAACATGAATGTAGCCTGGAAAGAAACCAGTGTGTTCTTGAAGCATGACTGTCTTACACCTTCAGCT
>JBBMKD010000001.1:29993814-30092947 GCA_037834095.1 Argya squamiceps
TGAAAATCTTTGAAGAAGGAGGAGATGGTCTACACCTTTCCCTTCATCCATCTGCAAGAGCAGGGAATGTCTGATCCCGTAAAGTGTTCCTCAGCCTCCACTTAGATACCTTAGGGACTTGTTCACCAAGCTATCACAAAAACACATTCTTTTACTGATAAAATTGATGGAATTTGGAGTTTCCCAGAAGTGCATGACCATTCATTACAAGATTTTGCACCAGTAACATGCGTTCTACATGCAAACATGAATGTAGCCTGGAAAGAAACCAGTGTGTTCTTGAAGCATGACTGTCTTACACCTTCAGCTTCATTCACTGACCGTCCATCATCCCTACCACAATCTGGGGTTGGGGTAACAGAGGCTACCACTTACATGAGGGGGATTATTAAGTTAAGGAATTCTTCAGAACAAAACTAAAGGACAGGAGTTTGCTTTGCCCAGCATTGGGCATCTAACTCCTGTGTTTAGATGTCTGAATTTAGAAGCAGGGCTCTGAGGGCCTCTTTCATGCAGCAGAAAGGAACTGGCACCTCCAGCAAGGTAACTCAGCACAAGTGGCTGTTTGTCTGTACAGAAGACTAGTGTCACTGTCTTCAGAGCCAGATGCTTCTAAATCCAGCTCCCAAGTACAGCTGAATTAAGCCATGTCACTATCTTAAATACCACAGCACACCTTTGTGCAACGCTGGCCACTCTGACTCCAGCAGAAAAGCTGCTTAACCACAAGCAAGTAGGCCATGCAGCTAACAGAGGACAAAGCACAGGAAACCCTTGCACAACGGCAGGAGCTAAGAGAGCTGGTTTATGCCAACAAACTACCTTGCAGCTCCCATTACTGACTCAGAAGGGGAGACACTGAAACAGAACCACAAAGCAGAAACCAGGCCCCTCAGTGAGCAGCACACCCTTCCTCCACCTCCTTCAGCAGGAGGCAGAAGCCAGCAAGTGGCATCCAAATATCAGCTTAATTCAGCATTTGGGAAGCACAGGTACATTAGGCTGGGCAGAAGGGACACAGCTCCCCAGCAACAGGATCCTGCAGTTGCAGAGCTGAAGTGGCGCAACAGGCACAAGAACCCCCATGTTCATCCCGGTTTTTCTGTCCATGTGCAGCACTCAAACAAAAGCTAATCCCTCTGAAAAAGATTAGTGAAAGTGAAGTACAAAAGCAGCTTTTGTTGCTGAAAGTTTGAACAAGACAGCAGGACGCGGAGCTATCCTGCAGCTGAAATGCACTGGCTAGACAAGGCAAGTGCATGCACACAGCAGTGCTCTCTAACAGGAAGAGCCTGTCTCTCAAGCAGTTTTGTCGAAACAAAGCCTCTAATGAGCCAGAGGAAAATAATAGTTCTAGCCCAGATGCAATTCTTAACCACTTGTTTCATTTTACACTGGTAACATTCTTCTCCTCTCTCTAGGAAGAGGGCGTGTGCCCAGCATCAGTCCCCAGCACACACACCTCTGCCATAAAAATTTCAGGAGCAGACTTTCTGTCTCCTCAACAAAGCAGCTCTTTACAGCTATGCATGGGACACAGCACCACAAAAATTCAGCTGTTTCAGTTTATAACTACCACCTTTTTTGGCTAAAACATTAAAAGCCTGCAAAAGAAACCTATTAAATAAACAGCTGATTAGATTTTGACATACATGGAGAGCAAAAAAGTGTGCAACTCCCCTCTCAAATTTCCAGAGATGCTAGGTCACATGCCTTCACTGTATTTTCCAAAAAACCCAAGTTGCCAAGATTAAAGTCTGCAGCTCACCTTATCCAAGCAGTCTTTACCCTTACAGTAAGGCACACCTATGGTTCATCAGAACTGCTACATTCAGGTGTTAAGTGTGGCAGACTGAAAATCTTGCTGCAGCTGAAATGGAACTAGCTATAGTTCTAAAAAGTGAGTGACATAGGCTTGACACAATGCAGCACTGTGATGTTGGGGATGAATTCAAGCCACCATGAAATGCCTTTGCCTGCTGGGCTTTCAGCATCATGGAATGACAGAATGCTTTGGGTTCAAAGGGACCTTAAAGACCACCTAGTTCCAAAGCCCTGCCATGGGCAGGGACACCTTTCCATTACACCAGGCTGCTCAGAGCCCCACCCAACCTGGCCATGAACACTGCCAGGGCAGCCTCTGCCAGTGCCTCACCACCCCTCACAGTAAAGAATTTCTTCACTATACATAACCCAAATCTACCCTCTTTTATCTGAAAACTGCTCCCTCTTGTTCTATCATTATCTGCCTTAGAAGTCACTCTCCCTCTTTTTACAAGTATTACAAGGCTGCATTGAGGTCTCCCCAGACATTATGTTATGTGTCACATGTCATTCACCCTCATTGCTGTTATGCTACTGTGCAAAAACCTCAGTGGACAGTCACAGGGACAAGACTACATCTAACCCTGGAAGCAGTCTGCTCCTCTGGCAGCAGAACACCAGCATTGCTCAGTGGAAAAGAAAAGAAGAGGAAACCAAATAGAAATAATACATTTCAAACTGTTTCTATTTCTGCTTTAGTAACAGGAAGGAAATAAGCAGGAAGTTTGTTGCATCAAATTTGGCAAAAGAGAGAGATGAAAAATGAAGTCCTGAAAGGACCTTAGTTGCCAGCACCTCTGAAGAGAGCCTAGAATCCCATCAACCCTGGTTCAGATACCTGTTTCTTCTCATTCTGGAGAGAGACTGCCAGGCCACCCACACTCCCACAATGGCACATGCATTAAGCAATGCAAGGTTGTCCTACACTTGCATTAAGCTGAGCCAGGAACCCTTAATTCACTGACAAAGAAGTGTTTTCCAATGTCCCATTGTAAGCCCTTCAAGTACTGACATACCTGTCCAAATAGTTGACAATGTTGGAGTTTTTGTTTTCCCTCATCACAAGGATCTCATTAATAATCAGTTCTTTTTTGGGCTGCTGCTGCAAATTCATCTGTTTGATTGCAACCTGCAGTGAAAAGAAGTCAAGTAAAGCATTATTGCAGGAGTCCTCCAGAAACCTGCCAGTACCAGTCGATCTTGTCCCACATCCACATGACGGAGGAAAATAACACCTTTTCATCATGAGGTCACTCTTCCATCATTAGCTACTGAATTACCATTCCATAACTCCACAAGTGCCTGCAGCCAGTCCATTTCCACACATGGTGGATGATGGTTAATGAAAAAAAAGAACAAGGGGAATTGCCATTCTCATACTGCATCTTAATGTCACAGTTGGATAGCCATCGACAGTTTCTTGGTAACAAAGAGATCCCCTTACTCTCGTATGGACTGGTATGTCAAAAACATTTTATTTCTCATAGAATTCTTATTAATTTGATTTTTAATTGGATGTTTCTGAAAATTTTTTGATTTTTTTTCCCTGGTCCCATGTAAATTTTGGTTTCTAGAAATCTAAAGTAGGGTGGGTAAATAACACAACCATGCTTACTACTTCAAAGTACCAACTTTATTTCTTTTGTCACAACAACACCTGGGAGAGAGAAGCACCAATGTTTATATAAAAGGCTGAAAATAAATGAATTGGAGTCAGCTTTATGTCCAGTCATGCCTGAAGGGCAACAGGGATGAATTTGTCAGCTGCAGCCCTTTGGTTTAGTAGCTTTCTTCCTGTTTTAGGATACCTGCTCTGCATGTATGTATGCAAAGAGCAGAAAGGTTACAATATGTTTTTACTCTTGTATTCAAGTTTCCACACTACCACACTACCAGTACTTCGTGAGAGCACCTGACCCCCAGAGGAGCCTTCAAACCAGTAAACCTACTCAGCACAGCTGGGGGCAAAGATAACTCATAGAGGTTACAACTCAACTGTCTTTGGTATAATATTTAGGCAAAAGGAAATAAGTGAAACTACACCTTTACAAAACTGCTACATGCAGAGAAAGGGGTGAATGGATGGGAGCCAACAACTACAGTAACTCTCAAAAACAAAGATTTAAAAAAAAAGCCACAGAGTGCCAATATAGATGGATACAATTAGCATTCTGATAGTATATCAGGGCAGACTACACAAAAATCCCAACACATGAGAAGGCAAGAGCAGACAGACATGCTGGTTTTCCACAGTCCTCATGAGGGCTGCCAAACAGTACTTAAAGAAAACAAAAATAAAAACCCCATGTTGCTCTTCCTACAAGACCAGAGAGAAGAATGAAAGATGAAGAAGAGAGGGAAGGCGTTTTGTGCAGATAAAGAAATTACCAGTGTTTCCCTGCACTGAGCTCCTGAGTTCAATGCACTTCATAGAAAGGAACAAGCAACAGCATGACAAAGCTACAGCGATCCCAAATGCAGATTTAAAAATTCAGGGCCTGATCACACTAGTGTAATAGAAATGATTTAAAAGTCTGTTTTAATACAAGAGTTCAAATTTTCACATGGGAGTCACCCCAAGGGGTCCAGAAAGAAAGCAGAAAACCATCAAAGGACTTCCTCTCCTATAAAATTTCTCATTGTTTCAAAATAAGTGAAAGAACCCCTCCTTAAAGGCTGCAATTAAACTGCATTAATTCTTCAGGAACTGAAATAGGAGGTGAAGGAATTTCAGCAAAAAACACAGTTATGAAATTTACTGGTGAATAACTCTTACAATGTACAAATGCAAAGTAGACACACATTGTTGCAGACTTCCATAAATATACCTGGAATAACACAAACTTTCATCTTTTAAAAAATTCTCCATGTAGAAATAAAGGTTTGCACAGATGCTGTATATCCATCACTACTAGTTTATCATGCAGGCAATAAGCATGGCACTTTTTAGTATTTGTGAGGGGAAAAAAGAGAAGGCATTCCTTGCTTCACAATTCAAGGGCAGAAAGCAAGTGTGCAAATGGTGGGACAGGAACAATTTCTATGCAAGTTAAGTAGTGTAAGTGTAGGGAGCAAAGGAGCAGAGGGCAAATAAGAGTTTGTATGGAGACAGGCAGCAATCTTGGGAAGAAGAGAGAAACTTTTACTGAGGAACTGCCCAGTCCAAACATTTGCTTCTAACCTTTGCAATCACAGAAAGAATCTTTATAAATATGAAATTATTCAGGAATCAAAACGTGGGAAGTAACTTTTTCCAATTCTCTGCTCAGACCGCTCAGCCATGTCTCATTAGTAAGTAAACAAAGACCTCATTAAAAATAAGATGTCATGAATCCCTGTAAGACAGTCTTTATTTTGTAGCATCAGCTCGAACTTTTGGGACACAATCCAAAATCCACTGCTGTGGTACTCTGGCAGCACTTACCTCCTGTCCTGTAGCTACATCTATTGCTGTGTAAACTGTACCTGAGGCTCTAAACAAAACAAGAGAAAAGAAAAATCACTTATTAGTGTCTCAAAGTATAAGTGAGAGTTTAACACATGCCCCTTTCCCACTTATCTCTCTGAAGTGCTCTCAATCCCATTCCTTTACATGCAATAATTCTAGTGGTAAACATCATCTGAAATATTTCTGAGACAAGGCTGTTGTTGGAGTAGACGCCAGAGGATTTACAGGGAGAAAAGCTCCTAAAAAGGGACACTATGGTCATCCAAACCCTTGCTGCTAAACCAGCAAATTGTAGGACTGTGAGTTTATTCCATTTCAAGTGGCATGACCACATTACCCTGGCTTGCAAAATGCCCAACATGACAGAGCAACAGGCTCAGCTAAAGTAAACAAATGGGGCATTTGTAGTGAGGCAAACAGGAGTTTGAGGCTCAGCATGTGGACCTGACTGTACATATGTGTTTTGTCTCAGTACAGACTCTCCTACAACCTCTACTTTCCCCCTACCTTGCTTAGAGGGGCACAGCAAATGCCTTGAGGAGAGCTGAATCAGAAGCAAATCTGTAAATTGAAGATGGTCTTGCAGTTCTTTCCCTGCTTGTAGCTGTATTTATCAACCTAATCATCTAGTGGCATAATTTCTTCTATTACAACACAATTGCACAAAAACCCAGTCCCTGTGACTTTGCCAGTAACAGGAGAAGATTTGGGGGGCATGTGGGAACCCAGCAAAACAACCAAAAACAAAAAAGAAGAAAACAATAAACAACCAAACAAATAAACAACCAAACAAAATAAACTTTCCAAAGTATCCCCAACAACATTTCCAGCAAGCTAACTTAGCCTGGTTTCAGTGAATTCTTCTTAGCATAAGGAAATGAAACGTTTAGGACAGAGACGAAGCACATACTAACCCCTGTCCAATCTTCTCAAAATTAGTGTACTTCTTTTTTGGATCACCCACACTCACGATACTTCCTACAAAAAAAAAACAAAAAAAGGAGAGGATTTTCTTCAAGTCCTTTTTTCATACAGCTACAAGAACTAGCTGTAAGAACAGCTCCATTGACCACAGCAGGCTCTGTCTCATCAGAAATCCAGAGGCACACAGACACCAAGTGCTCAGTTATTTATGCATATACAGCAGCAGCATTCCCCTGTATCAGGAACTTCCCTTCAGAAATGATAGGACACAGACATTAAGAACATTTAACCTCCACTGGCAGTCATTACTAGGTGCAGGATGGAGATACACAGGCCTAACACATGGAAAAACAATTATTTGTTGGAAACCTGCTATTTAAAGTCACTCCCAGCTTCAACTCCCTGGATGATCTAAGATGCCTCTGCACTGCAATGTCTTGGAATTTGGAGGCTGGGCTCTCAAATCACCTTGGAAGCAACAGTCTGTTATAAAACTAGTCAAACATTTCCGACACCATGACAATTTGCAGCAGAAAAAAAGTATTGATGATGTTTTCATACCAGCACAACCACAACCATTTACTGATCCACTGACTGGGCTGCAAGACTCAGGAGAGAAGGTAGAGACCTTTCAGAGCCAAACCTCCCCTGGCCTGTCCTGGGCAATGCTCAGCTGCACTTCCAGGAACCAGACAGTCAGCACAGGTTTTAGCAGTAGTAACCAGCATCCCTCCAGTTTTGGAGAGCAACCTGAGACCACCTCAGCTCATTCTCCCAAAAACAAAAGTTAGTCTATCAGTGCCTTCCTCAAAGGGAAAAGCACTTTGCCTGGTGTTCCACAGCAGGGGGCTGCAAGTGGCTGCAAACTTTAACTGATATTGATAACTCCCTGATGGCAGGCAAGAATTACACCCTTTTTAGGGAGAAGGAACCAGAGCCAGAAATTTCTAGAGCTCAGCTGGGAGCCAGTCTCTTCTCTAACAGCACCAGGGTGGCTAATAGGATCAAGGGATGCAGAGCTTCATCCGAGTCGGTGTTTGCAAGTCACCAAAGCTGCCAACATATGGTGCTGCTCTCACAGGGTCTGGGGCTGAGCCTGAACAGTATACTGGCAAAGAAACTGCTCATGGTCATTAAGCCAAGAAATCCAGTAGCAAGCAGAGCAAGAGCAGGCTATTTTCAGACATCACTGGAGAGCAGCCAAACCCAGAGGGTTTAGGACAGAGAGAGGCAGAAGTAGGGAATATCACCCATGTTTGGAGAGGAGGGCAGGAGGAGAAATCTGGCTTTCCAAAACCCACTCTACAACTACAGAAGCAATGCTGTCTGCCCTGAGGACTGGTATTTCTGGACAAATATTCAGAAATTTTCCCTCAGAGCCTAACACAGGCTACAAGCTCGGACTGCAAATATTTCCCCAAGGCCAGGACTGGACAGAATGCTTGGGGGACAAGTGGCAGTTGCCAGTTTTGCCCTGTTTAATGCTGTTAACTCTAAAATGGGAGGGGTGTTTCCTACCTTCCAAAAAGTCAGGTGAGGATTCATTAATGTTTGCACCAATGCTGTATTTCTGCTGAGAGGTAGAGATTGAGCAGCCTCCTTTTAACCTTTGCATGCATTTAGCACATCTGTAGTACGTGTTAATATATTTTTGCTTTACAGTTTTAATCATTTTCGTTACATGTCAAACTAAAATGTCAAAAGGCTGCTTGTCTGCGCAAGTACAGCTCCATTGCCCTCAGTGGAAAGACATTTTTACTTAGATTAAGACTAAAGATTAGAACTTCATAACATTTTTCTGACTAGCCCACATATAGAAGCTGACACCTGGAGCAAGCAAGGTGTCAGAAGGTACATCTGCTACCCAACACTCCCAAAAGTAGCACTTGCACTTCTCTGCATGACTGAAGTAGGTGTATTTTTATTAGAATAGCACTTTTTTTTCCTGCCACAGTTGCTGCTCACCCTACCTGGTCATAAAAATGTCTTGAATGCTTAATGGTACAAAAATCCTGCTAATTGAGTGAGTGAAGTTGGTGTTTTGAAACAATGGGTGCGAGTTTTCCAATAGCAAGCAGTCCCAGGTAATAGGCCATCAAGTCAATTTGGGCTTTATTTAGAGAAATTAGTTATTCAGATACCACTTTAAATTTTTTTTTAAAAAGTTATATCCTCAGATTAAGTCTTCATCTAACTACTAGACTCTTATTCCTAAAATACAGACAAATATACCCTCAAACCAAAGAGGCCAGCCTTATCATAGAGGTGCTAACAGAATTCAAGTCAACTGACAAGCAAGGCATGTAACTAATACAGGATTAGTAATTCAAAGAATTAGAAATGCTCTACTCTAATAAAACCTAGCCCAGGCTGAGCATAGCAATCAATTCCATGAAAGAGCTGGTTCAGCTGTTGGATATGCCACAGCATAACCCAAAACCACCAGGCAGCAGAGGAGCACTTGCACTGAAGGTAGGAACTGTTAAAGACATGAGGACACAAGTGAGAGACTTGATGAATTTTTCTCAGAAAAAAACCACCAATTTGGCTACTCACAAAATGTTAAAGCACTTAAAAATAACCAAGTCACTTTACACCATGATACTGTGGAAGGCAAACTTGGGAATGCATTAATTTTCTCTCCATCTTTTAGACACCTTATGTCTAGCATTGCAATATAATCATTCATGCTTCAGAGCTATAGGATAACAAGTGGAATGATCTCAGACTTCACAGTTAAATAGATGTTATTTGCTCAGGGCTTGTTCTGAAGAGCCTGAGGATCCGTAACTCCCTGGGGACTTCAGCCAGTATCAGAGGTGCTCAGTTTGAATTCAAGCTCAGCCCTTACATCTGACCCCAATTTTGTGTTGTGACTGTGTGCCCATGTCTTCGGTAAGGGATCGCAAAATGGGGAAACATTTCAGCTTATTGACATTCTGAGAAACCAACACAGCAGGACCTGGAATTTAACTTTTTTAAAGAACAAGGACATACTTAATTTTTCCAGTATCTCTTCATCTGACATTTTTGGCTTTTTCTTTTGCTTCTCTGTGTTCCTGACCAGCGTGTCGGGTGCTGTTGTGCTGTTTTCCGAGGGAGAAGAAATGGGAGAGGTGGCCACGTCTCTGGTAGGCGGAGGAAGAGGGTCGATCACCGAGCGGGTGTATATCTAATTTCGTTGAGAAAAACACACAGGTCAGGTGAAGGTTTAAACACTTCTATTCATCTTGTTATTGTTGTTGCCAGGGATGCATTTCTATAGGTGCTTTATTAGCAACTAACATCACTAATCAAGGACTTGTGCCCCCCACAACATGGCAGGTGACAACACTGAGGTATCTGCCAGAAGGAATGGCTCCCACTGCCTCCCTCCTGCTCCCAAGAAGGGCTCAGCATCAAGCCATGCAGAGGGACAAAGTCACTCAAGGCCTGACTGTGATTGCAGCAGTGCAGGCTGAAGAAAGAATTTCTGCTCACAGATTTGGTGTGTTCAGGTCGCGGAGCTATCACAGGGGGTGGAGCTGCATCATCTTCATCATCCTCATCTTCAGACACTGAGGGCACTGCAGGGGTCTCAGAGACAGCCTTCACATTCTGCATGGAGTTGCAGAAATAGCAAAAATCAAAAGCCAATCACATGTTATAGACAAAATCACAAAGACTGGATTAAGCTCCTAACACAGATTGCACTGAAGCAAATGCAGAAAAACAATAATCAGAACAGGTTGGTGAGTTACAGTGTCTGAAAAATTCAAAACTCAGAGTTCCTGGGTCTTCATGGGAAATGGATGTGCAGTCCAGCACTGCCTGTCACAGCCATTCAGACAGAGCTCCTCATCTGCCTGAGTGGCAGCAATCCTCTTCCCAAGGACCTGAGCAGACCTGGACTCTCACTGTTTTCCCAATACCCACACAGCCGACCAGCAAGTTTTGGAACACCCATGTTTGGAAATATCTGTCCCTGTTTATACTGTCTCTTAAGGTTTTTTGCTTGCCTCAATCCCTGACCATTCAGTATGAAGATTTCAGACATTAAATGCTAGAATTTGCATTAACCTCTTAATGCTTTCTCCAAAAGTCAGGAAGTCAAGTTAACATTGCCTCTGGTATTGTGATGGAGAACTAATTAGTTAATGTGAGCTTTTGGAAGAAGAATCTGGCAAAATCTTTTCAAATATCTTTTAAAATTACTTCCTCACATTAAAAATTATGGAAAAATAGGAAAAATTATTTTGTTTAAAAATAGTTTTATGAGTGGTTAAAAATTATCTGGAATTTTCTGCAATACTGTGAATAGGAATGAAAGTAGCTTTTAAACTTATATATTTGAAACTGGATTTGAAGTTCATTACATTTCTTACATTATAAACATTTCAGAATAAACTTGGTGACGTCCTCAACCCACTAGACCAGTTCTGTTTGTGCATCATCACTTCCCTAAGAGTGGCAGGAGAAAAGCATTTAAGTCCTCAGAAAGAGGGGGAAAGCAACATCGTATTCCCCTGAGCCTAAAATACTTGATGTCACACTCATCCTGACAAAAAATTGTCAAAATGCACTTGACATAACACAAAAGCCTAGCTTGTTAAAAGCATCAAAGAAAACCTGTGTACTGGAAGTGTCCTGAATACCCCCAAAATGAAAGATCACCCAATGCCCTCTCTCAGGCTATCTCAGTAGACTGGTAACTACTGCTTTTATCAGGATTTGCTTAAAATTACAACCTCAGATATTGAAACTTCTGAGGACTGACATACAATGACATGTAATAATGAACAATGGCAGAAACATTTTCCTTTTCTTTTTACAGAGAGCCCTAAATGAGCAGATCTGAATAAGCTGCCTTTGGAAGGGAGCATAATAAGCCAATTCTAGGTAATGACATGGCCATGAGACAACAAGGGACGAGGGAACTGTTGGGTCTTACAAACCACCTTAAACAAAGTTTTTTCTTCCATCTCACAGGCACACACAAATGTATCATGTCTGCTAGCAAAGCAAATAGGAGTGGTGCCTGCCCTGGCAAGGGCTGAGTAAAGGTCAAGCAGAGAGCAGGAGAACCTTTTATTTCCCGTTCTGCTAGAGATTAGTCTGGTTAATCAACATTAGCTTTGGTAAATCAAACCTTGCAGATTAGTAAATAAACTTTGTTATGCCACAGATGTTTATAGAGACATAAAACCTGACAGCAGCGTGGTTATTAAATTCTAGGTATAGGAAAAGACCACCTTCTATGAAGACAGAGCTATTTCTACTAATTAATTCATTAATTTCCATTCACTCTTCACTAAAAATCCTACTTACATCTGCTTTATTCCCCACCAGTTGAAAAAAGTGAAATGAGCATGCCTGTTTTTATAAACATGTACTCACTATACAAATTATATATAGTTCAGATTTTAAAACACTAAGAAAACTACAAGTTTACACATAATTAACTAGTTTTTGCAAGTTTTTTAATCCCCAAACTTGAGACAGGCTTACCAATGTATTAGATGAATTGTAATCCTCTGCTGATTTATCTGAAAGACAGATAACAATGCCATTATAAATGAGTTATAAATGCAGCAGCAGTGAGGAGTGGAGCAAGGGACAAGCTCTCTCTAGAAAAGGCAGGAAAAAAGGCTGCTCCCAAACTTAGCTCCCTCACTCCAGCTTCCCAGAACCAGCTGAACTCTGGATGATATAGGAACAAATGCAGACAAATGCAGGGGTCAAAAATCCCTGCAGCAGGAGGGTGGAACTGCCCAGAGGAAAACCTGAATGAATATTGTCCTCCATCCATGTACACAAAATATTATCAATGGACTAAGTCCCAGCAGAGGCACTGTAGCTGACTCCTGACTGCAAAATACTCAGTCTCAGCCACCTAAATTTTCTGGAATACACAGAGGACCCCAAAAGTCAACTGATAGGCTTCTCATTTGACTATCCAGGCATACATGGGGAATATTTGTGCTTTCATCCCTGCTTTGAGCCTTCCTCATTAGTACCAGATCTGGTGACATTGTTCTATCCCCCTAAAAGAACCAAAGGAGGGGTTAATATTTAGAAAGGGAAGGAGCTGCAGTTGAAAGGAAAAGGAGTGGTGGTTACATATGTCCTTCAGAGGGCAGATAACCCATAGAAAGAGGCACAAAAGCTTGGCAGTTTTGCCTTGTAGAGGAACCCAGCCAGCAATTTTCAAGCACCCAGGCAGCTGAGGCATATTCCTCAACCATGGCACATGGGAGCACAGAGACTCTCACCCCAAGTGCACAAAAAGCAACATCCACACCCACTCTGCACTGAAACTGGTGCAAAATTTAGCAGCCTGTTTTCTCCAGGGAGACTTTCATCAGGGGGAACCCAGCCCCAGCAGTCCGGGATCTGCCTTCCAGATGGTGGCTGCGAGCATCAGAAAAAGTCTGTGTTTGGGAGGCTCAGCCAGTTGACTGACCTCCTCTTTTGCAGCTATGCTGGACATCCAGATTAACAGAACAGCATTTTAGAGGAAGAAGGGTGCTTGAGCAGCCAGAGAACCTCATCCACATTTTCCTTGAAAAGAGAGACCTGCTTGTTGATTAAACAAATGAAACCCCACATGCCCTGACCATGGAGAGCTGTAGTAGCCACAGGAGACCATCACCATGTACCTGTGAAGCTCATGTACTTCTGGCTGTTGGAGATCTTCTTGGAGTTGTAAAACTCCAACACATCCAGCACTGCCTGGGGGTTCTTCTTCTGCTCTGACTTGGTGATGTTGGAAGTCTGCAGCAGGCGTGCCCATTGCTCTGGCATTCCCTGTGGGAAAAGGCACCTTGCTAACACTCAGCTGGCCTGATGTGCACAAAACATAAGCCCACTGCAACAGTTCTCCCCCAGCTTTTGGAGCTTCACAGTACTGTGAGGGAAATAGGGAGAAAAGAGGACAGGAAAGGAAAGAAAAAGAGGTGGTGAATGTGTGCCTCCCTAGGCACTGCCTGTGTTACAAATCACACTTGGGCATGCAAATGTCACTGTGCTCTTGGGTCTCTGGGTGACTCCCAGGTCCTTTGCAGACCAAAATTCAAAAACCAGAAAAGAGAAGCCTCAATTGTTGCAGTTAGGGAAAAGCCTCAAAGGAAAAAAATCAAACCAAAACAAAACACAAAATCCTTTATGCACAGGTATTCACACACTTATATATACACTGAAGAAAGACTACAGAGGTAACATACACTGCATGGCCTCTAGCACAATGGACATCCAACACTAATTTGGATCTTCTGGTAGCACTAGAGCTCTTTGGTAACAGCAGTGTGGTACCCTTTGCAACCAGAGCTGGGAAAGCAGAGGTGTTAACTTCACATCTAAAACTCAGAATTTCATTATAGGGACATCATTTCAGCCAGAAAATAAACACACCTGGAGAGCAGCCAGACTTGTGCCTTTCCTCACCAGCAGGGATAACACTTTGTATGGGCAAAGTGGCAGAGATTGGGATCCACAAGCAATGAAGTTATCCAACCTGTTCAAAAGGATGGCTGGATACACCCCTCAGATAATGCCCCACTTGTACATGTGGGGTAACCTGGGCAAGTCTAGAGGCTGCCATGCAAAACACATGTGTACACATGGTCCAGGGTAGGGGAATAAAGTCCCTGGAAAAGCAGCATATTACAGACAGGTAGAAACACCTTATCCACAAATGACTTCTGCTGCCAGAAAATACTATCTCATAACCAAAATAAGAATGAAAATATTATGATGATGATGAAATACAACTTTGTCTTGATAGTATTTTGTATGTCAATAAATGAAAAAAAAAAAACCAACCCACCACATATAAAAGCATCTGACATTTAGCCTTAGGGCAGCACATACATGTACTGTCTGTCCTAAGTAGTTGTACACAGCTGTGTGCCTCCCAAAGGAAAACTCTCAGAGCCCCACTTGGGGGACACAGACTATGTTATAGACCTCTTTCAGCTCTGGAGGAGAAAGAAGGGAAGAGAGGAGAGCTATACCATGTTTTTAGCTGACCACAACAGCCAAAAAAAAACGGAAAAGGAAAAGTTTGCTGGCAGTCTGAGCTCCTGGGATGTGCCAAATTTGACAGCCTCTCAGCATGAATTAGTGGGTAACCTCTGCAGATGCGTTTCAAATGAGATCAAACCAGATGATGGTAGTAGCCGTTCCAGCATTAAAATATAAAAGATTAATGGGCCCTGGCTCCTCCTAGCAATAAGCTAAACCACACAGTTCTCTTTTCCTTCAGATTCACTTACTGTGAATTCTCCCGTGACTGCATCAAACCCCACGTGAATCGTGTGCTCAAAGTCTGAAGGGAGGGAGATCTCTGGCCTCTCTTTCTCTTTCTTCTTATTGGCTGCAAGAGACAAAAACAATAACCATAAAAAAAATTCCATGCACGCATCAAGTATTAAAATCTCCCCAATAGCTTCTAATTCACCTACACAATCACCCCCCAGCTTTTGCCAGTCATAGGATTTCAATCTGTAGCAAACAAACAGCAAGTTTAAAACCTTCCTTTCCACACTTAAGAGCAGCCACAGTGAGTGGGCAACAGAAATAAAAATCCTGTAACACAGGACAAGTATAAAAGAAGGAAACTGATATTTTCAGTATGTAGAGTATCAACTAGTATACCTAGATTCAACTGCATGAGAGCTATTTACCTAAAATATCCACTCAAATTTACACAGGTCAGAGTCAAAAGCTCTATAGTGGCAGTTAGTAGAAGCCAGTTAGTTTTGAACACATTTTTTTATTTGTTGTTTTAAGCAATTTAAAAAAAAAACAATATTATATGCTTTTAAATATACACTTGCCTCTCATACAAAGCCAGGAACAAAATTAACTACAAATACTGCTTAGAAATTGCTTCCTTTATCCTATTTCTTTAAAAGTTAATGAAGAAATCTAAATATAATGTGGGATTCTGCGATAAAATCTTATGAGCAAAAGTACCTTTTTCTTTTTTTTTTTGCTCATAAAATGAACTAAAGATGGTTTTAATAACTAGCTTTGAAGACAGGAGCAAGATGGCAAAATCTGGCAGGTGAGGAGAAGTCATAAAGAAACAGGGAATGGAATATATCAAACCAGATGATCCCTGCAAATTTTAAACTGAGGTCTTCAAACGATTATCATTATGCATTGGATTAAGTTCATCCATATTCATTATGTATTAAGGACTCCACCTTCCTTTTAGTATTTATTGTATTCAAGAAACTGAGATTAGTTTAAGGGAGAACCACATTCTAGTCAGCTTGGCTGCTGCATGCAGTTATAAAATCAGCACACCCAGGAGAAGGTGAGCAAACCACTTACATTTCCCAGCTGCTCCCCTTTTTTATCCAAAGCCAAAGAGAATTCGTTTTGCACTTTTGGCAACATGAATGCCAAACCCCAGGTATTTGAGAAGCCTGCAAGGCTAACACTCAGCGTAGCAATTATTTAAGACACTGCTGTGGTTGGTTGTGCAGAGAGGCTCAGGGCTGGCCCCAAAGGGCTGAATCCCATTTCCTTCAGCGCCAGCTCTGGCACTGTTCTCTGTATGATTACAGAGCTACAGTTGTACAGAGCAATTCTGGAGAAAGAAAAGGATCAGATGCTCCATCTGGGACACGAAGATGGAACAGATTGTTGTCATCCCTCTTTCAAACAAAGGCAATGGGGGAAGATGAGTCGCAGAGAAGTGACAGAGTTGCCAAGGGGAAAAGAGCCATGCTGGAGGAGCCATCCCTGAGAAGAGAGCAAGGAGGAGACAGGAGCAGCTGCTGGTTAGCAGATGGTGAGCATCTGCAGCACAGAGGCTGCTGCACGCACTAGCACTGGATGGAAAGCCAGAGGCAAAGGGGTGCAGGGAGTGCCATCAGAGCCACCATATTCCATAGGTCTGCCTACAGGATCAGGCCACTCTTCCAAACCAGAGACTGAAGTGCCATCTCAGCCGAGAAGCATATTGCTCAGGTGAGGAAGAAGAAGACACCTCTACCAGCATCACTGTGCTAGGAGTTCCCATGGACAATGAACACCCACACGTGGTCCAGGGTGGCTGACACAGCAGAGGTGAACATATTCCTAAAAAAGCTGCGACTCATCATTAAGTTCTTATCCAGAAGTCTTAGGTGTTCTTTTATTCCTACATTCAAGGAGATCTGACAGATCTAGAAGCCTAAACATTATTAAACCATTAATAATACAATTGCCTTTGGAAGCAGATACTTATGTCATAGTAGGTGGTATAAAGGAAAAAGAACTAAAGAGAAAGGCACTCCCAATCTTGCTGAACACTTAATGTCTCTTTAAAGTGATTGCATGATCCTTCCAATGCGCTAAAAAGACTTGAAGAATCTTAATTAAAAAACATACAAAAGAGAAATAATATAACATATTTAAGATGGCCTACCCACCACCACCAAAGGCTTTATTCCCACAAACACCTCACCACCGTCTCATTCACAACCTTCCATGTTCAAGGCCGTTACAAGAACCTCCCATAAATTTTCCTTGTTCCAATGTTCTGGCAATTTGAGCTGCAACTGTGAAGCACAATGTCTGACCATGCAATGAGGCCATCCTGAAGCCCACTGAGATGAGAAAGGCCTTCACCACTGCTAACATGGAGTGAAGTGCTCCCAGACACCATGGAAAGGGCTCCTGGTTTCTGCACTTTGTCACCTTGTGGGTAAAAACTTGCCTCTGTTTGAAGCTGCAGCTGAGCTCAGCAAAGTTCAGAGGAGATAAATGTGCCCCATTCAAGCCAGACTGATGCCCTCAGTTAGGCACTGATAAGTGCCCTGAGCCCAGGAAAGTTCAACATATTCACAAGTCCTGCTGAGACCAACAAGTCACACAAACTCCAGATCCCCTTGGGCAGCACCCACCCAGTATTCAGCCAACAGGTTTTTTAAACACCAGGTTTGTGGTTTAGGCTTGGACAGAGGAAATCAGGACTACAAATGGCATCCTAAATTTTGCAGGCAGAGCATGACACCTCTAGAGCTCCCTGGCAAGGGGCATAGCTCAATGCAAGTGTGCAAACATGCCTGAGGCCCTGAATTTATGCCCCATGTGTCCTTCACACAACACCTCTGCTCATGTGCAGGGGTAGCACAGATTTGCTTGAAATTACTTTCCTCTAACTGAATGGAAACCAACTTTCCTTTTAGTTCAGCCACACTAGAAAATAACACCCAAATTATTTCAGGCACAAACCAAAGACAAGTGTCTGAACACTGAAGAATTTCCCTACATTTAAGCAGCATGACACACTAGGAATTTAGCTGTCATCCTGAGACTAGAAGTTTTCATAAGATAGAAATCGACCAATTTGAAGTGAAGGTGACAGTGCTAAAGGAACTTTTTGCTCAACAGGAATTATAGGACAGAAGCAACCGTTCTCATTTGGGCAGGTGCATTGCAACAGAAGGCTCTGCTGGGCTTGGCTAAACAAAAATCTCTCATGTCTTGAAGCATCTGCCATGTTGGCCAATCTTCAGTAAACATAGGCAGCTTCAGATCAGTTGCAGTCTGTCTGCTAAATTTCCCCAAACCTTCATTTTTCTCCTCGTTTGTAGTTCTCCTTCATAATAAAGTTCAAACTAGCATTTCAGGTTCTACTTCTTTCACTCTTTTACAAGTTTCAGGTGATTTCTTTGATCTCTGAAACAGTTGATCCTAGAGATTTAAAAACTCCTTTCCATTAAGTAAGTCAACACAAAAATCCTGCAGCTTTTTTAGGATTCATACTGATAATGGAAAGTTCTAACCCAGACCTGGCAGACTTTTAACATTGAGTTCACAGGTTTCTGGATTGCAGGTTCAAAATCCCACATTTGTAAAACAATCTGAAGTTGCCAAAAGTATCAGATAAGAGCAATAATAATAACAAATGCCACATTCATTTTGTTGAAAATTATCCACCACCTTGCTTACTTAAATTAGTGAAGCTATCATTTCAATTAGTCTTTTCATAGACTAATAAATATAGACTAATAAATATAAACTACTAAAAATTAGGAGGCAACCTCACTTCTGAGGCTCAGGGAGTTGAAGATATTTAGTTTTGACTTTAGTAACCCAGTGCTTAGAAACCACTGCCATACAGAAAAAGCTGATGTATTACAAAGAGGAACTCCAAAAAAATAGGTCAGATATAAAAAGAAAGCAGCACATATTAGGGGACGGAGAGGTGGGGATTTTTTTTGGCATTACTTCAAAAGATTCATAAGAGAGAAGTTTTTTTTTAAATATCCTCATCCTAAAAATTAGAATTTCATGTACAATTCACAGTTCCCATCTCTTTTTCCATCTGTTACAGTCCCTTGAACATGAAAACCTCCATCAGTTCACAAGAAATATGCAAGAATTTTCAGTGACAGATTGTTCTTAAAAGCAAGTAGCCAATGCCTGACCCAGACATTAGAACAGAGTAAATGGCCATGAGGCAAAATACGACAGGTCTAGTAGGATATTGCATGTTAGTCTTGCATAACTCAAATCATTTGCTGTTTAAACAACAAAACAAGCCAAAGACCTCCCTCTGCTCTTCACCAATTGCCAATGCCAGCTTGTATTTGGCACAAAAACTTATGATTTTCAAGACCATTATGGACAAGTCAGGCTGGGAAGTAACAGAGCTAGTCCCAGTTTTCAGGGACACTGTTTTCATGATTTATCAGAAAGGTAAAATAAATTTTAAAAAAACTACAAGAAAGGCGGCCTAAAAGAGACCTGCAGAGGGATTTTGACAAGGGCATAGAGTGATAAGACAAGAGTGATTAGATTAAAAACTGACAGAGAACAGGTTTAGATTAGATATTAGGAAGAAATTCCTCATTATGAGAGTGGTGAGCCATGGGCACAGGTTGCCCAGAGAAGCTGTGAGTGCCCCATCCTTGCAAGTGTTCAAGGCCAGCCTGGATGGGGCTCTGAGGAACCTGGAATGGTGGAAGTGATCCCTGCCTATGACAGGAGATTTGGAACAAGATGATCCTTAAGGTCCTTTCCAACCCAAATAATTCTAGCACTCCATGAACTTATGAAAAAAAGTGAGCTGGATTAAATTTACAGGATTAATCATTAGAAAAAACATATCTACAGGCAAGTTTAGGTACCCCTAAACGACCAAGACAGATGTGCAGGAAACAAACAACATTTTATAAAACCTCAACCATCACTAAGCATCAAGTGCTCGACTATGTTCAAGCAGAGCAATGTTCAGACAGAATGTTTATTAGAAGAGATAAAATACTGTACTTTTATCTCCTGGCAAAATGGATCGGTAAAATCGATCCTTCCTCTTCTTTTCTTCTGGATTGGGAGGCAGAGGTTTTGAGCCATGGTTTAAAGTCCCGGGATCTTTGCTTCCCGATCCAATCATAGTGCTGGTATTTCTCATTGGTGGAGCAGGTGGTTTGTCTTCTGTTTCAACTCCATTGTTAGACATCTTCAGCTGGGGAGGCCGTCACTGGGAATTGGAAAAGAAAACAAGTTAGAAGCTGTAACTATTTATTTATTGTAGACTAGAACCACCAACTATCAAGTAAATCACAAGCAGGTATTTGCAGATGGATCTGCGAGCTCAGTCCAATCATTAACCCAGCACTCCTGTGTTCACCATTAACCATACGCCCAAGTGCCACATCCACAGGGTTTTTGAACACTTCCAGGGATAATGATAGCAACATAAAACCCAGGATAAAAATTTGTGTCAGCACAACAAATTCTACTCAGGATCCAATTTTTTTTTCTGTTAATAAGACTATGTTCGAACATTTGAGTTATTGATCACTGAAATCAATATTGATCCTGTTTCAGGATACAAGCAATTCTCAAGCAAACCACGGAGCAGAAGTGCAGGGTGGGAAGGTCAATATGCAGTAGTAAAGAGTAAGGATACCTGAGAGCAGCCAACAGGTTGCTCAGTTCACAACACCTCTCAGATCCATGCTAGTTCTCCAAAAAACTATGTCAAAAGGTTTGCATCAATCTCCAGCACAGCACGATACAGAGACTGAAGTTTGTACTCAAGAGTTTTGATGCAGCTGCTCAGGCTCCTTTGCTAAAAAAGCTGCTGAGTGGGTTCAGAGGCAGAGGCGGCCAGGAAGCCCTGAGCTGTACCCACATCACCTCAGATGCAGTGCCACAGCCCTCGATTGTGCTGAGCCAGCCCTGGACTCTCTGCAGTAACAGCACACTTCAGGAGCAACCCCAACTGCCAGGAAGTTGATTGCATTTTGTTCTGTTGGGAGGGTCAAACAAAACTAGATCCCCAACACACACTTAAATCCATAAGTAAATAATCCCTGCTGTGCAGATTTAAAGACGGAAGCTTGGGAACAGGGTAATAGATTATTCGGCCACAACTAACTTGTTCCACCCAAATGAGATCAGCATTACTCCGGGCACAGCCCGGCTGCAGCAAGATCCTTCTGGAAACTGGAATTCATCTGCACTATGTTTTCTTTCAAAAGTGAGTTGGGAGTTAACTGCTGAATAAAGACCAAAGTGGGAACAGTTTCTGTTTGGGTGGAAAAAGCAATTCAACAGCTTTACCAATTTCACAAGCAGTAAGGGAAGATGTTTCACTCAGGGAGAATTACAGCATGGCAGAAAGTCAGAAGCTGTTTGCTCTCTGCAAGTAAGAAGTCCAGTTACAAAGCTGAGATCACTGCTGACTGCCAGGGAGCCACTTTCCATAGGCTGGACTCAGTGAGACACTGAGTCACACTGCAAACAGACCCCACAGCCCTATGGCCACACAGCACCCAGCCAGCCCTCAAAGTCTTCTTTGGCCAAGCTACTGATCTTCAGTGTAACTGGCAAGATTTGGACCCAGGGCTCTCACTGCTGTGGGGAACTGAGGCAGAGAAGCATTGCCCACAGAAGTCACTCAGCAGCAATGTGCCAGATTTTGCCAAGAGCAGAGTTTCCCTGTTGCCCGCCAAGCCATGGCTGGCCTACAGCTCCACCTTCGCTTCCACTTGACTGATTCCCAGTTTCTTCACAGTCGCCCTTAAATGGGAGGGTTGGCAGTGTTGTACAGCCTGTAAGGCTTCGGGCAAGTCTTCACACACTGGGAATTTTGTAAAAGGCCTGACCCTAGCCCCATTTGCCTTCCAATACAGCTGTGCAATGGAATATTAAATGACACACTAGCATTTGGGGATTGATTTTAATAGTGGGACAGCTTTGGAATTTGGGAGGGGTGAGGGAAAATTATCTGTGCACTTGTCTGAGCGTGTCCTTACATGTGCCCTGTGCATGTCCCACCACTCAGGCTTCAGCCTCATGCCATTCTGGGGTATAGAACAGAACTAAGTGACAGCTGGAGTGCCAGCCATGAAGAGGTTGGTGCGAATAAATACTCTCCCCATCTAAGCAGTGGAAAAAAGTCTCAGCTAAAACCCAACTGATCATTTTGGCAGCCACTGCTGCACGTGTATCTTGTGAAACATGAAGATACTGAGGCCTTCCTGATGGGCTTTGCACATCACAGTGTCAGTGGCTGGAACTGAGCTGGCACAACTAAACCACTTGAAACAACATAAGCAGCAGCGACCCACAAGAGATGCATTTTGTTTTGGTCTTATTTAACTACAAGAAAGCAAATTGCCAGGAAGCTGCTAGGAATATACTGCAAACAAGGAAGCAGAAGGAAAAGGAATGTTAGCAGTCCTGTGCCTGCCAAACAGACCTCCCCAGGAGTGGCACCACATTTGCTGCTCTAACACCCTGGTTTACCCCCATGGGGGTTTGAATAAAGATGCATCCAAAGATTCCCCCATCAGCCAGACTTCCTGGAGCTGCAGGCATGGCTGGGATAGAGACTGACTCACTTCTGGGTCCCTTCTCCCACTGAGCAGAGAGGTCAGTATACCTGCTGTCAGAGGTACGAAACTAAGCAGGGGACACAATAAAGTTGGGGAATGGATGTAACTTCAGACCAAAATAGAGCAGCATGTGGCTCCAGGCTGGAGAAAAAGAAGTGAGAAGAAGAAAAAAAAAAAACCCAACCCAGATTACAGGCAGAGGCTGGCCTAGTGTTGGGGGAAAGAAAAAGAACATAAGGAAAAACCTCAAAAAAAGGAGTGCAAGAAAAATCTCTGCATGTCAAGCATCCTCCCTCTCAGTTCCACCAGTGCAAAACCCCAGGGACATCTGCTCTCAGTTTCCTCAATACAAGAAAGTTTTTCAAAATCCCTCAGTCAGAAAGGATAGTGCACAAGTGAATTACTGTTTTACCGCAGGGATAGAAACTGGCAGTACAAGCTCTTGTTTATCTTACGTTATTCCCTGAAAGAGCAAGTAACTGCTGAGAAGTTACAAAGTTTTACAAACAATATGGTTTCACACCTATTTGATAACTGCACCTTTGCTGTAGGCAAAGCCTATAGTGCACCCTCTCATTTTCTCTCCATCACTCAATCTCACAGTCCTTTCCAAGTCTTATATTTGGAGTTACATGAGCTGTTTGGAGATGGGGGATGAGAGAAATCCCTTGATCCGCAAAACTAAGAGACTGATTCCAAAGAAGTTATCCCCTGTAATTGCAGCACTAGAGGGTTCCCAAAAGCCTTGTGCCACTATGTATTTAAAGGAAAAACCAAAAACCTGCTTAAGTGAATCCTGCCATTGCATAAAGAGGTCAAATGCAACATCATTATACTTTCAACTTCTATTGGCTGCAAAGCAGGCAGATGAACCCCTGTCCTGACAGAATTATACCCCCAAGTCAGAGTTGAGAGCCCAGAGCCCTGCCAAGTGGTTACAGAGGTAGACATCTCCCTCACTGCAGCCCAGCTGGCTGTGCAAATTCTGTTCTTTCTAAAATAACCTCCCGGCAATTCCCATGTAAGCAGGTTTTAAACAAACCCCCTCATGTAGGCGCTGCTCAAATTCAGAGCACCCGGCAATCACTTCCCCAGCCGGCAGAACACCAGCGCCAGGCCACTGAAATGAGTCACTCTGCTCGGCACAATCCATTCCAACAGGAATGCAAAGCATCGCTGCACTGAGTTATTTCCTTCTTCACACCAGCACGACTCTGCCTTGAGAAATCCATCTTAGGTTTCCACGGCGTGATTAAGTGAACAGTGGAAGCAATGAAACAGCACATGAACTTTTCAACCAGAGTCAGATGAGGGAATACATTTTAGCTGCAGACACAATTATTCTCAACTATTATATATATTAAAATACCAGCACTCAAACCAAACTCCACAGACACCACTAGGAAGGCATAGCTGTAATGTAGAACTATTGTTTCTGCAGACATTTGGGAGTACTGAAAGTTTGAGTTGTTTCAGCACACAGTAATCATGAAAAGTTTTATTACATACTGCAATCTGTGACTGCTGTAGTCAAGTTATGGTTGCCTTCAATGCACCCCTGTCCCTTCCCATCAACTTTTGCAGCCCTTTAGCTACATATCATTGCCCCAGGCTCAATGGAGTCCAACAGCAAACGTGACAAACTCTCCTTTTACACCTACAAAACACTTCTGCAGACAAGAAAGAGACAGAGAGAAGACAGAACAAGCAGTACTAAACAGAAAACAGCACCCACAGGTGTCAAGAGCAGCATCCAAAAGCTCAGAGTACATTCACACACGCAAAGATCCATGCAGGTCTGCTGATCTTTGTTAAGATACAACACAAAAGACAATCACAGAATCATTAAGGTTTGAAAAGACGTCTAAGATCATAAAAGTCCGAGCACTAACTCAGCACCATTGTGTTAACCACTAAATCACACTCAAGTGCTACAATCTACATGCCTTGGAAATCATGAAATTTATGCCTAAACTACAGGCATAAACAGTAGTACAGGCACAGCCTCCTGAGACATTCACCTCACAGAGTGGGACCCAGAGGTAGGTGGGACATTCTGACCGTACTGTAGCACACACACAAGCAGAAAAAAGAGAGAACAAAGACCCTCTATCTATGTCATTTTTCTTTCCTCTTAACTTAAGCACATCATTTCAAACCTGGTGCTCCACTCTGAACTCTAAGTTTCTATCAGGCTGCTTGTGTTCTCTTTGCATTCCTTAGCAAGATAGACAGATGACTGATTGCTGAAACAGAAAGCAATTAAAAAGTCAGAAAGGCTGAAACCTACGCTACAGTAGATGCCATACAGATAACTACATCCAATGCATACTAATTGCAGGAGTCAACATGAAAACTCATAAAAGAGCCATCTATAATTCATGCAGTCTGGCAAGAGAGTAGCTGTAAGTTACTCACTACAACTTACAGATGAATAAACTATATTAAACAAGACGGGGAGGAGGAAGATGCTCAGCAACAGCTCTTTCCTCTCTGCTTACAACAAGCAAAAAATTTCACATTTTTCAAGACACTAGTATTCTGTTGTTTGCAGGGTGAGGAAAGAGTGTCTTGCTCACAAAAAAAAAAAAAAAAGACAGTCTTAACCTCTAATCGAGTTGATCCTGATCAGAACAAGTGTTTTACCTCTGCACCAGTATCCCTGCATCCTTCCACCCCATGGCTAGAAATGGCTTGTGCACGCACACAGTTAAAATCTCCTCCTTCCCCCTCACACTGCCCTGGTGAGGAAAGAGCACAGGCTGTGCCCTGCTCTGTTCAAACACATTGCAAGCAGCAGATTCCCTCCCCGTGTGTCACGCTTCCATGCAAATCCCAGCAGAAAAAGTAACATCAGAGTTTACCAGCTGGGTTTCCACACAGGATGAAAAGACAGTCATTGGTTTTTTATTACTTTACGTGGGACTAAGTCTCAAACACCAGTCTCACACTGAAGGAAAGGCACCCCACGCGTTCCACCTGAAAAAGAGGCAAGAGATATCCTCTCCCTCCATCCAAGAGCAAATGGGACCTGGAACACATGCTGTCACAAAAAAGGCAGCTGCAACACACACACCCCGAGGGAGGACAGACAGATCACCGCATTTAGAGGTGATTAAAAAAACCCTCAGAAACTGTAGCAAGGAGCTGTCTCCCCAGCCAGTTACTGCACATCTGAGCTCTGTGTAAATGTGCCAATTTAACCAAAAAAAGCCAAGGACCAGCACAGCACCAGCCCAGACCCAGCTCTTACATGTAAACTACAACAAAAACAAAACAAAACCAAACAAACAACAAAACCCCCCAACAAACTAAACAACAGGTCTGCATAACGTTTATATAAATAATTACAAAACAGCAGTGTTTGCTGATGTCTTTTTAGAACTTACCTGTTAGACCCCTACAGGTGCTGCCAACACCTCAAGATGCAGATGAAATCCCTCAATTAAATGAAAGAATAATCACTCAACATCAGTATACACGTAGAAGAGAATGCATCTACTGCTACAGCACGAGTGGGTGGGTGGGTGTGATAAGGGGGAAGGGAGATACTCTCATGGCAGATGGCCAACTACCAGTTGCAGTCTTGCTCCACTGCCAGCATTATTTCCATAGTGCCAGACACAAAGAATGAATGACCACTTACAACTCAACAGGAAAAGCTGGACAATTCCATGGCTTGGAATTTTAAAAGCCAAAAGTCTGGATGGTCCTTTAAAAAAAAAGCCTTTAGTTCAACCCCAACAGTTTGGGCTAAATGCAAGGACTGCCAGGTGGGATTCCCTAGCCCAGATTTTGCAGGAGGACGTGGACATCACTGCAGTGGACAGGAGAACTGCAAAATCTCTGCCTGGGCAGGTATCCATGCTAACCCATCCTACTGCACAGATACGCTTCTAAAGAAGAACAGACTAATTATAACCACTCGATTCCTAGCAACAGAGTTCTCCTTTCATTCAAGTTAAGGAAGCTTCTTTCCGTTTTGCTTGAAAGAATCAAGGCCCAATGGTCACCAGCTTTCACAGTGTGGGCCCATGCATGACCACTGTGACAGTAACCAAGGCATACGGAGGGTTTCAGAAGCGCTGAGGCAGGTCAAGCCCTTTTCGCCACATTAGGCTTGAATCCAAAACCACAGAGAGGCAATGCCAGCTTAAATTGCCGTGTTTAGACTTGGCTTCAGGCTGTTGCACAAATAAATGGCCGTGTCAAACAATAACCATTTCACAATCAATGCCAGCTACACCCAAGTACCTGAAACACATCATGAATTGCCCTTACTTGTGCTCCAGTACTCAAGCTTGGAGAACTGCCGAGGTCAGCTCTGGCTGATTCCATCCCTGGGCATTTTGACCAAGCATTTACCCACTTCTAACAGCACTTTCAAACAGCCCAAGAGAAATGAATTGCATCCATATTCAAGGAGGAAAAAAAAAAAAAAGAAATTCGAGCTGCGACAGAAAGAACCAAGAGTATCATTTTTAAAAGCTCTCAGCCCACAAATCATCCTCCTTGTTTCCTCATCTCCAGAAGTGCTGCCTCCCCTCCCCCAGCCACATGCCTGAACAAGCAAGTTCGCTGTTGCAGATGTCAGGACAGGCTCCCTTTTCCAGCACAGCGCCGAGCAGCCTTGGCTCCGGTTCCGCTTTAGCTCACAGGAGGGCAGGGCTTCAACCACACGAGTCAAAGTAGTCGCTGGAGCCGGAGCTTGCTTAAGCGGGGTGGGAAAAATAAAGGCCTCTTATGTTAAAGCATATCCAAAGCCCATATAAGCAGGTTTCCTGGAGGAAATCTGTGCTCCAGAGGAAATGACTAGACGCAGCATAAAGAGAATATATTAATGCACACAGTTAAACCCACCCCCACTACTCTTGCCTAAGTTACTTGGCTCAGAGTCCTAACTACGCATTAGCAGCAACAGCAACTGAGAGCAGGCGAGTCATTAATCATTGTTCCATTCAAAAGTTTCCAATGCAGAAGATGGACATAGAGCACAGGGCTCAGAATTAAGCCCCGCTATTTTCTAATGTGGAATAATTCCCCGTACAATGTATTCACACTTTAAATACATGTTAGCATTTGCAAAAACTGCACCTTTTTAAATGCAGAGATCTGTCATTTAGCAATAGGTGTGGGGGTAAGAAATATATAAGAAAACGACAACAATGTCAGATCAAGTCAACAACATCCCATATGCACAGAGGATGCAATACAGTGGTTAGCAAAAAGACACAGCACTTAAATAGATGAAAACTGTAAAAGCTGAGTTTTTTCTGAGGTGAAGAAACACCAAGACACAGAGACCTGCAAGGAGGAAACCAATGTTCTTAAGAGCAAAACTCATTCAACTCCTTTGCTGCTGGGAAAGTAAAGAGCAAGAAGACAACCCAATTATAGTTAGTGAATGAAACCATCCAAGACTCTCAATTAGACTGAGGGGAAAATGCCACAACAGTTCAGTGCTAATTGGAAATGCAAACATTTATCATCAGAGTAGTGCTTGCTCCTGTGTATAGCTCCATTGTGTTCATTGCAGCTAATGACAGTAGGAAGCTCAGTGCTCCATAGTATTTATGTAATGACTGGCAAAGCTGTCACATTCCCTTAATTGCTAGCCAGGATTTTCATACTGGCAGTAGTTTTCAATTGAATAAAATCACAAAGATTGGTTCGGTTTCATGTTGCTTTGTTAAAAGTTTTGGTTCTTCAAAGCTGGGCAAAGAGGGAGAATGAATAGCTCTCCAAAGACAGGATAAGCCCTGAATCAAATATGAGGTTTTTGTAGACAAACTGAATTTAGAGACAAGCACTATCAAATACCCAGCACTGCAAGAGCTAATTTAATATCAGCAAAGACAAGCAATTTGAGAACTGCACATAAATCTGCTTCAGGTTTGCAATGATTACTCCTTCAAGTGCGATACATGAAATGCTCTATGAGCAGTTCACTTACAAGGCAAAATGAAAAAGCCTAAGGTGGCTTATGGTTTCTCTACTAATTAAACTGTCACAGTAGTCTTCTTTGCTGCAAGAACATCACCTCTGTGTTTATAATTATATGGTATCTAGCAAAACTCCCTATTTTACCTGCTTTATGATTCCAGAACATACAGGAGGAGCCATAGTGGCAAGGTCTCACATCCCTAGACTTCCTTACTTGTACCAAATGCACTGCAGAGCACTAACTAGTCCATTAAAAATCATCATCATTTAATTTAATGAGCAGCAGTTTGTTTTTAGGAAGCACCATCAAGCCTTTTATCACATCATTTACTCAGATTCCAGTCATACTTACTGTATGTCAGTAGAGAAAAGAAAGCTGTATAGGACTGGCACAAAGGAACTGCTGTTTCTGCAATATATTACAACCAAGTCTGCATTAGCACTCAGTTAAATAAAGCCCATGAGCCAAGTGAACTATTTTTACTCCACTGAACAAAAGGAAATATAGCAACATCATTTATTACAGTGGCAGGCCCATTTTAAGGCACTATGTAATTAGGAGTAGGAGTTAATTGCAAGGCTAGATACAGCAGGCAAGGTTTTCCTTAACAACTTTGAGCAAGGTTTTTCTGGGGCACAGATCTTCTTACCCTCTGCTCTTGCTACAATGACCTAAGCAGCTTTCAGTAGGATGCATGGATCTCTACTGCAACCTATTTAAAACTCATTTTTTCTCAAAAAGCAGCAACACTGCAGCCATAAAACACAACCCAGAGGAGACTGACTGAGCCCCCATTCACAGCCCTGTCAGCATCTGAAGCAAGTGACTTGCCTATTTCCATCCAATTCCCAGTGGACAAGCATCTACATCATACAATTAACAACAATATGAACTGCAAATTCAGCAGAATTGGGATTTCACTGATGGATGGATTGCCAGTATGCATGTTTTATTCATCTCAAGACTGCTTTGTCAGATTGTTGTTTGTCCTCTGTGTACTTAAAATGCTAAAAATCTTTTAATGGTCACTACTGGGCAGACAAGAAGCTCTATAGACAATGTTGTACCTTTGCTAAGTGGTAGCAAAAACTCAACAGATTTCCAAAACGAAGGCAACAATCACAGAGAGATGCTCTAGGAAGTTGTATGAGTTAAGGCATTTTGTTCAGTACCATATTCCCTCCCATTGCTTTACATCACCTTGCTCAAGTCCTACAGCTACTTCCCCCTAAGGTCACCAGCATTAGAATTAGCAGAGCACAACATGCAGCAAGTCCAGGTGCAGTTTTCTCATCACTCTCTCCTAATTTCAGCAATTAAGAGCCAAGAATGTTCACAGCACACTGTCAGAGATGTGGTACCTACCCACAACCCAAAGCTTTCTCAATGTTTTGGCCACACAAACCCAGCACCCACCTCAGGTTACCTGACCACACTCCCTCTCTCCTTTCCAAGGCAACAGAGTATAAAATGATACTTTAAATTCTGTAACTAGCACACCATAATTTCACCTCTCACCTTTACAGTCACAGCTCTGTTAGCTAAAAAACCTCAAGATATGAACAGGGCAGTCAGTTTTGGGAACAGCTCTCAAGAAATCCCAGGTTTGGTCCCTGGGCAATGCATGGGGATGCACTTCCCAAACCAGTTTTTCCCCCCTTTACTTTATGCCATTTACACTTGTCTCAGGTACGTGCTGCCTTCTTTACTAACAATTCATACTCATTTTGTGGCACAACCTGCACTTAACTCCATCTTTCCTGCTCTTACACTCATTGCAGAGGGATTCCATGAAGTAAAATACACTTGCTGTGGGAAAGAAGATCCTTCAAATCAATCCACAACAGAGCAAGACCACAACAGAGCTTAAGTGAACAGTCCCCTTTGCAAGTATGAGGTTGCTTCTTCCACTCTTTCCAGTTGTTTCTTTTGGCCCAAGTTTTCACAGAATCATGGAAAAGGCTTGGGCTGGAAGGGACCTTGGAAGTCAACTAAGCCCAGCCCCTCTGCCATGTGCAGCAATTCCTCCCAGCAGACCAGGTTGCTCAGGGCCCCATACAACTTTTTGTTCTGTTCCTGGTTATTCTTGTATTGCTGGTATTTGCAGGTGCTGATTCACAGCCTCCCAAGATATGCATGTTTGGCTGCTTTTATTTCTAAGAAAAATATCTTCAGGCTGGAAATAACTCTTGTTTTCCTGTGAACACTCTTCATTGTACATCTAGTTCTATCTAAGGAGCTTAAATATTCCACGTTGACAAAAGTTTTGTCAGTCTCTGCTACTCTATTAAAATGTTATAAAACAGACATCTAAACTTGAGGCCTACTACTTTGTAAGGTCCCTTTTAGCTTTAAAAATAGAAGTTGGACTTGAACTTTATATATATTCTTTAAACTTACAGCATGATTTGAATTTAATCCCCCTAGGTGAAACGTCCCCAGAAGGTTTCAATGTGTAATGATAATTAAAAATCACCTTTTATTTTTGACAAAATTGAACCAAGATATCTTAAACAGAAGTAGTCAAATCCCATGGATTATTTTAAAATGGGCTCTCAAAAAGTAGTCCTAAGAAAATAAGCCAATAATTCTGTCATTTTAGTATCTCATGTTGCCAGCAGACAGCTTCCATCTTAGATCTGAGATGATGTATTGCCTCCAACCCCTGGTCCTAACCTTTTCTTCCCCATGGAGCATTTGTACTCTGGGTATTTCCCTGGAGATTCACTAACTGCTTCTTCTCAAAGGCTGTGATTATTGGCATTTTTCTCTGACTACATTTCTAACCATTTAAAAGATCTGTCAGGACAGAGAAATAAATACATACCAACAAAGTAACAATTCATCCATCTCTTTGTCAAGACATCACAGGAAAGGGAAGACCTAGATTTTGGCTAATGCCTTTAAAGACCATTTTCTATCTATCTTGCATGCCTGTAAATCATTTTACATAGCATTTCACACCCTCGTTTAATTCCAGTATCCCAAGGGAGAAGGTGGATTAGAATATTGGTATCTTTAATTTAGGAGGCAATTAGACTAACAACAACAAACCAGAGCTGTATGTATGCTCAAAACAATCTAGTTAGAATTTTATTTTAATTAAAAATCAGTAAAATAATCCCATTATGCCAAGAATTGCTTTAGGCATGGTTCCAATCCAGCACATCTTTTTATTTAGTATTTTAGATCCACACAGAGAAAGTGATTGAAATAGCACTGTAGACTACCAGAATGGTCCTTTCTGTACAGAAAATTTCTCTTCCAGTTAGAGAGCTTGGGAAGATACAGAAATAAATGTTCCAATGTCAGTCAGCCACTTGGTAAGCCACTTAATAAAAGAAACAAAAAGAAACCTGCTAAAATAAAAGCAGCCTACATCTCAGGCCACTGTGACCAGCAGGTAGAAGAAGGGAATTCTCCACTTCTGCTGCAGTCTGGTGAGACCCTACCTGGAGTGCTGCATCCAGCTCTGTGGACCCCAGTGTAAGAGGGACATGGACCTGCTAGAGCAAAACTATAAGAGACCAGAAAGATGCTCAGAGGGCCAGAGCACCTCTGCTATGGAGACAGGCTAAGAGAGATGGGATTGTTCAGCCTGGAGAGCAGAAGGCTCCAAAGAGATTTTAGAGCACCTTCCAGTACCTAAAGAGGCTACAAGAGAGCTGGAGAGGGACTTTAGACCAGGGCATGGAGTTACAGGACAAGGGGAGTGGCCATAAGACAGAGGGCAGGTTTACATTAGATACTAGGAAGAAATTCTTTCCTGTGAGGGTGGTGAGGCACTGAAACAGGCTGCCCAAGAAGCTGTGGATATCACATCCTTGGGAAGTCTTCAAGGCCAGGTTGGATGGGGCTTTCAGCAACTTGGCATGGTGGAGGGCAGTCCCCATGGCAAGGGGTTGAAACTGGAGGATCATTAGGGTCCCTTCCAACACAAACCGTTCTAGGAATCTGTGAAATCCAGTTTCCTCAGTCTTCATTCCACTACCTGTAAGCCTCACCTCAAAGGGCACCTAATTCAGCATATTCCCCCCTTTTGCCTCCTTTGTGAAAAGTAACATGTACCTCTGCTACAGCTGCACAATTTACATTGTTTTGTTTTCAAAAACAGAGAAAAGAAACATTTCCAATATCACCTTTCATTTCTGTATTTACTCTTACATGGTCTGTGGGGCCCTGCTGCATAATAGGCATTTTATCCACAGCAAAGACCAGCAGCACAGCTGCCAGAACCAGGTACCTGGCTGCATTACAGAACTGGGGAAGGGGGCAGAAGGAGCAGGGCAGGGGTCTGTCCTACAGAAGTGAGTGTGGATGTATATCCACACACATACACACACATTTAGGTGTGCATGTAACTTGCACCACCCAAGTTAACTCACTTATTTTGTTTACTCCCAGACAGTGAGTATGCATCGTGATATAATCATTTATCCTCAAGCGACAAAGTACTAAAAAGAAAAACAGTTGTGGAAAGTCATAAAGTACCACAAACTGCTCTAAAATAATATTATTTGGTATTGTGCATTGCCCAATTACTTCTGTAAGCATTCATACACCGGATCTTGTTTCTATTAACTGGAATCTATATTAAATTATAAAATAAAAGAACCTATTCCCCAGAGGCATATAAACAAGGCTGTTGCCCAGATCCATGTTGCCTTAATGCACATCAACCACTACTGCCCACAATATTGAAATATACTTGGGAATTAAGTGAGAAAAAAAACAAAGACACTTCTTGAGGCCATTTCCTCTTCCAAGAGACTTGTGGGAGGGAGAGCCCAGCAGCTTAGCAAAGGTTAACCTCACAAATTCCCTCCAGGCTTGTGCTGAAGAAAGAAGAGATTCAAGGTTTGCAACTGCAGAAATAGAAATCCTCCTCTGCAGACGTTTTACTCTACCAGATCAACACACAGAAGACAATGGTGGTTCCCCAGACATCATCTTTGCCACTCCTTATCCTGCTGAGCCCTTCCAGTCTGCCAAACTCAACCTTCCAATGCCTCTGGCTTCTTGGGAAGTAGAGAAGATGTCAACAAACAAAAGTAATAAAGCTCCTGAACCACCTGGACTATTGTCACATTATTTGTTTTTAGCATTTGAGTGTAGAAGTCCAAGGAACTGATGGGTAGAACCAGGTTTTGCTTATCCTGGTGTTTTACACTGAGACTAAACTTCATGGTGAAGCCCTCTTGCCTGTCCAAATATCATTGGGAAATAAGGTAGGATGGTTTCAGGGTGGTGAACATGTAAATGATTGTAAAGAACTGGGAAGGTTTTCCTCATGCTTTCTACAGCCTTAAACTTAGAGAAAGTATGCCTGAAGAGACAAAAGCACATTTCTTGCTGCCAGGACAGGAGGGTAGACCCAGAGTAGTCCCCATGAATGTGTAACAGTGGTGGGCAAATGACCCTTACACTCCAAAACAAAATCATTACAAAGCAGCAAGGTCTTAGACCTGAGAAATTCTTACAGGACACAGTCAGGAAGCCAGAACAACTTGGCTTTGCATGCCTGCAGGATTAAGCACAGCCATCCAACACCATGCCACAGTCCTGCAGGATCAGGATCACCACTGGGCTGCAGCCTGGTGGTCACTGGAGCCAAAGCCCTTCCCACCCACCCACACAAACCCAGGGTGGAATATTGCATCATGAGTCCACAGGACCATATGGCAAGAGCACCTCTGAAGGCAGGATCAGGCAGCTATGAGAGTGGCAAGCTGACAGAAGAGGTAATATTTGCTCTAAACCTTTTCTGTATCATTAGTGCTTGTGCTAATTATGATAACCAACAGCAGCAGTCACTCTGGTGGGAGGACTGAACAGAAGTGACACAGCTGTCAACTCCATTCAAAGAACTAAAGCCTTAAAAGTTGGTTGTTTGGGGAGCAGAACAGAATCCATACAGCAAGATGCACAGGACTGCAGCTTTTTTAGGGCAGTGAGCTTCAGAGCAAGTTCAGCTGATGCAGACGTTAAAAAACTAAGCAAGTTTGCCTGTTTCTCAGGGGGATTTAAACAGCAGGTGAGTGGGGCTGGTCTGTGGGACATGACCCTTTTTTATTTCAGCTATTTAGATGCAAATTGCTCCCCCTCCCTCCCCCTCTCAACACCATCTGTTAGCCCAGAGGTTTAGACTGTGCCTAGGATGTAGCTTTTGGGGGAGGGGGACATAGATAAAGCATTGAGAGAATTCCAGTTGATGCCTCTATTTCCTCTAGGGCACAGTTTTGGAGAGAAAAAGAAAAATCACTTTGCAATACTTTAAACAACAATAGGATTTTCCCCTTATTCTACAGCACTTTTTTTACTGACTCCATGGATTTCCTGCCCTAGAAAGCATTCCTTGTCCTGCTTTTGGCCAACAAGCCACATAATATAGTGACATTTATAGCAGGTTGCTATGGTGTTAGCAAAGGGCATGAGCTCGTATTGCATGAAGTATCTGAGATTCAAGGAATTAAAGTCCTAAATAATAATAATGAACTCCTTTATTACAAGGCACAGTATTTAATGGTCTGTTAGTGCTAGTGAAGCTGCCTCATCTCTGTCTGATTTTCCTAAGTGAACAGCAACATACTTCCAAGAACTGTTGAGAGATTTATTCATTAAACACTTCACCCAGGGTTCTAAATTCTCTATAAAGGAAAGATTATGGGCGACAGCAGACAGTCCACTCTCAGGAAGTTTGAAGATGACACAGTATGGTGGCTAACAGACTAGGCAGGCATGCTGTCACTCAGAAGGACGTGGACAGGCTGCAGAAATTGGCCAACACCAACCTTTGCAGTCTAACAAAGGAAAACGCAAAGCCCTGCTGCTCAAGAGCACAGACTGGGAGCCAACAGGCAGAAAGAGCAGAGAAAGGCCTGAGATTCCTGGTGGACATCAAGTTGACCATGAGCCTTCACAGCACCTTTGTAGCAAAGAAGGTCAACAGCTTGTGGGCTGCATTAGGAAAAACAACTTCCAGCAGGTCAAGGGAGGGGATCCTTCCCCTCTGCTCAAGGCTGGTGAGACAAATCTGGAGTGCTGGGACAAGTGCTTCCCTCCCCAGTGCAACAGAGATGTGGACATACTGCTGAGACTCCAGCAAAGGTTCACAAAGACAATTAAGGGACTGGAGTATCTGGCATATAAGGTGAGGCTGAAGGAGCTGGGACTCTTCAGCCTGCAGAAGAAAAAGTTCAGAGGGGTCTTATCAATGTGCATAAATACCTGATGGAGGTGTAAAGAAGATGGAACCAGGGTCCTCTTGGTGGTATCCAGCAACAGGACAAGAGTCAATGGGCACAAACTGAAATACAGGAAATTCCATTTAAATGTAAGAACAAACTCCACAACAAAACCACACTTTTTTTCTGGGTGGGGATGAGGGGAGACGGACACAAAACCTCAGAACCCAGAAAACCACAGATTGCTCAGGAAAATAATGGGAATTTCCATCCTTAGGCATGCTCAAAACCTCACTGGACATGCCACTGAGCAGACTACTTCAGCTGCCACCACATTAGGTGGGGAATTGGACCAGACTACCCACATAGAGGCTCCTGCCAACCTGCAATTCTGCAGTTACAAGCCACACAAACTGACAGGGAGGATTTAAAGAAGAGAGATACACAACACTATTCAAGCTACTTGTCTGAAGTACTTTCTTACTCCTCAGTATCCAAAGCCCCAGTCTAGTGATGAAAACAAATTAAAAGTGGTTATGACAACCTTGAGCAGAAAATCAGCAGAAGAGTTGGGATCAGTACCATAACACCCTCATTATGAATTTTAGTATGTGGAGCACAGTCCCAGTACTTGGGAGATGCCAGCTCTTGTCCCAGTTCTCACAGACCTCATTTATGATCTTGGAGGCACAAGAGGGGGAGAAAGCAGAAGTACTGTCTACTTGGCCCTCCTCCTATCAGTCAATCACCTCTTAAATGGAAAAGCAATTAATGTTAAAGAGCACACAGCATGAGAAGAATCCCTTCCAGGTGCTTCTGCAACTCTGCTAAGTACAAGAAACATATTCTCCAGAATCAAAAAAAAAAAAAAAAGGAGAGCTGTGTATGAAATCCTGATGGAGAACTCAGAGGTCAAGGGGGGCATAGAAGGATTTGAAAACCCTTCCTCCCCCTTGGAGTCCCAGTGATTAGACAGAAGAGCCCTCCTGAGCTTGAAATATGAATAGGCAGTGACCACCTAAAGGGAAATGGACAAGAAAAACAATACAGTGTGGGCTTCAGAGCCTCAGCTGCAACTGAGCAAGTTCTTGGGGTGCCCTTGCATAACATTGGAAGCTGACACCAAGTTGGCTTCAGTCAGACTTGAATGGTAATGCTCCACTGAAGTGCAGGAAAGAAGCTTTTCAGCTGGGAAGACCTTCTGCCAGACAAGATTTGCACAGCAATGTTTTCTGAAGGGATTTGGGCCTTTTTCTTTTCTTACTGTTGAGATATTGTTTGATTTTCTTAAGTGTTGCCAACACAAACACAGCATCTTCCCTCTTTCTTGAACAGAGCCAGAGCAACGTATGATCTCAATTCCTTGGTCATAGTCAGGAACTTCAGGTACCTACTTTCAGATTATTGACTTCTAAAATAAATTTAATTTAATTTTGCCGGAAAGCAATATACTGACAAAAGTTGCAAGCATTTCATAGAAATATTCTCATAAAAAAATAAAAATCAGTTACCTGAACAAAAAGAATTTCAATAAATTTGTGCTGGTGTTTTGAAAGAATTTAAAGTTCTCAATTTAAAATACCTGGGGTTATATATTCTCCATTTACGTAGAGTTTTCAGAACATCAGTGTTTCCCCTACAGAATGAGTGTCTTCTTCATGCACTGCTCTAAATCACCAGCTAATTTCTGTTTCCAGATCTCTGGCATTTCACCAGCATTACTGAGAATCTAAAGAAGAGTTACTGGAAATGTTTTTGGTTAACCAACTTCTTGTTCACAAATCTCAGTCATCTACAAATTTTAAGGGCTGCAATCCTGCAGTTTGATCTCTAGTACAAGACAAAGGCATCCAGTCTCAGTCTCCTTGACTTTTAAAGGACAGAAAGGTCACCTGTAACAGCTGAGGGTGCTGGCCTTAATGCCAGCAAGCCACCCACTAAAAACAGTGGGAGTTTAGCCCAAATTAGGATTTCAGGGTTTATCCCTGTAACACTTCCCACACAGTACTACCTGACAGCTTCTGAAAACTGGCAAAATGTAAGGGACATGCCAACACCATCCCAGATGAGGTTTCCAAGGGTGTGTTTTGTAACAATTGAATTCAACCAACACCAGTCTGCATATGCACATATTCTCACAACTACAAGGGGGTTTAGCATGCTGATTTTAAAAGCACAGTGGCTGAAAACACCTCTCTGATAGCTACTCAATGCCAAACAAACCACATTTTAAAGGAGGAAAAAAAACAACCACAAAGCATTTGCATCCAGGATATCATTTAACTTGTGCAATAATAACCCTATCTTCAGATGATTTTTAGAACTTTTTTCCAGCACCCAAATCCCCATCTTTTCCCACCCAATACCTCCGGAACTGCCCTAAAATAGCTACTGCCATCCCCAACACGACCTGGGACAAGTTGGATGGGTTTACAGCAAGGAGGCACTGAGGTCCGAGAGGCCAGTTTCTGCCCACACAGTGCCTCTGAACCCAAATCTAATGGTATTGATGCTCAGGAAACCAGTTTACCACTGGATGATGAAATTTCCCATCCCTGTCCCACTCTTCACTAAGCAAATATTGACCAGGTAAGTATGTGCCAGAGCTGAGTGTTTCTCCTGAGGAAAACATGTCTATGAGCCCTGTTCAACCCAATCTGGTCTTGATCCTGTGGGAAACTGAGCAACAAGGAACTCCAGTATTCCAGGGGCCAAAGGCTCTGTGCAGTATCACTGCTCTGAATGGGGGGCCTGGGTCCTGCCCAAACTGAAGCCCCTGGTTTTACAGAAAACAGCATAGGGTCTGTAGCATCTAATTCTTAAAAAGCTCATTTATTTGGATCCCTGGAGGCAGCAGGGGTTTGCACAAGACAGGGTCAACACCTATGCCACAAGTCAGGTCGTATCCTTGTAAATAACCAATGCAGCAACTGGGATACAATAGGCAAGAGCAGCAGCCTCTTTAGCTATCACAGCATCTCCCTGACAGCAACCAACAGAAAATAACCCAAACAAATGATAAAATATATAGTTTAAAAGACAGTCAAGGACAGTGGGGCTTTCAGAGACTGCAACATGACTCATTTTGGAGCAAGAGCACAGCTAAGTAGACACACCACTAAAGAAACAAGACAGGTTCCACTCTGAAAGCAGTAATTAGTTAGCAAATGACAGAAGACTTCCACAGGTTATTTGCATTTTGTTTGCATTTTTCCCTGAAACTAGTCATTTTTAAGAGGATCCAAATGCAGGAGAAGGAAAGAAGCCTGACTCAAAGAAAAAAACACCAAACCAAATAGCAAAAAGAATCATCCCATAGTTGTCATGCTTATAACTTACATTCTCTAGACAGGAAATCTTTGGAGCAGCAAAAGCCTCTCTGCCTTTCACTTCACAAACCCTTGATATCACAATCACATTTTTAAAATATTGCCTTCTTGAATGATGCAGATTAAAAGGCATAAGTAATTCTCTGACATACTATTGAAAACCACACACCAGCATGAAACAGCATTTATCACATGCAAGGCCATTAAACTATTACTTACACTGCAATAAATTGTATCCACACAGATACCACTGTCACAGCTGAGCACAAAACTGAGGAAATTCCTTGTCCCTGACCCCTGGGGTTTGAGTGAGAGAAGCTGAAATGCTCCTGCTTGGAGCAGGTTTTTGTCCTGTAATAACACAGCAGTATCTCAGCTAACATAGCAATTGTCCTGTAATTATCATGCACACTTTATAGTCAGTGAAACAAAAGGGACCTTTCACTTCAAAAGTAGTTTTTAAGGCAAAAACAGAGGAAAGCTTTTCAAATGATGAAAGGACAAGGAGAGAAGATTGTGCATTTTTATGGGTCAGTAAAACACTGCTGAAACAATTGTGGCAGGGGATGGCCATGGGAGACCAGGATTCATTTGTCACACCTAAAGTGGGTTTATTTTCACAGAGATAATGCACTTGTCAACCACTCAGACACAGCCCCAAACAAGAAGGCAGCCTGACAAGACAGAACAAGACACCCAGCTGGCTCCACAGTCTTGACAAAAACTTGCTTCTCTGAAGCTTTTATATTTTCCCTTCCTCTTCCAGAGTTAAAATTGGAATGGTATCAGTTCCTTTCCCAAATGGAAAGCCCTCTGAGAGCAAACCAGATTTTGAAGCCTTCTAGCAGCTACACAGATCAGGCCGCCAGAGCTTGCTGCTTATGTGTCTGAGTTCAGGGCATCTGCAGGGTAGCCTTGGGATCAGAGCAGAGCTACAGTTGGATGCTCTCCAGAGGTATTTTAGGAGAACAGAATCAAATTGCCACACAAATGTAATTGCCAAGTTTCCGTCTACTGTTTCAGCAATTTGCTTGACACGTTTAATTTCAGAGGAGAGAATGGTAGAGTAATATGTTGTTTTTATTAATATGTCCGAATTCCCTAACACAGCATTCATACCTTTGGTATGGTGCAGGATTCTTCCAAGTTCTGCTTTTGATAACAGAAAGCATTACAAATTCTTCATGCTGCCTGGAAAAAAATATTTGCCCTAAACTCAATTTAGGACAGTCATCCAGAAAGGTGCAAAACAGTATTCTTAAATTACCTATTTAAACTACCAATCAAAATCTACACATCTGGACAGAGAATTTTGGTCCTCTGCTTTCTCTTCAGAAGTCCATTCAAAAAGCCAACCTTCAAGACACCTGATCTGGTCACTTCTTTACCTGACGCCTTCAATTCCTGTGGCCCATACAGAGCTAATTAATCTGGGAAAAAAGATTTCCTTGCCTTCTACCCCACAGAATTTAGGAGAGTTCAAATTCTGATCCCTTTTGGAAAGGCTGTCCAAGATCAGCATGTTTCTATGCTCCCATCACCAACTCATCGTCCATCCAGCTCTTGTCCATTGCACCTCTCCATTTCCAAGCTTATTGACATCTCACAGCATCCCAGAGAATACAGTGAGATCATCTGAATGAATCAATATGCATTTGGATCATCTGTTAAACCCACAAGGCATCCACTGTCATAACATCCGTAAAGAGTGGAGAGTCAGTGTGTATGACTTCCTCTTCACCACTTCTTTTTAAAAATATTTCAGTCCCAATTCCCACAGAAGCAGAATGCCACCTAAAGAGGACTGTTTGCCTTCAGAGCTACATGAGAATTCAGGTTTTCAAGCAAAGCTGAGCTATCAAAAAACCAAGTTGCTTATACATCTAGTTTCCATTATACAGAAGAAGTACAATATTGTTTGTTAGACTCTGCACATGTATCCCAACACTGAGTTTCAATCCTTGGAGCATTTTGGTCTGAAGACAATTGACTACAGCAAAAAAATCAAGCTAAAAAGTGCAGCAAGTGGCTTCAGAGCTTTTTAGCAGGCATATGATTTCAAGCATCAGTTTGATATTAGGTTGAACATCCAAAGGCAGAGGAAGCACCAACACTAAGCCAGAGATGGGGCAAGTCCCAGCTTACGGTCATGTAGAGGCAACAAAAAAATCCATTTTTTCTCTCCATCTCTCTGAAGTTCTCTCCTTTCCTGAATCCTTGGAGAAGGGCATTTTTCCTGCTCTATTCCACTTTACATGGGATTCCATGTAAGTAAATAATCCACCTTTCACATTACTTTTTGGCACAATCTTCACACAGGAAGATAGATTTTAAAGAGAGCTTGAGCTTGTAAAAACTGCACCTTCCTACTCCACAAATTCAACGAAGTGCTCCAAAATCATATTCTGTGTAGTAACAGAAATTAAGATTTTAACAGTTTCCTCAGAGCTCTGCAGAGCCTATGAAAAATCATTTAAGTTTTCAAGTCTCAAACACCACAGGCCCAGCAGCCTCACAGACTCAAGAGTGGTTTTACAAAGAGTGGATCACACGTCAGCAGGCAATCTCCAAGCCCTGAGCAAGAACAATGCTGGCCAGAGCTGTGACAATGCAAAAGTGACAGGCAGCACTTGAGCACAATCTGGTCAACAGTTACTGCATACAGATCCCATGAGAGCTCCACTGGAGATATTAGAGGAGATATTTTTGTACAAATCCACTTGCAGGCACAAAGGTGGAGAAAGAAATGGTGCAAAGCTCTCAAGCACTACTTTGCTTGCTCTTGTACTAATGAGAGAAACCCACAGCAGCACAGACTTCAGCATGAACCACTCATGAACACTGCAGTCTTTCAGCACCCAAATACTGTCTACAAGAAATCTGGAGGGGAACTGTTTACAAGGGCAAGTAGTGATAAGATGAGGAAAAGACTTCAAACTGACAGAAGGAAGTTTCAGATGTGATATTAGGAAGAAATTCTTTACTGTGAGAGTGGTGAGGCACAGGTTGCCCAGAGAAGCTGTGGATGCCCCATCCCTGGGAGTGTTCAAGGCCAGGTTGGATGGGGCTTTGAACAACCTGGTCTAGTGAAAGGTTTCCCTGACCATGGCCAGGAATTGGAATGAGATGATGAGGTCCCATCCCACCCAAACCATTCTATGATAGATACCCTGGATCCAGGCAGCTCGACCTGGTTAAGCCATGACACTGCCCATGCTCCAAATTAGACCTCCAATGGCAGTGAAGACTGAGCTACAAACACAAGCACAAAGCCAGGTGACAAAGATTTCAATGTGATAACACAGTTTCGACAGACATTGAAGCACAGCCCCAGTTTCCTCTAAAAATGAAAGGCTTCAGTGAGATAACTCAAGCAATTAAACCTACACAAAGCCTTGAGTCACTTGCTGGGTCAAGATCCAGCTGATTCCAAGAATCTGTATGCAGGCTGCTTACCCAGAAATTAACCTACTGCCTCAGAAAGTGTCGCTTAATTTAGAAGAGTGATTACTTACAGCACCTGCTGCTAGCCTTGCAGCCCCATACACCAGCTTCTCCAAAATTAATGCTAAGTCTTCTAAAATTATTTACATAAGTAATTAAGGAAAGAACTAGAAAAACTGTGCTAAATGTAAAACATAACAATCAGCTGGGTTATCAGCAGCAATTGAAACTGTAATTTCCAAAGTAAATAGTGTGAGTTGAGGCAGTTTGGAGCAGAAGTTGCACAGCCAGCCCTTGCAGCAGACTCCCTTCCTCAGCCAGAAATAAACAGCAAACCCTGCACAGGAGACAGTGTCTGTGTATGTACATGACACACCACCTCAGAAGCAGCCCCACACAGCACAAGAACCTTTGCAAAAGAGGTGTCCTGGCTTTAAAACCACATTACCTGAAGGCTTTAAATCTAAAGCCAACCCCACAATAGCCTTGTCATGCAAGCAAAGAGCCTCTAGCAGTAATGAGGACTGAGGTCAGCAGGCAATGTAGAGAGGGGAAAAAAGAGAAGAAAGGAGGACCAAAGAGCAGCTTGATTCTCAAGCTTTAGCCCTTCTCTAGAAGTTTCTGTTCACATCTACAGATAAAGACTCAAAATAAGTACCCAGGGACTAACAGGATGCATCCAGAAATGCTAAGGGAGCTGACATGCCATTGAGAAGGCAGGTTCAGTAATTTTTGATCAATCATGGCAACTGGAAGAAGGGCCCACAGACTGAAGGAAAGCAAATGTCAATCTTTATGTTCCAGAAGACCCAGGGAACCAGAGGTGGGCCTACAGGAACCTCGTGAATTTCAACAAGGAGAAACACAAAGTTCTGCACTCAGGGGGAAACACCCACAGGCACCTACATGTGCTGGGGGACACCCAGATGGAAAACACTCTGGCAGAAAAGGACCTGGGGGTCCTGGTGGTCACCAAGTTGAGCAGGAGCCAGCAGTGGGTCCTTGCAGCCAAGAAGACAAATGGTTTCCTGGGCTGCATGAGGCCAAATATTACCAGCAGGTTTGAGGCAGATGATCCTTCCCCTCTCCTCAGCACTGGTGAAGGCACACCTGGAGTGCTGGGTCCAGTTCAGGGCTTTCCTGTATGAAGGGCACACAGACCAGAGAGAGTCCAGCATAGGGCTGCAAAGATGCTGAGGGGAGCATCTCTTCAATGATGAAAAGTTGACAGAGCTGGGAGAAGAGCAGGCTCAGGAGGATCTCATCAATGTCTGTAAATACCTGCAGGGAGGATGCAAAGCAGACAGAGCCAGGCTCTTGTCAGAGATGCTCGGGGCCAGAGGCATAAAGTGAAACACAGAGGGCCTCTCCAAACATTAGGAAACACTTTTTCACTGTGAAAATGACCAAGCACTGACACAGGCTGGCCAGAAAGGTGGTGGAGTCTCCATCCTAGGAAATACTCAAATGCTGTGTGGGCACAGTCCTGGGTAACTGGCTTGATTACAGCAGATTGGGCCAGATGAGCTCTGGAGTTCTCCTCCCACCTCAGCCAGTCTGTGATTCTGTGAAGATATGTACTTAAAGGTGTACAGGCATCCAAAAGAGCCCTTCCAAGAGGCAATGCAAACTTTTACCTCAGTTTTAACTACTGAATGCATATTTTTTATTCTGCTTTGAAAACAATGATGCTTCAATAATGGCAGCTGAGACAGCTTGTGTCCTTCCTTCCAGGAGAAGGGGTTCAGAACTAAAGACGTAACCCTATACCACACAGGTCTGTCTCAGAGAAGAGTCAGCCCACTCACTTGTGTGCACACAAATTGGAAGCAATCTGCATTTGGGGGCTTATTTCTTTTCCTATCAAGACAGAGGTTATTTGCAAATATTCAGCTGGGATTTTAAAACCCACCTCATGTACTCAGAACGACTTTTGTAGCAGCTTGAGAACATCCAACAGTCAATGCCTGCTTCCTCCCCTGACCCATATATATCAAACTCTAAAAGCCACAAGCGGCCTATACAGAGAAGTTTGCCTTTTAGGAGATGGAACAAAGAACGTAACATTCCTGTCTGAGTGCAACAAAAACAGTTTGAACAAGATTTCAAAAGGTCGCAGTCATTACAGCCTCCCAGAACTAGAGGCACCCAGTTGCAATTCAAGCTACGCAGCTCATCTCTTTCAAGCCCAAAAGCTTGGCTAAGTTTGCAGGTCTTTTGGGGACACTAAGCAAAGTACTGGAGTGCCTCAGCTCCAGACACCAGCTGTCTCAGAAGCCAAAGCAAGCAAAGTAAAACTCAAAGTACTGAGGCTTAGGAGAGCTGTGTGGGCAAAATCTGACTTCACCCATTGCTTTGCAGCTGTGTAGCAGACCCAGAAAGCATCACACTTCATATTATTCCTTAGGGTGCTCTTAGATCCTTGCTTATGTCCTTATATATTGAAGCATCTTCTAATCTGCAGAGCTTTCCAAATGAACCCTCTATGTGCTTCTTCACTGTGCAATGAATTAATGAAGATTTGGTATAAATAAATCGCCTGAAATTATTTTGGAAGAGAAAATGCACAAGAGTTTCTCCAGAAAAGCATACAGCTCCTCCTTCCCCCACCCCCTGGGCCAGCTCTGCCTATACAAGCGGCTCTTAAAATTTCAGAACCATTTTCTAAATTTTAAGCACTGGACAGAAAACCATTCATTGCATAAAACACTACTCAGTGATAAAACATTACTGATGTGTGTGGGTAAAAGAACAACTTCTGCCAGGTAACACAGAATACCTGGAAGTGCACAGTAGCTCCACTACCCTTCTATAAACTGAAGGACGTAGCTGAAGTGAGTTGAGAAATGTCACACAAGTTTACAGGAGAGAAAAAACATCTTCCAGGCTTCTGTCTTGTTCTGGTTCTGCACCTGCAACCCTCCAACTGCTAATTTTGCAAGCAACTCTGGAGCAAGGCATGGAGCAGGGATCTGCTGCTGGAACAGGCTGCCAGGCAGAAGCTGCTGGGGCTGGTACCACACTCAGAATGGAAACAGCTCAGAGAGCAGGAGGAACTGGCAGCACTCTGCCATCTTTATCCATCCTCTGTGCAACTTTCCCAATCAGACATTGGCACTGCTCACTCTTTTGCCTTTCCACCTGAATGAGCCTCACAGATTTGTTCCTGGTTTAAACCATCAAGAGATTACAACACTTTATCCTACTCCCTAGAGGGCACAAGTTGCATAAAGCAGATTTGGATCACTGCTCCTGGAACAGCTTATAGTGTTCTTGTTCTGACCACCTATGCCAGGAATGGAATTTTCATATCACAGATTCATACAGTCATTAAGGTTGGAAAAAACCTTTAAAATCATCAAGTTCAACTATCAAAGCAGCACCACCACCACATTCACCATTACACTGTGTCCTCAAGTGCCATATTCACACATTTTGTGATCACTTTCCAGGGATGGTGACTCCACCACTTCCTTAAGCAGTCTGTTCCAATGATTTACATTATTGTGGAAAAAAAAAATTCCTAATATCTAATCTAAACCTGCCCTGCATATCTTGAGGCCATTTCCTCATGTTCTGTTAAGATGAAGAAAACGGTCAGGCCTCTTTCACTGGAAAAACTTTTCACCATCAGACATTTCTCTACAGCTTCTGCACTCTGAGGTGCTTAAAGCCCTCAGCACATCCCCTCAGACTGACACAACTGATATTAACCTTATTCTCCACTTTCCCCACCTCACACCAGGCTGAATCTGTTGACCTCCACTCAAAGCACATACTCCAACCTATGAACTCACCCCAAAGCAAAGCACATCCAAGCTGTGACATGACCATCACATTCCTTTCTCTCAAAAGTGCATTCATTTATGTTGCTCTGCTGAACAGCTGAAGGACATCTATTCCCACAGGCTTATCTCTGCCCCACCTCCTTGCTCATCTGTTTCCTCCTTCCCCAGGAGATTGGTGGCAGATGCCCACCTGGGGCTGCAGAGCTCCAGCATCACCAGTTAATTCCCATCGATTTTAACTAAACACTTTTCAGATCAATGGCATGAACTGCCACTTCAATAAAACATTAAGAGCTGAGCATCAAAACCCTCCTTTGAGTCATGTAAGATTCTGATAAGAGAAGCCAAATTTCTAGACACTCTCTAGAGCCAGCTCTTGGGGCAGAAGCAGGAAGAGAACAAAATCATCAGTGTCTTCATAGAGTGGCATCATGCCAAACCCCTCTAGGCTTTTGGCATCAGAAAAAATTGCCAGCTACCACCAGATTCAGCAGGAATCAAGCTGAAGGTCTCAGCTGTGCAACCTATCAGCAGTTCAGCTTCTTCAACCACACCGAGGTACTGATAACAGCATAGTAAAAACTTTCTTAAAGAGATGCTTGCTTCAGTCACCACAAACAAGCAGCAGGTGCTAACAACATGCCAGGTTTGACTCATAAACTTCATTAGACTCTTTACAAGGTTTGTGGTTTTTCATATTTCTCTTTGTGCACAGTAAAAGAGATCCTCTTTTATTTGTATGCCCTACTTCCAGTATAGTTCCAGAAACAGCTGAGTTTTAACAACTTTTCACTTCTTTTTTCTTAACAGGAAAACAAATAAAGAAAAGGCCAGGCACACACCCTGGATTTTCCCTCCTTAATGGTACAGAAACATTTTACTCATCTGCTCCCTGTCCCTTTCAGATTTTACAACTCAGAACAAATTTTAGCAAACAGCATTTGTTTATGACTTCCAGCACCATTCGTTTACTTTCTCAAAGATTCAGAGAACCATCTTGACCCAATCTCGTTGATACTGCTATTAAATTAGCAACTCAGCTGGCTGGTGGGGATCACATTTTGATCATAACAGGCACCCCTGTTCCAAGGAGATGGTAAACCAAGTGTTGCAACACAATACCCTGGCAACAGGCACAGTGGCAGAAGTTGTCTGAGCCAGCAACAGGACATGGCTGAAAGGGCTTGGAAGCGGATTCACATCCCATTTGGCCACTCCCACTACAGGGACAACAACCTCAGGCAGAGAGCTGCAACAGCCACCCCAGTATCTGCCCAGAACCACAAATTAGTGGCCCAAAATAAAGCTGTGAGAAGTCAGTGCCTCTGCATTGGTTCAACTCCTCTGGCTGTCAGCCAGCTTGGAGCAAGTCCCACAGGTACAGAAAACCTCAGACACTGGAATCAGGCCTCCCATCGGTGAGGCAACCCGATTTCACTGGCCTTTTCATCAATCCCTCAGGGCTGTTTTCACTCTCTCATGAGAATCTGGGATATAGTTATGTAAAACAGATTCCTCACCCTTAATTAAAATAAAGTTCACATGCACACCCTGCTGAAGGCAGCATTAAAAAAAAATTACTTCTCTGAGGAATAAGTCGCTTCTTATTAAAAAAAAAATCTCACTGTGCACACAAGGGAGTGTCGAACACTTGCCAGACACCTGGATAATTGCTTCCTATGAAAAACTGCAGAGGAAAGCCCTGGGGAAAGGAAGGGTCATGCAGAGATTCTTGCAAAGGCAGGAGTCTTGCAAAGTGCAAGTGGGATTTGCCCTGCACAGGTGAGTGCCTGAATGCCTGTCACCAAATTCTACCTGTTCTGAGGCTATAGTCACCAATTCTCCACTGCAGTAGTGTGGTCTTTCACCTTTTAAAATCAAAGCCCATTGTGTTTAATCAAAAGTTCCCTGGCTGTAAAACCATGAGAGCTGATGGTTCATATTAGCTTTACCTGCTGACTTTGTGATTTAAACCTGTGTTCCTTCCCTTCTTCCCATATGGAATAGTCTCAACTATTTTAGCTTCTTCTTGGAAGGTAGCCCATTTCTTTGCCCTTTCTGGAATGCCACTGTGCTCTGCAAGGAATGTGGAGACCAGAACTGCATATCACCCACAAGATACGGGTGCACTGAGCATTTATACCAAAGCCAAATGGTTTCATTCATCAGTTTCCCAATGAGGATGGTGGCCTTTTTGGTTGCTGCTGCAGTGATGTTTCCCTCTCCATCACAAGATGTGAAATTGTCTCAAATTTTTTACTTCCTATTATCCCTGTGGCTTTCAAACCATAAAAAAGCCTTTCCTCCAAACTTAGGAGCTTAAGGTGTTGACAGAAGTTTTCCAAAAATCCAAACACCTTATATCCACTTTAACCCTTCCTCATTGACATTCCACAGAACTTCATGGGATTGGGCAGCAGGATTTTCATTTTCAGAAGCGACACTGACTTTTCCAACAGTTAACACTTCTCTGAATATTCAGAGTTCCCTTCCACTCCTGGTAGCATGACTCTGTTGTGTTGCTCCCAGGATCCCCTCTAGAGCCCTTTTTATAGTTGGGAATCACACTGGCAGCTCCCCAGTCCTCTGGCACAGCAGCCGTCTGCAGTGATAAATTATACAGCTTGGCCAGCAGTTCTGCAGTTTCACATTCAAGATCCTCAGGACTCTTGAATGCCATCCAGCTCTGTGACTTATTAACATTTATCTGTTTGGTTAATTTTTTCCTTTAGTAATTATCCCAAATTAATTTATCTATTTATCTGCAATCCATTGGCTACAAGAAGTGCACTTGACACAGGAACATCGCCAACACCTCCAGCAGTTAAGACTCTATACTCTCTGCTAATGCTTTATCATCTTAAAGTACCTTTTTTTACACCTTTGACATCAAGCACTCCCCAAGATACCCAAATCTTATTGGATTATATCCTCACACAAATAATAATTTATGTCCTAGTGGATACATTAAGTGATGTCCTAACATCTCAGAAGACCAATCCCAAGACAGACTGTTTTACCTACCTGGTGTCCCCCTCCTACCAACCTGTGCCCTGGAGCAGCAGTCACCCTGCTTTTCCTTCCTGGTGAAAGTTTCAGATACCACAAGAGATCAGTGAGATTAAACTGTGTCACCATGGCAGCCAGCTGTAAGGCAGGGTGGAGATCCAAGCACTAACAATCCAAGTTTGGGACAGGAGCTATCCAGGCCTAAAGCAGTTTCCTAAATCTCCTCCTGTCTGGGAAGGCTGGCACAAATGGAAAGCAGCTTTTGTGTGATGTGATGACATTTATAGATGCCAACTAATATGAGGGCCAAACAACTGCAGATTTTAGTGGTTTACCCTGACTGAAGTACTAAGGCAGGTACCTTCCTTGCTGCCACACAAAGTGTTTTGTTCCTCACCAGCACATCCCTGTAACACTCACAAGGTTCTGTGAAAATTCTCCTTTTGGATGAGGCTGTGTGTGAAGCTACCTGCCTGCACAAGCACTTCAGAGTAGAGACTCAGTTTCCTTCTTCCACACTCTGCATTCCTTGGCATTTGTACCCTTCAGAAGCCCATAGCAGTCCTGCCCTCCTCCTTATTTTATAAAAACTACACAAGTATATAGCTTTTATCTTCCTCTTGCGTCAATCCCTCCAACCCCAAAGTCACTTCTGTTGCTTTCCTTCAACTTCCTTCAGTTTATCTACCAGAAAGTAACAAAGATCAAAGGCACCATTACATCACAATAAAAAAATCCCCCCACCCTTCACACTGATTAGCAACATCAGACCCAATTTTCAGAAAGATATTTAAGAGTTTTTTTAAAATACTTTTCCAGCTTAGGTGCCAAATCCCAACAGTTTCCGAGGGAATCGAGCGCCCACGCGCTTTCTGGATTCCCACTAGATGCCTACCCACATCTTTTAGTACGTAACCACATGAAACACTACTTTTGTTCTCAAGGTTAGGCTCTTAAGTGCTCCTAAGACAGTCCCTGAATGTTCCCACTGAAACACACAGGTCATTGACAGAGTTATGCCTCCTGGTTAGGGAGAGGAAAAAGAAAAATAGGGGAAAGTAAAAGAAGGGGGGGAAAAAAACGAGAAAAAGGGAAGAAAGAAAGAAAAAACCCTCCACAACTTTTGGGTTTTGTTCTTTAATGCCAGGCAGGTCTTACCAAATACCTGCTGCACAGTCTCTGCCACATAAAAGCTTTGTTTTCATCTTGGCTATGAATTCTGAGGCACAGATGTTGCTGAAGTCTTTCTAAACATATTGCAGGGTATTCAGAGATAAAATGACATTATACAATATCAGAAATGTGTTTTCCTACTCCTCCTGTGCCTCCTGCTTCTCTGTTTGCCCTTTACACCTATATGACAGAAATAAGCACATTATTTCTCCAACACAGTTGTACTTCATGCTCACTGTGAGCCTTTACTGGCAGTGTTTAGGTGGAAGGCGACAAGGAATCACAGCACCTCCATGAAAAAGCCATCAAACATTTGTACAACTCCTACACTATAGCACTTTGGCTATGAAGTGGAGGACTGCAAGGTAGAAGGGGAACAGCAAAACAGTAGGATTATTTAATTTTGTGAGACTGGCTACAGCATCAGCAACTTAATTCTGTCTTGGAGTAAAAATACCGTTCAGGCTGAACACCAGAAGAAGTTTGGACCCAGCTTATAATCATTCTTTCAATTCTGAAAAACCTCTCAAGAACACATATAACACTTACACAAGACAGGACTTTACCCAGACAGGTGTTGGGAAAATCCCCAAAGTGCTCTGCTACACTAACAAATGAACCCGCTAGGCAAAGTATGGAAGTCCCTACAGCATGGCAGGGATTACAAGAATTATTCCTCCATATGAAATCAAAGCAAGATTCAATGCAGCAGAACAATGGGATGGGGAGAAATACATGATCTAGAGTTGTGATTTTTTTTGTTAGGGTCTTTCTCACAAAGATATTTATTAAAGACAGAGAACTAGCTAGAGGAAAGTCAAAATCAAAAGGCTTGGGAAAGTTGGGACTGTTGAGCCTGGAGAAGAGAAGGCTCCAGGGACATCTTAAAGGCCCTTCCAGCACCTAAAGAGGGCTACAAGAAGGTTAGAGATGAACTTTTGACAAGGGCATGGAGTGACAGGACAAGGGTGGGGAGGGTGGTCTTAAGGTGAAGGAGGGTAGGTTTACATTTGATATTAGGAAGAAATTATTTACTATAATAGTGAGGCATTGGCACAGGTTTCCCAGAGAAGCTGTGGATGCCCCATCCCTGGAAGTGTTCAAGACCAGGCTGGATGGGGTTTTGAGCAACCTGCTCTAGCAGAAGGTTCCTTGCCCATGGCAGGAGGGTTGAAACTAGATGACCTTTAAAGGTCATTCCAACCCAAGCAATTCTGTGATTCCATAAAATCCATTCTGCACTAAGGACTTTAAGATCTGCAGCATAAGCAAGTCCCACAGGAGCTGACTGGGCAGGTGCTAGAGAGCTGGGGGACAGAGGGATATAGGAACAAAATAAGCAAAATAAAAAGATGTATACAGCAGGTACCACAATGACAGAGTAAAGGGGCACTTACTTGAGCGTCAGTTCTGAGGAGCCACTAGATCTCACCGTGTGTCTTACAGACCTGACTTCTAGCTCTCAGACCTGCAAGCAGCTCTGTGATCTTTAACACTACACCACAGCTACAGTCACTCACACTGCTTTGCAAAGTTTCCTGCCAGGTCAGCTCACAGCCAAGTGCTGAAAGGGAAAAGCACCCTTGCCTTCGGATGGCTGTGTGCCACGATGAGCTCAGCCGTGTCAAGCCTCATCCTCCCATCTCAGCTCCTAAGAAACTCAAGCAAAGAGCACACTCCCAGCAGGTGGAGAGAGATCCCTCCTGCCCTTTCATCATGCACTCAGTCTCCAAGAAAATGCAAGTTCAGAATTATACTTTTAATGTTAATTTTGAGTTGACCACATCAAAAGGGAAGCAGCTGCCAACGGCCACATCCTTGCTTTATAGTTTGGGGGAGGAGGGGAGTGCAAGCAGGTTTTGAGAAAAAAGCAAAACACAAGCTTCTCATATGCTAGTCGAGAAGAATCTTAAGTCAACCACAGTCTCCTCCAAAATTAGTAGTTAATTCATTAGGAATTTAGAGCCCTCACAGAGAGAGTTTTTATGCTGAAACTAGCACAGGTTATGCTTTATAAAGAACCCTTTCCCTGCTCACCCCATTCACACTCTAGAGAAAAAAATGCACACAAGAGCCCCGCCACAGAAGGGAAGCACATGGATTCCTGAGAAAGGAGATTCAGAGCACAAAAACCAGGCATGCTCATCGTCTTGGATTTCAGATGATTTACCTACAGCTACAGGAAAGTGCAGATGGAGCAGGATCTCAAGCCTTCAAAAACAAACACAGCTACACCACACACTGGATGAGATCACCTTGTTGAAGTCACTGCTCCTCGATACTGAGCCAAAATAACAGGGTGGGATTCAAAAAGCAATGTCATCAGAAACACAAAGCATCCACTGTAATATTAAACTTGAAGCAGGTATGATGTAAAAAGCAGAAAGCCACTTGCTGCTGAGGTGAGATTCTTTTCATCTTTATGACCATTCCATCCTAAACTGCATGTTTACACATTTAATGCTGCCATATGTCATCATGTGATGAAATGTTTTTGAAACAAACAAAAAAAGCCCACACAAACACTGTTGGTGGCATTTGGACTAGGTCCCAGGATGAATAAGTATTGGATCAGAAGGCAGGAAAGGCTCCTGCAGGATGCACCTAGTGTTAGAAAGAATTGGCTCATAAAAAACCACAAAGGTCGCCTAGAATAAAATTGATTATGTGAATTAATCAAAGAAAAAAGTGATCCTGATGATCACCTAATGAACTGCAGGAGATAAAGGAAATCAAGGTGAGAGCATTCAACATTTTTCTAAAGCAGCAAATAATTTTAAAAGAAGCCTTTGCCTGCAAGAAAAGACATTTTTGGTTGGACAAAGTAAATGACTAAATTCTTACAGTTTTTTACAGCTCATCACTTCTGAATGTTTTTCTTTTGCCAACTCAAGGACTTGTTTCAGAGACACACAAAGCAAATGTAAAGCTGGCATTCTGAAGTCTACGAGGTAGTGAGATTTCCGATGGGCCCTTGCAGCCTTCTCCTGCCCTGACACTCCCAAACCCCCTCTTCACCCTGAGTAAATTGGAAACAAGCTTGGGAGGGGGGACTGTTAATATGAGCTGGCAGGACACTGTTTCAGCAAGTATAACTTTGAAGTGAAAGCCAGAAGCCCTACCATGACAGTGCAGTGAGTCACCTGATGACAAGCCACTGAGGCATTTAGAGATGGATGTTGAATTCTAACAAGTGACACTGTTTTACCTCCCCTAACAGAAGGATGTGCCTTCATTGAACCTGGAATCCAAACACTGACTGTGACCGTCTGCCTCCATTTAAAGACGGCCCACACAGAGGAATACACTGTTGCATATTTTCTGTCTTGCAGGAGAGCCCTGAAGGAATCTCGAGTTGTTTGCTTTCTCCTCTTGAATCACATCCCACTTTTGTCATTCCCAGCCCTGCCCTTACCTCAGCCTTTCTAATGAAATCTACAGATTTAAATATTTCCAGGTATCTCATCACCAAAACTACCTGCTGGATAGAGGAAGATAATGGGTTTCTTCCCCTATCCAGTCTGCATCCTCCTGCCAAGCCCCAAAGAAGATGCTTCTTACTGGGGTGGAGGACAAAATATTTTACTTCCCTGTTGCTCATCTGTGCTTGCACAGTATCTTGAGGATCACAGAAGTATGAGAAATCTGTTTCTCACCAGTCTTAGGAGTGGCCAGGGAAAGTAAAGACAGGCAGGAGATGAACAATGTTTCTGTAGAAAGGCAAAAGGAAAACAAATAAACTAACAAACAATGCTTTAAGAGATATGATCAAGGAATGGAAGCAGAGAAAAGACACCAAACAGGAAGAATATAAAAGCTAGTTCCCCCATACACACTGCAAGTTCAGTACTGTTGTCAGGGCTCCCAGCAATGGCAAGAGACACAAGTCTGACACTGGAGGGTACAGCTCCAGATAAAATGTCAGTTTAATTTTATTCATACTCTTTAAAATCTGGTTTAGGAACATATTCAAAGGAATTAAAGCAGACCTGGAAAAGTACTTCCAGTCTCACGTCTTCAGAGTCTTTTGGCAGTGGCCTGGTAGTGCATGAGACTCCTGCTGATTGCTGTGAATACGGTACAGCCTTTTTACTCATTCTCTCTGCTACCAAGGGAGTCAAAATTGCACAGAAGAATTTATAGCACACACAAATGTAACAGACTGAAATTTTTCCCAGGTACCTTATTACCAAGACATAGAGGCTGATGCAACAATAAGAAATTTGATGAGCCAGAAATTAAAATGCAGATTTTTATATTAGATCAAGATAACTTTGAGACAATACTTGTTGCTGGTCCTGCAGTTTCCTCTCCTTCCTTCCCTCACAACTTCTCTGGTTTTTTGTAAGGCTACTCAGTGAAGACTTTAGTGACTTTGGAGAATTAAGTTATAATGCTAGTAACTTACTGTTAAGAGGTAGTAGATACCATCACTTCCTCACCCAAAATTAGGAACTGGAGGATCAAACCAAAGCCTCTTTGTGCTTAAATCTCTTTATTTAAGTCTTCAAGGCACATTTGGATCAAATTCTGTCATTTCTCTCTACAGATAGGAGTGGGAGAAGTCTCTTTTATGACACATATTTTTGCATAGCTTTTACATCTCCAGAATCTTGGAGCTTAACAGAAAGCATCAAACACCTTAACACACACCCACAACTGCATACCTTTTACCAAAGAACCTTACCAATGACTTTGATTATCAGAAAGGGGATGGTTTTGATGAAGGACTATGTGGTGTTATCACCATTTCATTTCTGAGTCTCTCCTTTGAGTTCAGCTCCCAAAGCTTTTTTCGTTATCACCTGTGATCTGCTGTGATCATGAGACCAGAGAAGCAGCACTGAAAGTAAACACACATCTTATTCCCAACTGGGACTGAAGATGAGCACAATGACAGGGTAAAACAGGGATGGGAACCGTAAGCTTGTTGTTAACATTTTGTGGTTAAACAGGAAAAGTAGCTCTCCTGGGCAATGTGGAAAAAAAATTAAATCGAACTTCTGTAGAAAAAAGAAGTAGCAGAGACCACATCCATGAGATGTGCCATCCACTTAGCAACCATCCCAGGATCTTAGTTCTATGACTTTATCTTCCTCCAATCTCTCTCTTGCATGGAAACTGAGTATTCCCAGAGCAGTTTCTCATTTCAGCAAGAATCACCATGAGTCAGGTGGCTCAAACCCTCTCAAGCAAAGCCTTTATTAAAGATATTATTTTAAAAACAAACAAGCAAACAAAAACACCACAGTACTTAGTAAAACATAGAAATTCACATTGGAAATCCAGTTCTAAATCATTTAAAGTTCCACAAGGCAGTTAGATCTGTAGCTTAAAAAATTGCATTTGTGTACTATTGGAGACCATATACATATTTCTGAAGATTTGGGGAAAATTTGACTCTTTTCCCTTTTAGGAACAACATGCCCTTTCACATACTTGTTGCTTGAGTTCCTGAGCTTCAGTCAAAGGGTTTCCCCTCTGTGTGCTGTATTTTGAAACAGATTCATCTGATTTGTTAAAATTGTCCACTATGTGAATATCTGCCATTTAATTTTTGACCTTACCTAAAATATTAGCCCAATTATACACTAATTTAGATCACTCTCAATAAAAGAAACTTTTTAATACTATGCCTACATCTTCCAGTCTATTAAAAACATTGCCCTACCAAACCCAATGTTTTACTAAATAAAACACTGACAAAGTTGGGCTCTATTAAAAGTTAACACATTCTGTGGTTTGCAGAGGAAAATGGTATCAAAATTTGTCTTGTGTGAGGTGTTCCTGAAAGGATAAGGACGTATAAATTTTTCTATTTCCAGAAGAACTGCAAAATGTAATGGGACTTTCATAACTGAGCATCTTATTAATTTTAATGAGCTAATCAATATTGCATTTTGAATCCTGATGTGTCCGTTTGCTGCTAATCCCTCTTTGTGCTCTGCTCCCTGGTCTTTGCAGCTGTTACCTGACAAATCCACCTTCTATTGTGAAGGGATGTGGGAGTTCAGGCTCAGGTGACCAGTTTAATGAGCAAGAAAACCAGAGGATACATCATGAGCCTGGACTTATTTTTTTCCTTCTCTACCTTGACACATGCTGGCATTAGAGAGCTCCATAACACCCTCAAACACCTCACACAGGTAAGCACAGGGCCTTGAGCTGAATAAATCAAACAGCTTCAGTACTATACAGAGAATTGGGAAAGAGGGGTTGGAATATCCCTCCCTTCTTCTGCTGAAGGAGCAGCACTTGTTTCACCCCAAACAAGTCAGAACTCTGGAAGGACACAAATTCCACATTCAGCTGTGACTTCTAGCCTCTCAAAGCATTATTGAAAGAAGACATTCTTGAAATGTCTACTAAAGGCAAATTGTAGAATCATCCTGGCGCAAAGCCTTCAAGTTGAACTTGTTGGCAAAACTGCATGATGTTTACTTACAGAGATCTGGGGAAATTAATTACAAGTTTTACAAAAGGAATCACTTCTCTACTCTTTCCACAGAAGAGATTGGGTTAAGAGGCCAAGTCACTCTTATTTTAGGATCAGCAGAGAATGTGCATTTGGGAATATGTAGGTACAAATAATTATCTCTCTTGTAATTTCTTTATGCTAAATAAGTGACATGTTATTTTGCATTACACTATATGCAAAAGAGAAAAAAAAAAAACCCACATGATGCAAGCCACTGGTTCAAATAAAAATATTTCTCACTCCAGCTCTTACTTCATGAATAGAACATCAGCCCTGAGAAATGGGCTTTGCCTTGTAAGGGAAGCATCATCTGAAATACTGGTGTACCACTGCAGTCATTAAGAAAGGTAATAGTGCAAAGCCCTACTGATGCTTAGAGAAAGTAACTCAAAGCAGAGTTGTGACCTTAGCAAGCCAGGCTGTCAAACTGTGTCCTAACCTTTTGTATTTGATTTTCCTTCTCTCTGCTGCCATCTGGAAAGTCATCAAATGCCATCAGCAGCAAACCATGGACAGACACTCTAACTACATGCAGAAAGCTCACAAGGGCAGGAAACAAAGCCTTAAGGTAAACTTGGAAGACTTCTCCATTCCCAAAACACTCACAATTTGAATAGCAATTATTTTTCTTCCCCGTTTTCCTTTCACATTACAGGTGGACAGCTTTATGGAAAAAGGAGGGGAAAAAAAAGGCATGACACAAGTCTTTATGCCCCACCTGCCTGCAGCACATACTACCCACTTGATTTCCTCACAGTTCCACAGCTAAAGGCCCACCAAGATCAAGGAACTGTTTGCAGCTAGATGCCACGTGCTTCAAGGCAGTCACAATATATTTTGTGCACTGTCTCTCACACAGTAGTTGGGATCACAAAGGGCTACTTTGGTAGAAATTATTTCTTTCCAGGAAGTACATTTGGTTACTTCTTCTGCAGTCTTATGATCTGGCCCAACTTTCACAATTTAGGACTTTTTTTTCTACTCCAGTCACCTTTTTCTCTTCCTTTCTTTAAACCTAAGATGATACAAGCCACCTAAGATGATTCAGTGCCACTTCTGACAGGAAGTAAGAAATTAGAACAGCTTGAAGGAAGTTATACCAGCTTAAGACTAAAACAAACTAGCTGTATGGAAGGTCCAAAGAGTACAGTTTGCAAGAAGGAAAGGAACTATGGAGATGAAGTTATTGTTTAACCTGCATCTCAGACTACACACAAGAGATTGATGGTGTACGAGTGGAAGCTGGAACACTTGGATTGCTGGCCTGAAAGAGTGTATTAGTACAGAAACCAGAACAGAGTACTTGGACTTTTTCTTCAAATTCCCCTGGAAATCCACTTCTCAGATGGCTTTTTTTGTTTGTTTGTTTCCTCTTCCCCCACCCCAACAAAGAAATGCTAAAATGAAGAGGAAGGGTGAAAGCCATGCTACAACAGTGGTTTTGTTGATGGATTTGTTAGAATGCTGCCTGCCTGCATCCCCACAATGAGAGGAGCAGGTAAAACTCCTCTCAGCTGCTCCAATATACAAGACAACACACAGGAGACAGGAGGAGATCAGGGAGACTACAAGAGCAATCAGCATTTTTAGAGTGCAACTCTCTGACATATTTCAAAGATACCTACAGGAGGGCAACACAAGGCACATCCTAAAAGGGCCTTTTTCTCTCTGAGGATCATACTGGCAGCCTGGGGAGACAGGTTCAGCTCAGAGCAACCATGTTTTGAGCTCAGAGCATCCATGTTTTCAGCAAATGGATCCCATGAAGGGCCCTGAAATCGTGACATGCACCCCAGTGTCATGTGCCAAAAAGAAAACAGACCATGGAAGGACCCAAAGATATCCACACCTCTGAGGATGTGCCTGAGGTGGAATGGGACAAAAGTCCCTTTCCTGCACAAAGGCAGGAGCAGCCATCACCACTGGAGCACTGAGCATTACCCCTCACAGCCACAACACCCACATCTGCACATGCTGTGCACAGCTGCACCCAAGGGCAGGAATTTTAAACTTGAACTTCAGTTTGCATAAAAACCTGATCAGTACAAGCAGCATCAGGTACTTTTAACCCATCCATTCCCAAAGAGCATCATGTGCCTTAACCTCAGATGGGAAGAACTGATCACTGACTTCTGTGCCACATCAGTGAGCCCTGGCTGACAGTCCCAGTTCTGCCAACACCAAGGGGAATGGTCCCAGCCGTTCCCATCTCTGGGAACAGGGGTGCAAAGCAGCTCCTCCCAGGTGACAGCTCTGCAAGTGCATAAAAAGAGTCACACACTGAACTATTTTCTCCATAAGAGCAAGCCCTCAGCATCAAGCAGAACATGCTGACATTGTCCCCAATTCCTATACAAGCCAAGACATCAGGCTGAGAAAATTAGTTCAGCTCACTGCCAAGTATAGAAAAACATTCTTTGACAAAATACAGTTCTGGCACACAGTGTTATTTTGTCTTCTCATAGAGGTAAAAAGCCAACAGTAGGCATTCTTGTACCTGCCAGAGGGCTAATGGCTGACTATGCTTTTAAGAAATATGGCTGATTTTTAGTTGTCTGGTTTCAGTCTGCGTCTTGCACATCCTCACCAAGCTTGGTCAGTTCCTTTACAAAGTCTATTTGCTTCTGTTATCTGCGGTTGACAGGATGAACTGTAAAACCAGAACACTTTGAGGGTGGAGCTCTGGATCATTTCTGTATTTTTCAACCGAGAAAAGTTTATTTCAGCTCTAAGTTGTTCTGTACACTCTTAAGCATATAAGGAAATTGGACCATAGCAACCAGCTTTTGAAATTACAAAACTTCCCACACTAAGGAAGTGAGACAGGTGCACAAAAGGGAAAAATAAGGAAAGAAGCCATACTGCAGCTCACATTTATAAGACAAAACACTAGTCAGCAAACTGGTGAAATTCATGTATTGGAATCGAAGCTGAGAGAAAAGGTCTCCCTACAGAGACCTGGAAAAGGATACTAAAACAATTCTTTGACCTCTCAAGCAAAGAGAGCTAGCATCAGTTTTCAATCCAGTGCAAGCAAGGCAGTCAGAAACACAATAAGCAAGGATATATTTTCACTTGTGGCAGTTATATTGGCCTTGTCACATATTTCTTCCAATATCCCCACGATGCACAGAAAAGCATGAACTAAAAGCCTCCCTTTTCCCTATTCTTTTTTTTCTGAGCAACATCCAGAGCACATAGTATTCCTCAAAAACCAGTAAAAGCATTCTTCCTGTCATGCTACAAGAGCATTTTCTCTTCAAGTTTGTTTTTGGCTTTCATCTCCAAATCAAAGAATGGTAGTTCTATCATCCCATTTAAAGATGCGGGTCCTGCCCCACAGGACTCAAAAAAGGCTAAAATATCACCTAGTGGTTTATTGTCCAGTCTTAGACTCCTGCTTTGGTATACAGCACAGCTGAGAAGAAATTCTGTTCTATGGTACAAGACAGGCAATCCAGAGTTAAACAGAACTGGTATTTAGACATATTCATTCAAATTCCCACCATACCTTCTGTTCTCTGTGCAGAGAGGAGCTTCGCTTCTCTGACTTACCCACAAAAAAATGCACAGGGAAGAGCAGCCTCCAAGCATCCAGTGGACACACACGCAAACTGTTCCACAAGGAGGAGTTTTTCCAGCCTTACCCTATAAAGCTGAGAGCAAGATCAGCACACCCACACTTAAGAGATATTGGAGCAGCAGACAGGAAGATGCTTCCTGCTTGGCCAGGTAATGTGTGCAGCACCGGGAAACTCCGGAAGCTATGAAGAAGGAGAAGGTGATTCAGTGAAAGGCATCCATAAGCCACTGGGCAAAGAGTAATTACAAGCAAAGAAAACAAACATTCTTCCGTCTGTGCCCGACACAGCCATTTCACCCAGCTACAATACCTGCTTTCACTTTGAAAAGGAAAAGCTTGGCTAACTGAACAGCTTTTATGGTTGTTCTTAGACACATACACATAAACATATCTCACACATAATTACCACGTAAAGTACACGCCTTACAGCCAATCCCAAGCAAGAGCCAGGTTTTGACACCTATTTATAAATCTTGCTCCTGAAGAAAGAACTCCTGGAGGCAATATCGGAATAAGAATCAAGTAATGCTCAGCAGGAGCAGATGCACCGTGACACACATACGGATGGAGCCAGCTATTCCCAACAATCATGAATTTTAAGCCCTCTGGATAACAAAAGCAGCAAGACCAGGGATTGCAGGCATGGGAGAGCTGTGGATTGGGGCATTTCCATGCACAGCAGAAAACAGAAGCGCTACTGCCCCTGAAGTCTCGTCCTGCTGGTGCTGTCTCCTCCTTTGAGCTCCCAGGTGCGTTCAAGAGCACCCAGAGGTGCCACCCATCTCCGATGTCCCTTCACTGCTACCCACTCCCCAGGCAGAAGTCCTTGCTTTGAAGGGGGCTGGATTAGAGACCACCTGACGTTCCCTCCAATCTGAATTACATGCCACGATCCCAAAGTTCAGCTTTGCTTTTAAGTACTTCACTTGCAAAAAGCCACGGTTTCGTACACACACGCGGGCGGAGGGGTTAAAAGACAAGCTCCCACCTCTCCATCCCTCCTTCACCAGCCACACAAAGCCCGAGGCTTCATCACCCCATCGCCCAGCATGGGTCCAGCTCCTCAATTCTTTGTGTCTGCCCAAAGCGCCCGCCCCTCCAGCCGAAGCCAGGACGGGGTGCTTGGCAAAAACTGCGGGCTGAGCCCCGATTCCATCCCAGCCTCTATGCCGGGACCCCAAACGCGCGGCCCCGAAGGGCTCCCCGCTCGCAGAGCCCGGGGCTGAGAACGACTCCCTTTGTTAAATCAATGAGCCGGGGAGGCAGGAGCGGGGAGGCAGGAGCGAGGAGACAGGAGGGGGAAGGTAGGCTCAGTACTCTCTTCTAAAAGAAAATTTCAAAAGAAGAGGGGAAGAGAAGGGCTGAAGAAGAAGAACGCACCCGTCCGCTCAACCCCTGCGCAAACTTCCCGGTTACAAAACGAGCGAGGAAATCCCCTTCCCCGGCGCGGCGAGACTCACCTTCCGCCCGCCGCAAGGTGCTGCCCGGCTCTCCCCCGGCTCCCCGCCCGGCCCCCGGATCGCCGTGACAGCCGGGAGCGGGCCCGCCAGCACCTCGCGGCCGCGGGGCTCGGGGACGGTTCTCGCACCCCCGACGGGATGGTCCCGCCGCCGCGGGCGCAGCGGGACACGGGCGGCGTGCCGCCGTGCCTCTGGCTCTGCGGAAGCTTCTCCTCCCTCCTTGCTCTCCCCTGCTTTTCCCCCGCCTTCCCTCCCCCACATCGACCCTTCGTCCGCCGGCGGCTGAATTTTCCGAAGGCTGCGCAAGAAAAGCCTAAGGGTTGGTTCCTCCCGTCGCCTCTCCTCTGTAGCCAAGTTTAGTTCCCTTCAAGTGATTCATCAGTCTCCAGCTTTAGCAGTCCAGAGTTACCCATTTATGATAACCAGCCAGTGTAAGGAAAAGGTGTCATGAAGCTTCTTTACCTCTCAAAAGAGCTAAATTTCTAAACAACGCAGAGACATTTGTGTCACGTTTACTAGAGGTGTATTGGGGATCTTTAACGTTTACACTACTCCTTGGGAGAATTGAGTTCTGTTTTAAGATTTAGTGAGTTAAAACATTCGTTGGTCTTGTAAGATGCACATTGAGAAAAAAAAAACCTGCACTTTGACAAAGAAACAGGAAAAAAATCAACAACGTTTTTGTACACTAACGTGCCTGCTTTTGTTGATAACTTCTTACTGTAAAAGCTTTCAGAAGTCTATAGTGAAAATGTTTGGTAAATTCACTGCAGTTTCAAATTGATGATTAGTTCCTTTACTAAAATAACTGAGATGTTGCTAGGATATGGCAGTTAAAAAGGAAGTCCAAATGTAGTACACATTCCTTTTTGTAAACAGGTTCTGTGTTTTTAATGCAAGGCAGGATTTCTTTTTGTTTTGCACAGGTGAAGGGTATAATTCTATTTTGTACAACTACATGGTTTACCTTGTAAAGAGTTCCATTTTACCTGTTACAATTCATCAATCTGGTAAGCTTGAATATTAAAAGTTTTATTTGAAAAATATATATATTGTAAACAGCCTTAACTGGTGCAGTAGTCAGAGTTTTAAAGGATTAAAAAAATATAAACCGTCCTGGAAGACATCTTCCAAATATGTTTTCAAAACAGTATTTATAGTCCTGTTTTAAATCAAGGAAAATTTTTGTTGTTTGTTTGTTTTGTTTATTTATTTAAGGAAAGGCCAGTCTAATTTCTGAAAAGGGGGAGGGGGGAAATGATGGGATCTAATGCTGTTAACTCTTCATGAACTTTGAGGTATTAAAAAGGGTTCCTGCAAAGAGAAGAAGTGCTAAATCCTCCTTTTGGATTCTGCTGTGGAATGCCAGTACCAGATAGTATAAAAAAGTGCTAATTAAAGAGAATCAGATGCGGCAAATTTTATTACATCATTTGAGAACAGACAAAGGCTTGATTTCATGTTGCACGAAGAACCAAAAAGCAGCTCTTCTGGTTGCACTTGGTTCAATACCCCTTCCTCCAGTTAAGGCATATTGAAATGAAGTATTACAAAATAACCTTTCTGTTAATCCTGTGCTTGGAGCCTGCTGCATAATGCCAGTGTATCAGCTACCCAGGGGCTGGGGGGTGGGGGGAAGCTGGAAGAGGAGAGGAGACAGAGTGGAAAGGGAGTTAAGAGTATGCAAAGTTAGAGTCTATTTCTGTGGTTCGTGGAAAATTATTTTGAACTTTTTAGCTGCAGAGAGGCTGACGTAATTTGCAGCCTTAGAGCTGGAGAGAGAGATTTGATTCTAAAATATTCAATTATCTCTGCACTGTTGTTTTCTAAAATGTTTTGACTTGCACACTTTGTATAATCTAAAATGCAGAATGCCTGAAAAGTCTTAAAGTTGCAAACTGATGTATGTGAAGCTCACAATTAAAGCTCTAATCTAGAGAAGAGAGTGAAAAGCAGCAGTTGCCAATTTGTCAGGTAGTTCTAAATAGCAGAAATTTAAAATAGAGCTCCTTTTGGCCAGCAGATTTCCTGGTGTGGAATGCCAGTCTAAAACATATGCCCTAGCTAAGTCCCATTTTAGTACTGAAGATTGGTTTTATGCTGCCTCTCTGCAGATGCACCTTCTTAACCCCTTATGGGAAAGTGAGAAGTCCTGTAGTCTTTGCCTATAATATTGATTTAGGCACAAGACCAATTCCATAGCATACTTTATTGCTCATACAAACGGGATTTTGCAAAATGAGTAACTAAAGCAAGGAGGCTAAATTGTTATGTAGGTCTCCAGTTGAATGAGTTTATGAGACAGCATAGTACCTGATACTGAATTAAATGGGAACTGCTAGACTGCAGGGTGATTTTGAAAATCAGATGAACCAGCTAGGTGCCTAAATACAGGTGCAGATGAGTAATTATTATTGTTGGTTTTTTTAAAATTGGCTACAAATGTTGTAGTTCATGGAAGTTGTATCCTAGCTTTACTTAAGGAATTGATTTTTTTGTCATAAAAAGACAGCATTTTACTTAAGATAATTATTTTAGGAATTATGAACTAGACAGTTCTGAAACTCCAGATGTTCCAAAGATCAGTGCTCAGGGAAATAAATGGAAAGTCAAGAAAGCTACCTATTATACTCAATTGTTTAAATGTGAACAATTTTAGACTATGGATTTTTAAGATTGTTAAAGTCATAACTTTTTTTTGTATGTATGTGTGTGTACATGCCTGTGTAAGTGTGTTTGTGTTTTATTTAAGTCTTTTCAGGATGCCATTGAATTAGAATATTTATTTGCAGCTCAGTTTTAGTTCTCAAATTTCTACTTTTCTTCATTTGGGCTTTTATCCCCTGGAATAGTTTAATTTAGAAGTGGACAGATTGCCAGAATAATGTCCAAGTCAGACTCCCACAGAAGCCAGTAGGCGTTGTTTCATTGACTTCAGTGGATCTGGGCACAAATGATATGTAACACTTACTCTAAATAATCTTCAAAGGAATCTTGATCTTCTGGCATGACAGGATGCAGCAGTGGCATATTATTTCTCAGTTATTTGTGATTTGTATGGATAGCAGTATTAAGGGAGGTCACCTATGGTATTATACACATTTTTAAAAGCAGGAAAAGAAATTGGCAGGCAAATTGACCAAACAAGCCATGTTTTATTAAAGATGGTATATCAGTGTTTCAGGTATCTGGTGACTAACTTTTCTGATAAAACACAAAATACCACACAAATTTATTTCTCAGTGAGAAGAAACTTATAAATACAGGATATGAGATGAAGCTTCACAGGCATGATTGCAATATTGTGAAGCTGTTTTTAGTAAACCTGAATCATCATTCTATCTTCTGAGCAATAATGTTAGAGTGTATAAACTATACTGTGCCAAAATTGAAAATAGGCTGGTGTGGGAAGCATTGGAGCTTAGATTAATTACCTGAGAGGACTCGTACTGTCCCTTTATTTCCCATTCTCCATCACAGGATTGTCAAGGTAAATGCAAACCTGATCAGTTCATGTCACTGAAGGGTGATTACTGCAAGGCTTCTCCCTTAAGTAGCAAAACCAGGGAGAATGGAAGAGCAACATGTGTGTGCTATCAAATCTCTGTTTTGCCTATCTGAAGTAATGACAAGAGTTCTTTTTGCCCTGTGGCTTGTTGTTTTAATTTGCTTCCAGCTTTATTCACATCTGTTCAAAGGGAGGGAAGAAGAGGCTCAATACTACTGTTTTGGTCACAGTGATGTACTGATTTAGTAGTAGACTGCTCTCAGTTTTTGTGTCCCTTCTGCAGGTAATAGTGGCTAGTCAAGGTGGAAAATCAAGCCTGCTGTCTTTAATGAGGTAGGATTTGCCTTCATGTGAAAAAAAATTATTCCCACCAGCCTATTAGCAATTCACATGAATTATTTTCACACTCCAACATCCTTGCTTAAATCTTACTTATACTTCGCATTGTAATTGACAGACAGAATATACATGAATCTAAAAACAGGAAAAAATTATGTTAGAGGGGAAATTGTATTAAAGTAGTACAGATTTTACTCAGAGTTTGATTTCACTGTAGGACTTCTTTGGTTCACCAAAAAGCGCTATAGCGGCTGGTATAACTTAGATATATTTCAGACATACTGTTTAATAATCAGAAAAGGTTTCTGAATGTTCACATGAGAATGGCAATCTGTTTCTGCTTTTGGATATAGTACATATGAAAACCTTTTCTTCATTTTGCCATTTAATCCAAGATTGATCCTCAAGAAAATGTCAGTAATTGATCTTGTAACTTTAGGATCAATAAAATAAGTTTTAAAGCACAGCATATCCTATAAGAAAAGCCTAATGCTCTTCATTTCATATTCTTTATTGTCTTAGGCGGATGTCTAATAGTACAATTGAAACCAGTATTTCATTACCATTTTCGTTACAAAAACTTGCTTTTCAGAGACTTACAACTGGTGCAAGTGGAACCATGGTATAAAATTCCAGGTTTTACTGTGAAGTTGAGTCTGTTTCCATAAGTCAGGTATTTCTCAGTTACAAGATGTTCAAATATTTTAGATAAATACTGCTGTTAAAAATCTGTTCATTTCATGTGATAGCACTCTACACATGTGCTAGAATTACATCTCCTTAATACAAGCACATATTTCCAATTAAAATACATAAGGGCAAGATTCAAATTTGTCATGATCACTGTCCAGTTTTTAGATTTCTTAATTATCTCTCAGTAGTTGACTGTATGGGACTAGGGCTTGGTATATATTCCAGAATCAGCAACAGCTCATCTATTAACAGTTTAGCAGAGAACGGATGGACTTCAGAAAATCCACAGGCTAATGGAGTGCTGGGGGAAAAGCTTCAATCACCTGTTGCAACCATTCAGCATGCAGTGTTTCCTTGCCCCAAAGGAGACACTGCCCAAACAAAATAACTAGAAGAAATCTGAGATTTTAAGTTGAGTGCATTATGTTCTCATTTTTACAATACCAGTTCTGAAATTCTTTCCCGCACAACTTTTGAAGAGTGAAATCCTCAAATTGGTCTTCTGAAATTATGATTCAAGTAACTGCCTCTCTTTCTGTGGGCCAGGTGTGCTGAGTACTTCCTAGCCAATGTTCAGGCACCATGGTGAAGTTCAGTTAAATTTTATGGCTATGTCTCCCTGATGTCAGCCTAGATAGTCTGTAATTGAAGCTCAAGTCATCTAAGAAACCATAAGACTCTCTGAGGTGTATTTTCTTTACAGAAGAAAGTCCTGCTTGTCCTGTTTCATTCCTTTTTCAGACCCAAATGCCTTAAACTTCAGTGAATTGACCTTGAGGCAGGAGTGGAGATGACATCGCAGTTTACCACTACTTTGGTTGTGGAATTTTAGATATTTGGAAGACCTCCTTAAGCTTTGTGGAAGGAAAACTTCTAGATACTGACTCATCACCAGAACACAGAAAAGTCAAGTACATAGCAATACAACATAGCAGAAGTTCCAAAAGTTTCATTTACGGATTACTTCTGGCATGGGTCTGTCTGATGGGGAAGTTCATTTCATGGTCTTTGCAAATTAATAATTTGTTTCACTTCAGCAGGTAGGATTTAAACACCTACTAAATACCTCAAGCATCCTTACCAGTTTGTCTCCTCTGTGGCCGTTGTTAGCAGAGGATAAAGTGAAGTGTGGGAGGAGAGAAAGCTTATCATGATCCCCTTAATGGGTTCAGAGGACTAAACGTTCCAAAACATTCATTGGTTTTATATTAAGATTTGAGAATGGAATACCTATAATATCTAAAAGGATTATTTTCTAGGGTTTATATTTTTGGAAACCTAATACTTAGGTTTAGAGAAGGTTCTTTCAGAATTTGCTTTTTCTCCCAGGTTCTAATTTTAAATGAAAACTCATCTCACAAAAATACTCAGTGAAATCTCCAGGCATTTAAATTATTAAATTTAGGGAGATTAAGTAGAGCTGTCCTACAAATTACTGACTGCCACCAGTTTCTGTAGAGGTCATATAAGGAATTTGACACATGGTGCAGATTAGGCTTTATTTGCCAATGTTCAAATTCTGGCATTTCCTCACAAATGAAGGAGGGAACAGCACAAAGTTGTGCTAGAAAAAAGAAAGTTCCAGGCAATCAGTCAGTCGTGGATTTTGGGTGAGGTATGTACAATCTCAAGATCTATGCAGCTGCCATCCATTCACAATTAAAATGCGTGCGCACACCAAGGGATTGTCAGTGGTGGATCTGAGTAGAAGCTGATCTTGCTTTTTAGTCCAATGGCTCCTAGAAACATGGAAAAGTCCTACCAAAAGAAGATCATACTTTCACTGGAAAGGAAAGGGCCACTGAGAAATTTCTATTTCTTTTCGTTTTGGAATATTTACCATTTCCTGAATTATACAGAAGCTACTGGTATATGCAGATTGACTAAATTAGACTCCTAGGAAAATAGGAAATGGAAATGTAAGTGTTGAAAACTACTTAGTCTGTCCAAAACCTTTTGATGTGTAATCAAAAATTATGGTAATTCTAGTAGCATATCCTCCTGACCTGGGTGTTCAAAACTACTAGAATTGAAAAAATTACTACCACCAAAACAGGACTGGAAGACTGAAAAAAAATTTCTGCTTTCTGATTCATCTTTTGCTCTAAATCAAAAAGAAAGAAATTCTGATACAGCTCTTTGTGAAACTGTTGCTTAGAAATATGGTTTGTTGTACTGAATGGAACATAAGGGTGCTTCTCTCTACAAACTGGGAGATTATAGCTGCACAGAAATGCATTTGGCTAGCACAGAGACTTCCTTATCAGTAAAGTTCTTGGAGAGTTACCAGAAATACATTGAAAGGCACCATTTCCATCCAGGTTTACCTGAACCATTGTTTGCTGCACTGAGCTTCATGTTCCTCTAAGCAATGGAGCTTGTCTTGTCAGTGGGAACAAGCATCTGTCTCTTGTGACACACTAATCCAGGACCTGGGTATGTGCAGGCAAGTTCTGGCCCCCTGGGAGCCGGTGTGTGTGCTGAGAGCGGGTGAGGTAGAATGTGCACGGCCCAGGTGGAACGCTGTGCTGTGTTACAGCAATCAGGAGAGCAGATTGCTGTCACAATGCCAAGTTACACACTGGTCATGCACTGGTTCTGGGGTGCAGCAGGAGCTTGGCTGCATTTGGGGAGCTGCTTCTGGGTAATTTCTGCTCAAGTCAAGTGGAATGGGAAGAGCAATAAATGTCTTTATTGCTATCCCCTCATTCCCCCTCCAACAAAACAAAAGTGATCCAATTGCAGACCTTCACAACAGAGGTGTTGTGTCTTGGGCCCAATCTTTATCCTCTGCTCCCTCTAGCAACTTCTCCAAAGCAGCAGCTCAGGAATGCCAAGTGCACACTGTCTGTTGCCTCTTTGCTTAGGGGGAGAGCCTGTAAATGGTGTTATGAATTACTCAATCAGCTGGTGGGGCAATAAATAAAAACGAGCAACAAACAATATTTGGCACATTACAAGAGCTATGAGCTGCTCTGGGCAGTCCTTCACTGAAGGGCTGTGGCAATTCTTATCTGCTTAAGGTCTGCAAGATTCAGAGGTCCGAGAGTGAGAATCGCTGTTGGAAGTTTTCCTGGATGAATTTATCTCAAAAGTCAAAAAGCAACTATTCCTGTGTTTCAGTAAATTCATCTTAGCACCCAAGCATGAAAAGGAAAAAAGCATAAACAGGGCAGAACTGTTGATTCATTCATGGTTTATTAATTTTTCATCAAGGGCAGCAAAAACACGAACATTAGTGTTAACATCTCAGATTCAGAGAATTGTTTCATTGTAAGAGGTTTTGAAGCTGACTGATAAGGAAGCAGCAGAAAGTACACCAAAAGAAAATTGGTCTTTCACAATGCTACTGTCAGACCATTCATAATGTTAGCAAAGGCTAACAAGAACATGGATTTCAACTTCCCTTATACATGCAGCTGGAAATGCTGCAAATCTCCAGATGATATTCAAAAACTTCTATACATGACTAGACTAGACTTGCAGTCCAGTACCTTCTGTGTTCATAACTACATGTTGGGACTTTTGATTTGTGTGTGTGCCTGTGTGTGTGTAAAATGTGTATGCGGGCTGTGGACAGATGGCCATCTTCATCTTCCCTACTGCTACTGCAGGGCCAAGCTCTTCCATTCTATTCAGCACAGCAGCAGAACATCAGAGCACCCCTACTCAGCTGCTAAATTTCAGCAGAAATGCAGGCACTGCCAGCATCATGGGGGGCCCCAGTGGAACCTGCATGTCCGTGGACAGAAAGATATCACCACAAATATTCTCAGGAAAAAAAGCAGGATACTGTTCAGATCTTCAGTTTCTCACTTTATACTGCAGGCCCCTGAGATCCTCAGCAGCAGAGAGCCTCAGTGCACCCAAGGGTGCAGCACACCAGGTCAGGTGCCAAAAGAAATGCCTTTCTTTCCTGGAGGAGGAATCACAGTCACAAGAACACACAGAAGAGACACCAAAGCACTGGTCTCCCTCACTTACAGAGTTACATAGCTTGAGAGAGAGAGAGGGCCAGGGTGCTATCCTGTGATCCCCAGCCCCTATGCCTGATGCACTTTGGTACATGGGGAAGCAGGGTGAGCAGAATGACAGTCACATTTAACCAGTTAAATACTGATGGACCAGCCAAGGGGCTGATAGGGAGTTAAAACACACAGGCAACCTAATCCTCATCCTGCCCTCTCCTGGGAACATACCTGGAGAACTTCCATAGATAGGGATTTTGTATATCCCTATGAGAGTGAAGTTTTAGTTGCATCAAGTGGAAAGAACTTCCCTGTTTAAAGTGAAAAATCAGGGTATTTTGCCCCTAGAATGTCAGGGTATTTCCCTCTACAACTCCCTCAAAAGTGGCTGTAGCCAGGTGGGGGTCGGCCTCTTTCTCCAGGCAGCAACTGACAGAATAAGAGGACACAGTCTTAAGCTGCACCAAGGGAAATATAGGTTAGATATTAGGAAAAAGTTCTTTATGGAAAGAGTGATAAAGTACTGGAATTGTCTGCCCAGAGTGGTGGTGGAGTCACCATCCCTGGATGTGTTTAAAGAAAGACTGGATGTGGCACTCAGTGCCATGGTTTATTTGAAATGTTAGGGCTGGGTTGGGCTCAATGATCGTGAAGGTCTCTTCCAACCTAGTGATTCTGTGTGATTCTGTGAAAATGATCACCTTGTTACAGTAATATAGAAGCCCAAAAAAAATTTCCAGGAAAGGTAACGCAAATAGAGACATCTAGCTAAAACCCACGTAAACAGACTAGAAGTTAATTTCTTAAAATTTCACACCTCTTCTTTCTTTTGGAACAGTCACATCATTTTGTTCTTTGCATTTTCAGCTCCTGGTCTCAGGAAAGATAGAAGCTGGTAGGAGGCAGACACTGATAAAGGCTGTACTGGCAAAGTGTCAGGTAAAGGAAACCATTTTTACATTTCTGCTCTGACAAGAGAGGACAATATATTCTAGCCTGAAAACTTAGATGGCAGAAGCAGCAGTGATTAATTGCTCTAATTAGGGCTCCAAATAGGAAAGAGTGAGTTTCCTGAGCTATTGCATGCTAAATTTCCTCACTTCTATGAATAACTGTATTGCTCAGAGGAGATGGGCATCAGAGTGCATCACCAGAACAAATATTTACCCACTTCAACCTAGAAATACCACTACAACCTCAACACAAATAACTAATGCAAAAAGACAACAGGACATTTTTGGCACCTGGGAGGCAGCATAACAGTCTGGTTCATCTGCTTCCCTGAAGAGGTTGTACGTCAGAGAATCACAGGATCATGGAATGGCCTGGTTTGGAAGGGACCTTAAAGACCAAATAGTTCCAACACCCCTGCCATGGACAGGGAGAATTTTCACTAGACCAGGATGCTCAGAGCTCCATCCAACCTGGCCTTGAAAACTTGGAGGGATGGGCAGTCACAGCTTCTCTGTTTTAGTGCTTCACCACCCTTACAGTAAAGATGTTTTTCCTTGCATCTAATCTAAACCTACTCTCTTTCAGTTTGAAGTAATTTCTCCTTGCTCTGTCATTACATGCTCTTGGAAATATCTCTCCCCTTCTTTCTTGTAGGCTCCCTTCAGTTACTGAAAGACCAAAATAGATCACCCTGAAGCTGCCTTTTCTCCAGGCTGAAAAATCACAATTCTCTCAGCCTTTGCTCATAGGAAGAGATGCTTCATCCCTCTGATCATCTGGGTGGCCTCCTCTGGATTCACTCCAATAGGTCAATGTCCTTCCTTTGCTGGGACCCCAGAGCTGGATGCTGTGTTCATGTACTTAAATGCTTGCATGAAAATGGGTGAGCCTGCTGGTCTACCACACCACCACTTGCTGGTTTCAGTGAACTACAAATTTCTGCTGGCCACCAGAGCATTAACAGGAGATTTTTCAGTAACAAGGCTGGTATCTTAATCCTTTAGTGTTCTTCACTGACATTTATACCCTTCCACCTCCACCTGCCTTTCAGCCACAGTGGATAAATGTTAGGTCCTGATTCAGGTCCTCTTTGATGTGGACAAATTGAAATAAAATCACTACAGTCAATAGAATTACACAAAAAAAAACCAAACCAAAACAAAAAAACCAACCCTACCTCATATCACCAGAAGGAGAAAAGATCACATAAAGTGCTGACTGTCAGCTTTGCAAAATGCATTATGGGAAAATCTGAGTACATTTCTTCCAAAAAAAAAGCTGGAAATTGTTTAGGAAAAAAACCCCACAACATTATTGTTGGAATACATCCTACACAGCCCGGGAGTCAGCCAACTTTAGCAACACTCTTCTGTCATATGCAGGAAAAAGCTTTTGCTTCAGCTGAGTCCAGCTGCTTCTTATTGACAATCAGATGTACTGGCACAGAGAGCATCTAATCTGGACTGTGGCCATCTACAAGTAGCTAGAAGCACACAGATAATAATGGTTCATCATTGCACACTGATTTATATGAGGCGGGCAGTGACATGCATATGTCCATTATTTTTCTTTCAGTCTTTGTTTGAACTCCTCACTTGCCCAACTAATAAAACACACTGATAGAGGCTACCAGGAAAGGAGGAGCTTAGCATAGGTGCATGCCAGCAGCACTTCACATTCAGTAAGTACAGGGTTCCTTTCACTGCCTGAGCCTGTCAGAGGAGTTTCTACAGTGCTACATCACTACATAGCCCACCATCAGGGCTGCAGAGGGGTGCAGGCTGGTCTGAGAAATGTTCCTACTGGTGAAGCAAAGCAGAGCAGAAATACGCAAAGCAAGCCTCGCTGCTGATTGTACCCTCTCATTTGTATGCCTAACACTCTCCCAGTAATGAATCATCAGCCCAAGTTCTGCTCAGCTCATCATGGCTAGAAATGCTGCAATAGCACCAAACTGGGTGGGAGACACAGATTCATCTCCAAATGACCAAACAGAGGAGATAGTGGATGGCTGTGAAGCTGGCAAAATTATACCTTGCTGATGTTGAAAGAGTCATCACATACAGGTATCCATAGCAGAGTTGAATAGAGGAGACACACAACATGACCAGGAATCTGCTGTGAAATGTGAATCAGTGGTGAAGCAAATGTTATTCCCCTCTAGTCTGAGTACTCTAGAGTACAGCAAAATTACACAGCTATGTCCACGTTTCCTTTAGTGAGGAAAAATTTTCATGTCAAGACAGGAGAAAGCAAAGAATGCCATGAGGAAAGAGCGCTCCATCCCTTTCCAATCATCCAGACAATCTAGGGAAAAAAACCCCAATGTTTTAGAGACAAAATGCTTCATACATTCCCAACTAGAAAGGCATACTCTGTTCCAGGTGTCTGCAGCCCTTACCTTAAGATGGTGCCTGAAAATTGCACCCTGGTGAACAACAACAAGGAACTACCTGTTCCACAGACACCTGAGACCACCTATGAACTTTTTCCTAGTGATCCCATCTCTGGAAAAAGATGCACCTGTGCCTGCCAAGAGAAAAGTTTACATGTGAAGATAACAGAGCAACATAGTAGGGGTTTTTTTCAAGATTTTATGATGAGAGAGTGAGGGAGTTTTTTGTTAACAGCTCAGTTTTGGTTACAGAGATTTATGCATGAGCTTAGCCAAGTGGAACAAAGCAGAGGGCTGGAAGAACTGGAGGGACATGCCAGCTCTCAGGTACTGCCTTTAGCCAAAGTTGAACTCATGCAAAATTCACACTGTGTTGGTGCCCGTCAGGGGAATAGCAACAGGTGAACAAATCCCAAATGCAGAGGAAATTAAAGATGCACTGATGCCATATATAATAAAGGGGAGATGTGTCTAAGTACAATTTCAAAATTAAAAATCTAAAATCAATTTCGTAACGTGACATTTCGACATGGAGCCATTTCTCTCCAGTGTCAGTGGTCTCTCAGTTCCTAGAGGATCTTAGTACCTTCTTGTTTTAGAGGACTACATCAGGCCTTTGAAAGCTTTGCCATCAAGGAAATTTAGGATCCTCTATAAAGGCCATCCTGAAGGAACATGGATAGTATGGTTTCCTGTTTTTTCATGATCCACTTACAGAATAGCAGTAAGAGGAACAATGGCAGGATCACATATGCCATCTTCACAATGAAACATTAGATATGGATAAAGGGATGATTAAATGAAGATAGCAAAACAGGAAAGGAACTTGAAAAGGTGGATTTTTAGGAGAGCAGTGGTAACACAGAGGTCAGAACAGCTTTATTCTATAAAATACACAGACTGGCCATGCATCTCAGTTAATGACTGGAGAAGTATTTCCTTCCTCATGGATTGCCCATATTGTTCCTCAGACTATGTCTGCTCTTTTTCCTCTATCTCAGTTCCACAAATTGCTGCCTTTGCCATTTTTGCTGCCTGGCAGTATTGTGGAAGGAGGTAGCAGCTCTCCATACCATTACAACCAGGACAGATAGTGCCCAATGGCCAATAGCCCTGCACAAACACATCAGCTCCAGGAATTAAGAGGCTTCCTTTTCCTGCTATATTGTTGCTAGGAAGCTCCTGAGGTTCCCCTGGATACCATGCAAGGGATAATAAAATGCTGTCATCTGTCTGAACAGAACAGTAATTGCTACCAACAGTTTCTCTTGTGTTCTCTCTTCGTTTGTTTTTTTTTTTTGCTTTACCCCTCATTTGTCCCCAAAACCAAGGTATTGCCTAGGGTTGGTTTGGCACAGGCAAGAGAGCAATAAAACCATATACATTCAGCCTTGCTTATTGTGCAGACACTGAAGCAACACTGAAGCTGCTGTGTGTGTCAGAAGCTTGGTCCAAACATGCTGGGAGAGGCAGGGATGTGTTCAAGGCTGTGACCTAATGCTTATGTCGAGCCCAGGTCCTCATTACATGACATGAAATAACAACCATGCACTTCCAGGGTGCATCCACAGCACATCCTTGCCTCTTAGTCACTCTCCTTGCTTGCCTGAGGTATCTGCTTATGTGCGCCTCAAAATGCATGTAGCAAATTAGATTTTGAGTTGATGCCAAAGAAATAAATACCTTCCTGTAAACCACTGTGACCCATGTGTTGCCTGTGAGGAGGCAGGCTGGGGAACAGCAGGTCTGAAGCCAAAGAAGAAAAGTCAGATTAGCTGGAATTATGAAGTAAAGCCAGAAAGAGAGAAGTGCTCCAAGTACAGCTGTGATACTTCTGCCAGTAAAATTTGAAGAAGATGGTTTCATCTGCTGGATTTCCAAATGAGCCAAGATTCAAACATGCAGCATCACTGAAGTCTTGTTCATGTGACTTTCAGCTTCCTGTTAATCTCATTGTTTTTCTATATCCCCAATACTTAATTTTCAAACCACAGCACAGATCCTATCTGCAGAATCTGCACAATGGAAAAAAAAATTCCCAACCAGAACCGCAGGTATAGACATTGTATCAGATCTAGCTGTGAGACCAGGTAACAACCATGATTCATCATGTCAGCTTAAGCAATAATAATTTTAAAAACTGTGCCCAAGGCTCTCAGTGGCCTAGCACATCTCAGGTATAATAAAATCTCAACAATATTAAAATAATTCTACTAGCCAGCTCCAAAACCTCCTGAATAATCACCCATTGTTACTGGGGCCACCTATAGCCCTTTCATTAAGGCAGATAAGACCATATCTGGCCTTTCAGTGAGAGGAATACTGCTTATTCTCAGCAGGTACTGCTACTGGAATCCCCAGTGAAAATTAATTTCCTGGCTCCCTTCCAGGAAAAGTGAACCTTGGAGTCCCCAAGATCAGCCAGAGGATAGGTGGGGACCAAGGTGGTGCAGTCTTTCATTCAATGCATTCTTCTAAATCAGGGCAGAGATGCTGAGTGACTGATATTTGAGCATTTTATTTCTTCAGCTTTTCATATGCTTTTCCTTCACCTGTGAGAGGAGTTTCTGTGTTTCTCTTTTTGCAGCAACTTGCCCTGCAGAAGAATGACATCAGTCCCCACCTTGGGATAGCACCAGCACAGAGAGCCCAGACCCTGGAGCAGAAGGGGATATAGCACAGAAGGTAATTTGCCCAGCTTCTGTCTATTAACTGCTGGCCACAGCACCACTAAGCTCCCACTGGTGCTCCAGAGGTGCAGGCTGGTTTTTCAAGTGCAGAAGGAAGGGAGTACCAGGTCAGAGATCCTAGCCAGTCCTGAGCTGATGGTGTCTCTCAGCCATAAAAAGCGGCTGCTGCAGCAAGATCACATTGCAGCCAAGCTCAGCAGGGTGTGTGGGGTGATATCCTTCCTCCTCAGGGCCACCAGGCAGACAGCAGCTCTGAGCTCAACAGGAGACATCCACCTGCTGCACTCAGAACTGCCTTAGTCTCTGGCAGTGCATTCACCAGATGAAAGACCCAGAGCAGCAACTCAGATAAATTGCCCAAATTCAGCTCAACAGTTATTCAAAAGCCAAGGGAGATACTGGGAGCAGGTCTTGACTCCCTCAAAGGCAGAGAGGCTCTGCAGGAAGACAAAACAAATTACAGGGCTGGGCAATCACCAACTGTGTGACATTTAACAAGCGAAGGTGCTGATTCTGCACATGGGACAGGGAAACCCTGGATGTTTGGACAGATTAGGGAAAAAGAGGCTGGAGACCAGTGTCATGGAAAGGGTCCTGGGGGTCCTGGTCGATGGCAATCTGAATATGAGTGAGCAGGTGCCCTGGCAGCCAGGAAGGCCACCCATGTCCTGGGGTGCATCAGGCACAGTATCACCAGCTGGACAAAGGAGGAGTTGTCCTGCTCTGCTGTAACCCAGCACCAGCTCATTCTTCTTCCCTCCAGACAGCTTCTGGACAGAACATTTGTTCTCACCATAAGCCATACATACCCACAAATGTAAACCAAGCAAGAACACCAGACACAGCAGGATGAGATGGCTTATTTTGTCACCACAGGTGCCCTGTGATGCTTATAGGGCCCATTCTTGCTAGATTCTGGCCCTTTAAGTTGTGATCACCACATTCACACCACTCTTAATCAGGTAGGGGATGGATTAGCTCTGCCTCTTCCTAGGGCACCACAAGCAACAATGCAATATCCCATGCTTTGCAAAACACTCAGGCCCAGCAAAGCCTGGCTTTTCACAGTCCACAAGTCGGACTGCAAAGGATTATCTTAATAGAGGGCCATGAAACCCCCATCCTTTTTGTCCCTCTTGTACCCACCCTTTGTGGATAAAATAACTCAAAAATGCAAAACCAAATATTAAACCTGATGGTCATGCTCTTCCTAAAAGATATGATCCTGGCAGTGGTGAATTACCTGATACAGCCTACCTCCTCTTCTCTTCACAGACTTTTAAAGAACAAAAAGCTAATGTCAGTTCATCCATCTCTTCCTCAAACACCAGCTTCAAGGTTGTGATGAAAGAAAAAAACTAAAGTTAAAAAAACCCTAATAATAAAAAGATCTGTACAATTAAATTATTTGTTTATACTTCCCCACAGACCACCATTGACAAAAATGGCTTCTAAGAATACAACACCAAGAATTCCCTGCAGAGAAGAAAACCTACCACTTGTAAATGTTATTAACACTCATGTCAGGACTGCTCTGATCTTCTGTCTTCCTTTGTCACCCTCAGCCTTATACATCAACTCCCATCCTATTTGCTCAGCTAGGCACATCCTTTATCTGTATTTCTGAGATGATGCCACCTCACAAGGCCAGGAATAATCAGTAGTACATACACAGCATAACCTAACTCAAGCATGTGAACTGGAAGCATGTACTCTGCAGTCATTAGACAGAGAAAAAGGCTCTTTCAAAGCACAAAGCAAGGCAGGAACCTAATTTAGCTGCACTGAATTGCCCTCTAGAGAAGAACAAGGTGTTTGACTATAAATCAGGAAGATAATCTCTCTAGATAGCTGAGGATTTACCAAGTATACCCAAAATGATGTGGCAGGCAAGCTCACAGGCACAGGGGTTCAGAAATGGAGACTGGCTGTGCTGCACAAGGCCAATGGGGAGCTCAGCCATGGTTTGGAGCACACCACTGCTCAAAAGTAACTGTGGTTCTCCCAGAAATCAAGAGGGGAGGACCACTTGCAGCCCTCGATGCCCCTGTCCCCTGGGATGGCCAGCAGGTGCCCAAACATGGACAAGTCCCTTAGAATTTTCGTTTTCCTGTACTCCAGCTCAGGGGAGGTCTGTGCTGCAGCACGTGCCATCACACAGTGCCTGGAGATAAGCCCTACCAGCAGGCAAAGCACAGCCCTGCTCCTGCTCAGTGCCTGCTCAGAGGGTGGTTTCCATTACTGCCTGACCCCCGCAGGCAGGGAAGTGGAGTAATTCAGCTGCTTGGCTAAAAATAGAAGGAGAGACTTCCCTTTCTCTCTTTGGCCTGTTCAGTGAAAAGCTCTCCACACTGATTCAAGCCACTTTAACTGTCGTCTGCCTCTTTCCTTCACTAGTCTTTCGCAGATCTGATATTCTCTGCCCCTACATTTCATACCCAGTCTTCCTACCTCTTCTCTGCCTTGCCACTTCAGTCTTCTGCTTTTGCAGCTGCATCCTACCCCTGCAAGTTCCCTTTTCCCATCCCTATTTGTACTCTCATGTTAAGGGCATCACAGATGCACATAAAAGTTATATGAAACCATCATTTTGGGTACAGCCACATTGCTGCCATGCCCTCTGATGGGGACAGCTGGCAAGAGTCAACATCTGCTGCAGGCATCTGGGCTGGTGGACTCAAAGTTCTGCAAAACCAGAGAGTAAACAAAGTGCCAAGAAACATGATCACAGCACCCATCCTCCTGTGACAGCACAACAGCATCAGGTTAGGAGCTGTGGAGATGGACTGAGGCATGCAACAACTTGGAGCAAACTGAGACTCAGATTGTACAGTACCTGTATATGAACTATCTTTGCTTAAATTCTTGCATTTGCTCCACATTAAAATTAATCCAAATGAGATCATAATCTGGCTTTACTTTCCACGTGTCCCACGTGCTATTACATAATCCCTTCCACAAGTATTTAATTGCCCTTGTAAATACAGTGTCTGTGATACTAGAAAACTCCAGTGGTGTACCCTGCAAAAATCCTTTGGCCAGCATCCACTGCTCCATGAAAAGACACAAAAGTCTTGGGCATTGGGTTATTACCAAGTAAGCTGCTTATGGGTTGTTTCTTTCCAGCCTCCAATGAAGCTGAAGGATAATCTCTGCCTAAAAGCATAGGACTGAATGTGCTGATCGCTTTCTTGTAATTCCTTTTTGTAATTAAAGAAGAATACTGGTTTTGATCCTGATTACAAAAGCCGTGGGCTAGATGCTAATAAACAGTTGGGAAAGAAGTCATCAGAACAGTACATGCCCTTCTCACCAGCTTTGGCACAAAGGAGTCATAATGGAATTTCACTGGAGTGCCAAACATTAAGACTTGTAGGTAGAAAGATAACTTCACAAATCATTATTCTGGTCTCAGAGCTGCCACATCACATTTATGTAAGATATGGACTACTGACCACTTTTGTGGAAAGTAGTCCACACTTCTAATGTTTTTCAAAACACAATATTGTCAGAACTGGGTTATACAAACAAACAAACCAACCAACCAACCAACCAACCAACCCAATAAAGGCACATTTATTATAGTAACATTGGCAGAATGGAATTATTCTACTGAAAATATAGATCATTACAAATTTCTTTTAGGCAAACATGGCAGAATCTGTCCCACTCCTTTGCAAAAATTCCAGTGAAAAACAGTATTTGTATTAGGTGAAGCAAAGTATCCCTGGTGCAGAAGATGCATAACTACATAGAAAATGTATCTCCCAAAGGAAAAAATAGCCTTTGACTTCTCATTAGGTAATTGTAGCTACTGTCATGAGGCATGAGTTATCTACCCAGTGACTAAATGTCATTCATCCTTCCCAAAGGTAGCCTAAAGGTTTATCACCTCTCAGGAGAGAAATAAAGGCTATTCCTGTGTGGTCTGTATTGCTGATGCCCTAACACAATTTGCTGGAGTTTCCCATACAAACTCTCCCTCATATCTAATGACCACACACAGGTTGGTGCCTGGGCTCATGCTAAACACATAACTGTGCAACAGATTTTTACTGATTTTGGAAGGCAAAGGGTTTTCTGACAGAGGAGCTGTTGACTGGCTTACTTTTAGTTCTTGTGAGAATGAAGGTAAATGAAAGTAAGAACTGAATTTGGTGTCCAAATGCTTTGTGTTGTTTCAGAAAAGGTGCAGTGCTGACAGCAACAAAATCTGGTACAGCACATTCACAGTGATAGTGGCAGTCACAGACCGTCTCCAGCCCTTGTTTTATCATTTTTCTCTAATGCACTGTGTCCTTTGCATCACATGGGACAGCCTGGGCAGCACAGGAAACTAGTCAGACTGGAAAGGAGTAATGTCCTCTTCCAACTGGAAAATAGGTAAAATCCAACCAAGGCTTCTCTTGAGCCACCAGAGCTTTAGCAAGAGATCAGGTACCAGGTGTCTGGGGAGACAAGTCTCTTCAGCTAGAAGAGAACTACTGCATTAGAGCTGAGACAACAGACAATCCCAGCCAAGGCAAAGGAGACAGGAACATGTTGGTAATGTGACAAGGGTGTTTTATAAGATGAACACCTAGAGCCACCTCACAGCACAATCCACAAAACCCTCACTTCTTCAGTGGGTGAAAGACAGAATTCTGCTTTGGGAAAGTTGTCAAATGTTCCTCCCAAGCTCTTACTTTAACAACTGAAAGCCTGAGTAAAAGATTAAATTGAAGAAGGGTAGTTAATCAACACGAAACTTTTCTTTAGTTGAAACCAAATAAACCAACATGTTTTGGGAACTTGCAATATCATACCTCCTATATAAAAAAAGTATTTTTACTGACATCCTTAAAAATACTAGGACTTTGTCATGAGGTCAAATGGTTTTTTTTATTTAGTTTAAAATTCAGGAATCACACAGATACAGCTTTTGCACTTAAAGTTTCTAGTATTTGGGGTGTACATGAATATTTGAAAAGATTCTTAAATCCCTTTCCCTATTTTCTTTCTGCCCCCAACCTTCCACTCCCCAAGAAAATAACAATAATAATAATAATAATAATAATAATAATAATAATAATAGTAATAAAGAGGCCCACTATGATTTTTGCATTTCTCTCATGATATTGAGATGCTGCTTTAACAATATTTTTTGCATGGAAAACTTTCAAAAATTTTTTGCTACCACTAAAGTTACATTTCTTGATAGTAATCTAAGCTATTAAAATAGATTTTTTTCTTACATGAAAAAGACTGGTGCATTTAAATTAGCCTTTGAGAATTACAGATAGAGATAATTTTCTCTAATTAACCATTCCAATTTCTTCCTAAATTACTTCCCCCAGTAAGTCAAAGATATTTCCCTTCTTAATTCTGCTACTACTGTGTTTAAAATAAGTCTACACTCAGTTTTACAATTCATTTTCTGCTACAGTGGATCTAATAAAGCACCTGATTTACAGAACAGAATGCACAGTGCCTAGGGGCTGTGGGGAGAGGTTGTCCAGCCCATTGGTTTCAGAGGGTAATTAAAATTTACCCTCTCTCCAGCTCACAGCAAATAAGAGACATTTTGCAAGCTCACTTCCCAAAGGTCAGCAAAGACAACCATGTCTGGAAGAAGAAGATGTGCTCTGAGGATCAGTGATTTAGAGCTGGGAAAGAGTGGGAAGTGCTGGTGCTCACACAAGGTGACGTGCTACTTGGTGCTGCACATCAGGCAGAATGGTCAGAGGCAGACAGCAGGGCCAGGGAAAGGACACATTCCCTGTGTGACAACCAGTGGCACAGACTGCTGTTGAGGAGGGACAGCTGGAGGTGGTGAGGGCAGCCCTGCAGTGGCAGAAATCACTACTCCCACACCACAGAACAAGAGCCATCAATTAACTGTGCAGCAGCCTAAACACAAAAAGGAAAAAAAGATTTTTCTCAACAAAACTTAGCTGTTGGCTATATCAAGAACAGGAGTTATCTTCCATATTATCCTTGTCCAGGATTTTAGGTGAATTGCCAAATTATCTCCAAATATTATCTCCCATATTATTCTTGTCCATTTGTCATGGTCATAATCCAAGACTGGATACTGGGGCTGGATGATCTGTGGTCTCTGGTCCTAGTCAAGCATTTCCTCCATTTCATTTATGGACTTCTCCAGCAAAAGGGAGATCCTAGTCTCAGGGGTAAGATAGTCTCTCTTATCTTGTGAAGTAGAGATTTTCAATATCCTGTTAATCATGAAAACACTTTAATCATTCAGTATCATACATATTCCCCCCAAACAGGCCTGCCATGTTTCTCCTCATGGAGGGTTTTCTGGGACAGAAATCATGTCTATGCATGGAGAGAAACTTTTTATAAGGACATTCAGTTATTGGATAAGGGAGAATGATTTAAAATTAAGATGAGAATTTAGATTAGATATTAGAAAGAAATTCTTCCCTTTGAGGGTGGCAAGGCACTAGAACAGATTGTCCAGAGAAGCTGTGGGTGCCCCATCCCTGGAAGTGTTCACAGTCAGGTTGATTGGGCTTTGAAAAATGTGGTATAGTAGAAGGTGTCCCTGCCCATAGTGGGGGATTTGGAATGAGGTAATGTTTAAGGCCCCTTCTAACCCACACCATTCTGTAATTCTATAGATTCTGTGTCCAGCTCACTGCACAGAACAAGTCCCATCACAAACAAGATTGTGCAGTGAACCCCGGGATCCTGAGTGTCTTCCTCTGCATTGTGTACAAAAGGTTCAACACATCCATTTCAGTGTGTAGCAAATATGGCACTTGTACAGAATACACCAGTTCCTGTGCAGTGCTCCAGCTCTAAATTTCTGCATAACAACTCTGATCAGGACATTGAACATCTGGAATTACAGGCAAGCATCCAAATATGGCAGATTTCAACTAAACATCGCTTTCAGCAAAGATGGTATATGTGGAAGAGCTGGAAGCATAACAGTTTTACGAGCCCAGAGCCAGCGGATCCTGTCAGAACTGAAATCTCCTACTCACTCATTATAAAATCGGCTTTTTTTACAACAGAAAGAAAGTATTTTGGGATTTTTTTACAGAATTTTATATCAAAGTCCTAAGAGCTATCCCATCTCTCTTCCTATTCTCCCTGTGCTTCTCAGGTTCTAATTCTCTGGTTTTCCTTGTTGTCACTACTGGCCTGACTTTCCATGCCTTATTCAAAATATAAGGAGTCACTAAAAGTTTTTCTGCTGATTCAAGCCCTGAGCACACATGCAGTCTTCAAAGAGTTTATCAGAGAAGGATTTGCCTTTATCCAGTCCAAAGCTATTTAGATTGCAAACTCAAGAGAGGCCTCTGGAGTCAATAAAAGGAAGCTGCAAGTGTCTCCCGAGGCTCACTGTGTCCCAGCACTTGCTGACTCCTCCCTACCTTGTGAAGCAGTGCAAGACATGAGCAGGACAGTGGAGAGAGAAGGTTGCCACCATGGGAAACACTAGGAGTAAAGAAAGAGGAAGAAAATCCCAGGAGCTGCAGCCAGTCTCCCCACAGACCAAAAACCAGGGGGAACCTGGAAAACTGAAAAACATGTTTTCCTCCAAAACACGAATTTGGCATACACGGCTGTGGGGCCACTGGAGATTCACATGCATAGGGCACATCACCTTGGTCTGCAGCTTCTAGACTGAAATGTGTAGGACAGGGGATGGAACAGCATTTGACCTCTGATTAAAAGAACGTTATAGCTTTGAGTAATAGATAGTCACTTCTCGTTATCATCTCTGTGGAATGTGTTAAAACCACGTAAAAATTTAGGTATAAAAGCAACTTATATCATGCATATAGTAGCCTTTTCACCTTCCTCCAGGGGAAGAAAGGTTGAACCCAAATGACTCTTACAGCCTTCTTCCTGTCAAACAAAATGTTTCCTCTCTAGAGTACCTCAGTGTTGCAGTGCATATTTCACAAAGAGCAGAAAATCCTTTGCTAGGGAGCAGCAGTTCACTATTAACAAACGCAATGAGTTACTGCCTAGTGGAGCAGAGCAGCTCACAGAAAATCTCTGTGCTTTCCCTTTTTATCAAAAGGTCATACAGTGTCTCAGAGACAGTATCTACTACTTTCATAACTACTTCCATAGCTAGGACAGAACTTTGCATAGCTGCCTGAGCAGTAGAATTAGTCCTTGGCATAACAGTGAAAATTTGGCATTATGTTACCAGTGAGAATTTGGCCACTCAGCTAGCAAGGAATCCCTCTCTAAGCTTTTGTTCGAGGTCTTATAAAACATTAATGTATCCAACAGCAGCAAAGCAGTAAAGTAGTACTTCAATACAGCCATAGACAACCATGTCAACAGCCCAGGTCCAGGCTCTATCTATTTCACTCCCAGACTCCGATCCCAGATTGATAACAAAGGTTTCATTCAAACTTCCTCTCAGAAGAAAAATGCACAGCTGACAGGATCATTTTTTCATTATTGTCTCCAGACATAATTAAGTTCTTACAGACCTGCACCCCTAAAAGTTATCCTGTTTCATGGTGCACACAACAGAGCATGGAATCTAGAATGCAGGAGAGTTGTCTGCCATGAAATGGGGATGTCCTAGTCCCAGGCAGGAGAGAGACAAGTCTCAGTTAGCCTAAGATGATGTTTGTCTTCTGCAGACCATCTAGAATTGGGGCAACATAGACAGCCTAAACATACATGCTTTGACTTTACACTCATAATTCCATGTGACTTGCCAATTCTTCTATCCATGGCCTTCCTTGCCTAGGCTAAGGAAGAACTTTCTGCATAGTCTCTCCATTCCTGAAGTAGCACAAACAAAATGTTCTGCCATCCAGCTGTGCCCCTTTTCCCTCAATTCTTTCCTCTCTCCCTTGTGCCCTCAGCAACATAAGCCAAAGCAGGACAGACGTGCCTTGCACTTGGATCAGACAGGTTTGGGGCCCAGGAGGAGTTGGGGGAGCAGAGGATTATGCTGAGATAAAGGAAGGAAGGAACATGGTGTGAGATCCCTGGATCTGCAGGCAGACCCCTCTCTGTATTCAAGTGTCTGGGGGTTATCAACAAGGAAACAGCGCCTTCACCTCAGACCCCTAGCTAAGCAACCCACATCAAGGCAGGGCTTCCTGCAGCACCAGCACCATGGAGGTTGCCAGTGGTCCAGCCTGCCCCGTGCCCCCAGAGAGCAGTAAAGCAAGCCCTGAGATGAGCCAGGAGGGTGAGGCATTGCTGCTGCATCCCTATGTGTTTCCTCTACTTCGAAGCATGCAACACCTGCAAGGCACTCTGGGGAAGAAGAATGAGCCGCAGTGGGGGTTAAAGCAAGCCCAGACTGCCCTGCCTGCCTTCCCCAGAGGAACAGCAAGGCAGGGATTGCTGGTCTGCTAAATGCCCCTTCCATGTAGCAGGAGTGCTGAGGTTCAATGGCAACCTCTGGAAAAGGTTGAGAGAGACTCCACCACAGCCCTCAATTAACCCAGATGGGAAAAACTACTCTTCATTTCAGCTTGAATTTGCTTAGTTTTAAGCTACAGCAACTGACTCTTGTTATCTGCCTACTTTACTGAAGAGCCCTCTGCCATCACATCTCTGCTTCCAGCAGGTACTTACAGATTCAGATCAAGCCAGCCAGTGGCCTCCTGGGTGATAAGTCAAATAAATTGAACTCCCAACTGTTTCATTACAAAAGCAAGTTTCCTGGCATCCTACTTGTTTTCTTCCCTCTTCTTAGAGCCTCCTCCAAATTAGCAGCATGTTTCTGAGCTGTAGACTCAGGGCTAGATGCAGCATTTCTGCTGCGGTCACCCCAGTACCAAGTACAGAGGTGACACTGTTGCTCCACTGCTATCCCAATGCTGCTGTTTGCATCCCAGACTCACACTAGGATACTCCTCTGGGTATGTCTCTCTGTATATCCAGCATAACTCATGCTGAATATGGACTGCCTTCTTCATTGACAAGACCTTTGTCCAAATTGTTTGTCTGCACCCAGCTCAAACAGGTTCCAGGTTCTTTTATAGAGTAGCGACGTGTCTCAGTAATCGTTTTCTAATCTGTGTTTATTACAAGCTTAGTATTGTAATTTATTTTATGCCCCCTGATGCCTTGATCCAATCCAGCACCACATCCCACTGTTATCAGTCTCCTTAAAGTGGACAGGAGGAGATGCCTTCTCTTCCTAGAAACAAAGGGAGATTTACTTATCAATGGATATGTTGGCACACATCCCAGGACATGTCAGCAAGTTTGTCCCCTAGCTGTCAGTCTGAGAAGGGCTCCTGGGTGCATGCCACCAGCACACTCTTGTCATAGTTGACTGCAATGTGCCAAACCAGCCAGAAGAACCTCCTGGAAGAGACAGTTTCTCCAGGGCAGAGTGGGATTCAGCCCCAAGCTCTGTACCTTGTGTGGAAAAAGCCAAGAGCAAGGAAGGAGGGAAGTGGGTCCATGCCATGGCCTCACCACCACAGAACAGCAGCATTGCAGGGGGGATCCATGTTCCTGTCCCCTTGTCATGTGTGCTGTGCCAGGGAACAGCCATTCCCTGAGCAGTGACACAGCTCAGCAATTTCACATCATCATGGGAAGGGAAGAGTGTCTCCTCAATCCTGCCTCATTTTATATTCCTGCATCATGGCCAATGTGTATTCCTTGAACACCTGGGGCAACCAGGATTTGTCCAAGGTGGCAGGCTGCTAGTCTCCAAGCCTGTGTCATTCCTTCATCCAGCATGCATCTGCAGCAATGTCACAATCACTGCTGTAAAGTTCAGAGTGGACCCTTGCAAAGAAAAGAAGGTGCATTAACGTTGCCTCTCTGTGCCCAGCTGCTAGAAAAAACTTCAAGGTACTTCCAGGTGTTTGTGAGAGAGTTTAATGCATGAAAGGGTCTGTCCCAGCTCTGCTCCATGTTCGCATCTTGTCCAAAGGAATGAGTGGATGCCTCTTACTGCTGTAAACGTGAAGCTGTGCTTGGAAATCTGACCTAAGTCCCCTGGCCTGTCATCAGAAGGTGTTGAAAAGGAAGGACCATTCCACGAAGACAACGAGGACTTTTCTTCCTTATGTGTATTCTCCTGGGTACTTATTTACTACAAATTTAAAGATTTTGCTTAGCACTAGTGTGAGCCCAAAACACTCTGAGTTATTGGGGCACGAAGGGCACTGGGAAACATTTTTTAGCTAAACAATTGTTTAATGTCTTTTCATTTAGAAGGCATTTTGATGACAAGTTCCACAGGGATATGTTTAAACACTCTCTCAAGATACATTGAATGTGGGCCAGGTGAGACACGACCATTAATGGGTTTCAATTTTATTTGGAATAATTTTACTGCTTTTACAGAATTCTTGTTTGTTAACAAATGCTTGCTGTATGAACTTTTTAAACTAGTAAAGTATTTTAATACCCACCAGTAGCTGTTTGGCTCGACCATTACTCAAGACACTTTCAAAAAGCTCACATTTCCTTTGATAAACATGGAGGCACTGTTGCAAGGCACTGAACACAACACAAAGGAGCTTGAGGGCTGAGTTAATTTGGTGTAAGGAGAAAACTTCAAGTGCAGACATTATCCTTCATTTCTAAGAGCACATTTGACAGCTCACTGCATAGGGAAAAGAAATTAACTCAATAGACTATGGATCATTTTTTAGAATAAATGCAGATCAGACATGTTTAGTTTTTGGGTTTTGGATGAAGAGCCATGCAGACCTATGAAACTCTGTGTGCATGTGTGCATACACTGTGTTTGCAGTGAATTCATTGACTGAGTAGCAGTAAAAGCACATGGTTTTTTTTCATGTTGTGGCTTATGCCAAACATTTTGTCATGCATGTTGGGGTTTTGGGGAGGTTTAGCACTTTATAAGCACACATTACAGGAAAAGATCCAAAAATGAGGACATTATTGCATAAACAGAGGGAGGTCCATTGTGGATGCTGCAAGGAGAGCTTCAGGGGCAATCCTGTGACTTACAAGAGAAAACAGGCACTAGTTTTACCATCCTTACAGTTTGTCCCTACCTTGTAGTACTTCCTTATTCTCAGAAAGCTCCCAGAAGCTGCACACTGCTGATGTTCACACATAGAATCACACACAGAATCACTAAATTGGAAGAGACCTTCAAGGTCATCAAGTCCAACCCAGCCCTAACACCTCAACTAAACCATGGCACTGGGTGCCACATCCAGTCTTTTTATAAACACATCCAGGGATGGTGACTCCACCACCTCCCTGGGCAGACTACTCCAGTACTTTATCACTCTTTCCATAATATCCAACCCCTATTTCCCTTGGTGCAGCTTAAGACTCTTTCCTCTTGTTCTGTCAGTTGCTGCCCATTGAAAGAGACCAACCCCCACCGGATTACAGCCACCTTTCAGGGAGTTGTAGAGAGTGATAAGGTCACCTCTGAGTCTCCCTTTCTCCAGGCTAAACAACCCCAGCTCCCTCAGTTGTTCCTCACAGGGCTTGTGTTCCAAGCCCCTCTCCAGCCTCGTTGCCTCATCTGGACACGTTCAAGTGTCTCAAGGCCCTTCCTGAACTGAGGGGCCCAGAACTGGACACAGCACTCAAGGTGTGGTCTCACCAGTGCTGAGTACAGGGGAAGAATGACCTCCCTGCTCCTGCTGGCCACACCATTCCTGATCCAGGCCAGGATGCCTTTGGCCCTCTTGGCCACCAGGGCACAGCTGCTCATGTTCAGCTGCTGTCACCAGTACCCCCAGGTCCCTTTCTGCCTGGGGACTTATTAAACTTCATCTTATTGGACTCTGCCCATCCATCCAACCGTTCCAGATCTCTGCAGAGCCCTCCTACCTTCCAATAGATTGACACACGCTCCCAGCTTCGTGCTGTCTGCAAATTTACTCATGAAAGACTCAATACCCTCATCCATGTTGTCAATGGAAAATATTGAACAGATCTGGCCCCAGTACAGACCTCTGGGGGACACCACTGGTGACTGGCTGCCAGCTGGATGCAGCATCATTCACCTTCAGTCTCTGGGCCTGGCCACCCAGCCAGTTCCTAACCCAGCAAAGAGTGCTCCTGTCCAAGCCATGGATTGCTGCCAGCTTTTTCAGCAGTGTGCTGTGGGAGACAGTGTCAAAGGCCTTGCTGAAGTCCAAATAAGCAACGTTCCAGCCTGTAATACAACTATCCCCCTCCCTTCCTCCCAGGACTCCTTCACCAGAGTCCTGAAAGGGATCCTGAAGCTACCTGAGGTTTTCAGAGAGAAGCAAATATTCACATTTCCAAAATCACAGGGCTCCTCAGGGGCAGCAGGGTGGCCAAAGCTGTATCTGACAGAAGCTCACCCCTCTGCATCCCCAGCCAGTACCATGTGGCTTTCTCTAGCACACACTCCATCCAAAATAAAGGCATAGGCAAAGAGTTGTTCTCCTGGCTGTGGAAGCAGTAGTAATTTTCCCACTGAAAGGAAAATTTCCTCCAATGTTCAAAAAGAGAGACAATAAACCCAGCTATATAATAACAAATACCATTATTTGTTTTGAGTTGTCAGAACTCAGTTTAGTATCTCCATGTAAAGTTCTCAGATCACAGAAACTGATTCCTAGAGTGAATAACTTTTAAATCTGTTATGTATGAATGGATATTAATAATGCTATAACAGTAGGCTGGAAGAGTGCACGCATAAACACTTAATCCTAATCCAGAACACATACATGACTTCAGCTCTCTACATATCCCACTCTATACCTTTCAACAGCAGGAATTTCACATTACGATCACTTCCAACTCTAGGTACCTTATTTTGGAAATAATCTTTTCAAAATATGTTAATGCTTTAAGCATCCCACACAGAACTGGTTGCTCTAAGTTCTCCATTATTCTTTTAGCATAGTGAATGCACACTTAAAATTTCCTAATAGGTACTAAGAAGCTCAAGGCAGAAAAGATTTCTAAAATAACTCATGCTATTTTCAGAGAATCCAATTTAAACAAGTGCCAGCTAAAATATTTCTGGATTGAAACGTTTTCTATAGTAACTTGCAAATACAAAATCAGTCACCAGGACAGTTCTAGCTGAAATCTTTTTTGTCACAGGTCTATACTTCTGTCCAGTTAAAAATTCCTAGTTTGAAAATAGGAAGATGTGGAATGAGCACTGATTTTTATCTAAATGTTCCAAAAAACAGATTCATGTTTCTAAACCACAGATTACAGGTAAAGTCAAAGGATGAATCTGTCCAGGGATTAGTATAAGGCTTGCTCCTACAGCTGCTGGAGGAAACAGAGCTATAGCTTCTGAACTCAGGATTGATGGTCAGGTTCTGGCCAGTGCAAGTTAGGGTCACTTGTGGTCAAGCATAGCCTTCTCTGTGGATCTGACACACCTTGTGTTGCAGCATCCGAGACAAGTGCATCTACAGTATCAAGACCATAAGATCCACTGCACCTACTTTATTTTTCATCCTGGCTCCCCCTTTGAATTCTCACTGCAAAGCAAAGCAAAAGTTACTTTGTGATATTAAAAGGGGGAAAACTGGAGATGGAAATAAAAAGAAGATGAGAACATGAAGTCAGTCTCACAAGTCTATTGGGTAGTTCTGTTGTTTTGTTTACAAATGGTTGCTATTAAAGCCACTGGGATATTCTCTTCCCATCTGTAAGTCAGGCTGCAAATCTCAGACTCTGTGGGAGATTTTAAGCACCTGCCTTTCAGCAACGAATTTCCAGACTCCAGGCTCTTCTCACAGACTCCTGTGACCCTTACTGTGTGCACCCAAGTCAAAGAATCTCTTAGAAGGAAGTAGAGACCTCCAGGTATGAAACGTATGAATGGTGTGCTTAAATGCAGGCAGGCAGGGAAACATGGTGCATCCCCTCCAACATGTGTTGCTGCTGTGGACCCTCTTGCCCACACTGTTGCTGGGCTGGGGAGAGGGCAGCCCCTGCTCAGTGTATTCAGGTCCCTGGACACAGGCTCCTGCTTCTGCTCTGAACAGCTTGGAGACAGCTTCTCTCCCACAACAGCTCCTCATGTCCCTGCACCACTCCCCAAACTCCCTTGCCACTTTTTCATAGCTCGATCTTTCTATTTAGCTGCTTTACATCCAGCACTGAAGACCGGTCCCCTGGGGCAGCTCTGCAAGTAGAAGCAGCAGATAGAATTGTCTGCATCAAGAAGCAAACAGCAAAAAACAGCTGCTTTAGCCTCAAAGAAATGGCTGTCAAGCATCTTCCCTTCGTGGAGAGATTGAGACTGCACAGGTCTCTAGCATGACATTAACTGCCACACAGTGGACCCCAGCACACAGGAAGATTTAAAAGCCTGCATCCTAGAAATTCAATGAGATCAATCCCACTGGGGATGGAGGAGCCAAGGCAGAGCACTGACTAGCACCCACATGCATCACTTCTTCCTCTGTCTCAGTTGGACAGAGCACAAGCCATCAGAAAAGTTCACACACTGCTGCTTTAAATAGCAGCTAATCCCCAAAGCCCAGAACTCAACAGAAAGCTGCCTGAGGAAAAACATTCAACAGTCTGAAATCCTAAATTAATTCATTCTGATCGGTGCTGCCAAATAAACTGAAGTGGATTAATGGCAGCACATAGCAGACAACTGAATGTAAAGGCTGGTTTTTGGCTTGTTGCTCAATTCTCCGGAAGACATCACAGCACATCTCCATGCGGGGAGTTCTAGCTGCCCTGTCCCCAAGCAGCCTTTGTAAGACAGGAGGCCAGGGGCTGGGGCTGGGCTTCCACAATATCTGTGGGCATGTATCTGCTTCTAAGGACACGTTGATAATCCACCAAAATCAGCCTGTGGAGGACCAGGGTGGAGTTTACACCTTGCCCCAGCAGCCCCAGTGCAGCTGCTCACCTTCATACAGTCACAGTGCCGTTGCCTCAGCACACGCACTGAAACCCTGCCCTGGCCCCCATGGCTGCAGAGGGTAGCCTCCTCACCGAGGATCTCACACATTCCCTTCCTGCCACATTCTGCCTGTACAGGACCCTGGAGGTAGATCCTCTTAAGCCAGAAGCAACAGTTACCTCCAGGCAGTGCTAGTGCCCACATAATGGATAGGGAGTTTCTGTCTTCCCTCATAGCCCATCTGAGCCAGAACTTCATACACTGAATAACGAAATCCCCCAAATGAGCATGTACATATCTGGGAAAATGGTGGTGGCTTTCTGTAAAGTACAGAAATTAAAAACTGCCCAGCTTTCATGAGTCTTAAGACTCATTGGGGAGTCTTATCCTCAGGCAACCTTTAGCTCCTTGAAACAATGTTCCCAGGGAGCTCCACCCTTACCTGTCAGCACCTCATCAACTGACTTCTTGCTTTGGCCGACTGCACCCCAGAGAGTAGCATGCTCAAAAAACTGCTCCCCTCTTAGATTAGACACTGGAGATCCATGTACGCCTTCATATAACTCTATTCTTGGCACTACACAAGCACCTTGAAACTCTGTGTTACTTTTCTTTCAGGCTTTTCATCTGGACGAGACAACCCTGCTCACTTCATCCAGTTTAAGAACGTTTTTGCCTTTTCTTCACAAATTCTCTTTGAGGTCTGGAAAACAGTTGTCTTCAGGTCAGTAAAGTCTTCAGCAGTTGGAAGGAACCACTGAAATGTTACTTCTCACACATCAGAGAAACAGACTCACCAGAGAAATTATTCCTGTCTAGATACTTACATGAACATGGATATTCAAAAGTCTGAATGGGACTCCTGAGTCTTAGCTTAAGGGACATCAGTCTCTAAGAGAACCAGCTGAAAGATTCCTGCAGAGCTGCAGGAATTGCCAAGCTCTTCCTTCCTGAACATCAACTGGGAGTGAGATATTTCTAGGGCTTTACCCAGTCACTTGCAGTGTAGTAAGCTGCCTTCTTCCACAAGCTCTTGCGGATGGCTGTATCAGGAAATGTCATTAGTTGGGGTTTCTGGAAGGTGGTATGCATTTTCCTTTGGCTTTCCAACTTTTTTATTTCTGATATTTCCCTCACATGCATATTCTTTTTGTAGACATGCATACAAGAACTTGCCTGATTTTTGCCTTAGCTAAAAAAATTTATTCTGTCCCCTGCATGCCTTACCTTTACAAGAAATCATGTCCTTTCTAGATCTGATCTGTAGAAACTGCCTTTGTGCATAGGAACATCTCACCTGGCTCCCTGTAAGTCCCACTGCAAGCTGTGCTGAGGGCAGTGCTCCTTGTTTTCCCTCTCAGTCCTCCAGCTTGCCTAAGTCAAGTAAATATTCATAGCACAGGGGAAAACAGCTCCTGAACTGAGGGAGGGACCTCAGTTCTGACGGACGCTCAGCTGCTTCCTACAAAGGGAAAGAGAGTCAGCAGGAGGGAGTTATATTGGGTTTGGGCAGGCTTCAGTGCGGGGGACTACAAGAGTGGTCCCATGTCCAACAGAGCCAATGCCAAATGGCCTCAGGATGGACCTGCCACTGGTCAGGGCTTAGACAGCCAAGAATTGTAGTAATGCCTCTGTGATAACATATGAATGGAAAAAAAGGAAGAAAAAGAAAAAAGTTACTGTGCAGATGCAATTGTGGCCAGAGAAGAGTGGAATGAGAACATGAGAGACAAACAGCTCTGCAGACACCTAGGTCAGTGGAGAAGGAGGGACAGGAGGTGCTCCAGGCAATGGAGCTGAGATTCCCCTGCAGCCCTGGTGCAGACCACAGTGAAGCAGCTCTGCCCCTGCAGCCCCTGGTGCAGACCATGGTGAAGCAGCTCTGCCCCTGCAGCCCATGGAGGTCCATAGGGATGCGGAGATCCACCCACAGCCTGTGGGGATCCACGGGGGATGCAGAGATCCACCTGCAGCCCATGGAGGGGCCCCATGCCAGAGCAGGTGGGTGCCTGGAGGAGGCTGTGACCCTCTGGGAGGTCCATGCTGGAACAGACTCCTAACAGAGACGTGTAGACCCGTGGAGAGAGGAGCTGAGGCAGGTTTCCTGGTAAGACTTGTGACCCTGTGGGAGGCCCACGCTGGAGCAGACTGTGCCTGAAGGACTGCACCCCGTGTAAGAATGACCCACTTTGCAGCAGCTCATGGAGAACTGTCTCCAGTGAGAGGGATGGCACGCTGGATCAGAGGAACAACACCTGTTCCTGAGCAGCAGAAACAACGGCAGATGACCTGACCCCCATTCCCTGTCTCCCTGCTCCTCTGGGGAAGGAGGCAGAGCTGGGAAGGGGCAGGGGGAGAGGACAGGAAGTTGTTTTTTAATATTTCATTTCTCATTATCCTGCTCTGATTTTGCTAGTGATAAATTCAGTTAATATCCTCAAGGCAAGTCAGTTGTGCCCATGATGGTATTTAGTGAGTGATCTCTCCCAGTCCTGATCTCAACTCACGAACTTTTTGCTGTATTTTCTCTCCCCAGTGCACTGTTGGAGAGGAGTGAGAGAGTGCCTTTGGTGGGTGCCTGGCTATACCCACTGCAAGGGTAAAAGCACACTTCAGTTAAAACTCCTGACTGCCTAGAGCTGGAGGGACTCAGGCAGCTCTCCCCTCATCTTGATCATATTGAAGCTTTAATCAGAGGGCTCTGGAGAAAAACCTGCCACTGCTGGTTTTCTGTCCCATTTTGTGACCCATCTCCAAGTTTTACCTCTAACCATAAAATCAATGCTGTGATTTCAGCCTGGATTGGGGAAGCTGAGCAGGTGTAGGAGCTCATTTTACTGTGAATACATTGCACAGCAAAAGAAAGGATAGGCTAGGTGTTCCCCTTTTGCCCCCTTCATGCCTCCTCCTGCAGGATAAGAGCTGGAGCAGCTGCAGTATCCACACCAATATATGCTTCAGTAATTCAATTACTGAAATTGAAATATAAGACTGAAATACTCATATTTTTCTAAGTGTTATTTCACACAACAGACAGCAGTTAGGGAGAAGCAGGCAGAAGAGGATAAGTCTGATCTCTGTCATTCAATTTGGGAAAAAATTTAATTTGTCATTTAAAGGAGTAGAATCCCAGAAACTTCCCCCTGCCCCATTTGTCTACATACCAACAAGGCAGTAATTGCCCGGTGAAAGTAGAGGCACAGTACTACTAATCTGAAACAGCTTTTACTCTTCTTGAAACATAATTTAGTTTCTCTCAACATAACTATGTGAAATGCAACATAGATGCATATGATGGACAAACACATACACAGAAAGACATGCATAAAGTTGTGAGATGCACCCTGAAAGAGGCACATGATAGTGGTGTTCCTGCAAGCTGGCTTGTGTGCACCTGAGTAATGCAAGGACTCAGCAGCTGCAGTAGTTAAAGCAAAAGAGGGTAGAAGTTGCCTGAAAGCTAGAAGTGATGGCACAGAAAAAAGCAAATACAGGTGCTGTCTTCCACTTGGAGTGGTCTTGCAGGTTCCTGTAAGAAGCTGTGTTCAGAAAATAAGGTATTTGTAGATATATATCTATTCACAGATTCATGTTTTCTTTCACCAGCAAAACTCTCTTTTTAAAGCAATGAAAATTCTCAACCAGAAGTCTAGAAATACTTTCTAGAATTTTGGTTTCATCTTTCTTAAAACAAGCTTCCTTCCTTCATTCACAAGCTGTGACAGTACCTTTCTTGAGATGTTACCTTGAGGGAGCAAGCAGCTCTGTGAAGTAAGAGTCATAAAATGGGTGTTCTGTAAAACATTCATGCATGAAAAAGGAAATTGCTCTGTACTATCAATTCCAGCAATGCCCAGTGCAATGTCAATGGATATTTGTACATTACATTTACAGCTTTCCCACCCTATTCCTGCTTTTCATAGCACCATAGAAAGATTTGGCTGGTAAGGGACCTTTAAAGATCCTGTAGCCCAAAAACCCCTACAATAACCAGGGACATCTTCAACTCTATCAGGTAGCTCAGAGACCTGTCCAATCTGCCCTTGAACATTTCCAGGAATGGGGTATCCACCTTCTCTCTGGGAAACCTGTGCCAGTGTTTCACCACCCTTATCATGAAATATTTCTTTCTTATATCTAGTCTAAATCTCCTAGAATCATAGAATGGTTTGAGTTAGAAGGGATCTCAAGGTCTTTTAGTTCCAACTCCCTTGCCATAGGCCAGAACACATTACACTAGACTAGATGACTCACAGCTCAACCCAGCCTGGCCTTGATTGCTGCCAGGAATGGGGTATCCACAGCTTCTCTGAGCACTACCCTCCCAGTACAAAATTTTTTCCTAATTCCAAACTACCTCCTTGTAGTTTAAAACCATTGCTGCAGGTCCTACTAAAATGTTTGTCCCCGTGTTTCTTATAAACTCCCTTTAAGTACTGGATGGTGCTGTGAGTCTTCTAGGAGGTTTTTCTTCTCCAAGATGAACAGCCTGAATTCTCTCATCCTGTCCTCCTATGAGAAGTGCTCCAGCCCTCTGATCATTTTTGTGGCTCTTCTCTGGATCCACTAGGTGGATCTGCTAAGGTCCATGTCTTTCTTGTACTGTCTTTCTACCTTCACTACATCAAGACACGTTGCTCTGTGCAGGTCTGAAGCTGCACAGAGGGTAATCATGACAGGATTCCATGAAGCACTTTCTAGTCAGCAAGCAAGGCCAAACATGAGATCCCAGCACTCTAATGTACTGTTGGATGCTGCTCATAAGAAATCATCCAGTGTTCCATGAGATGAGAGGCAGAGTTCTCAGTAAGAGCAGGGAGTTTTAATGGACAGTTCTTATAAATGCTACTGGTCTTCAAATTAGACTAATTTTCCAGCACTGGTCATTTTGTCCAGCCCATGTTTTCAAGCCCCCTTTAGTTTTCTTTGCATTTCAGTTCAGAAATAGAGTGGATTGAAGTTAGTCACAAGCCCTCAAGAAACACACCAAACACAGACTTCAACCTAGCTTTTTCACATTGTCACCAATAAGTTGAAGGATCACTGCCTGACACTGTACTTACATATTTCAGTCTTCCTCTTTTTCCTCTGCTATTTTTTCTTCCTAGTGCTACTGTGTCCCATCTGGCTACTTCCAGAATCCGATTCCAAACACTCCATCCACACTGCTCTTTTCCTGCCTGCAATTGTTCTCACCACTTCTCCTCTCCTGCCAAGTCTCCCCCTCCAGTGACCAGCACCGCTCAGGGATAAGATGCAGAGTGCCTCTCCTAGTATCAGTCTGCTAAATGCAGACCCAGCCTTGAACATAAGAATAGCTGGATGTCTGTGTCATCCCTTGAGATGGCCTTCTCCACATGCTTAAGCATTTTCAGGATCTGGATCTTTGATATCCTTGAATTAGAGAATGCACCATTCTCTTTGCAAGATCAACAGCACTTAAGGCAATTACACTCAGAAAATAATACCCAATATGCATATGCTTACATAAAAGCAGAATGACATTGACATTTCAAATGAAGAATTAAACTGATTTGATCTTTATTTTTTAAGAGTACTTCATACATCTCAAGCAATGCAGCATCAGACAAGTAAGAGATTTCAGTGATGGCAACTGGAAATGATTTGCAGGTTACGGCTCTCTTGGCACTATGAGAAAAATGCTCCTAATCTCCATAGGAATAAGCAAGGCTCTATTAAAAATCCCATTCCAGGGGAACAGTACACTTAGAGAGGTTTGGGGGAGTGGGGGGAACAGGTCACATGTAAGAATTGAAGATAATCTAATTGGTCTGATGAAAAGAATCCAGCAATTTGATTTAAGCATCTAACAGCAGGTGAAACACTTCCAGGGAAGTTACACTTGTTCTGTATTCAGCTAAGATATTTTCAAACCATCACATATCAAAATACAGACTAATTATAGTCTTTGCATAAAAGAGGAAAACTGCCCAATCTCTGTTGCTTTTGTTTCATCTAATCTACGTTCATTGCACTCCTCATGCAAATGAGCACATTTGTTACAAATGGAGTAAAATTACTTTGCTAATCATCTAGTATTTTATCATCTGAGTTTCAGGCTTTAAATATCTTGTTTTTCTATACCTGTCTGCTAGCTGTGGTGTATAGCACACGGTGTATTTTTGGTATCATGATGTTTGCTCTGCAAAATTCACCCTAAAGAAGGGCAAGCAAGCAGGCTCCACACAAGTTATCCACAAAATGCAGAAGGAAAGTCAGGCCTTTATCTGTCTGTCTCTGCTGATCTGTCAGCTAGGAGGATATTGCGTCCCTTCGGGTGGCAGACAGCCCTCAGTCATGTCCCTACAGCTTTCAGTGAAGAGGAAAAAGCATTCATTCCCAGCTCACTGTCCAAGGCTCAGGCAGGTTGTGTGGCACTCCTGGCTCTCTTTCTGCTGAGATGGGAATCCAGTGCAGACAGTGTCACACACCCTGACAGATGCAGCAGTGTGGAGGAAAGATGGAAAAGGTGACTCATTTCTATCCTGCACTTGTACTCAGGAATCAAAACAGGCACCAGCTGTCCAGACTCTGCCACAAGGATGCTAAGTCAGAGTTGCAGGTATTGACCATGGTTGTAGATAAGAGCCTTCATCAAAAACCCAGTAAAATTCTGCTACTGAGGCATATTTGTCAGATGACTTTCTCTTTAGTGAGTGAGAAGGGACTTGTAGAAGCTTCTTCCCTTTGCATTTAAATAAGGATATTCAAGGACTAGGGGAAGTAGCAAAGCCAGGTTTCAACACCTATTCCTTGCCCAAAGCCCATGTGCATGGACTGGTCAAGCTGCTGTTATGTGGAAGGGACCCTAGCAAATTCCTGACTGCCCAGTCTTTACAGAATCACTGAATTTTTTGGGTTGGAAGGAACCTCAGAAGAACATCCAGTCCAGCCCCCCTCCCAAAGCAGAGTCACCCTGAGCAGGTGTCACAGGAACATGTCCAGGTCGGTTTTGAATGTCACCAGAGAGATTCCAAGACCTCCCTGTGCAGCCTGTTCCAGTGCTCTGCCACCCTCAAAGTAAAGAAATTCCTCCTTGTGTTGAGGTGGAATTTCTTGTGTTATGGTTATGGCCATTAACCCTTGTTCTGTGGCTGGCACTGCTAAGAGTCTGGCACCATCCTCTGGGCACCTGCCTTGGCAATATTTGTATGCAATGATGAGATCCCCTCTCAGCCTTCTCTTCTCCAGACTAAACAGGCCCATCTCTCACAGTTTTTCTTTCTGTCTTCCCGTAAGAGAGGTGCCCCAGACCCCAGACCACCTCTGTGGCCTGCCCTGGACCCTCCCCAGTAGCTCCTTGTCTTTCTCGTACTGAGGAGCCCAGACCTGGACA
>JBBMKD010000001.1:30093047-30119221 GCA_037834095.1 Argya squamiceps
CCACCAAGGTGGGCAGCCGGGCCCGCTGGGGCGGGGAATGGGGCGGAGAGGGGGTCAGGGGTAGGGGGGTAGGTCCTTCCCGCTTCGCTCGGCGGCGGCCGGGGCGCGGCATCGCAGCCGAGTGGCCCGCGGTGGAAAGTTTTTTTGGGGAGGGGGGTGGTACCTTCCCGGCGCTACAGATCGGGACCCCGGAGCGTGGTGCGCCTCGGGAGAGCCTCGGGAGAGCCGCGGGCCGCGCTCCGGCCGTGCTGCGGCTGCCGGCGGCTCCCGGAGCCCCGCAGCTCCGCAGGACAGAGGGAGGGAGCGGCGCTGGCCTGCCTGGGACGTGGAAGTCTTTGGCGATCGGCGGAGCTGCCACGCGGGGAGCGGATCGCCGGCAATCGCACCCTTGGCGAGCGGCGCTGCGGTGACTTTATTTCTGCCGCTCGTATCGCGCTGCGCTATCGCGGAGCCGGCTCCATTGTGCTGAGGACCGTGTGCGTGCAGATCCAAAAAAGGCAAGAATAAAATGGGCTCTGCCCTGCTGCCGTGTTGCACAAGCAGAGGCGGCTATACCTTATATTGCCGAGATCCGGGTGTTCCTTCTCCCCGTGATCCACAGCTCGCTGGAAACTTGTAACCCTAGTTAACAGGAGTTTTCGGCTCAGCGCTTGTGCTGTGCCTGGAGAGAAAAAGAGGAGGGGTTTTGAGTGCACGCACGGCGCAGGGCTGTCGAGAAGAGAGCACGGGCATGCTGCGGTGTTCTTGGGACGTGCTCTTGGGAGGTGCGAAGGTGGAATGTTGAAGTGAAGCAGGTAAATATAGGCAAAAGGGAGACAAGCTTTACACCGAGACAGCACGCCCCTACACACGACAGATTAAGACAGCGCTGCCACGGTCTCGCCCTTCCCCCTTGTACCAACATTTATCAGTTCCCCTGATAAGTTTGCTTGGGAGCTAAACCAGCAGAAAATTAACATCGCGAAAGTAAACAAATGGAGGAAGCGAGGATTCGAGTCTGGGACTGATAAGGAGAGTGGGAATGCCACAGAGCTGATTTCAGTCAGCTGAACCTGCTGTGGAATTGCACACTTGGAAGCACTTCCCTCTGTCGGATACATTTAACATTGGATTCAAATCCACTCTTACAGGCAGATTACATGAACTCACTCAAGCACCGTCTGGCTGTAGTCTGGTTGCGACATAAAGGTTTTTATGTAGTTCAGGGTAATATGCATCAGTCACATGACTTCAAAGGCAGGATCAGACTGTGTCAAGAATCCAGGGACACATGGGAGCTTACAGGATTGCTGCTGAGGGACGATGGGGTGGGAACTGAGGCAAAAACCATGCAGCTCAGCTTAAATCCTGGATCCATAAAGGAGGCTCCATCAAAGCTGGAGTTAAAACTCAAGAGTTACCCTTTGGCCCTGAACTGAGAGCTGAAGAGTGACTTCCTTTAGTAGGATGCTTGAAATCCCAACACCTTTTCAGAAATATGGATGCACCCTGACAATTTTAAACAATCAATTTTGAAGCTAGGCAAGAGAACAGCCCAAAATACCCCATAAACATGCCTGTTTGACAAGACGTTTTACCAAATACATTCATTCAACCACACGGAGAATGGATAAATCAGGTAATTGCAGTGTTTGACTAAGGCCTGGTCCTTATACACCGGGTGCACTGCACTCTGCTGAGCCCTGGTGAGATCCACCTGGAGTGCTGTGACCAGTGCCGGGCTCCTCAGTCCAAGAGAGACATCGAGCTCCTGGAGTGGGCTGTATAACTCTAGTGTTTGCCCAAAGCCCTAAGAGCTACAAATATGAGGGGACAGGAGCATCTCTCTTATGAGGAAAGGCTGAGGGAAATGGGCATGTTCAGCCTTGAGAAGAGACAATTAAGAGGGGACAATCAATACACAGGTTAACTCAGTTCAGAAATTCTTTCAATTAAGCCTTTGTATATTTGCTGCCAAGGGATCTCACCAAAACTTTAAGAATCCTTACATTTTGTTATTTTCCTACTCTGTAATAATGTGGAATCCTAATGAGATACCAGGAATTACAATACTTAGAGTTTTCTGAATTTACCCAAAGTTCAAGGCTCCTTTGTCTGAAACTATTGCTGTATATTTCAGAGGGAGTTCCTAAAGGAGAGGAGGAAGATATCCATGAACAGCATAAGAATAGGATAGAAAGCTACCACTGGCAACCAGAATTTGGTACTTGAGAAAGGAATGAGTGAAATGTAAATCATTTTATTTGCATTTCTAAGCAATCAGAGCTAAGTGTTCAGGGGTTTTCAGGGAAAGGATCCATCTTGCTTTGCACTCAGGTTAAAGTCAGATGGCCCTTTTCCAATATGGAGGAAAAAGGGGATTTCTTGTCCCTTTTGGGACACCTCAAAAGGGTGTCCTGTGTTCTGTGGGAAGAAGCCTGGCACCAGACCCCAGTCTCAAAGACCAACTCTTGAACAATCGATTTTACAGTGATCACATCAGAGCTGCATTTTCCTCCCCTTCAGACACAGAGCAGAACAAGCAGTACAGTTGCCGTAGGGCACAGCCTGATGATTTCTTCTTCGTCAGCAGCACCAATATCAACAGTTCCTACTCTGCTGTGCATTTCTGTTCCTGAGCTACTCCCTGCACTGTGCCAACACAGCTATTTGTGCAGCTATGTAATGGAAGGGGTCAAAGAACTGGTCCACCTAGGAGTTTCACTAGTTGTTTTTAGCCAGATGAAATCCCCAAATATCTTGGCTGACACGATGCAGGAGAACACAACAGCATGTGAAATCACAGGAGCTGAAGCTTAGCTGAGGGACAGTAACTTGTTAGGATGTGCCCAGTTAGTCACCTGCATTAACCTGTCCACTCATTTAATTTGCTCAAGCAAACAGAGACAAATTGGACTCAGCCTACATGGAAGAAACCAGAGTTCATAAATGACTTGAAAACTAATTACAGGTCTCTAGATCTTAGTAGCAGAGAAAGGAAAAAGACAAAAAGAAAAATGGAGTCCTATGGTTATACAACACACAATTACAAAGCTTTTCAGCCAAGTATCTTGATGTGAAGATGCAGAAACAGCAAGCACCAGCAAGCAAAACTGAAGGTGATGGTGGGTCAGCACACTACTGCCTGGAGGTTTCTCACGCAGTAAATCAGAAGCCAATCTAGCAAAGTAATGTTGCTATAGTAGTGTGAAGTGAAGAAGACAGACTATGATTCATCACTGCCCTACATATCATATAAGTTTGTACAGCTCTGCAAAATATATGTAAAACACTTTCAAATCACAACTATTTCCTTTTCATTTTGTCCAGATAATGCAGTACACTAAAGCAGTGAGGAATGTGTTTCTGGACACAAATCTATGATGCACAAATGTTTTTGCTAAACAAACACACAAAAGCACGACAGCAACAATCTTTCATTTCCTCAGTAAGTTTTAGGGAGATTTAGTGCCAGAAAAGCAAAGTAAAAATAAAAAAAGGGCCAGAACACCTGACTAGCACAGAGCAGCATCTGGTTCCTATCTTACATATCCTGATGTTAGATGGTATGTAATACCCATCACAACAGAAGTTAAAATCACTTCCAAAATGTATACAAACAGCACATTACCTCTGCTGCATATTTAACATGGACATACACCTCCTACCATCCTGGAGAAAGGTTTGCTAGGATTTCTCTGCCTAGAATGAGTTCAAATACAGGAGTAAGAACCAGGGTCACCATCTTAGCAAAGCTGGCTCTGGGTTACACTTTTTTGATCTTAGCACTGAAGTTGAAAATCCAACATATGCAAAAATATTTCTCAGTATTTGACTATATGCAGTTGTTTCACTCTGGATAAATGGTTAAGGCATCACACTGTACACATTCCCACTTGCCACTTAGTCCTTCATTTCTGTACTGAGAAGCTCACAGTAAAAGGTCAGGATATGTCTGGTACAGTTATAACACTAATTACAACTTGGTACAATTTTATTTATTTTTTTAATGCTTAAATCCCAAATAATTCTGGTTCTTATGAGTTACTTACTTGTTGGTTAAGTTACCCCATAGCTGGTTGAAAACTCGGGAACCTTCATGCCATTCCAATTTTAAATAATCTCTTACCGCTTCATTGAAGTCCTGGAATCTTGCAAAACCTCTGGTGATGAATACACTTTTACATTCCAGATCTCCTTTAGCCAGGAAATTGCACAGAGACAGCTAAGAGCACTCAGTGCTTTGGTGAGCAGTCAGCAAGTCGGGGAATACTAGGGGAGCCACAAATGACTGTTTGATTCTGGAAGCCTTGTGTATCTCTGGAAGTCATAAAATACAGATGGGCAATGGCTTAACAGTGAGGTCAGTCTTTGATTCATTAGCTAACAGCTGAATTTAAGCACATATATCTGAGTTTTGAGGCATGCTGCTAATTCAAGCTTAAAAGCAAGGGGGGAGTTTTACCCTGTACTGTGAGTTTCTTTGGAGCTGTACAGAATCCTGACTTTGGCTTAGGTTTTGTATGTTCTCTCAATGATCTAAATAGTTTGGGTTTTGGAAAAATATTAGTAGGCACTGGTAATCTTGGGTAAAAAACATATTTAAATGCTGTAAGCTCTTTTTTGTGGGTGGAGGTATAAACTTCAAACACATTGGATCAGTCACTGAAGCTGTAAGAACTCACACCACAGGCTGACCATTTGTATGTAAATCCTACATTGTGCAAGAATCTGTGGAGATGAGTGCCATAGCAGAGGAGCCTGTTTTCAGATATTAAAAACAGTACTGATGGGCTCCAAAAATAGGAATTTGGTTCAGAATTTCATCTTTCAATTTCCCAACTGCAGTCATAGCTGTGGTTCCCACATCAAAGTTCCCTCTGCCTACAGTCTAAAAACTGCCTGCCTGCCCGTATTCTTCTCCAGGTCTATCAAGAAACATCTACTCATTCATCTATTTCCTCTCCTTTCCCCTTCCTTCCACCTCCCAGCCTTATTTAATCATTCACCTCACTTTGAAAGTCCCTTGCCTCCCTGATCCCACCAGCCGTGCTAAGGCAAGGATGTGAATACGGTCTAGACACTCTTTAGGGATCCATGTCCCATCTTGACTGGAAGTTATCCTAAAATGGTTAGATTGGGAAGGGACGTCAAAGACTATTGTGTCCCCACTCCCCTGCCATGGGGGACACCTTCCACTTGACCAGGTTGCTCAGAGCCCCATCCAACCTGGCCTCAAACACTTCCAAAGGGATAGAGCATCCACTGTTTCTCTGGGCAGCCTGTGCCAGCGCTTCACCACTTCTGTAGGGAAGAATCATGGCAGCAGCTCTGCTTTGCAAAACACAGGCAGCAGCAGACAAAGAACGAGGCACCCAGGGAGAGCAAGAGGGGCACTGCTGAGAGGGAGGGGAGGGAAGGGGGAGGTTGTAAATACTGCTCATTCACTTGGGCCTTTGGAGCATGAAGGAATTGCTGCCAGTGAAGGAAGTGTGGAAAGTAGCATAGTACTGGCAGGCAGGCAAACATCTCAAGCACATGAGAGCCTGTCTGCCAAGTGACAAAATACCTGCAGAAATCACAGAACAATCTGTGGTTTCTGGCTTTTGTTCAGCCACCAGTACGAGGTCCTGGACTGTGATATTGTGTGGCACAGCCTTCTTAGAACTGTTTGGGTGACTGTCCTGGCCTCAGGTGTCTACTGGTTCTCTCACTGTCCCAGAACCATGACTCTAATTTTCTCTCCTCAGTATAAAGAAATCAGAAAAAAAAACCCTCAATACTGCCCAAAATGTAAATTTGCTACCAGAACAGGTTTCTCAACAGGTAAGTCTATGATGGTTTTCCTTCCAGGATTCAGCTTACAGAATTGCAATGGTTTTATAATAGACACTCAGAATCACTTTTCCATTAATGTAATTGTTGTTTACTGTAGACCTATGATGAGAAAAATCCTCCTCTGTGAGAATGTGGAAGAACACGGTAGAAATAGATTTACGTGTTCCTTAGGCTCAACAACTCCTGCTGAACCAGTAAGACAACAGAATAACACTACTGAAAGTGAAATCAATCTAAATTATTCTGATCTATGCCATTTTTAAAAATATATCTTTTACCTATAAGTGGGGAGAAATAAAAAAGCATAACATCAAGGGGACACAACTCCAGAAGTGTGGAAAAAGAAGAGTGTGCTAAACTTACCTTTCATTAGGGGCTCCCCAAGTTTAATGAGCTACCATACAAAGAAAATAATAATAAAAATGATTTAAAAATCAATTAGCTTTTCCTCTCTTTATTGACTTTTTAAAGAATGTCTCTGGAGAGTTTTCCATTATCAGAGCTTAAAGACATAGTTAGGTAATGCAAGAGACAGTCTGAATGAGACATCAGACAGAGACTACTAATCCAGGGCTATTTATTGCTCAAAACCTAACAAAAGCAGCTCATTTTTCTATGCAGAAAGTCGTGGTTGCAGGGGAGGACACGATAAACAGAGGAGAGTGAGGCTGAGAGAGATTGTAACAGTGTAATGGCACCACAAAAGTAGATTTTTTTGCTGGTTTTGCTGAGCTTATTCAAACTGAATGACTCTGAAGACCTGATCCTGTTTTAACTGAAGCCAGTGAAAGATTTGCCACACATTTCAGAATACAAAAGCAGCCCTTCAGTCATAGCACCTCTGCCAGATTTTGTTTCACACCCTGCCAAAATGTCATAGCTTGAATCACTTCAGTAGCTTGAGCCATTTAAAACTGGACTGAATAAAACCCTGGAGAATAAACTGCAGAGAGGAATCTTCCCCTGTTCTTTCCCTTATCTCTGCTCTTCTGCCTCACTGGGTTACATGAATAGCAACCAAAAACTGCAGAGCACTGACAGACATGGTGTCTCTGGGCATTTCGGATGTTTCACAAGCAAGCTTTGAAAACGTGAAACCTCTGTCCTTCACTTCTACCTATTTGCCTTGTGTCCAAGAGGGCTTAAGTGGATCATAACAGAAAGATTATAGAGTAGCTGACTTCAAATGTTTTGGAAAAATTGCATTGAATGTGAAAGATTTCATGGCAGCTTCAAACATCAGTGCAGTAAAATTTTATTAAAGTGCAAAGTAAAGGTCTTCAGCAACACAATCTGAACTGACCTGGAGCAGACGAAATATCACAGAAACAGCAAGATAATTCAAGTTATTAACTCATTAAAAAGCTGGAGAGATGGAACATCCATTTTGCAGGGTAGAGAACAGCTTTGATAGTTAACCCAATAGAGGGAGCTATACAAGCTCAGGGGCAATTTGGCTGAGGACAGTGACACTGATAATTTAATTATACTGGTTGGTCACACTGTAACCAAAGTTACACCAGAGATATAGATCACAACAAGCCTGCCAAGAGAGCTGGCCCTGCAGAATTCCTTTGATATGATGTACATCTCAGTGCAGTCCAAATTGCTGATGAGTCACGGATTGTTCTGCAGGACACAGGAAATCTTAATAAATTATTTTATTGCATAATCCTTTCCTATTGATTCCTTATATATACCTGCAGGAACTGCTAAATAACAACACACAACCCCCCAAGCTTTTTCACTGGCTGCCTCAGCATACCACATATGTCTTGCAAAACTGCCAGGATAAAACTGAGGTCTCAGGAACATACCAACCTCTAACTTTACATTCCTTGTCAAGTTGCCTCTGCAATCAGAGGAATGCCAAGTTGCACTGGCTGTAATTGGCCATAATATCTCTGATGAGGTTTCTATCCTGAATCTCACCATCTTGTCTCAGTTTGTTAATTAACAGTCTTAGGGATGGCTATTTTGCCTTTCCTTTTGCCACATTTTCTGGGATATGCAGAGATTCTTATCAAATTATTACATACTTACCAAGTAATTAACTTCATCAGCATAAATTAATCACCAAACCATCCTAGGAGCTGTATCACAGATGGAGAAAATGAGGTAAGAGCTCAATCCATAGCCTCAGGCTCTGCTGTAAAACTATTGCAATAATGCTTTTTGAATTCAGAAGTTCCTTCTTCCTATTTCTGCTCTCAGACTAAATCACTCCTTTAAGCTGCCTCTGAAAGCTTCCAATTGCAGCAAATACAAACCTTGTGGAAGGGACCTGGGTCTGCAGCCATACAAAGCAGTAATCTTCAGCAGGCCGGTGAACTATAGGGAAGAAACATTTAATATTGCCATTTGCAATTGGCAGCCTCTGTCCACAGGCTTTGTGTTTGCAGAGAGCAGCTCTGCAGGAAACTGTGATACTGAAACTGATTCTCTGGTGACAGTGGCCTTTTTCACACATAGAGATGAAGGTGCAAATGGCTGTCCAGAGAAAAAGGGCCTAGAGGTCCAAGGTAAACGATTTTCAAAAAATAGTGCAGGAAGTGAGTCAACTGCTGATGTATGTGGACTGTGTTTGAAACAGGAGGGCAAAGCTACTTGCTAAAGGGAAACTGGGTTTGTGGACATTTACGCTTCAGGAGGGACAATGCTTTGTTGTGAAATCTGTGTATTGAGGATTTCTTATTTTGCCTGTATGGCTAGATTCCTGGGAAGATCACTTTCCATAAAACCGTATTCAAGAAGCCCATGCTGAAGTAATTCTTTCCCCCCTTTCGTTTGTAAGTGGTTACAAAACAATGAAGCTCTCAGTTCTTTACACGTCGCAGGGGAGAATGTACAAAGAGCTGCTTAATCTCTTTCAGTTCAGCCCTTTAATTCTCATGGGTATCCAGTTGCAAGGTACCTGTATCAGTCTCTGAGCTCTCAGCTGTGCATCAAACTGTTGGCTCTTGTTTTAACACGCTGTTTCAGGGCCGACCAGATTTCAGCACGAGCATGTGAGGGCTGCTGTGCCTAAATCCGTTTGACGTCGGCAGAGGAGCAGCACCACAAACCGAGCAGTGCTCGCTCTGGTGGTGAAATGCCAAGTAAGCACTTTCACGGTGCCAGGCTGACCTCAACGCTGATGTTTGCCATCCAGAAGGAAGCAAGCTGTACAACTAAAGGAGGCACGTCACCAAGGAAGATTTGAATGCTTCCTGATTGGTTTCCCAAATAATTATGTCATTTGCTTCTAACTGGGGCTAGCTTGCAATTCAAGTATTATATGGTTTTCTCAAGTGCAAACTGCAATTAAGGAATCGGAAGGCAAGAAGATGCAAACCATACCACAGGATCAGCTAAGAAAAAATGGTGAATCCAGACAAATTAATTTTCAATTTATTTCCTCCCATTATTGCCAGACAATCTCAAATACAAAGCGAAAAAGAAAAGGAACATAAACATATTTATAGCTAATGAAATAAATTAACACCTGTATGCTATATTAATGTGTGAAAATTGCTAAATTAAAATGCTAAACTAAAATGCTATATTTGGCTCGGTCACTTAGCAACAGCTGCATCAGTTGAAGACGTTTCATTCTGCAGCTGTTAGCTGGTACCTCAGGCTGGAGCTCCCATAGAATCATTGAATGGTTTGAGTTGGAAATGACCTTAAAGCTCATCTCATTTCAGTACCCCTACCATGGGCAGGGACACCTTCCACTAGACCAAGTTGCTCAAAGCCCCATCCAACCTGTCTTTGAACATCTCCAAGGATGGGGCAGCCACAGCTTCCTGGGCAATGTGTGATGGTGCCTCGCCACCCTCACAGGGAAGAATTTCTTCCTGGTATCTAATCTAAATGCACCCACTTTCAGTTTAAAGTGATTTTCTCCTTTCCTCTGACTTTTTGCTCTTGTCAAAATCCCTCTCCAGGTCTCTTGTAGCCCTTTTAGGCACTGGAAGGTGCCCCTCCAGGAGACTGGAAAGTCTTCCTGGAGCTCTCTCTCCTCCAGGCTGAACAATCCCAACTCTCTCAGCCACAGCAGGGGTGCTTCAGCCTCCTGATAATTTTTGCAGCACTAGTCAGATCCATGTCCTCTCTGTGCTGAGGACCCCAGGGCTGGATTCAGGTGGGGTTTCACAAGAGCAGAGGGGCAGAATCCCCTCCATTGCCCTGCTGCCTGCACTGCTTTAGATACAGGCCAGGACACGGTTGGGCTGTGAGTGCCCATTGCCAGGTCATGTCCAGCCTCTCATCCACCAGCACTCCCAAGTCTTTTTCTCAGGACTGCAATCAATCCATTCATTCTCCAACCTGTATTGATACCAGGAGTTGCCCCAATTCACATGAAGCATCTTGCACTTGGCCTTTTTGAACCTCATGAAGCTCCCACAGACCAACTTCTCAAGCTTGTCCAGGTCCCTCTGGATGCCATCCCATCCTCCAGGCACATCAGCTGCACCACACATCTTTGTGTTATCAGCAGACTTGCTGAGGGTGCACTCATCCCTCCACCAAAGTCAGCAGAAGGAAATGCATGCCTATATTTTGCCTGCTCCTCTCCAAAACCAAGTGTCTTAATTCAGATACGTCTTTATCAACTACCTGCGAGTTTGGTTATGTTGTCAGGTAGAAGTATTAGCACCTGTTCATTCTGACAGCTCTGAGGTGAAGCAGTAGCCCACACCAGAGGGGGAGAACAAGCAGCCACATCTTAAACTGCCACAGCAATACTCACCAGAGTGTATCCAGCAGTGGCTGAAGGGAAGATGAAAGTAGAATTGTGAAAAAGCATGAAAGTGCCCAAGGAAATCATCACAAGAAAAATTGCTACAGGAATTTTGTCACAGTGCAACAAACTATTTAGGAATTACTATGCCAAAAACAAGGAGCATAACGGTTAGAAGACACCCCACAGAAAAGGAATATCTAGTCTTGGTCCAAGTTATCTTGACTACTTAACTGCAATGCTGTGGTTATTTATTTACCTGTTTCCTGATGTGACTGTGAGTGCTGTGACGTGTTCAGGTCAGTGCTGTCCCCTGTGAGGCAGGTGTGCCTGGGGCACAGCTTCCAGATCACAACCCTCAGTGGATGCAGACAAAGGAATGCCTACTCTGAGGATCATGAGTAGAATTAAGAGCAACACAGGAGCTGAACTACTTGCCAAGAAAAATTCAGAAAGCAAGAAACTTTGCCAGCCAGAAAGAAATCACTCGGGCTGATAATTTTGAAGGATAATGCTTTTGAACACATACACCTAAATTCCAATAGAATAACACTTCAAAATTAATATTTTGGTCCTTAGATATTCCTCCCAGAAAACGCCACTGGAATAAATAAATTCAATAAGTTACGTTTGCAGAAAGATCTTATCTGTGGCATGGTGCTTACATTTTCTTGTTCAAATGGATCAAAGAAGTTTCTCTCTAGGAGCTGCAGCATCTCCAGCTTCACTGAATGCCTTGGGCAGGGTATAATGGTATATCTAGAGCAATGGGGTACCAGGTATCACCAGGTATCACCTGCTCTTCATTAGGCTGGAATTCCCTCAAGCACAGGGATGCTTTCTTCCATGCTTTCCTTTGGCAAGAAGAACTACATAACATCTGTAAGAAGAGCACTGCAGCCTCCATAAAAAAATTTAAGGTGAGGATGGTGCCATCATGCTCAGGCACAAAGAAGCAATTGGTGTGCTGGAAATGCTGCTTGTTTTATTAATCATCCTAATTTTTCACTGTGTTTTCTTTCCTCACAAACAGAAAAAGACAGGACACAGCTATCTGCTCTTAGCCTGTGTATACTCTGCACAGTCACCAGGGATGCCACAATCTTTGGCTGATGCATTTCATTTTTAAGAACTGAGCAGACAAAACATGCACCCAGCCTAGGCTGTACGGTCATTAAAATCCCATTAAATACCCATACATGAAAATCATATCTGGACCATATCTTATACAGACCAAGACAAAGATCTCCATCTGATGTTTTTATCAGTACCCACAATGGCAAGGCCATGGCTTATAGGCACCACCATAACACTAACTATGAGTAATAATTTCCAACCTAAATGATCTGGTAATAATTTGCCAAGCCTGAACTCACAGCTCCAGCATGACAAACACACACATCCAAACCACCCACTGGTACTGCAAAAAGCAGGAGTTACTGTGCTTATTTACTTATTTCCACTGGGAGCAGCACATCCTGTTGTAGAAATGGAGGAAAACCATCTAACATTGCAGATACATGACTAATCTCTGTAACAAACAGGCACTGAAAATATACCCAGGAAAACAACCTAATAAGCGGAGTGGGCCAAACCCTCCTCTGCTCAGTACCCTTGATAGTCATTTATGTTATGCCAGGGAGTAGGATAACAGAAGTCCATCACCCCTGTTTTGGTCTGCACCATGTACATGTTCTGCACATATACAAATTAGAGCTATCAAAAAAATATATCTTCAGCATATATGCTACTATATTCAAATCACTAGTAAGTCCACTTAACTTTTGCTAGCCTAGGTAGGAATTGCACGTGGTTCCTTCCTACTACAGGAGCTAAATTTCCTCCAGCAGGTGGTCCTCAGATTTAATAAGTAAATGTAGAACTGAAGATTTGTGTTGAAACATGAAAAAGAAGTAAGCAGGTTGCTATTATTAAACAAACTTCACTCAAAGATTGCCAGTGCCTATATCTTTTCCTCGTTTTCTTTCCCAAACCCTGGAAGGTAATGTGATGAGTGAGAAGATCACAAAAACAGCAGGTTACAAGACTCACTTAGGGAAAATAAACTGAAATGCTTTATCTTAAGTGCTTTTAAAAAATAAATCAGCTCAGCAAGCAACCCAAATCCTCAAAACCTATACAGGAAGTTCTCTACTTCCAAAGTGTTCTCCCTCTTCAACCTTCTAGGTCTATTTTGGTTTGTTTGTTTGTGTTTTTTTAAACAGCACAATTATTTGAAAGTATTCAGGGTGAGCAGAAACACAGCTGAAATTATTGCTTTGCATGGTGTGAGGAATGAGAGATTTCCCTTTTAAATCCACTCTGCAAACTACTTCCAAAACCAGTTAATTAATTTCTGGTCTACTTTATAAAATACTAGGAAAAAAGATATTATGTAGGTTTACAGACAGTATACAGAGCAGAATTTGCACTTGCCCAGGACTTACCAGCAGACCATGTCAAGCAGACAGTCACAGACAATTTTGCATATCCAAATAAGCCAAAAAACCCCATGCACAGCCTACACACATGCAGTGACAACACCCTGACAGCTGCTAGTTGTCAACTCAGACAGAGCTTGGCAAAACCAGAGTGGGGTTTGCCCCTTTTGCTGTTTACCTGCATATTTTTCATGAGTCTTTCCTTCATGACCTCTTAGTTTAACATAAGCAATATGGCCCAAAACAACCAGTTTAATGGGCTCACAGGTGCAATCACCCAAAATCCCATATAAGAAGGGAACTTTGACCTCACCTGTTTATGTCACCCTTCTTGCCCGAATCTTCACTTTTGCCTGTTCAGCTCAGTTTTCTTTGTGGCAACACACCCACTACTTCACTGAAGTCCCAAGAGATCCCATTTTCCTTGTCAAAAATCAGTTAATTCACAAAATAAACATAAGTCTTGTGGTACTATCTATTTTGGTTAACTCCTTTTACTTCTTACCTGATCTCCATTTGTTTCTAAATTCTCCAGATTTGTTGTAAAGCCTCTGCTTCCATCAGGGCCAGATTAGTTCTTCTGAGAGGCTTACAGGCTAAGCTGCAGTTTGCTGGGTGCTCTGCAGGATGGCCAACAAAGAAATAGTACCCTTGAGACCTCTGCTCCACAGAGATTTGGGTTCTCTTTAAAGTAATTTGCCTTTTTGCTTGCAATGCAATTCCAAAGAAAGCATTATATAGCAACGAAGTCATAATGCCAAAGTGTTATTTACACTTTGATTGCAAGGGCACTGTTTTGTTAGCTATGCCCACTATTTTTGTTTGCTGTGGTGTCACCTTCTGTGGCAGAGAGGGATGTCATTAGGAACATCTACAGCAGCACTTCTCCCTTGTCTAACAAAGTAAACATTTAAAGTGTGATCACTGGTACTTACTGCGCATCAAAAGAAGGCAGCTGATGAAACTGAAGTTTGTCTGAGCTTGTGAGATGACTTTTCTTGTTATTCCAATTGAAATGGAAAGTTTTGATCCTGCAGTTGATCCACATGCCTGCAATCTGAGCCAAATTCTCCTGTCAGTCACAAGTTTGCCACACACATTAGATCAGAGTCCTTCCAAGTGTAAGTCTACAGGCTTCCATGCAATCAAATCACGACATATCTAGCCTACTGTAATCGATTTTTTCTTTTCACAAAATCTTTTATTCAGGCCTCTAGGATGCTTCAGAAACCAAAGTGTATCACACAAACTCCCTGTATTAAACATACCAAATAAGTTTAAAGAAGGGTGAGACACAGCTGCCAAAGAATGCACTGACTTCCAAGATCTGCGCCAGGAGACCTGAAGAAAGCTGGAGCAGAACGATGGCTGGCATCCACAGGGACTGAGCTCCTCAGGCAAGTTCCCTGACCTGAGGAAGCCTGATTCCCACAACTCAGTCCAAGGGGACTGCTGGATGAAAAACAAGACAGGCAGATTGTCTCTGACCTCCTGCCTGCCTGCGGCAAGGAGTGACACTCACTGAAGCATTTGCAGGGAAGACAATTCTACCTGGGTCACTACAAAACCAAGCAGCTTACCTAATGCTGTAAGAAATGCATAGAAGCCAGAAACTTTCACAGTCACTACTGCATGCCCGAAGCCAGAAACTTTCACAGTCACTACTGCATGCCCAAGTCACTTTGAGCTCTGTGGGAAGGAGAAGAAGAATGGATGTCTCCAAAACCACACGCACTTACAACAAAATAAAATTACAATCTCTATTGTTTGTTAACAGCACTCAGCCTGCAACATCCAGCTGGGGAGTTCTGACATGCGGCAGCATAGCTTAGGGATTTTAAAAGGTTTTATATTACAAATTATTGCTAACCATCTTTATCAGCACAGAATTTAGAGTTTCAAGGTGGTAAAAAATGACAGCAGTGATTGTGCAAAAATACGTCTCCAGTTTGAAAAAGCACCAAGTCTAAGTAGACAAACCAGGGACTACACGCTGCTATTCATGCTCCCAGCCAGAGCTCATACATCTCAGTTCTTCAAATGTAGTCCAAGTCAGTAGTAACTGAAAAATCTGGGCTTCTGACAGCTATTCCGTGTTGTGACTGCAAAGCCTTAGAATCCTTGCCTAGGGCTTCCAGGCTCTACCTCTGTACAAACAATGCACAATGTTAATTAAACACACAAAAAGGAGGCTGAAAGAGCACTCATGAAATTTGCAAATCTAAGCATTTGAAGGCTGCGAAATGCCAAAGTGAATGTCAGCTGCACCACCTTAATTATTGCCCTTTGCATATACTCCTTAGGTGGGTTTTAATTACCTGAGTTGGTGCTGTTTTTTCCACGGGTCCCAGCTTCCTCATTTCGTTCACAAAAAGAACACTCACTCAAGAGGAGATTGATGTCATTTGTCTTTATGCACCAAGTTTATGCAATCTGAGTCTTAAGTAAACTGAGTCTCCTTTGGAAATACAAAGCTTACCACAATGAACTTACAAAACCATAATTTAGATATCTCAGAGATATGTCAATAATCCACCTTTTAAAGCAACAGCAGCTCAATTCCTTTTTTCCCTAATTTCTTGCATGTTCCAAAGTCATATTCAGCATAAGCTGGCCAAACCTAAATAGGGGAAAATATTACTTTATTCTATAGTTTTCTATGATTTTCATCATGATAGAACCCCAGCATTTCTTTCTTATTTTTATGATATCCTAGAAGATGGAGGAGCTAATCTCTCCAGTCCTATAGGGAACATCTCTTGCTCAATCTCATTTTCTCACTTCCCATACATCCTGTCATTGCTGTTTTGTTTGTCCAATATATTTGTCCCCACGCACATCAAACCATTTAGGTAAATCTTTCTCTACTCCCCCACAGCCAATTCAACACCTTCATAAGGCCAGTCCTAGTTTCCTGTTTATGTCCCCTCTCTCCCATCATCTCACCCAGCCTCTGTCATTCTCCCACCCACTGTTTTACTTTACTGTTGAAGTTCAGCACAACTCCTCAGAACATGAGAAGTGAGATTCTTTTTTAAAGGCTCCTGACTTGGCCAAATTTAGGTCAATTTTCACAGGCACAAGAAGTTCAGACCTGACACATAGCCCATCCTCTTGCCAAACAAAAAAAAACAAACCCAAAATCAAAAAATAACAACAACAACAAAAAAAAATACCACAAAAGCATCTGATCTTCTAAGGCATTTTAACACTGAAAAACAACTTATTCTTCTCTTTTCATGCTGGGAAACGACTAAACATCTCTGGCTGAAATTTCAGGGGGAGGTATGGATGAGTCAGCCCAAAACAGACCCCTGGCTGCAAAGCATAAGAGTTAATTAAAACTAAATATGGAGTCTCAAACAGAGGCCTCATTACAAGTCAATAAAGGAAATTGATTTTTTTTTTTTGCTAGTTATGCTTTTTTGTGGTCTCCATACGAGCTGTGATTACCCTGGCAAGATATCAGTCACATTTCTGAAGAAATTTGCAAAGTTATGGTCTACTGACTCTTAACATCAGCTCATTAGATTTATCTCAGATTGTAAACATTGAGGCAATTAGGTTTTCACACATTCTTATTAAGTACTGCACCCAGTGGGATCCATGAAGCTAATTATTATGTTTTGAATATGTTTTAAGTATGTTTTAAATGCATTGCATCCTTCAGCGTACAAAAGGCTACCTTTTTTTTCCTCCATACCCCCTTTTCATTAGAACCAGTAGGATTTAATTTCCATGTAGTATTACCAAGTCTAATTCCCTGATTCATTATAAGTCTGTGTCTTGAAATCTTAAGCATTTATTATCCTTGTTATTGGTGGTTTACCAGTTGGAGACTATGAAATTGCTCTGGAGTGAGCATGTTTGCAAACACTGATGCAGAATCCTACATAACCAAGTTTTCTTTTAAGCCTTAGCTCATTAAAAAAGCCTCAGGCTCTCTCTTTTTAAGGTACATTTACTTCTGAAACTAAACATATGTCTTTCTCACTTTCCTGACCTTCAGTTTCAGTTTTGCTCTTACATGCAAGTCAGTTTTCCCCTGTCCAATTTGGTCCAATTTCACTTTTCAGAGATGGGACTGAAGATTCTGCTGAGAGCAGACTGGGAGAGACATTGCATTCCTGAAATCCTCTGTTTGATCCTCAACTTAATTAAAACCCCTCTTCCTGTTTATATTTATTGTTTAGACAAATGATGCCAGGTCAGTGGTGCTCTGGCACAGCCCAATGAACCCTGATGTAATTGGCAACTTGATTTTGACTTTTCTTTAAAATTACTTCCCAGGTTTTCTGGAGCTTGTTGCATTTTAGCAAGGAGAAGTATTTACTGCCAGTAAATGAGCCTGCACATTTTTTCAGCTGTAATTGCTGGAACATAACCGATAACATGACTGGAAAGGAATCCTTGAATCATGAATTTGTGTTCTCTGCTACTAGAAGCATGGGAATCAAAGCTGAAAATAAATGTGTTTGGTTTCTGGCTTGGCAATGATCACCTACTTCACATTTCACACGCCTTTCCATTTGTTCTTGTGTCAATATTGCTTTTCATATTGAACAGGTCATCTCTCTGCAGAGCTTTAGCTTCTTCTACGTATTCTGAAACAGGAACAAGAGACATTTCAAGATTTCATTTGCCTTCATCTAGGCACATCTTACAGCTGGTCCAAAGTACACTAGCAGCTGGCAACTGAATCCAGATGTCTTACCTCTACTCTTTCTATGAATGTCCTCTCTTCTATCAGATTTTTCCTTAGTCTCCAGTATATGACTTCTGTTTCTCCAGTCCTCAAGGTTATGCAGGCTTCCTCTATGATGTTCCAGTTCTTTTTTTTCTTTTGTCTTCCAATTTTATGTCATTGCTAAATTTATTTAGCAAATTTTCTCTTGCCTGAAAATTAGCCCTTAAAATATTGTTAATTTATTGCTTTTAGTTTGTATTGTATCACTGTTCTCTTGACATGCCTACAAACACGTTTCTCCTTATTAGATCTAAGTGGTTATCTAAGCAGTTAGCACAGTTGCTACTTTTTGTGTAAACTTTAAATGTGTCATTTTTCATGGTTGTTTGGCTCCTAGGTGGACTGGGAAATTGTGATGGCACTTCAGTCCAATTCCTCAATAATATGGTAACTAAAATGAAACTATTTCATTTGTTAAGTTCAGAAATATTACCCGCTGAGAAGAAAGGCATCTGTTCATGTTTCTCAGGACTATTTTTCCCAAAGAATTCTGAAAACTCATTTCAGTCACATACTGAACTGTTTTTTGAAATCCTGCAGGCTAGAAATCAAAGAAGGTGGGAGAAAATGGGTGTTTAAAACAAAAGCTTCAATTCTGGGAAACCAGTGGCATTACAGAAAATTAGCAGTTGTCTGTGGTTGTGCACTGGCTGAATCTGACCCTGAACAATCTCTTTTTAAAGCTGACATGGAAGTTCAGGGTTGAGAGACTTCAGTGTGGCACCCTTCAACAGGTTAAAATTCAAGGTAGAAGAACTGAGAAGGGGCAGGCTTGACACAGTACTTGTTCCTAAGATCTGGTGTCTCAATGTTATCCTTCAGGTTACCTTTTCTGTCTTGAAGTATGATGTCTAACATCTTACTGAGGACAAAGAGTCTCTTGATACTCAGTGCCCTCATCCCACCCTCATGAAAACTCCCAAAGCTCCATTTGATTCAGACTGGGCCTGGCGTGTCCACAGCAAATAGCAAACCCATTGCTCACTTTTTAGGCCCAGAGCACCCGAGTAGGAGCAGTTGAAGATAAAAAAACCCAACAAAATCAAAGCCAGTGCCCTGAGCACAGACTGTGTGATCTGCACACAGGAACTCTGTTACACTTTCAGGTGTCATGGTTCTTGGTTTGCCAATAACTTGAAGTGGCTGGAGGGAGTATCTGTCAAGGGTGCTGATACTTGGATTTGTGATCAAGGTTAAAACCTGGGAGTCAAGAGGCTCCACATAATCCACAGTCTTCCTGTCATCTCAGACAAGGCATTTAACAACCTGTTGATTTACTGCCCAATAAAATGAGCAAAGTTTTACTGCATCTTGCAACAATGCTGTGAAACACACTTTTCAATGCTCATGTAATATTCCAATATCACTGTTATTCCTAATTAATTGTATTACATGAGGGTTAGAGATCCCATCTGAGATGTGACTGCATGCCACTTGGGAATGATGATCCACACAGCCAAGTGTTGACACTGACAGTTGACAAGTAGAAGGCTGCAGACAGGCTGAGCTGGATTCAAAACAAGTCCACAACACATGGTTATGCAATGAGGATTAGACTGCATCTCTCTTGACTAGCATGCATGCTTTGCTACCAGATTATCTCATCTCTCACAAATGAATTATGATTTATTATGGAAGGAATCAACCACTCAACTCTTCTTACACTGCAAAAAAACCCATGGATTGAAATATAAAATATAAGCAAACAAAATAATTCCCCATAGAATAAAAACTGTATATGCTTGAGTGAATTGAAAGAAACCCAGTTGTGTTAATAAAGCTTTAATCTTATTAAACTTTCAAAGCAATTATGTGAATGCAATGATAAACAGGCATGAAATGTCTCCTAGTACTAGGAGGAACAACTTCACTAACATAAATTTCTGCCACAGGGAGGCATTCGAAATTATCTTCCTGTCTGACACTGAAGTTCTCCTTTGCTACAGCTTCATGGCATCAGGAACAGACAATGAACAAATGCACCTTATCAACAGGAATCCCAGCAAAGACAAGCTTGCAAAATGCTCTCTCTGAAGGAAACCACAATGGACATGGGCATGGTGCAGCTCAAGGTGAAGGTGCAAACATAAAAACAGGCATAAATCACAGTCATGCTCCTTTTCCACTGTTCCACAGTCTTTCCTTCGGCACCAGAGGCAGACAACATCAGAGCCAACTTAAAGTTGTGGTCGTCCCTTTATATCTGATTCTCCACTCACCTTGCTGCTGCAGCTGTCTGACTCAAATCCTTCCAAGATGGGCTGCCTCCTTCTTTCAAAATCCTTCAACACCTGTTCATAAAGAAAAGCAGAGCTCCCTTTCACTTTCTGCTATTGTACTTTTGAGACTGTAAGCAACACATGAGTCATTATCAGTAACAACTGAGAGAGGGAGAACAAAAGAACTCACTTCTTTCCCACAGAGAAGTTTCTGGCACGCTTGCTAACACACCTTTTTTTGATAAATGCTTTCATACATGTCAAGGGAATGTGATGTCTGATTACTGGTTCAGAAGGACACTTGGCAGGTGTGCACCAACATCATACAGGGAGATGATTTACACTTGAATACACAGTTTACCTACAAGCAAACTCGAATTCAGGAACTGCTTTGCCTGGGCCAAAACCAAACTGCTTTGGTAACAAGTGCAAAAGGCAGCACTGCTAGCACAAGCCTTGCTGCTCACACAGTACAGTGAATGTCACTCACAACCCAGATATGTGAAGGAGAAAGACAAAACCGAACCAGGTTGAAAAGTTTCCAAAGAGTGTAAAGACAGTGTGCTAAAAAGATTGCTGGATTCGAAGTCTCTAACCCAACCTCGCAAAACTCAAAGACATACTAAATATATTAAAGTGCTAAATGAGACAATGCAGTCCCTAAAAACTGTATTTGTACAAAAGTATTCACTGGAGCTACTCTAAATCACAGTGGTAATTTATTTGTTGGGTTTGTTCCATGGTACTGCATAGAGAGAAATCTAAGTATCAGTGACAGCAAGCAGAATTCAGTAATGTATCCTTTACAAATTCAGCAGAATATTGTGTTTTGCACTTAGACATTTCTTTTTCCTAGAAACAATCACGGGTGAAAAGAAAACAAAGCAATGATCATTTGAGTTGGTCTATGGCACTATGCATATTAGACAGAATCAGAGATTTCAGTTGGTTCTTTTGAAGATTGTAGTCCTAAACATACCTGAAAATGAGTCATTTCAGCTGAAAGCCTTCCACCGGTTTTTCAGCATTTACAGTTCTTAGAATATGGTTCTATGTTACCTCATATAATCAAGCAAAGTATGTTCATGAGCAACTTAAAAGTTCTTTTGAAGGTTGGGTGTAGCAGATACATTGAGACAACAAGCATTCGCTTCATGGGCTCCCTGTTCAATACAGGACCATGTTTTAAGGCAAGCAGTTTGATTCTGGAACAAGCTTCAAACAGATGGAAAGTAACATGATGGGAACAAAAGATGAAGGACTGCATACTGTGCAATTTTTGTTAGCAAGTGTCACTTTTCTATCATGAATGGGCTATGGCAGCCAACTGCAACACTTAAGAAAGGCAAAGCTAAGGATTATTTTGTATTACATAACCCCAAAAAGGGCCGGGGGAGGGAACAAACAAAAAATGAGAAAGGGCCTTGAAAAACAAGAGACTCTAAAAAATGTGAAGCTTCTTCTCTGCCTTTAGCTTTTTAAACTTTTATCCTTTTTGATTAGAGTGGATATAGTGGGTCCTTGCAAACCTCATGAAGTTCAACAAGGCCAAGTTCAAGGTCCTGAATATGAGTCAGGGTATTCCCAAGTAGTGATTTCATCTATATTAATTTGGATATGTTTTGTTACCTCAGAGATTATGAACATCAGGTGATTTAGAGATTTCCTTCATCCATGATTCATCTCATAAAATAACATTGTTTGTTACACTTACAGGAAAAAAATAAAGGTCTTTCTCACCAAAGCCAACTACATGAATCTAAAAACAAAATTCAGTGGTGTAACTCAGTCAGTGCTAGAGGTGTAAGGTGGCCATTAATGACTGAAGAGCAAATAAACCTTCTGGCCCTTTTGTGTAAGACATTAACCTTTGGAGGCAGAGTAGGGGAACAGATGGAAGCAACCTCCCTTCAGTTCCTGGTGTCTAAACCAAAGAGGGTTTGCAAAAACAGTTTTTCAGCCCAGTGGCCACGTCTAGTCACTGTGATTACACTCACATTAGTAAATTAAACAAGTCTGTGACCAGTCTCTGCCCCTGAGGCCAGCTGGCACAGGGCATCCAATGTCCAGTCTGTGAAAGCCTCAAAAAGTCCATGAAAGCACAATCTGCCTATTTGTAACAGCAGGATGTATCCCCTAACCCACACCCTGGAATATTTTGGGATACTGCTCATTGGCCCAGGCTAAAACCATGTGAGGATTATGAGAAGCAGTAGAAAGTTTGGTCCTGAGTTTGGTGCTCAGGAACATCCCTGATGCTGTTTAATTTGCTGGTATCAGCAGAGCTTTAAAGAGTCTGCACAATTTCCACACTTTGATCTGTGCCAATGACCTCACCAGGTGCTCATGGCAAGAGCAGTGGCATTTCTTGCCCTGAAATCAAAGGCTCCCGAGTGTGTTGCCTAAGAGTTCAGGCTCCTGTGTAGTGAGCAATTCCCCTGCTGGTGTGATCCCCAGCTCTTCCCTACTGGCCATGCACTGGAATCTCTCACTGCACACCAAAGCTTCCGGCTGCCCTCTGGTGCAAATCCTGCCTCTGGCATCCAACTGCTGTGAAATGTAGCCAGAAAAGGGAAATGTCCCAAACCTCCACAGCCTCTTGCTAAGAAAAGCTTTGCTGAAGCTGTGCCTGAACTTGCCAGGGCCTGCTCAACAAGGATTTTCTGTTTGGAGGCACTATGACTACTTCTACTTTCTGTATTTCCAATGCAGATTTAAATGTCAGTGGAAATTGACTAATTTTGGGGGAAACCAACTGAACCACATCACAAAAAACAGGGCACACATTCTGTGATACCTGAACTACAGATTCAGCTCCTCTGCAATTATTCAATAACCGTAATGTAGATGGAAGCGTTTTTCAGCATTTTCCAGCATGATAATGCCCAAGTTCACCCCTGCAAAACCCACCCAAGAATTCTTGGCATGTTGATACCCTCTGAATGACTCAGCCTGCCATAGAAAAAGGAAGCAGATGAGGGAATTTTAGGAAAGAAAGGGGCTGAAACCATACACACAGCTAAGGGCGGTTAACTGCATACAGAAACTGCAGGAAATACAAGGGCTTGGGCAAAGAAGGAAAGTAGGAATACACACAAACAGGAAGGAAAATACAAAAGCTGATTTGCGTGGGAGGGAACGTGGGAGAAAAGGATGTGGAGAGACTCTGAAATGAGGAGAAAAGTAAATGGAACAAATCAGACAAAAGGGAAATTATATATGTCCTGGTACAGAGCAGGCAGCAGCATCATGAGGGAATCTTGTTCAGGGAGGATAGACCATACACAACGACAACCTAGAATGAGACAGAGCCACCAATGCCACCAAGAAGAAACTGATGAGCCTAACTAATTCAGTCCCAAAAAACCCCTGTATGTTGTAAAGTGAATTTTAAGAGACATTTCAGGCTTGAACACTTGTTTTTACAAATTACAAAATTGAGGGCTTGAACTTGAACCTAGGAGATCTACTATTCTCACCTCCTTGTGGCAAAACATAAAATAAAGCTCCTATAGGAGCACACCAAAAGCAATTTTTTGGAGTGGCACTACCCTCTGGTGGTCAAAAAATACAATTATATGTACACCAGGAAGTAAAATATTCACAGCTGGTCGTACAGATAACTAAAAAATGCAATCAATTCCAATCCACATCCAGTAATCCACCTCGAGACTGTGCTGTTAAATCAAACATCTACCTTATGAGTCTATTTTAAAATGACAAATTCATGACTGGTCATATGCACAAGTAACAAGGCTCTGAAAGAGAGCAGGGTTTTTTCCTACACATTACATCTACAGAACATCATTGGTGGGAAAAACAGTTATTTGAATGCATAGTTTTCCTGAAAGTATTTTGAGACTTATGTAATGACTTAACACAGACTTGCCTCTCAGGTTTTTTGACATCTAATCTTGTACAAACAGTAAAAGCCAAATATTAACTGCTCTGTCATTTTCTCCTTTCCTCTCTTTATATCATCACTGTTCAACTGTCGTTTTCCCCCTCTCCTGTTATAAACAACCCTATTTCTCAAAGCCAAATGCACCTTCCAAATACTGTTTTATCCCCAGACTTCTTGAGCCCAGATGTCTAAATGGTCCTACATTTCTGGAAATGAGGAAGAGCTTGTCATGTCACTCCCTTCTAGAGAAACAAGTCTGTACGTTTCAACTTTGATCTTTATGGTCGGTTGACCTTCAACTAAGAGTTTGCTGTTGTTACTTGGAAGTAATAGATCTGCATATTGCCTCCTTGCAAGAAACACTCTGTGCAGACCTTGATGGGGCAGAAGTCATTCCTGAGAGGTCTGATAAACTCTCATTGATGCCACCTCGTGGCAAAACTACTGGATATTGGAATCCGGGAAAAACATTCGGCATTTGCCCCTCCTTGCAGGTGCATTGAACTGCAGCACAGGGGTTACTGCTGCTTGCAGCACTTGCAGGACTTGCAGCACTTTAGAGTTCATAAAATCAGTATTTAGACACTCCTAAAAACACCTCGCCGGTCAGTGAGAGAGGAAAAGTAGGAAGAAGCACCACAAAACACAATTATTTTTGTTTTAATAGGGGGTAAACAAAAACAGTATACTCAATGACACATGGCACAACCATTCTTGCGCTCAGAGCTTGGGCATTTTTTCTCTTTTCCCACCAGAAAAACACTCTGGCAAGAGGTACAACCCATTCCAAATACTGCAAAATAGCACTGCAGGGAGAGACTGAAGGAAAGCTCAGCCCCAGCCTAACAGGACAGGAAGCATTTCCCAATGCTGGGCTTGCCCTTTTCATTTACCAGGCCCAAAGAATTACCCTAAAGGAGCCCATGCCTATTTTTCCAGGACAATCCTGATGCCATTTGGGCCCTGCTATGAATGCCAACGTTACCACATTCAGCAGAATGAGGCTGATGCCTATTTTTAGCATTGCCTCCACTGGAGAAGCCCGAGACTCACCACCTGCTTCCTCCAGGCACTCTGTCAAACACCCTCTCCCAGCAAGAGAGTGGGAGGAAGAGGCTGAATCAATCTCCACACCTGTGTTTTGCACCACCAGGTTCCTAAAAACACAGGAAAGAAACCCCTCTTGTTACAAAATGTGGTAAATGTAAAAATTTTCTTGAGAAAAGATGTTCCCTAATGTTTGATCTTTGTATATTTCAGGTCTGATCGACAAGAAAAAGAGGTTTCATCCAGGAAATAGAGCAGCCAACGAGCTTTAAGTGATGTCTGGGTGTTAGAAACACAAATTTAATGTCAGTAGAATTGCCTTGTAAAGATTTAGAGTTCAACATGTATCCACGACCTCAGACCTAGGGGGAGCTTGGGAAGAAGGATGTAATGCTGAGAGCGGACACAACAGAATTTACGGGCCACAAGGACATTTGGCAGAACTCACAAGATAAGAAAGAAACTAATAAAGACAATTCAGCAACTGTGCTGAATCAGCTCCAACTGGGTAAAAGGTAATTCTGGCAGGGTGAGATCCTCACCACCAACTCACACACCCCTGACCCAAGAAAACCACTGACTCAAAAATGATAAACACTGAGCCTGCAGACTAATTAGCATGAGAAGTGAGAGAATCATTAACCAATGGAAGACAGAGTATTGATTAATAAGGGAACTATGTAACTTGTATGAGGAGGGGCTGAAGGTGCTTAGTGCGGAACAGGTTCAGATGGGATTTTATATCTCTACAACTCCCTGAAAGAAGGCTGTAGCCAGGTGGAGTTGGTCTCTTCTTCCAGGTAACAGGTGAGAGGATGAGCTGTGTCAAGGGAGGTTTAGGCTGCACATTAGGAAGAATTTCTTCACAGAAGGGGTGATTAGACATTGGAATGAGCTGCCCAGGGAGCTGGTGGAGTCACTGGAGGTGTTTAAGGAAAGACTGGATGTGGCACTCAGTGCCATGATCTATTGCCATGGTGGTGCTCGGTCAGAGGTTGGACTCCATGTCACGTTAGGGGTCCTTTTAACCCAATTGTTTCTGTGATTCTTTAACGCCTATGTGTGCTACAATGTATAAATAGTAAAAAAAAAGTTCTGATAGTTGGCGTGCTCCTTTTGCTGAACACCACCGAGCACGCAGGCTGGCGCAACTCTAAGTAAATAACCACTGTCTCTCTCTGGCTCGTTGCAATCCGCGGGGCGAGGGACCTGCTGTGCGCAGACAGGCGGGGCCGTGTGGCGGCGGTGCCGGTGCGGGCCCGGGCGCGCCCCC